>CM016626.1:92376265-93576265 GCA_005393395.2 Gossypium australe | reverse complement strand
GGCTAGCATGGGTTGGTATTAAATTGCATGAATTTGTGATTACTAAATTGTAAAAATGTGAAACATTAGGGGTAAATGTGTAAAAGTGTCTTAATGTGAATTTTGGACTAAATTGAATAGAGAGATAATTAAATGAGCTAAATTTGATTACATATAGATTAAGGAAAGCAAAATTCGGATCTAGATCAGGGGAAAAACAAAGTACTCGACTAACCTATTTCACCGTTTTTGCATCCGAGGTAAGTTCGTATGTAATAAGTTTCATTGTAAATGTATTTTAAATGCTTTGATATTGCATAAACTGTGAATACAAGACTATGAACATGTCCGGCGATGATTCAAAAAATGTGAGAAACTCGGTTGAACCTTAGGAATAGATTAGGATACGAATGACATGTCATTAGGGGTTATTGTGATTATGTGATCCGGGTGCTGGTCCTGTACATCCTACCGGTGGCTAAATATACCGCCATGTGTTGGGGTTACTTGAGAGCTTGTGTGAGCAGCACCGTGTAGCTACGTCTTGACTAACAGCTTGTGTGAGCAGGCCCGTTGATAGCTCGAGAGTGAACATATATGTGATATGAGATTGAGATAGCATTGGCTATGCATGTGGCACTTCAGTGTGAGTGTCCCGAGTATCTAATAGTATTCTGAATTGTTCAACGGGCAAATGAAAGACATGGTTGAGTATGAGATTGATACGAGATGGTACAGGTATGTACATGAACCGTATAAGCTTTAAATCGAATAAATTGTGAAGTTTGCATATAATCTTTTGATTAAAGATGTTAAAGGTTTGTTAGATAATATGAGATACATATTGATATATTCAATTTGTTAAATTGTGTATTTTTTATTACATTGAGTTTACTTCGTACGAGCTTACGAAGCTATAATGATTACTTTGTTTATTTTAATGTGTTTTATAGTGATTTCAAAGCTAGCACGGATTCAGGGATCGTCGTAGATTTCGTCACACTATTCTACTATCACTTTGTTACTTTTGAGCTTATGTTTTGGTTATATGGCAAGTATAGGATTTATGATTATTATGGTTATAAGTTGATGATGAATTTAGCCATTAGAATTGGCTTGTAAATGTCTATGATTTGGTTTGTATATATAGCCATGAAAGTTGGCTTAATTTGGTTGGTTTGGTTATGTATATATATATGTGTGTGTGTGTATGTGCATACAACCTATGTTATGTGATTAAGGTTGGTTTTGTGATGTTTTTTGATAGTAGACATTGTGGTTGTCAAATGATTGAGATTAGAGAAGATATATACTTGTGAATTTGAGCATAATGATGCATGTTTGGAAATGTTTACTTAGTTGAATTGTATAAGTGAAGTTTGGTATGAATTGAATGGTGCATTGTGGTATTGATAAGTTTGGTATTTTTTTAGTTTTGAAATGGTATAAATGATGCTTTACATAGACACGTGGAAGACATCGTGAATCTTTTCTAACTTAGGTGGCAAGGTCAAATGATAAGCTAGCGGTCCTACCCTCTCGGTAACTTCATAAGGTCCAATAAAACACGGACTCAATTTGCTTTTGCGGCCAAACTTGAGTACCTTTCTCCACGGTGATACCTTCAAAAACACTTTATCACTGACTTGGAACTCAATCTCTTTCCTTTTCAAATCCGAATAGTACTTTTGTCTATCTGAGGCTGCTTTCAGACACTCACGTATCACTTTTACTTTCTCTTCAGTTTCCTTGATCAAATCGACCCTGTGTATCTGTTTCTCTCTGAATTCTATCTAATACAAGGGTCTGCGACACTTATGCCCATACAATGCCTCATAAAGCGCCATTTTCAAACTTGACTGAAAACTGTTGTTGTAGGCGAATTCTACCAACGATAAGTATTCCTCCTAATTACCTTGAAATTCCAAAATGCAACATCGAAGCATATCTTCGAGTATCTAAATTACTCTTTCGGACTGTCCGTCGGTTTGTGGATGGAAGGCTGTACTAAAACTCAATATTTTTCCCAAAGCCTCTTGTAACTTCTTCCAAAATTGTGACGTGAATATCAGATCTCTACCCAAAATGATCGTCAACGGTACACCATGAAGTCTTACTATCTCTGACACGTATAAATCCGCCAATTTATTAAGTGAATAATCGACTCGCACTGGTATAAAATGGGCACACTTCGTGAGTCTATCTACCACGACCCACATGGCATCTTCCTTTTTTGGATTTAACGGTAAACTCATCACGAAGTCCATGGTAATACGGTCCTACTTCCACTCAGGAGCCATAATGGGCTGAAGTAAACCCGAAGGTACTTGGTGTTCAGCCTTCACTTGTTAACAACTCAGCCATCTTGACACAAACTCGGAAATGTCCTTCTTTATACTGGGCCACCAATACTGCTTCCTCAAGTCATTATACATCTTCGTGCTACCTGGGTGCACAGTTAAACATCCGCTTTGCGCTCCATGCAAAATCTTACGAATAAGTTCATCATTTCTAGGTACACAGATCCTATCTCAAAATGGCAAACATCCATCTGGATTTACCCGGAAGTCTGACTCCACATTTGACTCACAAAGAACTCTTTTAGCTTGTAAGTTGCCGTCCTCTTTCTGAGCTTCACAAATATCTTGAAAAAAAATTAATGGTTTAGCCCTTAGCTCGGCTATAATAAAACCATCATCCAACAAAGCCTTCTGAGTATCATGGCTCTCAGCGCGAACAACGATTTCCTGCTCAAAGGCATCGGCTACTACGTTCACCTTTCCTGGATGGTAGTCAATCACTAACTCATAATCCTTAATCAGCTCCAACCACATTCTTTGCCTCAAATTCAAATCCTTTTGAGTCATCAAATATTTTAGGCTTTTATGGTCGGTAAAAATCTGACACTTTTTTCTATATAAATGGTGTCTCCATATCTTCAAAGCAAACACAATGGCAGCCAACTCTAAATCATGGGTCGAGTAATTTTTCTCGTCTGGCATTAATTGTCTAGAGGCGTAGGCAATCACCTTACCCTCTTGCATAAGTACACAACCCAATCCATTTAAGGATGCATCACTATAAACCACAAATTCTCTTCCTGATTCAGGTTGCACCGAAACTGGAGCCTTAGTCAACAACGCCTTTAGTTTCTCAAAATTCTGTTGACACTTTTCAGTCCAATCAAACTTCACGTCTTTTTGCAATAATCTCGTCATCAGGGTAGCTATCATGGAAAACCCCTTGACAAAACGCCTATAGTAACCGGCTAGGCCTAGAAAGCTCCTAACCTCAGTTACGTTCCTAGGGAGCTTCCAATCAACAATCGCTGAAATCTTACTCGGGTCAACTCTAATCCCATCTCCAGAGACAATGTGCCCCAAAAATCCTACTTCCTTAAGCCAAAATTCACTTTTTCTGAACTTGGTATACAATTGTTTATCCTTCAAAATTTACAGAACCATACTCAAATGCTCGGCAAGTTCGTTCTCATCTCGAGAGTAGATTAGGATGCCATCGATGAAGACTACTACCATTTTATCCAAGTATGGCCGAAAAATGCGATTCATCAGATCCATAAAAACAACAGGGGCATTCATTAAACCAAAAGGCATGACCAAAATTCATAGTGGCCATACCTAGTCCTAAATGCAGTTTTCGGTACATCCAAGTCCTTGACTCTCAGTTGATAGTACCCGGACCTCAGATCTATCTTGGAAAATACCGTGACTCCCTTTAATTGATCAAATAAATCATTAATTCTCGGTAACGGGTACTTGTTCTTCACAGTTACCTTGTTAAGTTGCTGATAATCTATGCATAATCTCATAGAACCATATTTCTTCTTCACAAATAAAATGAGAGCACCCCACAGAGAGAAGCTCAGTATTGCAAACCCTTTATCTGTTAGTTCTTGCAACTGTGCTTTCAACTCTTTTAGCTCGGTTGGGGCCATTCTATATGAATCAATAGAAATGGGGGCAGTGCCTTGAGCTAACTCAACTTCAAATTCAATCTCTCTAATCAGAGGTAACCCTGGCAATTCCTCTGGGAAAACATCTGGATACTCGCATACTATGGGTACCGACCCAATTTTCAAATTAGTCTCTTTAGTATTCATCACAATGGCAAGGTAAGCTTCGTACCCTTTCTTTAAATGCTTCTGAGTCAACAAGGATGATATCACTACTGGTGATCTATCTTGCTTATCTGATTCAACATGAATAAAATCCCCATTTTCATTTTTCAACTCAATAAACTTCTTTCCACAATTCACAACTACACCATGAGTAACTAACCAATCCATCCCGAGGATGACATCAAACTCATCAAACGAAAATAACATAAGGTCAACCGAAAAGCAATGGCCCCTAATCATCAAAGGACAACCTTTGCATACTCTATCTACCAACACATACTTGCCTAGAGAATTTGACACTCTTATTACAAATTCAGTAGACTCTATACGCATGCTCATGCTAGAGACTAGTTTCATGCATATGTATGAGTGGGTAGATCCCGAATCAATTAAAGCTATAACACGAGTATCATAGAGAGAAAAGGTACCCGTGATTACGTCAGGGGAAGATGCCTCTTCACGAACACGAATGGCATATGTTCTCGCCGGTGCTCTACCCTTGACTCTTGCTGTCTGCTCTCTAGATGGATTCTTGTTACTCATTTCATTTCCCAGATTTCTCTGCGGTCTTCTTCTAGCAGCATTTCTCGGTCTTGTATTCTGAGACTTTTGTTTCTCACCCACCTCGGGACAATCTCTGATAAAGTGGTCTAAGGACCCACAACTGAAACAAGCCTTCTCATTTGCCCAACACTCACCAGAATGACGCCTGCCACATACGGGCATTCCGGTCTATTCAGTCGAACATTGCCCACACTAGCAATCGAGGTGGTATGCACTTTAGACCCCGAAAACTATTTGCCCTTACTTCGGTTCAAAACCCCAACTGAAGTGACTGGTCAAGTAGCAAAATCCCTCGACTTCTTAGATGAGGATTGATAGGACTTACCCAATTGTCTTTTCCTCGAGTCACGGGACTCAATCTCAGCTCTTCTCTTCTATTTAGCCAACTTTTCTGCTTTACAAGCCCTATCCACCAACACTACAAATTCATTTAGTTCTATGACTCCGACATATAAACGGATATCTTCATTTAATCCATCCTCAAATATCTTGCACATGATAGCCTCGGTATACACGCACTCCCGAGCATACTGGCTAAGCCTTACAAACTATTGTTCGTATTCGGTCACCGTCATTCGACCTTGCTTTAATTCTAAGAACTCTTTTCTCTTATGGTTGATGAATCTTTGGCTGATATACTTATTCCAGAATTCCTCTTGGAAGAACTCCCAGCTAACTCTCTCCATTAGTACCATCGACACAAGGGTGTTCCACCATTGATAGGTCGGATCTCTCAAGAGAGATATCGCACACTTTAAGCACTCCTCAGGAGTGCAGGACAACTCATTTAATACCCTGATGGTATTCTCAAGCCAGAATTCTACCCTCTCCGGATCATCATCCTTACTAGCTCGGAATTCCTCAACTCCTTGTTTCCGGATCTTATCAACCGGAGGCCTTTCTCTTCCCACTACCTCAACCACTTAAGGAACTGCAGGAACGGGTTGAGGAATAGGTAGGGGTGGAGGGGTTGAGCATTTGGACTTGCTCGGGTAAACTCAGTATATTAGTTGCTCATCATACGGAGAAAGGCTTCTTGGGCCTCTTCTACCTGACCCAAGGTCTCGGGTCTACTATCTGCCGGCGCGGTCCCTTGAGCGGGAGCTGGTGCATTACTTGCAGCATCATTGGCTGTAGTTCGGTCTGGATCAAAATCTATTTACTACCTAAAATCACGATTTTAAACTTCAGGAGCCATCACACTATCATTACACAGGTACTCTTACATATGGCATGTATAGCTAGACTCATACTTACGCTACGTTAAACCTAGAGTCGACTAATCCGTAGCTCTGATACCAATAATTGTAACACCCCTTACCCGTGTTCGTAGCCGGAACCGGATACAAGGCATCACCTAACTCAACTTTCTTAAACATGACGTTTCAGGCTAGAAAATCTCGTTTCGTCTTAAAACTTTCCATTTAAACCCGTAACATACTCATCCTGGGCCTACGAGGCCTTAAACATACTTCTGGAAGGTCCTTGGAATTAATCAAAAACTTTTATGCTGTTAGAAAAAATTTTGCCTAAACAGGGGCCACACGCCCGTGTGAATTGGGACACGCCTGTGGGGGCAGGCCGTGTGGTGACACGCGCCCATGTCCTTCACCCATGGTCGACACTGACTTATCTCAAACGGCCAGACACATGCTCGTGTCTCTAGCCCGTATCCCTTACACGGCCTCGACACACCCGTGTCTCAGCCTGTGTGCCAAAACCTTAGCATCCTGTCTATGACATCATCATCTCACTATTGTCACACGGCCAAGGCACATGCCTCTGTCCTTAGACTGTGTGTTGAATTAAATTCCTAATTTCAGGTGCAGACTTCACACAGCCCGGGCACACGCCCATGTCCTAGGCCGTGCCTCCTACACGGTTGAGACACACGGTCGTGTTTTTGCCCGTGTGACTACTGAGCATACTGACTTGCAATTCAAGCTTGCAAAGGGACACACAGCTGATCAACACACCCATAGGGCCGACCATGTGTCACACATGGCCTAGACACACGCCCTTGTGTCTACCCGTGTGGACAATTAGATGGCTATCTACCAAGCCATTTGCCACCCTATCAAGTAATCACACTCATACCAAAAAATTTCAACATATAAGATGGCCAAATGGTAACTCTATGAATTCAAAGGAACAATACATCCACAAAAGCATACACTTCATGAATTTCATCTTCATTAAACATAAGAATTAGCCGAGTATTGGCCCAACTGTAATGACCATTTACAAAATGAATTGGAACAACCTTAGTAGTCGACACATTTGGCTTACCAATATGACAAAACAAAATATTCAAGTCATATACATGCCATATTCAAAATAAATCTAATTTGACTATACCAAATTGTGGTTGATAGTGTCAGCTCCAAATCCGACGTCCGCGAATTCTCGAGCTAACTCCGTAATACTACAAGGAAAAAGGGCAATGAAAAGGAGTAAGCATAAAGCTTAGTAAGTTTGCATGGAAATAAATTGTGACAATAAGCTCACAATATAATCTATCCAGGGCATTAATTAACCATACACAAGTCATAGGCTTCTTGTCATATTATACATACTCATACTTGCCCTTATTTAGCACATACCATGCCACATATCGTAATTGTTTCTTCATGAATTACTCATGAGTACCTGTGCTAACTCAATCAAATAACTTTTGTAAAATCCTCTTCACTATTTCTAAGTTAATCAATTCATCCCGATAACTTACTAGGGATACTCAAGGATGTATATTCATAAACATTAGCATAACACGAAACCAATGCCACATCCCGGACGTGGTCCTACATGGGGTCATTTCTGAGTACCGATGCCATACCCCAGATATGGTCTTATACGAAAATCTCACATTAAACATCGATGCCATATCCCGAATATGGTCTTATACGATTCTCATAGTTGATACCAAAGTCATATCCCGAATAGGGTCTTATACGGAATCTCAATTCGGTGCCAAGGCCATGTCCCTGATGTGGTCTTACACGGGAGCTTGTTCATCTCATAGATGATAGCATTTTCACACTTATTATAGTCCCACCAGGACTTCAACATCTCAATCTTTTATCATCTTTCTCATATAACACTAATATTCAAATTCATAGAATGTCTTTATAATATCGACCATTCTCAAACATGCTAGCATAAATATTGAATTATCACATACAAACTTACCTCGATTTCCAAAATAAGCTAAGTCATCGATCTAGTCCGAGACTTTATTCTTTCACTGATGGAGGTGGACTCTTAGTTCTTCTTGCTCTATAATAGCAATTTAGCTCGTTTTAGTCATCACGTTAATAAATGTATTTCAAAAATCATGCATTGGTAAAATTACCATTTTGCCCTTAGACTTTGGCAAAATGACCATTCTACCCCTAGGCTCGAAATTTAATTCTAATCAAATTTCTACCTTTAATGAGCCTAGGTGAACATTTATTTCTTTTATGGCTAGCATCAAAACCCAACATTTCACACATTTACAACAAGTTTTGCAACCTTTACAAAAAGGTCATTTTTGGTGTTTTCATGATAACACCTCTCACAAAAGTTATTTATCTAACAACTATGACTTATTTTCTTCCATAAAAATATAACAAACAACATAAAAGCTCTCATGGTAAAACCCTAAACGTTTTACCATATTGCAAGATAGTCCCCTCTTTAGAAAGCTTAAGCTTTAGGATTCCCATAAGTACAATTGTTTTGAAAAGATGATTACTAGAATACTTACTAGCAAGGAGAGAAGCTTGTTGAAAATTTGAGCTCTCAAACCCCTTAGTTTGCTGCCAATTTTCGGTGGAGAAGAAAAGAGAAAAAGATGATACCTTATTTTTCTTTATTTTAATATAAAACATCAATTTAGTCCACTTACTATTAACAACTTTGACCAATTTGACATTACTTGTCTCCTATGGTCGGCCACTCTATTATTGGGGGTCTAATTGCTCTTTAAAGACCTCCAATTAATGTTCTTTAGCTACTGGACACCTTTAGCTTATAAAATGGAACTTTTACACTTTATGCGCTTTAGTCCTTTATTCGCGATTAAGCAAGAAATCGCTAAAATTAAAATACCAAAATTTTCATCACTTATACAATCATACTCTAACTCATAAAATATCATGAAAAAAATAATTTCTCAAACCTCGGATTTAGTGATCCTGAGATCACTGTTCCGACTAGCCCCTAAATCGAGCTATTACAGACTCTGCTGCGAGATACGAGAACAGAGCACCTGCTAGAGCTTATGCTATTCAGGCTCGCGAAGATGCATCATAACCCGATGTTATCACTAATACATTCTCTCTTTATGACACTAATGTGATTGCTTTGATTGATCCTGGACCGACTCATTCGTATATATGTATGAATTTGGCGTCTAGTAAGAGTTTGCTTGTTGAGTCTACTAAGTTTGTGATTAAAGTATCGAACCCCTTAAGCAAGTATGTTCTAGTTGATAAAGTTTGCAAGAATTGTCCTTTGATGATTTGGGGTTACTATTTTTCTGCAAATCTGATAGTTTTACCATGTGATGAGTTTGATGTAATCCTGGGTATGGATTGGTTGACGTTACATGATTTCATGGTGAATTGTTAACGAAAGACAATTGAATTGAAATGTCAGGACAGTGAAATTCTTCGAATTGAATCAGATGAATCGAGTGAATTGCCTGTTGTGATTTCGTCTATGTCAGCTCAGAGATGTGTGAGAAAAGGTTGTCATGCTTTTCTAGCTTATGTTTTGGATACAAAAGTATCTAAATCTAAGATTGAATTAGTGCCAGTTGTCTATGAATATCTGGATGTGTTTCCAGAAGAATTACCGGGGTTACCACCGATTAGAGAGGTTGAGTTTGCTATTGAATTAGTGCCGGGAACATCACCGATATCTATTGCTCCATATAGAATAGCTCCGACAAAATTGAAAGAGTTGAAATCTCAGTTGCAAGAGTTAACCAAAAGATGTAACACCCCTTACCCGTAATCAACACAGGAACCGGGTACGAGGCATTACCGGACTTAACTTACTCAAACATACAACATCGGGTCATAAAATTTCATTTCAACTTAACACTTTTCATTCGAATTCGTAACGTCCCTCTTATAGGTCCACGGGACCTTAAACATACTTACGGAGTTGTTTGGGGCTAAACCGGAAACTTTTAAACACTTGGAAAATAACAGGGACACACTCCAGTGTAAAGAAAAGGACACACCCGTGTGGAACTCCACATGCCCATGTTCCACACCCGTGTGGATTTATTACTCATTTTGAACATACAGGAGTTTTCACGCGGCCAGACACACGCCCGTGTCCATGTCCCATGTCCCGTGTCCCTCACACAGCCTCGACACTCCTGTGTCTTAGCAGGGTGCACAAACCTTGGCATTTTGTTTCTGACGTCATCACCCCATAATTGTCACACAGCCAAGGCACAAGCCCGTGTCCTTCGACCATGTGGCGAATTAAATCCCTAATTCAGGTACAGACTTCACACGGCCTGGGCAGATGCCCATGTCTTATGGCCGTGTCTTTCACACGGTTGAGACACACACGGCCGTGTCTTCACCCGTGTGGTTACTACTGAGCATACTGACTTGCAAACCTAGCATGCAGGGGGACACATGGCCTAGACACATGCTCGTCTGCTTACCCATGTGAACAAGAACAAGGTTATTTACCAAGCCCTTATTACCACCCCTACTTGCACCATCATAAACCATATTAAACAACCAACCTATTCATGCATAATTACACCAAGTAAATCAACCATGCAACTTGCACATTAATGAATAACCTAACCGTTTCATAGATTAATAAAAAAGAGCCATCAACTATGGCCTTAGACAAAAGAATTCATCTTTGAATGAGCCAACACATTTGGCTAAAACAATATGACATTTATCTAAGTCTAGTCCCTATCATGCCATACTCAAAATGCTAAATCTAACTATACCAAGATGTGTTGATAGTGTGGGTGATCCTCTGATTATCTTCGTATCCCGTGTAACACCCCTAACCCGTAACCATCGTCGGTCTAGGGTTAAAAGGCATTACCTGACAATAGGAAACTTTTACTGACATTTCATAGCGAAATCTGACAAATCACATTAAAGTGTCCCTTAAGTAGGTCTACGAGACCTTAAACATGCTTTAGAATAGGGCCGGGACTAAACCGAACACATACGAAAATTCTTATAAATTTAAAAATTTTTCAAAGTTACAGAGGTCACATACCCGTGTGGGTAGGCCGTGTGCCTTACACGGCCTCAGACACGACCGTATGTCTAAGCCGTGTCAAAATAGGGCATACATGCTGACTTGTCCACACGATCGTGGACACGCCCATGTGCCTCACCCGCGGTCGCTATTGACTTGCACCACACGGCCAGTCACGCGCCCGTGTGTCTACCCCGTGGTCGCTACTGACTTGATCCACACAACCAGTCACACGCCCGTGTGTCTTGCCCCTGGTCAAGTCTGACTTGTTTTGAATTACAACCACAAGGGACACGGTCGAGCCACACGCCTGTGTACTCAACCGTGTGGACAAATATAGGCCATTCTCAAGGCCAAAATGCCACCCACACTTTGGGCAATCCCTACAAGCACCATACCAATTCAATTCATGACAAAATAACCAACTTTTCCAAGCATTCAAAGGCATCTCAAACATACCATTTTAGGCTACATTTAACTTAACTTATTCACAAACATTTCTAAACATAATTCATCCACAACTTACCATCAATAATATGCTAACTATGCATCCATAAGCTTACCATTATTATGACCATTTCATTAACCACCAAAATATACCAAAATTAAGCATCATAAGACATGGCTACACATTCATAACTTAACCATTTATCTAGCCATATCACATGGCTATATACATATCTCAAACATACTCCAAAACAACTAGCCTATACATGCCATGCTTTAATTTCTATAGATTTTCAAAAGGTACCAAAATGTGATTTGAGTAGTGTGATGACAATCCTCGACGATTCCCGAGCCTTTCATAGCTTTGACGATCTGTAAAATAGAGTAAACACATACAAAGTAAGCTTTCAAAAGCTTAGTAAGCCATATACAAATAAACTTAACATAAAATGCACATAGCCACTTTGATACAATGACATTAATGTTTCTCATTTGCAAATACATCGCATATCCTTTGGCTCATTTGTTTATTCATTACTTACCTACATTTCATAGCTCAAAATATCACTTTACTCATTCAAGCATGTATCATATATAATATCATCAAATCTACACACATATTCACTTTAGTAAGCTCATATAAACACTTACCTTTCATACACATACATAGTGTACTTTTCAAACATACCTGAATCTTTTATACATTTCACATAGCCTCTCTTTTCTCGGATTTGCCCGTTGAACCATTCAGAACTAAATAGGATACTCAGAATGCTCGGAATAGTCGTACAATGCCAACGTCCCATATGTGGTCTTACATGTACTCAAATATCGATGCCACTGTTCCAGACAGGGTCTTACACTAATCAAATACGGTGCCAATGTCCCAGAAATGGTCTTACACGTAAATCTCATATCGATGCCAACGTCCCAGACGTGGTCTTACACGAAATCTCGAATCAACGCCAACATACCAGATGTGGTCTTACATGATCTCACATATCAGAAACATATGTCATGACATATGTAATTCTATATATTCCTAGGTTCGTCCGAGACTTCTAGGACATAGATACACTGTCGATACTATCTCAAATTCCATGTACATAGCTCCTCAAGGATATTCAACATAAGCTAAATTTCATATATGCACAATTAAATCAATTCAAATGCATTTATTTGTATATCGACTTACCTCGAATTCAGTTAACGTAAGGACTCAACTATTCGATCACTTTCGACTTTCCGTGATCTAAGTCTGTTTTCTTCGGTTCTTGATCTATACATATTCAAATTTAATCCATTTATTCACCAAATCATTCAATTCAATCCAAAAGCATATATTTAGGGAAATTTACAAATTAGCCCTTATATTTTTACATTTTTACATTTTAGTCCTTATTTCACAAAATCACAAAATACACAAAATCTCAATTCACCCATGCTTAGCCAAATTCTCATGTAGTCCATACAAGTCCATACATTTCATTTATTTCACAATTTAGTCCCTTAAAATATTATTTTCTCAATTATGTCCAAAATACTCAAAATCATCAAAACTTCGAAGACAAAACATGTTAATCTAACACAGATATTTCATATTTCACCATCAAAAATCACAAAACTCGTGTTCATCAATGGCACATTTCAAAATGTTCATCAATTCACAAAATTGAAGCATGGGTTTCAAAGTACACGAAGCAGCAATTACGAAAACATAGAAATTATCAAAAATCGAAGCAAAACATACCTTGAATCAAGCCAAAAGCTACTCGAAATGTTCAAAGCTCTCAATCCCTGATTGTTTTCTCAATTTCGGCAAACAAGATGATAGAATAGATTATTTCAACCTTTTGTTTTATTTAATTACACTTAATTATCAAATTCCAAATTTAGCCCTTTTAATATCATTTAAATTCCACTAACTTTAGGTATTAATGTCCATCCATATTTTCAATGGTTCAATTGCATTATAAGGACCTCACATTTATAAAGACATGAAACATAGGTGCTTTTAAAATATAACATGCTAATTTAGCATCTTTCACAATTAGATCCTTTTATCAAATTAAACACACAAACAAGAAATTTAATTCACGGAAATTTCACACATGCTTAATCATATACTGCAGACACAGCAAATAATATTAAAATATTTTTTTACTCAGATTTGTGGTCCCGAAACCACTATTCTGACTAGGGTCTAAACTGGACTGTTACATCCTGAGCCGGCTCTTCGACACTATAAAACAAGGGAAATAGAAGAGAGTAAGCATGAAGCTTAGTAAGTCTATATGTAAACAATAAGCATCATACCACATACTAATCAATCAAAAACATTACAAACTATGTAAAAGCAATTCATATCATCATAATCATGCTTACTCATATCAAACCTTACCATATCCCAAACACATATCATAACATTGCTCACATTTACTTGCACTTATACCCTGCATTTATCACCACAAAGCCACATGTAATTTCACTTAGACAAGTTTCCCAATGAACACTTCGTAATATTATTGGATTCTTGGTGGTTTCGCACACAGCCCACCATTAATTACATGTTTACGGTGGTATCGCACACAGCCCACCATTAATTACATGTTTACGGTGGTATTGCACACATCCCACCAATGATAATAAATATGATGGTATCGCAGACATCCCATCGTTAACTAATGACAAGGTGGTATCGCACACAGCCCACCAATAATTACATATTTACAGATATTTATCCGTACCCATATTCCCATCCCGAAGGTTCATCCTAGACTTTCCTCATTTTCTACCATTTTTAATAAATCTCACCAATAAACATTTACATCCACATAATGCATTAATTGGTAAGAACATATGTAGTAAGGATGTATCGTTTACACATAAACTTACCTCGATACAAAATATGTCAGTTTGCAATTTAGTCCGTAACCTTGCCTTTTCCTCGGTCAAGGTCGACTCCACGTTCTTCTTGATCTATAATAATAAAATTTACTCATTTAATCGCTGCATAAATCAAGAAATTTCAAAATTTATACTTTGTCAAAATGACCATTTTGCCCTTATACTTTGGAGAAATTACGATTTTGCCCCTAGGCTCGTAAAATGAAATGTGTTCATTTTTCACATATCCAAGCCTTTCTGATTCATTTTCTCTCTTATAGAAACTCACAATTTAAATTATTTCATGCATTTACTACCCATTTTACAACCTTTACAAAAAGGGCCTTTTAGGTGTTTTCATGGAAACATCTTTCACAAAAGTTGTTTATTTAACAACCAAGACTCATTTTCTTCCATAAAATTTCAGCAAACACATAAATACTCATATGTAAAAACCCTATACTCTCAACCATTTTGCAAAATAGTCCCCTCATTAGCTAGCTCAAGCTTCAGGGGTTCCAAAAGTACATAAATTATCAAAAATATGCATGAAAAACACTTACTAGCAAGGAGGATAAGTTGCTGAAATATCAAGCTCCCATAGCCCTTTCTTGAGTGCAAAAATCATTAGAAGAAGAAAAGAAATGAAAATATGATAGCCTTTTCTTTATTTTATCTTATTTTATTCATTTAGTCACCTAATGTCACCAAACATTGACAAATTTTAATTCTCTTGTCTCCTTGGCTGGCCATCACCCTTAGGAAGGCCTAATTGCACATTAAGGACCTCCAATTTAAGGTCCTATAGCTATTGAACACCTCTAACCTTTAAAATAGAACTTTCGTATTTTATGCGGTTTAGTCCTTTTTCACAATTAAGCATACAATCACTAAAATCAATGCACAAAAATTTTCTTGCATTCATATAATCAAGCCATAACTCATAAAATAATATTAAAAATAATTTCTCCGACCTCAAATTAGTGGTTCCGAAACCACTATTCTGACTAGCCCCAAAATTGGGCTGTTACAATAGAGTTTTGCACGACCTAGTTTTTCGCCCTGGGGTGTGCCAGTGTTATTTGTAAAGAAGAAAGACGGATCAATGAGAATGTGTGTTGACTATCGTCAGCTCAATAAGGTTACGATAAATAAAAAGTATTCGTTGCCGCGAATAGATGATTTGTTTGATCAGTTGAAAGGGGCAACAGCGTTTTCGAAGATTGATTTGAGATCAGGCTATTATCAGTTACAAGTTAAAGATTTAAATGTGTCGAAAACTGCGTTCAGAACAAGGTACAATTATGAATTTCTTATTATGCCTTTCGGATTGACTAATGCTCCTGTAGTTTCTATTGATTTGATGAATCAGATTTTTAGACCGTATTAGACATATTTATTTTTATATTCATTGACGACATTCTGATATATTCACGAGATGAGTCTGAGCATGCCGAGCATTTGAGGATTGTGTTACAAACCTTGAGAAGTAAGCAACTGTTCGCTAAATTCAGAAAATGTGAGTTCTGGCTCCGAGAAGTCAGATTCTTGGGACATTTTGTTTTAGCTAAAGGCATACGAGTTGATCCGAGCAAGATTTCTGCAGTTGTTGACTAGAAACCACCGAGAAATGTATCCGAAGTTAGAAGCTTTCTAGGATTAGCTGGCTATTATCGATGTTTTGTCAAAGTATTTTCAACGATAGCTACACTGATGACTAGATTGTTACAGAAAGATTTGAAATTGGAGTTGTAACAGTCTCGTTTAGACCCTAGTCGGAATAGTAGTTTTGGGACCACAAATTCGAGTCAAAAAATATTTTAATATTATTTTCTGTGTCTGCAGTATATGATTAAGCATATGTGAAAATTTTGTGAATTAATTTTGTAGTTTGTGTGCTTAATTAAAGAAAATGACTAAATCGCATAAAATGTAAAAGTAGCTTTCTAATTGAATAATGGCCGAATTGATGTGTCTTTATAAAGATGAGGTCCTTATGTGGTTATTTAGCCATTGAGTGTTTTAAATGTCAAAGATGGACATATGATAGTAGAAATTTAATGTTATTAATGAAGGTTAATTTAGTAATTTGGAAATTATATGTTATTAATTCAAACAAAAGGCTAAAATAAGCCACCATGTTCATCTTTGTTCCACCAATTCTTGAAAGAAAAAGAAAGAGCTTGAGCTTTGTTACATTCGGCCATTACAAGTCTTAATTCAATGTTAATTTTTGATCGGTATTTGATAATTTCTACATTTTCGTAATAGTTACTTAGTGTTCTTCAAAACCCATGTTTCAATTTTGTGAATTGATGAAGATTTTGAAAAGTGCCATTGATGAATCCATGAGTTTTGTGATGTTTGATGATGAATTATGAAAGATATGTGTTTGATTAACATAGTTTGTCTTTGAGTTTTGGGTGATTTTGAGTATTTTGGATTAAATTGAGAAAATAACATTTTGAGGGACTAAATTGTGAAATAAATGAAAATATGGGTTTCTAGGGACCAATAGAGAATTCGGCTAAGCATGGGTGTATTGAGATTTTGTGTATTTTGTGATTTTGTGAAATAGGGACTAAAATGTCAAAATGTAAAAATGTGAAGGCTAATTTGTAAATTGCCCAAAATATGTGTTTTTGGATTGAATTGAATGAATTAGTGAATAAATGAGTTAAATTTGAATATTTATAGATCAAGAATTGAAGTAAACGGACTTAGATCATGGAAACTGAAAGTAATTGAATGGCTGAGTTTGTTTCCGTTTATTCGAATATGAGGTAAGTCTATATACAAATAAATGTATTTACAATGATATATGTATGTTCATATGAAAATTTGTCATGATGAATGTATATGAGATGATGAGTACATGAAATCCGAGGAAGAATCAATAGTATAACAAAGTCTGAGAAGCCCCGTGCGAACCTAGGAATAGACAGGATTACATATGTCATGACATAGGTGTCCGATATCTGGTATCGTGTAAGACCACGTCTGGGACGTTGGCATCAATTTGAGATTTACGTGTAAGACCATGTCTGGGACATTGGCATCATATTTGATTCGTGTAAGACCCTGTCTGGGACAGTGGCATCAATATTTGGTTACATGTAAGACCAAGTCTGGGATATTGGCATTGTATGATTATTCTGAGTATTCCGAGCTTCCTATTTAATTTCGAACAGTTCAATGGGCAAGTCTGAGAGATGAATGACAATATGAATGATAGAATCGTTTCAGGTATGTTTGATTTTTGCTTTGTAAAAGCATAAAAGGTGAGCATATGTACTACGGGCCTTGTACACAACCACGGGCGTCTGTCTGGCCGTGTGGACCAAGTCAGTGTTGACTACAGGCTGGACAGACGGGCGTGTGACTGGCCGTGTGGTGCAAGTCAGTAGCGACCACGGGTGAAGCACACGGGCATGTCCACGGCCGTGTGGACAAGTCAGTATGTATGCCCTGTTTTGACATGGCTCAGACACACCAGCGTGTGACCTCTGTAACTTGGAAAAAAATTTAAATTTTTGAGAATTTCCGTATATGTTCGATTTAGTCCCAGACCTATTTTAAAGCATGTTTAAGGTCTCAAAGACCTATTTAAGGGACACTTTGATGTGATTTGTAGAATTATGTTTTGAAATGTCTGTAAAAGTTTTCGATTCCCCGATAATGCCTATTAACCCTAGAGGCACCAGTGTTGCTTCAACCTGAATCGGGTAAAGAATTTTTTATTTTCAGCGATGGGTCATTGAACGGTTTGGGTTGTGTTTTGATGCAAGAGGGTAAAGTGATAGCTTATGCCTCCAGACAGTTGAAGCTGCATGAAAAGAATTATCTGACGCATGATTTAGAGTTGGCCACTATTGTTTTCACATTGAAAATTTGGCGACATCATTTGTACGGTGAAAAGTGTCACATCTTTACTGATCACAAGAGCTTGGAATATATAATGATCCAGCAAGATCTGAATTTGTGACAACGAAAATGGCTCGAGTTGTTAAAAGACTATGAGTTAGTGGTTGATTATCATCCGGGGAAAGCAAATGTAGTCGCGGATGCTCTGAGTAGAAAATCATTATTTTCTCTGAAAGCGATGAATACTCAACTAAATTTGTCTGATGATGGTTCAATTCTAGCAGAGTTGAAAACTAAACCGGTATTTGTAATACCCCTAACCCGTATCCATCGCCGGACTAAGGTTAAGAGGCATTACCGGGCATATTGGAACATTTTACACTCCTTTCACAATATCAATCATACAACATCATTACATAATAATCCATATTCATATAGTCCCTTTAAAAGGTCTACGAGACCTTAAACATGCTTTAGAGAAGGTTCGGGACTAAACCGATCTCATACGGAAACTTTGCTGAACTTAGAAAATTTTTCTTTCAAAACAGGGCACACACCCATGTGGCTACGCCATGTGCCGTGCCCTGGACCATGTCTCAGCCCGTATACAAAACTGACTTGAATCACACGGCCTGTCACACGCCTGTGTGTCTGGCCCGTGTGCAACACTAACTTGAACCACACGGCCTGTCACACGCCTGTGTGTCTGGTCCGTGTGCAGTCTGACTTACTTCAAATTGGAACATTGAAGGACACAGTCGGGACACACGCCTGTGTGCTCAACCGTGTGGGCAATTATAGGCCATTTGCAAGGCCAAATTGCCACCCATTTTGGGTCATACCTACAAGCATCAAGCAAGTATCAATT
The DNA here is from genome assembly GCA_005393395.2 of Gossypium australe. Taxonomy (NCBI): domain Eukaryota; kingdom Viridiplantae; phylum Streptophyta; class Magnoliopsida; order Malvales; family Malvaceae; genus Gossypium; species Gossypium australe. The sequence continues at coordinate 93,557,282 of CM016626.1, read as the reverse complement.
CATGTCCCAAAGGCAGCCAAAACATACCAAATTATACACAATTTGACCTATTATTCATTTCTATATACAAATCCAACTCAAACATACCAATTCAAAATACCAACCTCACATTAAAAAAAATGTGATTCATACATCATATAAATCCATGTCAATTCATAGTATTTCTCATCATTTCAATTTCCAAAATCCACCATGAAACTTACCAAAGTTGACACATCTCTTTTGGCTGTTCATGAGCACATCAAAACATATCAACTTTTGCATCACCTAGCATGGACAAAATTCACCCATAATCACATTCATTATCAAACCATATCACATGGCTATATATACATGTCCTAAAACATATCTTACCATTTCTAGCCTATACATGCCATACTTCAATATGTACATTTTCAAAAGGTACCAAAATATAGTTCGATTGTGTGGTGATGATCCTCAATGATCCCCGAGCTTCCAGTACCTTCCATAATCTATAAAACAATACAAACACACACAAAGTAAGCTTTCAAAAGCTTAGTAAGCCATATACAAATAAACTTATCACATAATCAATTATAAACTATTTCGTTCATATGAACTATGGCATAACACAATAGCAAATTCTTATTTCTCATCTAGCTTCTTTGTTCATAATCACTTGCTTATAAACATATCACATTTTCATATAGCTCACATATCAAATGTTCATATCCATACTTATCTTCCATTGCCAAACTTCATATGCATTTCATACATACCTGAAATTGATTCATATTCACAAATTCAATCATATCTCGGAATGCTCGTTGAATCGTTCGGAATCAAATAAGATACTCGGATAGCTCGAAAAGCTCGTACAATACCAACGTCCCAGACGTGGTCTTACATGTAATCAATATCGATGCCATTGTCCCAGATAAAGTCTTACACGAAATCAAATACGATGTCGGTGTCCCAAACATGGTCTTACATTACTCTTATGCTAGCTACTGACTGAGCCCCACGGTCACTAGGCACAACCGTGTGCCACAACCGTGTGACATTATAGGCCATTTTCAAGACCAAAATGCAACCCACTTGGATCTTACCTACAAGCAATATATACCAACACATTTCATGCATACTAGACAACCAAAATAACCATTCAATCTAAACATTCAATATCCATTTCAACCATGCCAACTTCCAAGACCAAAACATATGTATATCAAGTATAATTCATCCAAATGCTTACCCAAAAACTTGACCAATTCATGTGCTTCAACCATACCAAGGTATACTTCATATATCACATTCATTTAAACATAATACCAACATATAACTAGCCAAATCACATGGCTAAATTCACTTCATTTACAAATACAAAAGACTAGCCTATACATGCCATATCTAGCAAAATATATATCCAAAATGTACCATAAACAAGTTGAATAGTGTGATGACGATCCTTGACGGTCCCGAGCCTTCAGTAGCTTTGATGACCTATAAAACATAGAAAATGCACACACAGAGTAAGCTTTCCAAAAGCTTAGTAAGTCATAATACAAACAAACTTAGCATAGAAGGCATATATACTCATAAATACATTGGCACATCTAAATCACTTAGCAAATTATCACATATATACTTTGGTCCATGTACTTGGCCATATTTGCCACATTCATCAATTCAAAAGTCTCATTTATGCAAAGCTTTCATGCTTACTATCACATCTCATATTGTTATCCAAATATACATAATAATCATAGTAAGATCACATAGGAACTTACATTATATACACACTCAGTGTATGAATCAACGTACCTGAAACGGATTCACTATTTACATGGCCATTTCGTATCACAGACTTGCCCGTTGAACCGTAAGGAATCTAGTAGGATACTCAGAAAACTCAGAATAGTCGTACAATGCCAATATCCCAGACGAGGTCTTACATCTAATCAGATATCGATGCTACTGTCCCAGGCAAGGTCATACACAAATCAATTCGATGCCGATGTCCCAAACATGGTCTTACATGTAAAACTCATATCGATGCCAACGTCCCAGACGTGGTCTTACACGATATCTCAATCAATGCCAACGTCTCAGACGTGGTCTTACATGATAAAAATAGAACAGATACCTATGTCATGACATAGCTAATCCTATCTATTCCTAGGTTCGTACGGGACTTCTCGGATATTGTCACTAAGTAATCCTTATCTCAAAATTCATGAACAAATCATATCATAAGTATTCATCGATAACAATAGTCATAAGAATACACATAATTCAATACAAATACGTTTATCTGCATAATGACTTACTTCAGATTCGATTTAACGGAATGGAAACGCTACTCGGTTACTTTCGCTTTCCCGCGATCTAAGTCCGTTTTCCTTGGTTCTTAATCTAAACATATTCAAAATTAACTCTTTTATTCATTAATTGATTCAATTCAATCCAAGGGCACACATTTAGGGCTATTTACAAATTAACCCTCACATTTGCATAATTTATCAATTTAGTCCATTTTTCTCAAAACATCAAATTCACAAAATCATCACACATCCAACTTAGCCGAATGCTTATGTATATCATATAAGCCCATATTTTCCATCAACTTTGCAATTTAGTCCCTTAAATTACTATTTTCACAATTTAGCCCTAATTAGCTAAATTCATCAAAAATTCAAGAATAAAGTATGTTCATCTAGCTCAAATCTTCCATTTAACACCATAAATCAACATAAAACTCTATATATCATCAATGGCATATCACACAAACATCATCAATTCACAAAATTAATACATGGGTTTGGTAGCTCTCAAAGTAACGATTACAAAAACGGATCACGAACTAACCTTGAATCAAACCAAAACCATGGTCGAACCCTTGCTTGTGTTTTTCTTTTCTTTCTTTTATGAATTCGGCAGAGAGATGATAAGGATAAGGCCATTTACACATGTTTTCTTTTTATTAAATTATTAACTCATTTACAAAATTAACCTTAATACTAAACATGTATAACATATAGGCATATGGCTATTAATGACTTTTAATCATCCACCATCTAAGTATTGGCTTAATTGCCATATAATGCCTTCACCTTTACAAAGACACAACGCATTGATATTTTAACAAATAGCAAGCAACTTTCACATTTAATGCAATTCAATCCTTTTCATCAAATTAAACACACAGACAAATAATTCATCACACAGAAAGTTCACATAGAATAATTCACATATCATCAATACTGAATATACTATAAAAATATTATACGGACTCGAATTTGTGGTCCCGAAACCACTGTTCCAACTAGGGTATAAATCGAACTGTTACAATTCTCCCCCTTAGGGTTTAGTGTCCTCGAAAATCTTACCGTTAAACAGAGTCGGATATTGCTGTCTCATTGAATCTTCTGGTTCCCACGTTGCCTATTCAATTCCATGCCGATTCCATAATACTTTCACTAACGAAATTTTCTTATTTCTCAACTCTTTCACTTCACGAGCTAAGATACGGATCAGTTCTTATTCATATTTCATATCAGATCGGATTTCAATTTCAGATGGGGCAATCACATGTGACGGATTGGATCGATATCTACGGAGCATCAGACATGGAAAACATTGTGTATCTTTTCTAGCTCAGAGGGCAACCTTAATCTATATGCAACAGGCCCAACACTTTCAATAATTTCATACGGCCCGATGAACCTCGAACTCAACTTACCTTTACATCCAAAACGGAGTACTTTCTTCCACGGTGATACTTTCAGAAATACTTTGTCGCCGATCTCAAATTCTATATCTTTTTGTTTCAAGTCTGCATAAGACTTCTGACGATCAGATGCTACTTTCAAACAATCTCGGATTAGTTTCACTTTCTGTTCTGAGTCTTTAATCAAATCGACCCCTTGTAGTTTATTTTCACTAAGCTCGGTCCAATACAGAGGTGTACGACATTTACGTCCATACAAAGCTTCATAAGGTGCCATTTTGATGCTTGACTGAAAACTATTATTGTATGCAAATTCAATCAAAGGCAGATATTGTTCCCACGTACCGATAAACTCAAGTATACAACATCTTAACTTATATTTGAGAATCTGAACGATCCGTTCAGATTGACCATCTGCCTGTGGATGAAAAGCTGTATTGAAATGCAGTTTCGTGCCTAATGCTTCTTGCAGTTTCTTCCAGAACCTCGATGTAAACCTCGGATCTCTATCTGACACAATAAATAGTGGCACCTCGTGCAATTTAACAATCTCAGAAATATATAACTCAGCTAATCTATCAAGTGAGTAGTCAGATCTTACCGAAATAAAATAGGCAGATTTCGTCAATCAGATAACTATGACCCAAATCGCATCTTTCTTTTTCGGAGTCTGAGGTAAACCAGAAACAAAATCCATTGTCACTCTATCCCATTTCCACTCGGGAATCAGAATTAGTTGTAGCAAACCAAACGAAACTTGATGTTTAGCTTTCACTTGTTGACAGATTATACATTTCGAAACAAAGTCAGAGATATCACGCTTCATACCAGACCACCAATAGTGTCACTTCAAATCATGGTACATTGTAGTACTTCCCGGATGAACAAATAGACGACTATTATGTGTTTCACTTAAAATCAACTGAATCAATTCCGAATTTCTCGGAATACAGATATGACTTCGGAATCTTAAACAATCATCAATAACTCGAAATTCAGATTCAGAATTCGAATCACACTAAGCTCGTTTCACTAATAGCTCATTATCAGATTTCTGAGCATCACATATCTGTTGTATAAACAATGGTTTCACTTTTAATTCAGCTAGCACAGAACTATCATCAGATAAGTCCAACTGAGCATTCAAAGCATGTAGTGCAAACAATGATTTTCTACTTAATGCATCAGCAACAACGTTTGCTTTACCCGGATGATAATCTATCACAAGCTCATAATCTTTTAACAGCTCTAACCATCTTCTTTGATGTAAATTTAAATCTTTCTGAGTCATCAGATATTCCAGACTTTTATGATCTGAAAACACGTGACATTTCTCACCATACAAATAATGGCGCCAGATCTTAAGTGCAAACACAATCGCAGCTAACTGAAGGTCGTGTGTCGGATAGTTCTTTTCATGTGGCTTCAATTGTCTCGAAGCATAAGCTACAACTTTGCCTTCCTGCATTAAAACACATCCCAGACTTTTTAATGAAGCATCACTATAAATCACAAATTCTTTGCCCGATTCTGGTTGTACTAACACTGGAGCTTCTGTTAACAGAGTTTTCAACTGATCAAAACTTTTCTGACATTTATCAGACCATCCAAATCTAACATCTTTCTAGAGTAATCTAGTCAATGGAGTAGCTATCACTGAAAATCCTTTTACAAATCAATGATAATAATCAGCTAAACCCAGAAAACTACGACCTTCAGACACGTTCTTCGGAGTTTCCAATCCAGAATAGCAGAAATCTTGCTCGGATCAACTCGAATTCCAGAAGCTGACACAATATGCCCCAAAAAACTAACCTCGTCCAACCAGAATTCACACTTGCTAAATTTCGTATACAATTGTTTTTCTCTCAAAGTTTGCAACACAATTTTCAAATGTTTAGCATGCTCATTTTCATCATGTGAATAAATCAGGATGTCATCTATGAACACCACAACAAATCGATCTAAGTACGGCCTGAAAATTCAGTTCATCAGATCCATAAAAACAGCAGGAGCATTGGTTAGTCCAAATGGCATAACTAAAAACTCATAATTCCCGTACCTCGTTCTGAAAACAGTCTTCGGAATGTCTGAATCTTTAACTCTCAACTAGTAGTATCCCGATCTCAAATCAGTCTTAGAAAATATAGTAGCTCCATTTAACTGATCAAATAAATCGTCTATTCGGGGTAACAGATATTTATTCTTTATTGTCACCTTATTCAACTGGCGGTAATCAATACAGATCCTCATCGTGCCATCTTTCTTTTCCACAAACAGAACAGGAGCACCCCAAGGTGAGAAACTTGGTCTAGCTAACCCTTTATCATTCAACTCTTGTAACTGTGACTTTAACTCTTTCAACTCTAGTGGTGCCATTCTATACAGAGCTATCGATATAGGTGTAGTACAAGGCAGTAAATTAATACCAAATTCAACTTCACGAATAGGAGGTACACCCAGTAACTCTTCAGGGAATACATCAGAATACTCACAAACAATAGGCACTAATTCAACTTTCTTCTCAGACACTTTCAAATCAATCACAAAAGCAAAATATGCTTCATAACCCTTTTTCACATAACTTTGAGCTTTCAAATCAGATATCACAGCAGACAATCCATTCAAATCATTAGACTCAACTCGTACAATCTCATCATTCAGACATCTCAAATCAATAGTCTTTCTTTTACAATTTACAACAGCATCATGAAAAGTCAACCAGTCCATACCCAGAATGATATCGAACTCATCAAATGGCAAAAGCATCAGATCAGTAGGGAAACAGATATCTCGAAACATTAATGGACAGTTCTTGCATATTTTATCAACAAGGACACTTTTACCTAAGGGGTTCGATACTTTTATAACAAACTCAGTAGACTCTACAGGCAAAGTTTTACTGAATACTAACTTCATGCATATATACGAATGCGTAGAACCAGGGTCTATCAATGCAATCACAGAAGTATCATAAAGTATAAAAGTACCCGTTATAACATTTGGAGATGAAACTTCCTCACGAGCTCGGATAGCATAAGCTCTCGCAGGCGCTCTAGCTTCAGATCTTGAAACTGTGTCTCTCGTAGTTCTCTGACTACCACTGACGTTTCTTACATTCTTTGAAGTTCTACCTCTCACCGGTGTATTATCAGGTCTCGGATTCTGAACAATTTCTGGCTCGACAGATTCAGGGCAATCACGGACAAAATGATCAAGTGATCCACATCTGAAACAAGCTCTGTCATTTAATCTACAACTTCCGGGATGCCTTTTTCCACAATGTTTACATTCAGGTCTCTCAGTCCGGACATTACCAACACTGGCCACTGAAGTTGCTGAGGTTTTGGAACTCATTTGTGATCTAGCTCGATTTCTGTTCGAATCTCCCACATTGTCTCTTGAACGACTTTGATCATCTCTGAATCTTTTTGGAGCAGACTGAAATGATTTACTCTAAAATATCTTTCTCATATCTCGAGCTTCAGACTCAGCTTTTCTTTTATCTTTCCCCAGTGCCTCAGCTTTACACCCTCGATCAACGAGTACAACGACAACTAGCAAACGGATATCTTCATTAAGACCATATTTGAATCTTTTAGACATTATAGCCTCAGAAGATACACATTCCCGAGCATACTAACTCAATCTCACGAACTCTCGTTCATATTCCAAAGCAGTCATTTGGCCCTGTTTTAGTTCCAGAAATTCTTTTCGTTTTTGATCGACGAATCTCTCACTGATATATTTCTTCCGGAATTCGCTCTAAAAGAAGTCCCATGTAACTCGTTCTTTCAGAACAATAGAAATCAAAGTTTTCCACCATTGATAAGCTGCATCTCGAAGTAATGATACAACACACTTTATACATTCTTTCGGAGTCAAAGACATCTCATCAAATACCCAGATCGTGTTTTCTAACCAAAACTCAACTTTTTCAGCATCATCATCATTAGTAGCTTAGAACTCTTCAGCCCCATACTTGCGGATCTTGTCAACTGGAGGCTTATTCCACGGATTTAGATTTGCAGTCAGAGGTATATCGGATGTCTGAGGGGGATTAACCGGGGGCGGGGTTTGCGAAACAGTCGGGTTATTCTTTACGAATTGAGTGAACCACTCACTCATCATCTGGAAGAAAGCTTGTTTAGCTTCTCCCTCTTGACCGCTCGTAGCTGGTCTCGAATCAGAGGGCGATGTCCCTTGCATAGGAGCAGGCACATTACTCTCTACGTCGTCAACTACGGCTCTTTCGGGATCCATTGCTATACATAAATCACATTTTATACGTCAGGATTCATCACACTATACGATTCAGATATATGTCATGTAGAGCTAGACTCTGACACGCTACGTTAGCCTGAAAATCAGCTAAATCGTAGCTCTGATACCAACCACCCCTAACCCATATTCGTCTCCGGACTGGGATTAAAGGCATTACCGAACATATCGAAAACGTTTACAGCAATGTCATACAATTGAATATTAACCTCAACCACAATGTCCCCTTAGTAGGTCATCAAGACCTAAAACATGCTATAAACCGGGTCGAGACTAAACCGGAACACATACAAAATTTCATGGAAATTTAAAACTTTTCTAAGTTTCAGGTGTTACATGCCCGTGTGGGCAGGCCGTATGCCTCCCATGGCTGCTAGACACACCTGTATGTCCTCCCTTTGGTCGAAACTGACTTTTCTTCCACGGCCACTAAGCACGCCCGTGTACTCTGGCCGTGGTCGATCCTGTCAAAAATCACACGGTTACTAGGCACGTCCGTGTGCCAAGGCCGTGTACTCTTATGCTAGCTACTGACTTAGCCCCACGGTCACTAGGCATGCCCGTGTGCCACAACCGTGTGACATTATAAGCCATTTTCAAGGCCAAAATGCCACCCACTTGGGTCTTATCTACAAGCAATATTTACCAACACATTTCATGCATACTAGACAACCAAAATAACCATTCAATCTAAACATTCAATATCCATTTCAACCATGCCAACTTCCAAGACCAAAACATATGTATATCAAGTATAATTCATCCAAATGCTTACCCAAAAACTTGACCAATTCATGTGCTTCAACCATACCAAGGTATACTTCATATATCACATTCATTTAAACATAATATCAACATATAACTAGCCAAATCACATGGCTAAATTCACTTCATTTACAAATACTAAGGATTAGCCTATACATGCCATATCTAGCAAAATATATATCCATAAACAAGTTGAATAGTGTGATGATGATCCTTGATGGTCCCGAGCCTTCAGTAGCTTTGATGGCCTATAAAACAGAGAAAACGCACACATGGAGTAAGCTTTCCAAAAGCTTAGTAAGTCATAATACAAACAAACTTAGCATAGAAGGCATATATACTCATAGATACATTGGCACATCTAAATCACTTAGCAAATTATCACATATATACTTTGGTCCATGTACTTGGCCATATTTGCCACATTCATCAGTTTAAAAGTCTCATATATACAAAGCTCTTTCATGCTTACTATCACATCTCATATTGTTATCCAAATATACATAATCATCATAGTAAGATCACATAGGAACTTACCTTATATACACACTTAGTGTATGAATCAACGTACCTGAAACTGATTCACTATTTACATGGCCATTTCGTATCACAGACTTGCCCGTTGAACCATAAGGAATCTAGTAGGATACTCAGAAAGCTCGAAATAGTAGTACAATGCCAACGTCCCAGACGAGGTCTTACATGTAATCGGATATCAATGCCACTGTCCCAGACAAGGTCTTACACAAATCAATACGATGTCGATGTCCCAGACATGGTCTTACACGTAAAACTCATATCGATGCCAACGTCCCAGACGTGGTCTTACACGAAATCTCAAATCAATGCCAACGTCCCAGGCGTGGTCTTACATGATAAAAACAGAACAGATACCTATGTCATGGCATAGCTAATCCTATCTATTCCTAGGTTCGTACGGGACTTCTTGGATATTGTCACTAAGTAATCCTTATCTCAAAAATCATGAACAGATCATATCATAAGTATTCCTCGATAACAATAGTCATAAGAATACACATAATTCAATACGAACACGTTTATTTGCATAATGACTTACTTCGGATTCGATTTAACGGAATGGAAATGGCTACTCGGTTACTTTCGCTTTCCCGCGATCTAAGTTCGTTTTCCTCGGTTCTTGATCTAAACATATTCGTAATTAACCCTTTTATTCACTAATTCATTCAATTCAATCCAAGGGCACACTTTTAGGGCTATTTACAAATTAACCCTTACATTTGCACAATTTATCAATTTAGTCCATTTTTCTCAAAACATCAAATTCACAAAATCATCACACATCCAAGCTTAGCTGAATGCTTATGTATATTATATAAGCCCATATTTTCCATCAACTTTGCAATTTAGTCCCTAAAATTACTATTTTCACAATTTAGCCCTAATTAGCTAAATTCATCAAAAATTCAAGAACAAAGTATGTCATCTAGCTCAAATCTTCCATTTAACACCATGAATCATCATAAAACTCTATATATCATCAATGGCATATCACACAAACATCATCAATTCACAAAATTAATACATGGGTTTTGTAGCTCTCAAAGCAACGATTACAAAAACGTAGAAATTATCAAAAACGGATCACGAACTAACCTTGAATCAAACCAAAACCATGGCCGAACCCTTGCTTGTGTTTTTCTCTTCTTTCTTTTATGAATTCGGCAAAGAGATGATAAGGATAAGGCCATTTACAGATGTTTTCTTTTTATTAAATTATGAACTCATTTACAAAATTAACCTTAATACTAAACATGTATAACATATAGGCATAAGGCTATTAATGACTTTTAATCATCCACCATCTAAGTACTGGATTAATTGCCATATAAGGCCTTCACCTTTACAAAGCCACAACACATTGATATTTTAACAAATAGCAAGCAACTTTCACATTTAATGTAATTCAATCCTTTTAATCAAATTAAACACACAGACAGATAATTCATCACACAGAAACTTCACATAGAATAATTCACATATCAACAATACTGAATATACTATAAAAATATTATACGAACTCAGATTTGTGGTCCAGAAACCACTGTTTCGACTCGGGTATAAACCAGACTGTTACAAGTATCCCTAGATCTGCACTCACACATACACCATCAAAATTCGAGTGACTCATAATCCACACAAGTCACCCCTATAGATCATACACACTTTCGGCCATTCACTTAAACCACAATCGAGTTGAGTACACTTACCCTTGCTAATGATCCTACCACGCTTGCGATCCTTGAACGTTATCCTTGTTATCATAGAGTTAACAACAGAATAGTTAGATAACCTTTCGGCTTTTAGCAAAACGTATAAGAGAGGTTAACCGAATACTTACCAAATCCTCTTTCGATCCTGCGGTCTAGATAGCTATTAACTAGATCCGACTTTCAACCTTGACTGATAGTAGATAATAATAGATTTGTGATGGAGGAAAACAATAAGCAAATAGGAATTTTCAACAAGGAAAGATGATGGTAATTCGACAATAGAAGAGTTTGGCTATGAGAGAATTCGACAAAAATAAAAGATTCGGCTATAGGAGAGTTCGACAATTGAGAGAATTTGGCTACGGGAAAATCGATTAAGGGAAGAAAAGAAAGATTAATGAAGGCTCAAAAAACCTTTTAAAGTATTTGGCCTCTCCTTTTATAGCCAGCAGTCGAATACTCATTTCCCCACAGTCCCATTCGACACCAATTCCTCCCTCTCCTCATCTCCTAACTTTTCTCCTGATAACACCTTAGCCTTATCCGAATTTTCCTCCATTATCAATTCCCCTTACAACTCAAACACTCCAACGTAAGAGTTCATATTCAACACAACTCTGGTCGCCCACCTATGCAAAATAAAACACTCCAAAAATACCACTCCTTAGCTGACAAACACGCCACCTTATAGCTCCCTAAGTGACGCCACTTGCCACTGGACCACAAGCCCATTTGTGTCCTATTTTCCCCTTAATCTGTTTAAGAGGCCTAATACCTGAGACTAGGGTCCACTTAAGGCAAAAATTAACTTTTCCCTATGGTCTTCCCTATCCCTAAGACTTCAAATAACCCTCAAAGCCCGCATGCCAATTGTCACTTTCTCGCTCACTTAAAATTTTTCTGTAACCCAAAGCCCAATGCCCAATAGGCCCAATTCTACTAGTCCCAAATCCAGGGCGTTACATTATAAAAGCCTGAAGTATTTGAGGTAGCAAAAAGATTTGAATTTGAGACAATGTAGATGGCTCGAGTTATTGAAAAACTATGACTTGATCATTCATTACCATCATGGAAAGGCTAATGTCATTGCTGATGCATTGAGTAGAAAATATCTATTTGCTTTGAAATCTTTAAACACACGGTTAACATTGATTGATGATAGTTCTATTTTAGCTGAATTAAAAGCCAGATCGACACTTTGATGATGTTTTGATAACTAAATGGAAACAGATTGAGATGATAGCTGATTCAGATTTTCATGTTGGTTCCGATGTTAATTTTATTTCAAAGAAAGAATTTATGTTTCGATCAATTTTGATCTTGTTCAAAAGATTCTACAAGAGTCTTACAATAGTAACTTATCGATTCATCCTAGTAGCAATAAAATGTACGGTGATGTGAAACAAATGTACTGGTGGCTGGGTAGGAAACGAGAGATTTCAGAGTTCGTGTCAAGATGTTTAGTTTTTCAGCAAGTTAAAGCCGAACATCTGGTACCTTCTGGTTTACTACAGCTAGTGATGATTCTAGAGTAGAAATGGGAGCGTGTCACGATGGATTTTGTATTAGGATTGCCTCTGTCACCGAGAAAGAAAGATGTTGTCTAGGTTATTATTGATCATTTGAAATGAAGTCCACGCATTTCAGTCCAGTGCATACGGATTTTTCACTCGAGAGATTAGTAGAGTTGTATGTTGTTAAGATTGTTAGATTGCATGGTGTGCCACTTTCTATTATTTCTGACAAAGGTTCGTGGTTTACATCTCAGTTCTGGAGCAAGTTACACAAAGCTTTAGGTACTCGACTGCATTTTAGTACTACATTTCATCCTCAGACCGATAATAAGTCTGAGCGAGTAATCTAAATACTCGAGGATATGCTTTGATGTTGTGTTTTAGAGTTCGAAGGTAACTGGGAGAGATTTCTGTCGTTGGTTGAATTTGCATACAAAAATAGTTATCAATCGAGAACTAATATGGCATCATATGAGGCTTTATATGGTCAAAAGTGTCGAACTCCATTATACTAGACTGAGCTCAGTAAGAAAAAGCTTTTCGGTATTGATTTAATTTGAGAAGCCAAATAAAAGGTTAAAGTGATACGTGATAGTTTGAAATAGCTTCGGATTGACAGAAATACTATGCAGATTTGAAAAGGAAAGACATCGAATTCCAAGTCGATGACAAAGTGTTTTTGAAAGTATCGCCTTGGAAAAATGTTCTTCGATTTGGCCGTAAAGGAAAGCTTAGTCCACGGTTTAACAGGTTTTATAAGATCATAGAGAGAATCGAACCTGTAGTTTACAGATTAGCTTTGTCGTTAGAGTTAGAAAAGATCCACAATGTTTTTCACGTATCAATGTTACGATGGTGCCGATCAGATCCTTCACATGTGATTTCACCTATTGATGTTGAGATTCAGCTAGATATGACATACAATGAAGAACTAATCAAAATTCTCGCTCGATAGGTTAAAGAATTGAGAAATAAAAGCATAGCTTTAGTGAAAGTATAGAAGAAGCTACCTGAGAATTGGAAGAAGTAATGAAAGTGCAATACCCAAACCTTTTTTCTGGTAAGATTTTCGAGGACGAAAATTCCTTTAAGGGGAGAGTTGTAACAGCCCATTTTTAGTGAAATCAGAACAGTGGTTTTAGGACCACAAATCTGATGAGTAAATTATTATTTTATTATGGAATGTTAGTAGGGTCGTATAAAAATTTCAAAAAGAAATTTTGACGTTCGCATGTTTATTTATGTGAAAAGGGCTAATTCGTAAAAGGTACAAAGTAGAGTACTATTAGTTAAAGGTATCAATTAGCTATGAAATTTAAATGTGAGTGGACTTAGATGGTAACTAGACCATTTATAGTGTTAGCAGACAAAGATGGACACAACATTTAGTTATTTTAATGTTAATAAGAAATGTTAATTTAGTAAATTAATAATTAAATAAAATAACATAAACAAAAGGTATCCTCTTTTGTTTCCATCTCTCCACCAAAAATAGACTAAGAAAACACCATTGAAGAATGCTACAAGGTTCAGCTGCGTCTAATAAGTCTATATCAAGATAGACCTCGTACGAATTTAGATCGAGGAAAAGAGAAAGCCTCGGATTGATCGACTACATTTTTACACTTTGTTTGTCGAGGTAAGTTCGTATGATTAAATATCATTTTAATGTTATAATGATTTATTTGTTAATGTATTATTTTTCATGTAACCATATGATGTATAAACAACGATGTCACGACGATTATCGAGCCCCATTTGAACTTTAGAAATTTGTAGGACACAAATTACATGTCATTAGGGTTTTTGTAACACCCCTTACCTGTGTTCGAAGCTGGAACCAGATTTGAGGCATTACCTAACTTACCTTGCTTAAACATATCACATTGAGCTATAAAATTTCTTTTTACCATAAAGAGTTTCCATATAAACCCATATTCTGCTCATTCTCGGCCTACGAGGCCCTAAGCATACTTCCGAGAGGTTTCAAAATTAAACCAGGAACTTTTACGAACTTAGAAAATTCTTAATCAAAACAGGGGCCACACACCCGTGTTGTCCTAGGGACACGCCCGTGTGCCCCTAAGACATGCCCGTGTCTTTCACCCATGGTAGACACTGACTTATTTCACACAATCAGACACACGTTCGTGTCCCTCACACGGCCTCGACACGTCCGTGTCTTAGCCCATGTGCCAAAACCTTGGCATTCTGTTTATGACGTCATCATCTCACTATGGTCACATGGCCAAGGCACGCGCCCATTTCCTTAGACAGTGTGTCAAATTAAATTCTATATTTCAAGTGCAGACTTCAAACAGCCTGGGCACACGCCTATATCCTTGGCCGTGCCTCCCACACGGCTGAGCCACACGGCCGTGTCTCTGCCCGTGTGTTTACTACTGAGCATACTGACTTGTAAGCCTAGCATGCAAGGGGACACATGGACGATCAACATGCCCATGGGGCTGACTGTGTGTCACACACGGCCTAGACACACACCCGTGTGTCTGCCCGTGTGGACAATTAGAAGGCTATCTACCAAGCCATTTGCCACCCTATCAAGAAATCACACTCATACCAAAACATTTCAGTATAAGATGACCAAATGATACCTCTAAGAACCCAAAAAAATCAAGACATCCACAAAAGAATACACTTCATGAAATTCATCTTCATTAAACATAAGAATTAGCCAAGTATTGGCCCAACTTTAATGACCATTTACAAGATGAATTGGAACAACTTTTGTAGCCAACACATTTAGCTTACCAATATGACATAACAAAATACTCAAGTCCTATTCATGCCACATTCAAAATAAAACTAATTTTGGCTATACTAAAAGTGGGTGATAGTGTGATCTCTAACTCCGGCTTTCGCAGCTTCTCGAGTTAACTTTGCAATACTACAAGGAGAAAGGGCAATGAAAAGAGGTAAGCATAAAGCTTAGTAAGTTTGCATGGAAATAAATAGCAACAATAAGCTCATGATAAAATCCATCCATGACAATAATTAATCATACACAAGCTTATAGGTTTCTTACCATACTTACTCATACTTGCCCTTATTTAGCACATACCATGCCACATGTCGTAATTATTTCTTCGTGAATTATTCACGAGTACCTGTATTCACTCATTCACATGTCTTTAGTACTAATCTCATTTATATTTCCAAACTCATCTATTTATCCCATTAATCACCAAGGATACTCAAAGACGCATTTTGGTCTTACATGGGGTCACCTCTAAGTGCCGATGCCATATCCCGGATATGGTCTTATACGATTCTCATATTCAATACCGAAGCCATATTTTGGATATGGTCTTATACAGGATCTCAATTCGGTGCCAAGGCCATGTCCCAGACATGGTCTTATATGGGACCTTATCCATTTCATGTCTCGATGATAGCATTTTTACATTCATTATAGTCCACTAAGACTTCAACATCTCAACTTACTCATTCAACATCAAATACTCAATTTAGTAGAACATCATATATCAATATAATACCAAATATTCTCAACGTGCTAACATAACATTGAATTTATCACATACAAACTTACCTCGATTTCAAAATAAGTTAAATCGTCGATCTAGTCTGAGACTTTGTTCTTTCCCTGATCGAGGTAAACTCTTGGTTCTTCTTGCTCTATAATAGCAAATTAGCTCATTTCAATCATCACATTAATAAAAGCATTTTAATAATCATGCGTTCGCCAAATTACTATTTTTCCCTTAAGCTTTGGTAAAATGACCATTTTACCCCTAGGCTCGAAAATCGATTCTAATCATGTTTCTACCTTCAAAAAGCCTAGTGAACATTTAATTCTCTTATGGCTATCATCAAAAACCAACATTTCACAGATTTACTACAAACTTTATAACCTTTACAACAAGGTTCAATTAGGTGTTTTCATGGCAACACCTTTCACAAAAGTTGTTCATCTAACAACCAAGAATCATTTTCTTTCATAAAAATGCAGCAATTAACAATGAAAGCTCTCATGGCAAATTTCTAAACTCTTCGCCATATTACAAATTAGTCCCCTCATTAGAAAGCTTAAGCTTTAGGGGTCCCAAAAGTACAACTATC
The DNA here is from genome assembly GCA_005393395.2 of Gossypium australe. Taxonomy (NCBI): domain Eukaryota; kingdom Viridiplantae; phylum Streptophyta; class Magnoliopsida; order Malvales; family Malvaceae; genus Gossypium; species Gossypium australe. Next base: position 93,540,678 of record CM016626.1, on the reverse strand, counting down.
ATCAAGAAAAACCATTAAAAATCAGTTACTAGTAAGGAGAAGAGTTTGCTGAAATTTTGAGCTTTCAAAACCCATATTTGGCTGCCAACTTTTGTGGAGAAGAAGAGAGAAAAATATGATATTTTTCTCTTCTTTATTTTATTAATACAAATCAATTTAGTCACCAACTTTTGCCAACTTTGACTAATTTGTCCATCTTTGTCTCCTATGATTCCCTATTGCTGGCCAACTATTTACCATGGGTCTAATTGCCTTTTAAAGACCTCCAATTTGCAATCTATGTCTATTTGGAACCTTTAGCATATGAAATAGAACTTTCGCACTTTATGCGATTTAGTCCTCTTTCGCGATTAAGTAAGAAATCGAAAAAATCAAAGCACCAAAATTTTCATACACTTATACCATCACACTATAAATCATAAAATATCATGGAAATAATTTTTTCTAACCTCAGATTAGTATCCTGAGATCACTGCCCCGACTAGCCCCTAAATCGGGCTATTACAGTTTTCATGTTTCGGGTACTAGTCTTGAATGTCCTACTGATGGCTAAGGTCTTGCATTTGTTATGGATACTCCACAGCTCGTGTGAGCAGTATCGTGTAGCTTACATTTTGACCCACAGCTCCTGTGAGTAGGCCCATTTCACAACTCGTGTGAGCGATGATTTAAAGGAAAAGGAAAGGTTACGATTATATGTTTAGCACACTTCGTGTGAGCTTTGCCTCATATTCAATTTTATTCTAAATGATTCAATGGGTGTGAAAAGAAAAGGAACGGTAAGTGTTCAAATGAATTATATCATGAAATTATAAAAAGGACTAAAATGGAAAGTTTTAATGGAAGTATGTTATGTTTATGAAAATGATGCATTCAAAGGAAGCACGTTCATGTACAGATAGCTTACCTTATTTAATTCAAGCGAATTATATTTGAATGATCTAACATGTCGTGTTGATGATGCTTAGGCTTGTTCCAAGCTTATGGTTCGATTATACTACTGTTACTCTTATTTTTTAATAGTGAAATTGCAACGACCCAAATTTGGGCCTAGTAGAATTGGGCCCATTGGGCCTTAGGTGTAACAACCCGGTTTAGACCCTAGTCGGAACAGTGGTTTCGAGACCACAAATTCGAGGTTGGACTGATAATATAATATTATTTTTTTGTGTGAATAGTATGTGATATAGTCTGTGTGAAAATTCTGTATGGTAATTTTATCGACTGTATGCCGAAATAAGAGAAGGATTTAATTGCGTAAAGTGTAAAAGCTATGTGCTAATTTTTAATTACTTAAATGTTGTTGTTTTATTAATGTGGAGGCCTTATGAGGCAATTAGTCCATTATTAGAGTTAGTGGATGATAGATGGACATAAATGGCCTAAAAATTATTGGATAAATGCTTGATTCATTAAGGGCAATTTGGTAAACATGAAATAAGTTGATATTAAAATAAAACAAAAGCAAAATGGTATTCATCTTTGTTTCCATCAACCAAAAATTTGAAAAGCAAGGAAGGGTTAGGAGCATTAAAGGTTTCGGCACATTGAGTCCTTAATTGAAGGTAAGTTTTGTTTCAATTTTTGATAATTACTACGTTTTCGTAATCGTTGCTTCGTGCCCTAGCTAACCCATGCTTAAATTTTATGAATTAATGATGTTTATGAAATGTGCCATTGATAAAAGGGTGAGCTTTGTGATGAGTGTTGGTGTTACATGAAAGATATGTGTTTAATGAACATGTGTTGTTCTTGAATTTTTGATGAATTTAGTTAATTAGGGCTAAATTGTGAACATAGCATTTTGAAGGACTAGAATGTGAAATAAATAAAGTGTGAGGGTTTGTATGAACACGTGAAATAAATAAAGTGTGAGGGTTTGTATGAACACAAGTAAAGTTCGGCTAAGATTGTGCTAGGTGAAACTTGTGAATTTGATGATTTTGTGAATTAGGGACTAAAGTGTCGAAATGTAAAAATGTGAGGGCTATTTTGTAAAATACCCTAAATATGTGTGTTTGGACTAAAATAAATGATTTGGTGATTGAATGAGCTGAATTTGAATGTGTACAGACCAAGAGAAGGGAGGTTCAGATCGAGAACGAGGCAAAGAGAAAGTGCTCGATTAATCAATCGTTTCAATATTTTGACATCCGAGGTAAGTTCGGACATAATACATGTATATATGTTAGTTATGCTTAATGTTTGAAATGAATGGAATGGTATAAATGAATTATGAATGCTATGTGAGAGCTCAATGTTATGTGGCACTAAGTGTGCGTATTTAGAGATGTAACCGAGATAATTAGCACTGTGTGTGCGAAACAATATAAGCTTTAGTTTTATGGTGGGCACTGTGTGTGCGATACTGATATAAAATCGGTTTGATATAGATGCCCTAAGTGTGCAATATTTACTAAGCTTTGGTTAATGATTTGGGCACTGAGTGTGCGGATGAACCAAAAAAGTTTCGAAAGTTGATCGAAAAGAAATCAGTGAGTATTTAGTAGCACGAGATCGAAAACTAAGTGTTGGATAAGGTACGTTCGGAACCTATGTGGTTGATGAAATTATGATTGAGATCATGGAATGCAAATTGAACATATTAGTTTGTATGGTATGGTACATATGTGTTCATGAAATAATTTATGTGATGGTTAGTTTAATATAATGTTTTATGTTACGAACTTACTAAGCTTTATACAGCTTACTGTGTGGTGTGTTTCTTTGTTTTGTAGTGTCAGTACAACTAGCTTGGATCTGGGAATCATTAGCTTCTCAATCACACTATCGACAATCTATTTTGGGTACTTTTGGAAAGACGTATATAGTTGAAATATGGCATGTATAGGCCAGTTATTTGGTTCATATTTGAGGTGTGTAATTAGCCATGTGATGTGGGTAAATATATGGTTGCTTCAAGCATGAATGGCTTTGTGATATGAGGCATATTTGGTTTGGTTTATGGTTGAAGAGAATGATTTATTAATGGTAACTTTGTGTTGGTAAAATGCTAGTATGATTGAGTGAAATTGAGAAGGAATAATGTTTAGTATTGAATGTGTGTTCAAGTTGTATATGTTAGCTTATAAATTGATATGTTTGAAAGTGAGTTTGTATGAGTTAATAGATTGATCATATGATAGGAAATGGTTGCCAAGATTGTGTGTATAAACATGCTTAAGTGTGCTTGTAGTGATTGACCCATGTGGGTGGCATTTTGGCCTTGCAAATGGCCTATTTTTGCCACACGGTTGTGGCACACAGGCGTGCCTAGTGACGTGTGCGTAAGTCAGTAGATGGCCTAAGAGCACACGGCCATGGCATACGGGCGTGCCTAGTAGCCGTGTGGTTTTTGATAGGATCGACCACTACCAAAGTACACGGGCGTGCTTGGTGGTCGTGGAGCAAAGGTCAGTTTCGACCACGGGGAGGACACACGGGTATGTCTAGCAGCCGTGGGAGGCACATGGCTTACCCCCACGGGCGTGTATCCCTTGAAACCTAGAAAAGTTTTAAATTTTCAAGAAGTTTCTGTATGTGCTTCAGTTTAGACTCGATCCATCTTTAACATATGTTTAAGGTCTTATATGCCTTAATAAGGGACTAATCATATATGTTTGATGTATTATGATGATGATTGACTTTGTGTCGTAAATGAGTTGTGAAATGATCCTATTGTTTGGTAATGCCTCTTAACCCTAATTCGACGACGGTTTCGGGTTAGGGGTGTTACATTTTATTGGTATCAGAGCTACGGTTTAGTCAATTCTTGGACTGACGTAGCGTATGTGAGTCTAGCTATACGTGCCATATCATGAAATTGCGATAGTGTGATGAATTCTGACAGTTGAAAATGTGTTTTCATATTGTAATGGATCCCGATCGAGCAGTTGCTGACAATGTAGAAAGCAATACGCCTGCTTCCGCTCAAGGAACAGCGCCGGCCACATCTAGGCCGAATGATAATGGTGAGGGAGGAGAGGCTATGCAAGCCTTCTTCCGAATGATGAGTGAGTGGTTTACGGAGTTCGCTCGAAAGAATTCGACTGCTCCACAACCTCCACCCCCACAAGTACCTGTTGTGCCACAAGTTGTAGATCCGATCAGATTGAATAAACCACCTGTAGACAAGATTTGAAAATACGGGGCCGAGGAGTTTAGGGCCACATTTGATGACGATGCTGAGCGAGCCGAGTTTTGGCTTGAGAATATAATCAGAGTATTCGATGATATGTCGTCGAATTCTGATGAGTGCATTAAGTGTGCAGTTTTCTTGTTGAGAGACACGGCCTATAACTGGTGGAAAACATTGATATCTGTGGTTCCGAGAGAGAGAATCACCTGGGACTTCTTTCAAGCTGAGTTTAGAAAGAAGTATATCAGTCAACGCTTCATTGATCAGAAACGTAAAGAGTTTCTAGAATTGAAACAGGTTCGTTTGTCTGTTACGGAGTACGAGCGGGAATTCGTAAGATTGAGTCAATACGCGAGAGAATGTGTTTTGACCGAAGCTATTATGTGCAAACATTTCATAGAGGGATTGAATGAAGATATTAAATTGTTGGTTGGAATACTTGATATAAATGAATTTGTTGTGTTAGTCGAAAGAGCATGCAAAGATGAGAAGGTCATTAAAGAAAAGAAGAAAGCTTATTCTGAGGCTCGTGATGAAAGAAAGAGATCGGTGAATAAGTTCTCTCAACCTTCAGCAAAGAGATATAGAAATGCAAGCAATCGTTCAAATGTTTCGTTTGGACATCCAAGTAGAGATCGTTCGAGACAAAGTACTGGTTTACGAATTCAAGCTCCGAATGAATCAACTGTTGGTAGCGTTAAGAGTAACAAACCTGAATGCAGACAGTGTGGAAGACGACATGTAGGAGAGTGTTGGGGCAAGTATAACAATAGAGTTTGTTATAAATGTGGATCCCGATATCATTTTATTCGAGATTGCCCAAAGATGGTGGAAGAGGAAAATGTTCAGAATGAAAGACCAAGTAATGTGACGGCTAGAGGTAGACCACCCAGAAACAACAGAAATGTGAGCGAAAGTTAGAAGGGGACAACTGACACTGCTGTGAAGTCGGAGGCGAGAGCTCCTGCCCAAACCTATGCTATACGTGCACGAGAGGAAGCATCACCTCCAGACATTATCACCGGCACTTTCACTTTATTTGATATTGATGTTATTACATTGATAGATCCGGGATCAACTCATTCCTATGTGTGTGTGAACCTAGTAGTAAAACTCTACATGTTGAGTCTACTGAATTTGTGGTTAAAGTGTCAAACCCTTTAGGTAAGTGTGTCTTGGTGGATAAGGTGTGCAAAAATTGCCCATTGATGTTTCAAGATGTTTGTTTTCGGCTAATTTGATGTTCTTACCATTCTATGAGTTTGACATAATTTTGGGTATGGATTGGCTTACTCTGCATAATGCCATCGTGAATTGTAAAAGAAAGAGTATTGAGTTGAAGAGTCAGAATGGTGATATAGTTCGAATTGAATCCAATGATATGAAAGGATTACCAGCTGTTGTAACTGCGATGAAAGCTAAGAACTATGTGAGAAAAGGTAGTGAAGCTTATTTGGCGTACGTAATTGATACAAAGGTGTCGGAAAAGAAAGTTGAATCTGTGCCTGTAGTATGTCAGTTTCCAGATGTGTTTCCTGAAGAGCTGCCGAGATTACTTCCAATTCGGGAAATGGAATTTGGTATTGAATTAGTGCTAGGGACCACTCCCATTTCTTTAGCTCCGTATAGAATGGCACCAACAGAATTGAAAGAGTTAAAATCACAGTTGCAAGAATTAACTGATAGAGGATTTGCACGACCGAGTTTCTCACCCTGAGGAGCTCCTATGTTATTTGTGAAAAAGAAAGATGAAACTATGAGAATGTGTATTAATTATCGACAGTTCAACAAAGTGACAATAAAGAACAAATATCCATTCCCTCGTATTGATGATTTGTTTGATCAGCTGAGGGGAGCTACAGTGTTTTCAAAGATAGACTTGAGATCAGGCTATTATCAGTTGAGAGTTAAGGAAGCCGATGTGCAAAAAACTGATTTCAGAACGAGGTACAGGCATTACGAATTCTTAGTGATGCCTTTCAGACTAACAAATGCTCCTGCAGTGTTTATGGATCTGATGAATCAGATTTTCAGACCGTATTTGAATCATTTTGTAGTAGTGTTCATTGATGATATTTTAATCTATTCGGGTGATGAGACACAGCATGCTGAGCATTTGAGAATTGTGCTACAAATTCTATGCGAGAAACAGTTATATGCCAAGTTTAGTAAATGTGAATTTTGGTTGTGTGAGGTTGGATTTCTGGGACATATTGTATCGGCTGCGGGAATAAGAGTTGATCCTAGTAAAATCTCTGCTATTTTGGAGTAGAAGCCTCCGAGAAATGTGTCTGAAGTCCGTAGTTTTCTGGGACTAGCGGGATATTATAGACGGTTTCTGAAAGGTTTCTCTATGATTGCGACTCCATTGACGAAGTTGTTATAGAAAGATGTTAGATTTGAGTGGTCAGAAAAGTGTCAGTAGAGTTTTGAGCAGTTGAAAGTGTTGTTAACGAAAGCACCAGTTTTGATTCAATCCGAACCAGGCAAAGAGTTCATAGTTTACAGTGATGCATCATTGAATGGTTTGGGTTGTGTGCTGATGCAAGAAGGGAAAGTAATTGCTTACGCCTCGTGACAGCTAAAACCGTAAAAAAAGAAGTATCCTACGTATGACCTTGAGTGAGCTGCGATTGTGTTTGCGTTAAAGATTTGGCGTCACTACTTATTTGGTGAGAAATGTCATATTTATACCGATCATAAGAGTTTAAAGTATTTGATGACTCAGAAAGATTTGAACTTGCGACAGAGAAGATGGTTAGAATTGTTAAAAGACTACGGACTTGTGATAGATTACCACCCGGGTAAAGCTAATATTGTAGCTGATGCCTTGAGTCGAAAATCATTATATGCTTTGCGAGCTTTGAGTAATCAGATAGATTTGTGTGATGATAGTGCGGTGGTTGCTGAATTGAAAGTTAAGTCGATGTTTGTACAACAGATTTGTGATGCTTAGAAAAATGATGTTGAAATGATGGCTAAACGAATTCTGTGTGAATCAAATGATGAATCAGAGTTTCGAGTAGATAGTGTTAATTATCTGAGACTTAGAGACCGGATTTGTGTTCCGAGAAATTCAGAGTTGATTTCGATGATTTTGACTGAAGCTCACAATAGTCATTTGACTGTACATCCTGGGAGTACGAAGATGTATAATGATCTGAAACAGTTCTATTGGTGGCATGGCATGAAAAGAGACATTTCTGACTTTGTGTCGAAATGTTTATTTTGCCAGCAAGTCAAAGCTGAACATCAAGTTCCGTCTGGTTTGTTACAACTGATTATGATTCCTGAGTGGAAATGGGAGAGAATTACGATGGACTTTGTGTCGGGTTTTTCCTTATCACCGAGTAAGAAAGATGCAATCTGGGTGATAGTGGACAGATTGACGAAATCAGCTCATTTCATTCCAGTGAGAACTGATTATTCTTTAGATAAGTTAGCGGAATTGTATATCAATGAGATTGTGAGATTGCACGGAGTACCGTTATCTATAGTGTCTGACAGAGATCCGAGATTTACCTCACGATTTTGGAAGAAATTTCAAGATGCTTTAGGCACGAAGTTGCATTTCAATACTGCTTTTCATCCGCAAATGGATGGTCAATTCGAGCAAATCATTCAAATTCTTGAAGACATGCTGAGGTGTTGCATACCTGAATTTGAGAATACATGGGAAAAACATTTGTCGTTGATTGAGTTTGCATACAATAATAGTTTTCAATCTAGCATTAAAATGGCACCATATGAGGCTCTCTATGGTAGAAAGTGTCGAACTCCATTGTATTGGACCAAGCTGGGTGAGAATAAGATTTACGGGGTTGATCTTATAAAAGAGGCTGAACAGAAAGTGGAAGTAATTCGTGACAATTTGAAAGCAGCCTTAGATCGTCAGAAGTCTTATGCAAATTTGAAACGAAAGGACATTAAATTCGGAATTGGTTATAAAGTGTTTCTGAAAGTGTCTCCGTGGAAGAAAATACTTTGATTTGGCCGAAAGGGCAAGCTGAGTCCGAGGGTTATCAAACCGTATGAGGTTATTGAATGAGTTGGGCCGGTTGCTTATAGATTGAGATTACCCTCTGAGTTAGAAAAGATTCATAATGTGTTTCATGTGTCAATGCTTCGACGGTACAGATCAGACCCCGTCTCATGTGATTGCTCCTACTGAGGTTGAAATTCAGTCAGATTTGTCGTATAGTGAAGAACCGATTCGAATTTTAGCACGAGGGACCAAAGAGTTGAGAAATAAGAAAATTTCTTTAGTGAAAGTATTATGGCACAAACACGGAATTGAAGAGGCTACGTGGGAGCTTGAGAATGTTATGAGAGAGCAACATCCACAATTACTCACTGGTAAGATTTTCGGGGATGAAAATCCCTAAGAGGGGGAGAGTTGTAATAGCCCGATTTAGACCCTAGTCGGAACAGTGATTTTGAGACCACAAATCCGAGGTCGGAATGATAATTTAATATTATTTTCTGTGTGAATAGTATGTGATATAGTCGGTGTGAAAATTCTGTGTGGTAATTTTATCCACTGTGTGCCGAAATAAGAGAATGATTTAATTGCGTAAAGTGTAAAAGTTATGTGCTGATTTTTAATTACTTAAATGCTGTTGTTTTATTAATGTGAAGGCCTTATGAGGCAATTAGTCCATTATTAGAGTTAGTGGATGATAGATGGACATAAATGGCCTAAAAATTGTTGGGTAAATGGTTGATTCATTAAGGGCAATTTGGTAAACATGAAATAATTTGATATTAAAATAAAACAAAAGCAAAATGGTGCTCATCTTTGTTTCCATCAACTGAAAATTTGACAAGAAATGAAGGGTTAGGAGCTTTAAAGGTTTCGGCACATTGAGTCCTTAATTGAAGGTAAGTTTTGTTTCGGTTTTTGATAATTTCTACGTTTTCGTAGTCGTTGCTTCGTGTCCTAGCTAACCCATGCTCAAATTTTGTGATTTAATAATGTTTATGAAATGCACCATTGATGAAAGGGTGAGCTTTGTGATGAGTGTTGGTGTTAAATGAAATATATGTGTTTAATGAACATGTGTTGTTCTTGAATTTTTGATGAATTTAGCTAATTAGGGCAAAATTCTGAAAATAGCATTTTGAAGGATTAGAATGTGAAATAAATGAAGTGTGAGGGTTTGTATGAACACAAGTAAAATTCAGCTAAGCTTGTGCTAGGTGAAACTTGTGAATTTGATGATTTTGTGAATTAGGGACTAAAGTGTCAAAATGTAAAAATGTGAGGGCTATTTTGTAAAATACCCTAAATATGTGTGTTTGGACTAAAATAAATGACTTGGTGATTGACTGAGCTGAATTTGAATGTGTATAGACCAAGAGAGGGGAGGTCCGGATCGTGATCGAGGCAAAGAGAAAGTGCTCGATTAATCGACTGTTTCGGTATTTTGACATCCGAGGTAAGTTCGGACATAATACATGTATATATGTTAGTTATGCTTAATGTTTGAAATGAATGAAATGGTATAAATGAATTATGAATGCTATGCGAGAGCTCAACGTTACGTGGCACTAAGTGTGCGTTTTCAGAGATGTAACCGAGATAATTAGCATTGTGTGTGCAAAATAATATAAGCTTCAGTTTTATGGTCGGCACTGTGTGTGCTATACTGATATAAAATTGGTTTGAGATAGATGCACTAAGTATGCGATATTTACTAAGCTTTGGTTAATGATTTGGGCACTAAGTGTGCGAATGAACCAAAGAAGTTACTAAAGTTGATCGAAAAGAAATCAGTATGTATTTAGTAGCACGAGATCGAAAACTAAGTGTTCGCTAAGGTACGTTCGGAACCTATGTGGTTGATGAAATTATGATTGAGATCATGGAATGTAAATTGAACATATTAGTTTGTATGGTATGGTACATATGTGTTCATGAAATAATTTATGTGATGGTTACTTTAATATAATGTTTTATGTTACGAACTTACTAAGCTTTATAAAGCTTACTGTGTGATTTGTTTCTTTGTTTTGTAGTGTCAGTACAGCTAGCTTAGATCTGGGAATCGTCAGCTTCTTAATCACACTGTCGGCAATCTATTTTGGGTACTTTTGGAAATATGTATATAGTTGAAATATGGGATGTATAGGCTAGTTATTTGGTTCATATTTGAGGTGTGTAATTAGCCATGTGATGTGGGTAAATATATGGTTGCTTCAAGCATTAATGGCTTTATGATATGAGGAATATTTAGGTTTGGTTTATGGTTGAAGAGAATGATTTATTAATGGTAACTTTGTGTTGGTAAAATGCTAGTATGATTTAGTGAAATTGAGAAGGAATAATGTTTAGTATTGAATGTGTGTTCAAGTTGTATATGTTAGCTTATAAATTGATATGTTTGAAAGTGAGTTTGTATGAGTTAATAGATTGATCATATGATAGGAAATGGTTGCCAAGATTGTGTGTATAAACATGCTTAAGTGTGCTTGTAGTGATTGACCCATGTGGGTGGCATTTTGGCCTTGCAAATGGCCTATTTTTGCCACACGGTTGTGGCACACGGGCGTGCCTAGTGACGTGTGCGTAAGTCAGTAGATGGCCTAAGAGCACACGGCCATGGCACACGGGCGTGGTTTTTGACAGGATCGACCACAGCCAAAGTACACGGGCGTGCTTGGAGGCCGTGGAGCAAAGGTCAGTTTCGACCATGGGGAGGACAGACGGGTGTGTCTAGTAGCCGTGGGAGGCACACGACTTACCCCCATGGTCGTGTATCCCCTGAAACCTAGAAAAGTTTTAAATTTTCAAGAAGTTTCTGTATGTGCTTTGGTTTAGTCTCGATCCCTCTTTAACATATGTTTAAGGTCTTATACGCCTTAATAAGGGACTAATCATATATGTTTGATGTATTATGATAATGATTGACTTTGTGTCGTAAATGAGTTGTGAAATGATCCTATTGTTTGGTAATGCCTCTTAACCCTAATCCGGAGACGGTTTCGGGTTAGGGGTGTTACATTAGGCGTAGGAGCGTTTAAAATTTTTGAGAACATGAGAACGGCAATAATGCAAGTTGGACCTATTAGGTGAGTGATTTTGGATGGTTAGGGGGCTTCTATGAAGTCCCGGGATCAAATTTGGGCTTTAGGAAAATTTTGGTTTTAGGTGAATAAAACCCTGGGAGTTAGTAGGTAGGCTTTAAGAATAAAATGTGGAGAAAAATGACACAAAAGGGGTTGTGGTCTAGTGGCAAATGACGCCACATAAGAGACAAGGGAATGACGCCACACAAGGAAGCAAGGGGTCCAAGGTTCAAGTCTTGGTGCTTGCATTTTGATTTTCTTTTTAAATGGAACTTGGACTTTGGCCCATAGATTTATATTTAGTTGCACATGATATTAGACACAAAAGGAGCTTGTGTTGTGGTGGCTTGTAGCGTCTGGAGCAGAGGAGAGGGAAAAGGTTCGAATCTCATGACAAGCAAGGGAGTATTTATTTTGCGGATTGGACGGCCAAAGTTGTGTTGGATTTAAACTCTACTGAATGAGGGATCCCACATCGGAAAGCTAGCAAGAGGGAAGGTGAGAAGCTGGCTATATATAGAGCTGTCTATGAGGAGAGGAAGCATACCTTGGTGGGCGTTTGGGCATAGGAGCATTCGGAGCATGGATTAGCTTCAGACTCCTATCAGGTGTGTATTTCGCACTACCCTAGCTGTAGAGCGGCAAATGCCGAAAAGCCGGTCACACGACGATGGTAACCACACGAGCGTGCGAGCGCATGTGTAGGAGCTTCGACACGATAGTCGAGGCCACCATGAGTATTCTTATGGGTTGATGCTGTTTGGGCCATGATGGGCCGAATGGGGCCAAGTGGGCCCATATGAATAAATTGTATGATTGTGTAGTAGATAGTGAACTGGTCTATGTGAATCTCATATCTGTGGCTAGATTTGGGCTAAATGGGCCACATGAGCGTGTGGGCCCATTTGGGCCGAGAATGGGCCATAGGCCCATTCGCATCGTTATCTCTGCTTAGAATACCTCGGTTTACAAAATTACTAGAATACTCTTGGTTTACAAAACTACTAAAATACCATTGGTTTACAAAATTATTGAAATACCCTTAGATTGCAAAATTACTATAATACCCCTAGTTTACAAAATTACCGAAATACCCTTGGTTTGTAAAATTACCGAAATACCCCTGATTTGCAAAATTACCGAAATACCCTTGATTTGCAAAATTACCGACATACCCCTGATTGCAAAATTACCGAAATACCCTCAGATTGCAAAATTACTGAAATACCCTTGATTTGTGAAATTACCGAAATACCCTTGGATTGCAAAATTACCGAAATACCCTTAGTGTGTAATTACCATTTTACCCCTAAATGATAAATGATCGTTGTACCCTCGTGGTAGTACTAGTGTGGAATGTGTTAATTGTGTGTTATGTTTTGTATAGGCAAACGCACTAGTGATTATTTAGAACTCTACGTAATCAGGTGTGTAATCTCACACCGTTATTCGTTTTGCTATGTACTATTATGCGTGTCGGTTGAGAGCCGAAATACCCTTAATGGGTAAGCTAATGAGATACACCTAACGTGCAACACCCCTAACCTGAAACCGTCGCCTGAATAGGGTTAAGAGGCATTACCAGACAACAGGATTATTTACAGCCTAAATTACGACACAAAGTCAATCATCATCATAATACATCAAACATAAACAAATAGTCCCTTTTAAGGCGTATAAGACCTTAAACACATGCTAGGGAGAGGTTGGGACTAAACCGAACACACACAGAAATTTTTGAACGTTTAAAATTTTCTTCTAAGATTCAGGGGATACACGCCCATGGGAGGAGACCGTGTGCCCTCCATGGCTTCTATACACCCCCGTGTGTCCTCTCGTGTCCATATACTGACTATACCAACATGGTCACTAGGCACGCCCGTGTGACATGGTCGTGTGCTACTAGGCCATTTACTGACTTCCCCACCACAGCCACCAAGCACGCCCGTGTGCCATGGCCGTGTACTCTTAGCTAGCTACTGACTTGTACACCACGACTAGCTGACACCCCCGTGTTGAGGCCGTGTGGTACTAATCTACATTCTGCCAATTCACCCACGATCTTTAGGCACGCCCGTGTACCACAACCGTGTGACATTATAGGCCATTTACAAGGCCAAAATGCCACCCATAAGGGTCAAACCTACAAGCCATATTAACCAAGACATCCCATGCACATGTTACCATCAAAAAAAAATACCAAAATAATCATTCAACCCATGCATCCAATACCAATTCCAAACATGACAATTTCATAGACTAAAACTCATATCATCATAAGCACAATTCATTCATTACCAAATATCATTCCTTTCACTAATTCATACTAGCATTTTACCAACACAAAGTTACCATTCATAAGTCAATTTCTCAACTCACAATCCATACCAAATGATGCATCATATATATATATATATATATATATACATATATATACCAAAGTCATTCATGCTAAAACTAGCACATATCTAGCCATATCTCATGGCTACTACAAATCTAAAACATGATTCAAAAGACCAACCTATACATGCCATATCTTAACTATGTACATCTTTCCAAATACCTCAAAATAGATTGCCGATAGTGTGACTGAGATGCTGACGATCCCCTGATCCGAGCTAGCTTTACAGACACTGCAAAGCAAAGAAACAAATCACACAGTAAGCTTTCCAAAGCTTAGTAAGTTCGACATACAATACAATTATCATATCAATTCAACCAATGTATATAATAAACAATCACATAAATCTATTATCTCGTATTCATGCCCTTTCATCCATAGCTAAAATACTCATTTCCTCAATCAAAGTTCGTTTATACTCATCAACCACAAAGGTTTAATACGTACAATAGCTACACATAGTTATTAAACCTCCAAGCTACTCAATGCTCGATAATACTTGTCGATAATCCTTAATTTTCATTCGATTTGATCGCACACTCAGTGCTATATACATAATTGTAGCATATTTTCCATCGCACACTTAGTGCCTATTCTTTTAACCGACTTGTCTCGGCGTCGCACACACAGTACCAAATCAATAAGTCGTAGCTTTCATATCATCTCACACCCAGTGCCATTCATTTCGGTTTCGATTTACATTTTCACACACTTAGTGCCATCAACTAAATCTTGCACATAGCATCTCAATTTCATACATATATACATATTCAATGCATAATACTAAAACGTATCTTAATAACATGTATTATATCCGAATTTACCTCGGGCGTCGAACTATCGATACGGTCGATTAATCGAGCGCTTTATCTTTGCCTCGATCTCGATCCGAACTTCTCCTCTCTTGGTCTATATACATTCAAATTTAATCCATTCAATCATCAAATCATTCATTTTAGTCCAAACACACATACTTAGGGCATTTTACACAATAGCCCTCACATTTTCACATTTTGACACTTTAGTCCCTATTTAACAAAATCATCAAATACACAAAATTTCAATACACATGTGCTTAGCCGAATTCTTCCCATGCTAATACAAGCCCACTCATTTCATTTATTTCACATTCTAGTCCTTCAAAATGCTATTTTCACAATTTAGCCCTAATTAACTAAATTCATCAAAAAATTCAGGAACAACACATGTTCATTAACCACATATCCTTCATTTAACACCAACACTCATCACCAAGCTCACATACTCATCAATGTCACATCACAAAAACATCATCAATTCATGAAATTAGAACATGGGTTAGTTAGAGCACGGAGCAACGGTTACAAAAACGTAGAAATTATCAAAAACCGACTCAAAACATACCTTAATTTTGGCTTGATAGTAGCCGAATGTATGAGAGCTTTTAACCTTTCTTTTTCTTTTGAATTTCAGTGGAAGAATGCATGAAATAATGTCCATTTTCATATTATTATCATATTATAATTCTTTAATAAACAATTTCCCATTTTGACCTTATAAAATAAGCTTATGAAACACATTTTCAAAGGTTAATATGGACTAATGCCGTCCACTATCTAAAGTAATGGCTAATTTGCCAAATAAAACCTCCATCTTTTCAAAGCCACAACATATAGATACTCATAAATCAGCACACAGCATTTTTCACTTATGCGATTAAGTCCTTTCTCTTAATTCAACATATAAACGATTAAATTATCACACAGAATTTTCACACAGGCTGTGTCACATACTATCACACAAAAAATATCATTAAAGTATTTTTACGACCTCGGATTTGTGGTCTCGAACCACTGTTCTGACTAGGGTCTAAACCGGGATGTTACAACTCTCCCCCTTAGGGATTTTCATCCCCGAAAATCTTACCGGTGAATAGGTGTGGATATTGCTCTCTCATAACGTTCTCAGATTCCCACGTAGTCTCTTCAACCCCGTGTTTGTGCCATAATACTTTCACTAAAGAGATTTTCTTATTTCTCAACTCTTTGGTCTCTCGTGCCAAGACTCTGATCGGTTCTTCACTATATGACAAGTCTGACTGAATCTCAACTTCAGTAGGAGCAATCACATGAGACGGGTATGATCTGTACCGTCGAAGCATTGACACATGAAACACATTGTGAATCTTTTCTAACTCAGATGACAATTTCAATCTATAAGCAACTGGCCCAATTCGTTCAATAATCTCGTACGGCCCGATGAATCTCGGACTCAGCTTGCCCTTTCGACCAAATCGAAGTATTTTCTTCCACGGAGACACTTTCAAAAACACTTTATCACCAACCTCAAACTCAATATCTTTTCGTTTCAAGTCTGCATAAGATCTCTGGCGATCTGAAGCCACTTTCAAACTGTCACGAATTACCTTCACTTTTTGTCCAGTCTCTTTTACCAAATCAACCCCTTGAATCTTATTCTCACTTAGCTCAGTCCAATACAATGGAGTTCACCACTTTCGACTGTAAAGAGCCTCATATGGTGCCATTTTGATACTAGATTGAAAACTGTTGTTATAAGCAAACTCAATCAATGATAAATGCTTTTCCCATGTACTTTCAAATTCAAGTATGCAACATCTCAACATGTCTTCGAGAATCTGAATGATTCGCTCGGATTGACCATCCGTTTGCAGATGAAAAGCAGTACTGAAATGCAATTTCGTGCCTAAAGCATCTTGCAATTTCTTCCAAAATTGAGAGGTAAATCTCGTATCTCTGTTAGACACTATAGATATCGGTACTTCGTGCAATCTCACAATCTCATCAATATACAATTCAACTAACTTATCTAAAGAATAATCGGTTCTCACCGGAACAAAGTGAGCTGATTTTGTCAATCTGTCCACTATCACCCAGATTGCATCTTTCTTATTCGGAGATAAGGGCAAACCCAACACAAAGTCCGTCATAATTTTCTCCCATTTCCACTCAGGAATCAAAATCGGTTGTAACAAACCAGACGGAACTTGATGTTTAGCTTTGATTTGCTGACAAACTAAACATTTCGACACAAAGTCAGAAATATCTCTTTTCATGCCATGCCACCAATAAAACTGCTTCAAATCATTATACATCTTTCTACTCCTCGGATGCACAGTTAAATGACTATTGTGAGCTTCATTCAAAATCGTTTAAATCAACTCTAAATTTCATGGAACACAAATCCGATTTCTAAATCTCAAACAATCATCACTACCCACTTGAAATTCTGATCCAGCATTCAATTCACATTGAATTCGTTTAGCCCTCATTTCAACATCATTTTTCTGAGCATCATAAATTTGTTGCATGAACATTGGCTTTACTTTCAATTCAGCTACAACCATACTATCATCACATAGATGTATCTGATTACTCATAGCTCTCAAAGCGTATAATGATTTACGATTCAAAGCATCAGCTACAACATTAGCTTTACCCAGGTGGTAATCTATCACAAGTTCGTAGTCTTTCAACAATTCTAACCATCTTCTCTGTGGCAAGTTCAAATCTTTCTGAGTCATCAAATACTTCAAACTCTTATGATCTGTAAAAATATGACATTTCTCATCAAATAAGTAGTGACGCCAAATCTTTAACCAAACACAATTGCAGCTAATTCAAGGTCGTGCGTCGGATAATTCTTTTCATGCGGTTTTAATTGTCTCGAAGCGTACGCAATGACTTTCCCTTCTTACATCAGCACACAACCCAAACCATTCAATGAGGCATCACTGTAAACTATGAACTGTTTACCCGATTCGGGTTGAATCAAAACTGGTGCTTCCGTTAACAACACTTTCAACTGTTCAAAACTCTGCTGGCACTTTTCTGACCACTCAAACCTAACATCTTTCTATAACAACTTCGTCAACGGAGTCGCAATCATAGAGAATCCTTTCACAAACCGCTTATAATGTCCCGCTAATCCCAGAAAACCACAAACTTTAGACACATTTCTCGGAGGCTTCCATTCCAAAATAGCAGAGATTTTACTCGGATCTGCTCGTATCCCAGCAGCTGATACAATATGTCCTAGAAAACTGACCTCATGCAACCAAAATTCACATTTGCTAAACTTTGCATACAACTATTTCTCACACAGAGTTTGTAGCACAATTCTCAAATGCTCAGCATGCTGCGTCTCATCACACGAATAAATCAAAATATCATCAATGAATACCACCACAAGGCGATCCAAATACGGTCTGAATATCTGATTTATCAAATCCATAAACACTGCAGGTGCATTTGTTAGTTCGAAAGGCATCACTAAGAATTTGTAATGTCCATACCTTGTTCTGAAAGCAATCTTCGGTACATCGGATTCTTTAACTCTTAACTGATAGTAGCCTGATCTCAAATCTATCTTAGAAACACGATAGCTCCCTTCAACTGATCAAACAAATCATCGATACGAGGTAACAGATATTTGTTCTTTATTGTCACTTTGTTCAGCTGTCGATAATCAATACACATTCCCATAGTTCCATCTTTCTTTTTCACAAATAACACAGGAGCTCCCCAGGGTGAGAAACTCGATCGTACAAATCCTCTGTCAGTCAACTCTTGCAACTGTGACTTTAGCTCTTTCAATTCTATTGGTGCCATTCTATACGAAGCTATAGAATGGGAGTGGTCCCCGGAACTAATTCAATACCAAATTCCACTTCTCAAATTGGAGGTAATCCCAGCAGCTCTTCAGGAAACACATCTGGAAACTCGCATACCACAGGCACTGGTTCAACTTTCTTTTCCGACACTTTTGTATCAATCACGTATGCCAAATAAGCTTCACACCCTTTTCTCACAAAATTCATAGCTTTCATTGCAGATACAACGGGTGGTAGTCCTTTCATATCACTGGACTCAATTCGAACTAACTCACCATTTTGACTCTTCAACTCAATACTCTTTCTCTTACAATTAACGATGGCATTATGCAAAGTAAGCCAATCCATACCCAGAATTATGTCAAATTCATCAAAGGGAAGCAACATCAAGTTGACCGGAAAACATATATCACGAAACATCAATAGGCAATTATTGCACACCTTATCCACCAAAACACACTTGCCTAAGGGGTTCGATACTCTAGTCATGAATTTAGTAGACTCAACATGTAGAGTTTTACTCGATACTAGATTCACACAACATAGGAATGAGTTGACCCCGAATCTACCAATGCAATAACATCAATATCAAATAAAGTAAAAGTACCGGTGATGACGTCTGGACATGATGCTTCCTCTCATGCACGTATAGCATAGGCTCGGGCAGGATCTCTCGCCTCTGATCTCACATCTGTATCAGTTGTCCCTCCCTGGCTATCATTCACATTTTTTATTTTTCTGGGTGGTCTACCTCTAGCCGTCACATTACTCGGTCTTTCATTCTGAACATTTTCTTCTTCAACCATTTTCGGGCAATCTCGAATGAAATGATCTCGAGATCCACATTTATAGCAAACTCTATTGTTGTACTTACCCCAGCACTCTCCTACATGTCGTCTTCCACACTGTCTACACTCAGGCTTGTTACTCTTAACACTGCCAACACTTGATTCATTCGGAGCTTGAATCCGTAAACCAGTACTTTGTCTCGAACGATCTTTACTCAGATGTCCAAACAAAGCATTTGAACGATTGCTTGCATCTCTATATCTCTTAGAAGAAGGTTGAGAAAATTTATTCATCGATCTCTTTCTTTCATCACGAGCTTCTGAATCAGCTTTCTTCTTTTCTTTACTGAACTCTTCAGATTTGCACGCTCTTTCAACTACACAACAAATTCATTTATATAGAGTATCCCAACCAATAACTTGATGTCTTCATTCAATCCCTCTATAAAATGTTTGCACATAGTAGCTTCAGTCGAAACACATTCTTTCGCGTATTGACTCAATCTTACAAATTCTCGCACGTACTCAGTAACAAGCAACCGGCCCTATTTCAATTCTAGAAACTCTTTACATTTCTGATCAATGAAGCGTTGACTGATATACTTCTTTCTCAACTCAGCTTGAAAGAAATCCCAGGTGATTCTCTTACTCGGAACCACAAATATCAACATTTTCCACCAGTTGTAAGCCGTGTCTCTCAACAAGGAAACTACACACTTAATGCACTCATCAAGGTTCAATGACATCTCATCAAATACTCTGATTGTATTCTCAAGCCAAAACTTGGCTCGCTCAATATCATCATCAGATGTGGCCCTAAACTCTTCGGCCCCATACTTACGAATCTTATCCACATGAGGTTTATTCAATCTAATCAGATCTACAACTTGTGGCACAATAGGTACTTGTGGGGGTGGAGGTTGTGGAACAGTCGGATTCGTTCAAACGAACTCCGTAAACCACTCGCTCATCATTCGAAAGAAAGCTTGCTTAGCCTCTCCTCCCTCACCGCTATCATTCGGCCTTGATGTGGCCGGTGCTGTCCCTTAAGGGGGAGCAAGCGCATTGCTTTCTACATCGTCAGCAACTGCTCGATCAGGATCCATTACTATATGTAAACACATTTTCAAATGTCAGATTTCATCACACTATCGCAATTTCATATATGGCATGTATAGCTAGACTCACACGCGCTACGTTAGTCCAAAAATTGGCTAAACTGTAGCTCTAATACCAATAAAATTGTAACACCCCTAACCCAAAACCGTCACCTGAATAGGGTTAAGAGGCATTACCAGACAACAGGATTATTTACAGCCCAAATTACGACACAAAGTCAATCATCATCATAATACATCAAAATTTCAATACACATGTGCTTAGCGAATTCTTCCCATGCTAAACAAGCCCACTCATTTCATTTATTTCACATTCTAGTCCTTCAAAATGCCATTTTCACAATTTAGCCCTAATTAACTAAATTTATCAAAAAATTCAAGAACAACACATGTTCATTAAACACATATCTTTCATTTAACACCAACACTCATCACCAAGCTCACATACTCATCAATGGCACATCAAAAAAACATCAACAATTCATGAAATTACAACATGGGTTAGTTAAAGCACGGAGCAACGATTACAAAAACGTAGAAATTATTGAAAACAGACTCAAAACATACCTTAATTTTGGCTTGATAGTAGCCGAATGTATGAGAGCTTTTAACCTTTCTTTTTCTTTTGAATTTCGGTGGAAGAATGCATGAAATAATGTCCATTTTCATATTATTATCATATTATAATTCTTTAATAAACAATTTCCCATTTTGACCTTATAAAATAAGCTTATGAAACATATTTTCAAAGGTTAATATGGACTAATGTTGTCCACTATCTAAAGTAATGGTTAATTTGCCATATAAACCTCCATCTTTTCAAAGCCACAACATATAAATACTCATAAATCAGCACACAGCATTTTTCACTTATGCGATTAAGTCATTTCTCTTAATTCAACATATAAATGATTAAATTATCACAGAGAATTTTCACAGAGGCTATGTCACATACTATTCACACAGAAAATATCATTAAAATATTTTTACGACCTCAGATTTGTGGTCTCGAACCACTGTTCTAACTAGGGTCTAAACCGGGATGTTACATAACGGGTGAGTTTGTAAACAACCCAGGTGAGTAATTTACGATTATATCCTTTCAGGTAGATGTGGCATGACTATGTATTCTGTTATTTGCTATATTGGTACGTTCACGCATACACTAAATTATTATGTCATGAAATGATACACGGGATTGGGATATTGATGATCGAGGAAGTGTAATCCAGTGGCTTTGCCACATATTTCGGTGACTCTGTCACATTTTATCTAGTGGCTATGCCACGTATATTCTGTTAATCTGGTGGCTTTGCCACAATTTCAACGATGAGTAGCGTGACTGCCATCGAGGTGTGTAGCGGATGGAGGGTTGATTGTAGAAATCCCCACAGGTGTGTTGGGCTGGTACGGGTGGTGTGTAGCAGATGGATTACTAGGCTGGGCTGGGTTGCATTGCATGCATTATCTGTTTTACCATGCTAATTGGGCTAAGGCCCAGTTTGTTTCTGTATGGGCCTTAGGCCAGTATGCTTCTATGTGGTATGCCAGATCCGATCATAATGTCTAGGCCGGGTTTGGGGTGTTATATTTTGTGGTTTCAGAGCTCGGGTTGCAAAACTCAGCTATGGAATGGGTTCGAAAACATTTTTCAAAAACTGGTTTGAAATATGGTTTAGAAAATATGTCCTTTTGGAAGTATGGCACCCAAGTCTCTGGCACCAAGTCCGTAAGTTTCCTGACCTTATGCTCTGTTATATATTGTAATGACTGTATTTTGGTATTTATTCTATGTGTGTTCTATTTGGATGTGATATAGAAATTGTATGCACGTGTGAAAATACCTATTTGTTTCTGCGATTAGATGTTTGGTTGTGTAAGTGGTTTCAAGATTAAGTTAAAAGTGTCTTAGTGTTGTTGGGATGAGAGTGCGCAACGGCAGTGTAGTAGGGTAGTCTGTGTTAAACGACTGTTAGTTAGTTGGAAATTTTGAGGACGAAATTTCTTTAAGGGGGTAGATTTGTAACGACCCGAATTTGGGCCTAGTAGAATTCGGCCCATTGGGCCTTAGGCGTGGGAGCGTTTAAAATTTTTGAGAACATAATAACAGCAATAATGCAAGTTGGACCTATTAGGTGAGTGATTTTGGAAGGTTACGGGGCTTCTATGAAGTCCCGGGATCAAACTTGGGCTTTAGGAAAATTTTGGTTTTAGGTGAATAAAACCCTGGGAGTTAGTAGGTAGGCTTTAAGAATAAAATGTGGAGAAAAATGACACAAAAGGGGTTGTGGTCTAGTGGCAAATGACGCCACATAAGAGACAAGGGAATGATGCCGCACGAGGAAGCAATGGGTCCAAAGTTCAAGTCTTGGTGCTTGAATTTTGATTTTCTTTTTAAATGGAACTTGGACTTTGGCCCATAGATTTTATTTAGTTGCGCATGGTGTTAGACACAAAAGGAGCTTGTGTTGTGGTGGCATGTAGCGTCTGGAGCAGAGGAGAAGGAAAAGGTTCGAATCTCATGACAAGCAAGGGAGTATTTATTTTGGGGATTGGGCGGCCAGAGTTGTGTTGGATTTAAACTCTATTGAAGGAGGGATCCCACACCGAAAAGCTAGCAAGAGGGAAGTGTAAGAGTATGCCCAAAGATCAATCATGAGATGGTTGTACTAACATACTTGATTTACCATGTTTATTAATATAAAGCATTGTCATTATTATTTCAGTTTTTTTTTCTGTGTGTACAAATGAATTGTTTTATAATAATGTCCTGAGAATAATATGATTATTCTTAAAAGATCCTTAGTCAAGTATTATTGTTGACTAGGACAACAATAATGCATTAAGACTAACATGTAGTTGATTGATGATAAAGAGTTGCCATTGATATGAAGTGTCAAAATCAATGCATTGTCATTGATATGAAGTGTCAAAATCAATGCATGAATATGTGTGTTAGAGAACAACATATTGGACTGGCCCGCTATGAGTATGTTTCTTGGATTATTATGTAATTGTCACAACATTACTCATAGTGATTAATATGTATATGATCCTCAGACTTGAGATCATCATTATCCCAACATTGTGAGTTGTATATTTTGATACAGTCAAACGTATACCGTAACTGGTAGTTCTATAAAGGCTGATGTTGGATATTCTATAATCTATGTAGAGGGATATGGTTTATCAATATAGGATAAGTCCCTCCTATAGAATAGGAGTAATATCTTAGGCAACTTGATTGAGTGAGACTAGAAATGCATGGCCATGCTCAAATAAGTTGATATGAGATGTCATACTAATTTTTATATCATAGTCTACTCAAGATATCAAGAAACATGGGATGGACTATGCAAGTCTGACTATTACATGACTTGTGTCCATTCCAGAGATAAAGGACTTAAGGATTAATACATGAAAGGTTAATCACAAAAGGTTATGTCGAATCATGACTTCTTGTAACTTAGGTAGCAATGATGCATTGCTGGATGCCACTCATTGTTTGTAACATTAGAATCGTTCTAGTATTACTGCTAACGTTACAAGAACCTACAGGGTCACACTCTATGGTTGAGATGAACGGAATAAAACATAGTTGGTATTGTGTTTGGTTGTCACATGAATTAAATTAATTAAAGAATTAATTGAATTGGGCAATCAAATATTGAACATACTATATGTACAAGGATGTTGTACACATAATGAGAACATAGTTCTATTAATATATGAATTTGGTTCGTAAATAAATTTAAATAAATATAGTTTACTGAAATCCTTGTTATAATTAATGTAATTATAATTTTCGGATATAATTAATGTAATTATAATTTTCGATTAAAACATTATTATATTTATTTATTTTTAATTATGATTCATTATACCAATTATAAAAGCGAATAGGTTAAGAAATATTTGAGTAGGAGAATAAAAATAACCCTAAAAAATTGCTTGTGAGGTCTAGCAGCCGTCAAGCAAATAAACCTCCAAAATAGTTTTGGAGATTTCTTCCATTCATAGTCAAACTGGGTGGACTACGTAGAGGCCGACATCGGGAAAATGCTGCAGCTTGGTTCGACAATAGATCAAAACTCTTGTTGCCGAGGCGTCGCTGTCAACTCAGATTGAAGTTTCAGTAATTTTGAAACCTTTATTTCACCCCGATTCGTTCCTCACACATGGATTCATGGTTTGGATCACCGGAATTAATTTTATTTTGCTGCGCCATGAGGGTGCCGGTGTTCCAACAGTGGTATCAGAGCCACTTGTGTGATACGAACTCGGGTTTAAATACTTGGGTGATGCAATTGTATGAGATGCATGCTTTAATTATGTTATGTTTTCGACTGTTTAAATCATTTAAGCATAACCTGATAACTGTTCCTTTCAATAATTGATTAAATGTTAATCATGGTGTTGTGCCTATTCAGTTTTATGTTATTACCGTTAACTATTAGCAGATCTATAATGATGCAACGGTGGTGTTTACAGTTTCAAGTAAAAGTTAACTGGCTAGTGGAACAAGGGTTGTTCCGATTTGAAACCTCAAGGATTAAAATTCTAAAAACACGATTTTGTTGATAAAAAGTTATCAAATCCCACTCCTTCCAGCCGCCTCATACCCCATCTTCTTATAGTATGTTTTGTTAATAAAAATTAATAAAAGAAAACTTGATGAGCCACAAAAGGATGAAAGGATATTTTATAATTCACCTTAGCAAAAACGTTGAATTATGTATGCTATTTTTGACATGCATGGTGTTTTAAATGCATAGTTATAGCCCAATGACCCATTTGATAAAAGGTTGTAATTTTATATATATAAATACGGCCTGCGTGCCGTGCCTTACTACTATTCTCTTGTATTTCTCTTCTCATCTTACTCCCTCGTATGTAAAACGAGTTTCTGCATATTGTAATTTGCAAGAGTTGCTGTGGGCTAGACGAGAAGGAAGATGGGACAACTAGTGTGGAATGATAGCTTGTGAAACAGCTTACACCTTTAGGTTTCCTTTGGTTCTCCCATTGGCTTGGGTTGAATCACCTTAGTTTATGGGCTATAACTATTGCATTTATTTATTGCTTTATTTATTCATGTATGAGATGCTATGGATGTCTAAAGCATGCCAATTTTTATATATTAAAATTTGATAATAATAAACCCCATTAATTGATGAGATCAATTAAAAGATTAAATGGACTAAAGTAGACCATAATTGGTGAGATGCAACAACCTTAATAAAATCCCTCTATTAAAATATTAAGTCAACATGGCCTTCCAATTTTGCCCTCGTTAAGGCCTCGATCAATACTATGTAGGTTCTGCGAAAGCGAAGTACTAGTATTTATCTTGGTTAAACGCGAAGAATAAACAAGTGATATTCGCTGGTTAAAAATTGGTTAATGACTTAACTAGGTTACTCTAATAGGATTAGAAACCTAGAGGCAAGTAAATTGGATAAATCATAAGATGATTAGAACTAGAGTTGTTCACCAAATATTAGGAGTTACATATGATGTAATTAGCAAATGTTGCTTACCTAAATAACCATAGTCTTAAGAGTAAAGCCAAAGCTAACTTAAGAGGAGGTGAAATATGGATCCTTAACCTACTAGAAATACTTTTGAGAAAGTTTTTCCAAAATTAATATATGAGGGTTATTAATTTTGAAATAAAATAGTGGGAACACCATTTAATAAAGTCTTTTTAATGATTGATATAAAATTGGTAAATTTACTCACACGCATATTTAATTGTTGTAGATTTATTATGGCTGCAAACACTAGCGCACTCTCATTGCGATCGGTCCTTGAGAAGGACAAATTGAATGGTTTGAATTTTCTTGACTGGTTCCGTAACTTGAGGGTTGTCCTCAAACAAGAACAGAAATTATATGTCATTGAACAACCACTTCCTAATGAACCACCCGCTAATGCCTCAAGGACTGATAGAGATGCTTACAAGAAGCATCTCGATGACATGGTAGATGTTGGATGTCTTATGCTTGCCACTATAAATCCTGAGCTTCAGAAGCAACATGAGGACATGATTGCTTATGATATGATC
Source organism: Gossypium australe (assembly GCA_005393395.2). Classification (NCBI taxonomy): domain Eukaryota; kingdom Viridiplantae; phylum Streptophyta; class Magnoliopsida; order Malvales; family Malvaceae; genus Gossypium; species Gossypium australe. The sequence goes on along the minus strand of CM016626.1, from coordinate 93,514,468 downwards.
GAGCACCTAAAAGAACTTTATTAGGGGCAAGCACGGCAAGAGAAGTTCGATATCTCTAACGCCCTATTCCAATGTAAGTTGGATGAAAAAAGCCTAGTAGGACCTCATGTCCTTAAGATGATTGGCTATATTGAAAGCCTGTCTAAGCTTGGGTTTCCATTGAGCCAAGAGTTGGCCACTGATGTTATTCTGCAATCGTTGCCAGATAGCTATAGCTAGTTTGTCCTCAATTTCAATATGAATGAAATTGACAAGACTCTGCCACAGTTGCTTAGTATGTTACGAACTGCTGAAGGAAACATGAAAAAGGTTGGACCCAAGCCTATATTGATGGTCCGTAACAACAAGGGCAAGGGAAAGGCCAAAGTTCAGACAAAGCCCAAGGGCAAAGGTAGGCCCAAGCCTGGAAAAGGAAAGGTTGCACTGAAACCTAAAGGTGGGGTGTCTAAGGAAGGAAACTGCTTTCATTGTGGTGTGACTGGACATTGGAAACAGAACTGCCCTACCTATCTTGAGGAAGTCAAGAAGGCTAAAGCAAGCGGAACGTCTGCTTCTGGTATTTATGTTATTGATATTAATTTATCAACTACTACTTCTTGGGTATTAGATACTGGTTGTGGTTCTCATATTTGTACTTCTGTACAGGGACTACAAAGGAGTAGGACTTTGGCTAGAGGAGATGTGGACCTGCGAGTTGGAAATGGAGCAAAAGTTGCTGTGTTAGCTGTGGGAACATATACTTTATCTTTGCCTAGTGGACTTGATTTATGTTTAGACGATTGTTATTTTGTGCCCAGTTTGACTAAAAACATTATTTCAATTTCTTGTTTAGACAAAATTGGTTTTGAGATAATTATTAAGAATAATTGTTGTTCCTTTTATCTCAATAATGTTTTCTATGGTTCGGCACAATTGATTAATGGCCTCTATATTTTATATCAAATGAATCCCATTTGCAACATAAATACTAAAAGATCTAAAATAAATGACTCAAATCAAACTTATCTTTGGCATTGTCGTTCGGGCCACATAAGTGAGAAACGCATATCCAACTCCATAAAAATGGTCTATTGGATTCATTTGTTTTTGAACAATTTGAAGTATGTGAATCTTGCTTATTGGGAAAATGACTAAATCTCCTTTTATTGGTAAAAGTGAATAAGCTAATGATTTATTGGGCCTAATACATTCTGATGTATGTGGACCAATAAATACACAGGCCAGAGGTGGATTTCACTACTTTATTACTTTCACTGATGATTTCAGTAGATATGGGTATGTTTATCTCATACGCCATAAGTCTGAGTCCCTTGAAAAGTTCAAGGAATTCAAAAATGAAGTACAAAATCAACTAAGTAAAACTATCAAGTCACTTCGATCTGATCGAGGTGGAGAGTATTTGAGCCTACAGTTTGATTATCTTTTGAAGGAATGGGGGATTGTCTCACAACTTACTCCTCCTGGTACTCCTCAATGGAATGGAGTTTCTGAGAGAAGAAATGGAACTCTGTTAGACATGGTTTGATCCACGATGAGTCATGCTGATCTACCGACTTCCTTTTATGGACACGCACTTGAGACGGCTGCTTTCACACTAAATCGTGTTCCATCTAAATCGGTTCAAAAGACGCCATATAAGATGTGGACTGGGAAACGTCCCAGTGTGTCTTTTATGAAAATTTGGGGTTGCGAAGCTTATGTTAAACATCAGACATCTACTAAGCTTGAACCCAAATCTGAAAGGTGCAATTTTGTGGGGTATCCAAAAGAAACCAAAGGATATTATTTCTTTAATCCCACTAAGAACAAAACGATTGTTGCTCGGACTGGTGTCTTCCTAGAGAGAGAATTTATTTCTAGAAAAGGAAGTGGGAGAAAGATTGAACTTGAAGAAATTCAAGAATTACAAGATACCACTGAACCAGAGATAGAACAACAGCAAATTCCACAAGAAATTGAGGAACAAGTAACTGCTGTAGAAACACAACCATCGCGCAGATCTTTAAGAGAACGCCATGCACCTGAGAGATATGGATTTCTCATTACAACTCATGGTGACGTTCTTCTTATAAATCAAGATGAGCCTAGGACTTATCAAGAAGCGGTGACGAGCCTAGAATTTGAGAAATGGCTTAAGGCCATGAGATCTGAGATGGATTCTGATACGGCCATGATTCGAGTCACACCAAGTTCTAACAAATAGCCATTAGAGTTGCCACAAGGACCCATCACCCGAGCACGCGTAAAATGTTTCAAGGAGGCTATTACGACCTTAGTTGAGCAAAAGTGGAGCAAGTTAATGGCTGGACAAAATAAGGAGAATCGGGCTAACTTAATAAGCCCAATGTGCATGTTTGTGCAAGTTGAAATAAGCTCATATTCGGCTCATTCAGCTTGTGTTTAGCTTGATTTAATTCATGCTTTTTTATTTTTAAAAAACTTTTAAATTAGCTTTAAATAAGTTGTGTTTAATAAGAGGCTTATTAATTAATCTAGTTACTAGGATGTTTTAATGAAGCCTGAGTTTAAGTTAATTTAATAAGAGGCTTATTAATTAATCTAGTTACTAGGATGTTTTAACGAAGCATGAGTTTAAGTTAATTTAATTCTGTTTCCATAAATTAACTAGTTGCTGCATTAATTGAAGTCTTAACTTTTAGTTCATTTAATAAAGTCTAGTGTTTAATGTGTTTAAGTTAAAGTAGTGTTTAATAAGTGTTTTAATGTGATTAATTTGTTTGTTTAATGTGTTTGAATGTAGGAAACTTTTCAGCTGAAAGCCGTTACACTCAAAGGATGTTACAAAGAGTTAATGTGACTTTTCAAGTGAAAAAGGTTACACACATAGGGAAGCATTATTTAACATTAAAAGGAGCTGTTATGATCATTGATGGAAGCATTACATCTCCATTAATTTCGATAGCAGCCTATTCATCTTCCATAACCATTCGAGGCTTAAAAGATCACACAAGAGTTACAACTTCTCCTTAAGTTGCTGGTGACCATTCGACTACTAAGAAAGCATGAAACCAAGCATTCAAACTCATTCAGATCAGCTCATTAGGAGCCATAAAGTTGTTGTTATTTGGCAGGAGGAATTCAAAAGTTTTACCTATTGATTAGATTTTATTTCAGCCATTTAAATGCATAATAAAGCTGAATTCATATGACTCTTCAGCTAACCACATGTAAACACTATATATACCTTGTTTTTAGCTTCTAGAAGGGACTTTTGATGCTTTATGGAATTTTTAGATTGTGAGTTATCCAATCTCTTAATTCTCCAAGGTTCAAATTGACTTATCTTTCAACTAGTGGCGTCAATCTGAATTTGTTCTTGAACTTATCATCCTTTTGGGTGTGGCATTCAAATCAATACTGTAGGTTCCTATCTTGCTAGATAGTGGGTCTCGGTTTTAATTCAATTTAACCTTTCCTTTGAAACCTTATAAGATTCGGGTCCTTAATCTTATATTAAGGGTTCTTTCTTGTTTCAACCATCAAACCATTCATCTACCTAATTCTTCTTCAACCCAATAGGCTGCCATTTACCAAAACATAACCACTTTTCCTTTCTTTTAAACACGACAAATATTACTCCATAGACGATCGGGAAAATTTAAATACGACTCGACTCAACCCGAGGCGATTCGTATCAGATTCCATGTATGAAAACCAAGTATGGACTTTGATTGACCCACCCGAAGGGGTTAAACCTATAGGGTGCAAGTGGGTTTTCAAAAAGAAAACTGACATGGATGGTAATGTACAAACATACAAGGGGCGATTAGTCGCTAAAGGTTTTTGCCAAATTCATGGTGTTGACTATGATGAAACCTTTTCTTCTATAGCTATGTTTAAATCCATCAGGATCTTGCTCGCCATAGCTGCATTTCATGATTATGAAATCTGGTAGATGGACGTCAAAACAGCTTTCCTTAACGGGAAACTTGAAGAGGATGTATACATGACACAACCTGAAGGTTTTGTCAATCCAAAGGATGCTAGAAAGATATGTAAGCTACAAAGATCCATTTATGGATTAAAGCATGTAACACCCCTTACCCTATCTTACGCCTGAACCAGGTTCAAGGCATTACGAGACTTGACAATACATTCTACCAAATCCCGAGCCACAAAATTTCACTTATAATTTAAACTTTAACAGACACATACATACAAGCATTATAACTCCATAACTAATTTGAGCCACAACTCGTGGCCAAATACTAGATAATCTTATTATTGTTATGAAGTAATACATTTAATTAAATTAATTAACACATATACAAAATGACTTAGTCAAGCCCCTATACATGCCATGACTTAAATCATTTATAAATAAAAATACTCATAGATAGCTTGATAGTGTGAAGCGATCTCCGAAGACCTCCAGCCCGAGCTTGTTTAATAGGACTCTGAAACATGGGAATGAAAAGGGGGTAAGCTTATAAAGCTTAGTAAGTTCACATATAAAAATAATAAGCAATACGATAACATACTATTTTCATATTCTTTCAATTTATTCAAATTCCAGTTAAGCTGTTTCCTCGAGTCATAGTCATTAAATTATTTATATCTGGAGCTATGGAACTCCAAATTAACTTTTGAAAATCTTCCTTAAAACTAGACTCATATATATTCTTACCATAAAATTTCCAGAATTTTTGGCTTATCCGATTTGTACAGTTTATTCATTGAATTCTCCCCTGTTCTGCTGTTTGATAGTTTCGACCTTTCTTCACTAACAATTTATTATCTCATTGTACAGAACTCAAATGATGTTACCGTTTGCTTTTCTTGAAAATAGACGCATTAAGAAATTCAAGGATATAAATTTTATCCCATGATTATATTTTTACAATTTTTAATGAATTTCCAAAGTCAAAATAGGGGATCACGCAATTATTCTGAACCAATCTCACAGAAATTTAAAGACCTCAAAATATGAAATTCTTTTGTTTACATCGTTTCTTTTATGTGAAAATAGACTCATTCAGATTTAATTTCATATCTTATTTAACCTCTAATTCAATTACCACTATTTTCAGTGATTTTTCAAAGTCACACAACTGCTGCTGTCCAGTACTGTCTTCATGCTAATTTCACTTTTTTCATGATTTTCTTGTATTCACTTTCATTTTTACACATATGCACAAAAGCATAGTATAACTTAGCATATAACTATCATTTGATCATAGGCACATCTCACTCATTTTCATCTTTACAATTGATGCATCATAACCCAAACACTTTATACAACATATAAATCATACAATAGCAATTTCATATACATATCTGTATTATTTGTTCATACGATTCTCTACTTAGTTTCATACCTGCACTTCACTTATACAAACAATTTCATATTCACACTTACTCATATAAATGCATTAAATGTTCACTTTCACATTATTATCACATAATTAAATCCTTTTCACATTCAATCACTTTTCATTATATCAATTCAATACCCGTTGAACCATGCGGAATACTAAAGGATACGCGGAATAAGGCACAGAGTGCCACACTGTAATATAGCCGAAGCTATCACTGTAATGTAGCAGAAGCTACCACTGCAATATAGCCGAAGCTACCACTGTAACATTAGGGTTATGATACGAGCATGCCTGGGGCGCCAACGAATTCCATGTCGATGAAGCTCGACTTCAATGCCCCAAGTGCCGTGAAGCGGATATGCACTCTGGTGCACTTCCAAATTGAGCCGGATTAGTTCATTTGAGCTCAATTTAAGCTCATCCGAGCTCATTCCAGCTCATTGAGCTCGTTATTAGCTCACTCTTAGCTCATTTTAATTATTCAATTGCTGGAATAAAAAAATTAGTTAACTTAGCTTAAGTTAATTAAATGAAATTTAATTAATTTAATTTAAGTTAATTAAATAATTTAGTCAAGCATTAATTTTCCCAAGCTTTATTATATTTTAAAACATGTTTTTAAGTTGAATTAATTTTTGAATAAATATGCAGGTTTTTAATTAGGTTGCTAGTCGAATTACTCACATATATGGACAGCAAGCAAGATCGAATTAATGTACATGAAGGAGAAGGACATATTGATGCATGGAATAAACATGGAATGAAAACATGAGAAATATGGAGGCATGTTGTGGAACGGCCAAGCACAATTGGAATCAAACATGGACGGCATGACAAAGCAAATTGAAGTGGAATTTTAAAATTAAAGCATGCTAGGCACCTTGACGTGGGCATAATTGTTTATTCAATATTGGAGACATGCCATGGAATCATGCTTACATCTCTCCAATGTATGGATGGCTATTTATGGAGACCTTGGTGGAGTAAATAATTGAGTTTTGTTTATTGTGGGTGAGCATGGATTAAAAGACATGTGCTAAATTGAAGGTGCATGGATGGCAAGCACAAACAAGGGTAGGAATATGGACGGCAATGAAGCTAAATGTGAATAAAATAATCAAGCCTTATGACCACATTATGGAACTAATGTTGAATATTAATGGAGGTTTGAGTGGACGCATGGGAGCATGCATGAATTAAGGCAAAGAACCCATGATGAATTAAATAATCAAAAGTGTTAATGGTGGGAATGTTGGTGTCGATGGACGGCATAAACAAGTGGAATTAATGTTGAATAAAATAAAATAATAAGATGTAAATGCATGAGATTTGAGCAGTGATCGACGGCCATGGAATATTATGGAGTATTTTAAATAGGCAAACATGATAAGGTGGATGGATAGCATGGATTAAAATAATGGTGGTGACAGTAATGCTTTTTCCATGTGTCAGAATTTTTTTTTAGTTTCTATAAATAGTCTATTTCTTTTCAGTTGTAAAAAAATTTAGACTTTAATGAAATTTCATGAACTTTGTTCATTTGAGTGAGTTTATCTCCTCTCTATCTTTTGTATGAGTTTCGATTTCGACTTATCAAGCTCTGCTTGTGGCGTCAGTCGTTTCTCATCCATCAATTTATACCATAGGTTCTTATCTTTATAGATAACGAGTTTTGGTCCATCTTCGAATTTCATCTTTCCACCTTAACGATATAAGAAACGGGGTGACACTGTTATATAGTGTTGAATCTTTCTTAAGTTAAGTTCGTATTTCCATTTCCATCTTCGATTGCCATTTTCCACCTTAAACATTATAGAATCCGGGGTGACACTATTATATAGTGTTGAATCTTTCTTAAGTTAAGTTCGTATTTCCATTTCCATCAACCTATCTTCATATTTCCACCTTAAACATTATAGAATCCGGGGTGACATTCTTTAGTGTTGAATCGTTTCTCGTTTAAGTTCTTTTATCAATTTCCATCAAATTATCTTTTATCTATTTTATTTTTTATTTCATTCCATTACACCGAACCATCTCCTATTTTATTCACTTAAAGCTTCCGCAAACTCATCCATATTTTTCGATAATTTTCTGAAGGCTTGATGTCCTCCTCGAAAACGATTAGGCAACCCGCATACGTTTCGACTCACCCCGAGCCGGTTCGTATCAGGTTACCCTCGGGCCTGCTCACACAAGCTGTCAGTTCAAGGTTAATATACACTGCTGCTCACACAAGCTGTCAGGTGTCTGCAACACATGCACTATCACCCAGCCACTGATATAACACAATGAACCAACACCTGGGGAACATTTTCACAATGATAACACTGAAATTCTTAGTGACATGTCACTTGTATCCTAATCGTTTCCTAAGGTTCAATCGGGACTTTTTCACACTTATTAACACTTAGTCAATATTCACTTAACCACTTGTCTCATGATAACACTAATTCACAATTGCTCATAACATCCACAATCATAGAAGTCACATTTAAGTACAATATTTCAATGCATTTCCAAGTACCATAGACATATTTTAAATCAATTTATAAACTTGGCACATTAAACATTTAATTCAACATAATTCAATTAATTCACTAATTTAGCTTTCAAATATAAATTACAACATTATTGCATTATTATTAACACACCAACTTACCTCGAATGCCGAAACGGCCATTTTACCAACTTTCTTGACTTTTTATTTTCCTCCATTTCTAGGTCCAAATCTCGTTTTTCGGGGTCTAAAACATCACATTTCACTTATTTAACTAATGTACTACTCAAAACAGTCCCTAACTCAAATTTTGGCAAAATTACAATTTTACCCCTAAACTTTTGCATAATTATGATTTTGCCCCTAGGCTCGAAAATTAAACTTTATTCCTTTTTCTTATGTTTTATGACATCCTGAACATTTTTCCCTTCTATAGCAACTTCAAATTCTTACTATAACACATAATTATGAACAATAACAACTTTTACCAATTAGCTCGTTTTACTCATTTTCACCGAAAATCACTTAGTAAAAATCATTCCTCTACTCATAAACATGCATAATCTACGATCAAACATCAAAATACACAATTATCCATCATGGGTAAAATTTTTGACTTGAACTATATCTCAAAATATGGTTAGAAATAGGTAGATTAATGTACAAGGATTTCAAAAATACGAAAATCAATAAAAACGGGACAAGAATGAACTTACTATGAAGCTTGGAAGATGAAAAAACCCTAGCCATGGTGTTCCCTTGCTACATTCGGTCATGGAGAAAAAATATGAAGAAGATGATAGCTTATTTCATGTTATTTTGTCTTTATTCATTAATTAAGGCATTTTACCAAAATGCCCTTAAATACCTTACTTACTAACCATGTCTATTTTTGTCCATCAAACTTTAATGATCTAATTACTATTTAAGGACCTCTACTTTAAACCCCCATTTCAATTATGTACTTTATAAACTAGAACACATATTTTGTACTTTATTCAATTTAGTCCTCAAAGTCTAATCGAGCACCTTAGACATATAATTTCTTCATGAAATTTTTACACAAGCATATAAACATATCATAGACCTTATAATAATCATAAAATAATTATTTCTACTTCAGATTTGTGGTCTCAAAACCACTATTTCAACTAGGCCCTAATTCGGGATGTTACAAAGCAAGTTTCTCGAAGTTGGAATCTTCGTTTTAACGATGCAATCAAAGAGTTTGGTTTTATCAAAAATGAAGATGAACCATGTGTTTACAAGAAAGTTAGTGGGAGCACTATCACATTCTTGCTACTGTATGCGGATGACATACTTATCATGGGAAATGACATACCTACCTTGCAGTTTATTAAGACTTGGTTAGGAAGTTGTTTTTCTATGAAGGACTTGGGCAAAGCCACTTACATCTTAAGAGTCAAGATCTATAGAGATAGATCAAGACGACTACTAGGTCTAAGCCAAAGTACATACATAGATAAAGTGCTGAAAAGGTTCAGTATGAAAGAATCTAAGAGAGGATTCCTACCTATGAGACATGGTATTTCACTCTCAAAGGAAATGTGTCCTTCAACTCCACAAGAGAGAGAACGCATGAGTAAAATTCCATATGCTTCCGCTATTGGATCTATCATGTATGCCATGTTATGTACCTGTCCAGATGTCTCATATGCCTTAAGTATGATAAGCAGGTACCAAGTAGATCCCGGTGAAGGTCACTGGACCACAGTCAAGAATATCCTTAAGTACTTAAGAAGAACTAAGGATATGTTCCTAATACATGGAGGTGAGGAAGAGTTAAGTGTAAAAGGTTACACTGATGCCAGCTTCTAAACTGACAAGGACGATTCTCGATCGCAATCAGGTTTTGTGTTTTACCTTAATGGTGGTGCTGTGAGCTGAAAGAGTTCAAAGCAAAGTATAGTAGCCGATTCTACAACAGAGGCCGGGTATATTGCAGCCAGTGAGGCAGCAAAAGAAGCTATTTGGATCAAGAAGTTCATTACTGGACTAGGGGTTGTGCCTAGCATATCAGATGCTATAGAACTCCGATGTGATAAGAATGGAGGCATTGCACAAGCTAAAGAACCCAGATCTCACCAGCGATCCAAACATATACTTAGGCATTACCATCTTATTCGAGAGATTATCGATCGAGGGGATGTAGAGATATGCAGAGTATCTATAGATGAAAACATTGCTGATCCCTTGACCAAGCCTCTGACACAGCAAAAGCTTGATCGTCACACTAAGTCGTTTGGTATTAGATATATGAGTGATTGGTCTAAGTGCTAGTGGGAGATTGTAAGAGTATGCCCAAAGATCAATCATGAGATCGTTGTACTAACATACTTGATTTACCATGTTTATTAATATAAAGCATTGTCATTATTATTTCAGTTTTTTTTTCTGTGTGTACAAATGAATTGTTTTATAATAATGTCCTAAGAATAATATGATTATTCTTAAAAGATCCTTAGTCAAGTATTATTGTTGACTAGGACAACAATAATGCATTAAGACTAACATATAGTTAATTAATGATAAAGAGTTGTCATTGATATGAAGTGTCAAAATCAATGCATGAATATGTGTGTTAGAGAACAACATATTGGACTGACCCGCTATGAGTATGTTTCTTGGATTATTATGTAATTGTCACAACATTACTCATAGTGATTAATATGTATATGATCCTCAGACTTGAGATCATCATTATCCCAACATCGTGAGTTGTATATTTTGATACAGTCAAACGTACACCATAACTGGTAGTTCTATAAAGGCTGATGTTGGATATTCTACAATCTATGTAGAGGGATATGGTTGATCAATATAGGATAAGTCCCTCCTACATAATAGGAGTAATATCTAAGGCCACTTGATTGAGTGAGACTAGAAATGCATGGCCATGCTCAAATAAGTTGATATGAGATGTCATACTAATTTGTATATCATAGTCTACTCAAGATATCAAGAAACATGGGATGGACTATGCAAGTGTGACTATTCCATGACTTGTGTCCATTCCAGAGATAAAGGACTTAAGGATTACTGCATGAAAGGTTAATCACAAAAGGTTATGTCGAATCATGACTTCTTGTAACTTAGGTAGCAATGATGCATTGCTAGATGCCACTCATTGTTTATAACATTAGAATGGTTCTAGTATTACTGCTAACGTTACAAGAACTTACAGGGTCACACCCTATGGTTGAGATGAACAGAATAAAACATAGTTGGTATTGTGTTTGGTTATCACATGAATTAAATTGATTAAAGAATTAATTTAATTGGGCAATCAAATATTGAACATATTATATGTACAAGGATGTTGTACACATAATGAGAACATAGTTCTGTTAATATATGAATTTGGTTCGTAAATAAATTTAAATAAATATAGTTTACCGAAATCTTGTTATAGTTAATGTAATTAATTATAATTTTCGGTTAAAACATTATTATATTTATTTATTTTTAATTATGATTCATTATACCAATTATAAAAGGGAATAGGTTAAGAAAGATTTGAGTAGAAGAAGAAAAAAAAACCCTAAAAAATTACTTGTGAGGTCTAACAGCCGTCAAGCAAATAAACCTCAAAAACAGTTTTGGATATTTCTTCCGTTCATAGTCAAACTGGGTGGACTACGTAGAGGCTGACATCGGGAAAAGGTTGCGGCTTAGTTCGACAGTAGATCACAACTCTTGTTGCCGAGGCGTCGCTGTCAACTCAGTTTGAAGTTTCGATAATTTTGAAACCTTTATTTCAGCCCGATTCGTTCCTCAGACATGGATTCATGGTTTGGATCGCCGGAATTAATTTTATTTTGCTGCGCCATGGGGTGCCGACATTCCAACAGGAAGGTGAGAAGCTAGTTATATATAGAGCTGTCTATGAGGAGAGGAAGCATACCTTGGTGGGCGTTTGGGCATACGAGCATTCGGAGCGCAGATTAGCTTCAGACTCCTATCAGGTGTGTATTTCGCACTACTCTAGCTGTAGAGCAGCAAATGTCGAAAAGCCGGTCACACAGTGATGGTAACCACACGAGCGTGTGAGCGCATGTGTGGGAGCTTCGACGCGATAGTCGAGGCCACCATGAGTATTCTTGTGGGTTGATGCTGTTTAGGCCACGATGGGCCCAACGGGGCCAAGTGGGCCCAATGGGCCCATGGGCCTATATGAATAAATTGTATGATTGTGTAGTAGATAGTGAACTGGTCTATGTAAATCTCATATCTGTGGCTAGGTTTGGGCAAAGTGGGCCACATGAGCGTGTGGGCCAATTTGGGCCGAGAATGGGCCATAGGCCCATTCGCATCGTTATCTCTACTTAGAATACCTCGGTTTACAAAATTACTGAAATACTTTTGGTTTATAAAATTACTGAAATACCCTTGATTTACAAAATTACTAAAATACCCTTGGTTTACAAAATTATTGAAATACCCTCATATTGCAAAATTACTAAAATACCCTTGGTTTGCAAAATTACCGAAATACCCCTGGTTTGCAAAATTACCGAAATACCCCTGATTGCAAAATTATCGAAATACCCTCAGATTGCAAAATTATCAAAATACCCTTAATTTGTAAAATTACCGAAATACCCTCAGATTTTAAAATTATCGAAATACCCTTAGTGTGTAATTACTGTTTTACCCCTAAACGATAAATGACCATTGAACCCTCGTGGTAGTACTAGTGTGGAATGTGTTAATTGTGTGTTATGTTTTGTATAGGTGAAGGCGCTAGTGATTATTTAGTACTCTACGTAATCAGGTGTGTAATCTCACACCTTTATTCGTTTTGCTATGTACTATTCTATGTGTCGGTTGAGAGCCGAAATAACTTTAATGGGTAAGCTAATGAGATACACCTAACGAGTAAGTTTGGAAATAGCCCAGGTGAGTAAATTTATGATTATACCCTTTCAGGTAGATGTGGCATGACTGTGTATTCTGTTATCTGCTATATTAGTACGTTCATGCATGGACTAAATTATTATGTCACGATATGATGCATGGGATTGGTATATTGATGATTGGGGAAGTGTAATCCGGTGGCTCTGCCACATATTTCGGTGACTCTGTCACATTTTGTTTTGTGGCTATGCCACGTATATTCTATTAATTTGGTGGCTTTGCCACAATTTCGGCGATGAGCAGCGTGACTGCCATCGAGGTGTGTAGCGGATGGAAGGTTGATTGTAGATGTAACATCCTGAAAAGGGCCTATGCATTTTTGGTTTAATTGTACGAAATGACATGTCTTATGTGTTATGAATATATTTTGAACATTTTTGGAAACCTGGAAATGTATGGAAATGTTAAGTCTAAAAGAGGAAAGTGAACATTTTTGGAAACTAAGAAAGGTAAGGAAATGATTTGGAAATGATTCAAAAGAGGAAAGTGAACATTTCTAGAAACTTGGAAATGTAAGGAAATGTTAAGTTTAAAGGAGGCAAACGAAAATTTTTGGAAACTTGGAAATGTAAAGAAATGTCACGTTTTAAGGTTTAAAAAGAGGAAATTAGGGCAAGGTGGCCTTAAGAAAATTAGTAGGAGGAATTTGACACACAATCAGGCTTGGAAAAGTGGCCTGAAGATGTCACTTAAGGCCCAGGTGGGTGACGCCACCAGCTATGCAAGTGGGCCTGAGTTCGAGTCACTTGGGGAGCAAATAAAAGAAGTTTTATTTTTGCTTCTAGAAACACAGAGGTGGACGGCACAAGGCTTGCAACAGAGGAGTTTTATCCTCTTTAAAATTCGGCTAATAAGGATAAATAATGGATTATTTATTTTAGATTATTTTTCAAGGAGATAATAAAGGATTATTCTTTAATTATTAAGGAGATAAATGTTGGATAAGTTCTTTTATTTTGTGATAGTTAAAGGATAAAGCTATCAAATAAAGAAGAGTGGTGGCCAAGTAAGGGATTCTAAGTGATAAATTCGGCTATAAAAGGAAGAACATAGGGCTACTCATCAATTTTTCTCCTCTTCTCTTCTCTCTGCCGAATTTCTTAGTGCTCTCCTCTCCTCTCTAATATTTTTCCAAAAGCCGAAAGCAGGTTCTCTTAACCCTAGCCGATTTCCTTCTAAGCCTAGTATTCCTCTCTTCTTTCATCTTTGAAACCGAATGCATAGGGGGCTCGTAGCCGATTGTTCATCAAGTCTCTAAGCCGAATCTCTGAAGAGGTGTCAGGAGGGTGTGTCGACTTCTTCAAGTAAGGGTAAGATCTCATTTGGTTTCATCCTTTTTCTTTTAAGATTTTCCGAAACCTAGGACTAACCCCATTAATATCTTGTTGCCGAAACCTTGAAGAGATCTTTCGGGATTTACTAAGTGTCGACTACAAGGAAGGAGAAGTTCTTTTCCCGAAGGTACACCATAAGCCGCGTGTTCCCTAGTTATTCGGTGAGTTTCGGGATTTAAAATCCACAAGGTAAGTGTCTATAGCATTCGGCCAAGGCCTATTTTAGTAGTTAGATCTATTATTATGTGTTTTAAGCCGAAAACTAACAGATTCAAGGGATCTAGTGAGTAGCCGATTTCAAAGGAGAAGAATACAAGTTTCCGGGATTTGACTACAGTCAATTCGACAACAAGGTAGGTTTTAAGAATACAAATCCTACTAGGATTTGGTTTTATAGGCTTTATGCTAACATACTAAGGTTACCAAATGTAGGGATTGAGATCTAAAGCAATAGATCGGATTTTTCGGGATTTCAAGGAATTTGTTAAGCAAATCAGGTGTGTACCACACACTATCTTTAATACGTTGTATGGCAATATTTAATATAAGTATGTATAAGAATGTGAATATGGCTAAGGTACCCTAATGTGGTACAAAGTACTCAGGTATGTTTCCTACTCCTACTAGGATTACGAAATATGTTATATTTTAACATGTGAAAAGTGACATGAATGTGAATTTAAGTATGATATGCATGACATAAATAAAATGGGGCATTCGGGTTATATGAGAAAGGGGAAGTGAACGTGGTGACTTTGGTCTCACTATCTGAATGTGGTGGCTTCGGTCACATTATCTGAATGTGGTAACTTCGGTTACATTATCTGAATGTGGTAACTTCGGTTATATTATCTGAATGTGGTGTCTCACGACACAATTATCTGGTGGCTATGCCACGAATTATATATGGGCGATGAGCACGTCGACTGCAGCGACTGCCTTCGATGGAGTGTAGCGGATGGAGGGTTGACTTAGTAGTCCCCACGGTGTGCAGGTTGGTACGGGGATGTGTAGCGGATGGCATCTAGGTATGGGTTCGGGATTGCATCATTATCTTGAAATATTATGTGAACATGATTTGTATGGTATGCCTAAATCTATTAAATTTTAGTGTTGGTTACACATTGAGTCTGTTTGACTCACCCCGTTGTGGGACTACTTTCAGGTGACGAACAGTAATGGACCAGGCTCGGCAGAAGCTTAGGGATGGCCATGCACAGCAAGAAATTTATGATTTGGACGTTTTCTTAAGTATTTTACGTTTATTTTGGGAATTATTTGATGTAATAAGGCCATAAGGCCAAAGTTGAATTTCTTTATTTCTTTTTTTTACTTTTATTTATTATGATTACAAATTTTTATTAAGTTAAAGATTAAGTAATTTATTTTTGAATATACTCTATATGTTTTATCACTTAAAATTAAAAAGGGTTTTCAATATAAAATCAAATTCGTTTTCAACTCAAGCCCAACCCAAAATAATATTTTTTTTAAAATCGCACAAGTTTTTCCTAAGAAGCAAAAGAATTTGAAACGGTTTACACTGAGGAACATACCAGATCCGGTCAAGGCTCGTGGGTCGGGTTTGGGGTGTTTCAATTTGGTATCAGAACCAGGTTTCAAACCCTCGGCCTGGGCTGTAAGGCCCAAAACGTTTTCAAATCGAGCCCAAATGAGTTTTTGAAGATAAGCAGGTTTTCTGGCATGGCACCTAAGTCTCCGACCCGCAGTCCACCAGGTAAGTACCCCTAACCGTCTGTGTGCTTTATGTGATTATATTATGAATGGTAGAAATGGAATGGAACGTAGAGTAGTATGATAAGTATGTGAACCCTAGGACTAGTGTACCCCAACAAGTTACATAAAACTTTAATACCTACTTAAACAAACCTATGGCTAAGTCACCAAGTTAGGGTGTGGCAACCCCTGTGCGCATGTCTAGGATTGGATCCGGAAGAGCCTGGTATTTAAGCAGTCCTAGTGACTCACCTCCTCTTCGCTGGAATCCTACCTGGTGCGTAGCTTCGGTTCACCCTAACCAGGAGGACTCGGTCATAGGCTAAACACAATAACTAAAACTCGAAAGGGAACTAGCCGTGTTTTTATGGAAACCCTAGTTTTAAAAATTCAACAAACCACTCTTTTGAACTGATAAAATTGTTTTGAAAAAAAAAATATTTTTCGAAAAATTTCTGATTTATGAAATTACAAAAATACCCCTAGTGGTAAAATTACAAAAATACCCTTGGTTTATAAAATGTCCAACTACCCAACAATTTTACCAAAATTTCATTATTTTCTAAAGGTTCAAAAACCCTATTTTTGCAAAAGTCCAAAGTACCCTGATTTGGAAAATTACAAAACTGCCCCTAACTTACAAAATTACCAAAATGACCCTGGTTTCCAAAATTATGCAACATCACCGTTTTGGAAAGTACAAGTCTCAAAAAGAACTCTCAAAGTTTTGCAAAGTTTGGAAATACCCCGGAAATATTAAACTTTACAAATTTACCCTGGTTTATTACCA
The DNA here is from genome assembly GCA_005393395.2 of Gossypium australe. Taxonomy (NCBI): domain Eukaryota; kingdom Viridiplantae; phylum Streptophyta; class Magnoliopsida; order Malvales; family Malvaceae; genus Gossypium; species Gossypium australe. The sequence continues at coordinate 93,497,830 of CM016626.1, read as the reverse complement.
AAATACCCCCGAGGTCCAAAATTACCGAAATACCCCCAGATTTCAAAATTTTCCAAAATACCCCGGGAATTTAAAAATTCCAAAATACTTTTTGACAAAAAATCACCAAGGAACTTTTCTTCAAAAAAAATTACGAAAATACCCCTGTAGGACAAATTACGAAAATACCCCTAGGTAAAGGAAAAACAATAACAAGGAAAACTACAACGTTTCTTTGAATGAACGAAGGTTCATAATTGTTTGATGGATGTATGAATGAATGGAAAGACTGTGTGCATGTATGAATACGAAAGAACCACTCCTAAAACTCTTTTCATAAAATTTCTTCGCGGGTAATCAAGTGAAACAAAAGTACTAATTCATAAAACTTCTTAATTAGATCTCGACGTTAGAAATGAGCTCTAGAGGACGTGGTCGTCGTGGACGCGGTAGAGGAAGAATGACTAGGTCAGAACCCATTAGATCGGGTCAAGGGTCTGATAATGAGGTACCACCGCCACCACCGCCCCCAGCTGTTGTGTTGAGCAGCAAGCTCAGACGGGGGAAGATGTTGTGTCGCAGGCTGTGCTGCGAGTTCTTGAGTTGGTGGCTGGTGCAGGAGGAAATTCAGGAGCTCGAAAGTCTGTGCCTGAGCGGCTCCACGCTAATGGAGCTGAAGTGTTTCGTGGCGTATCTGTTGTAGCACCCAGTACGGCCGAATATTGGTTGGAGACAACCGAGCGCATTATGGATGAGATTAATCTAACCCCTGAGGAGAAGTTTAAACGAATGGTGGCACTGCTCCGCGATGAAGCGTATCAATGGTGGTTAACTGTTCGGGATGGTGCCACGGCTGAGGATCTGACCTGGGAATATGTTAAGGAAGCGTATCAAAAGAAGTATGTTGGAACCAGGTATACTGACGAGCAAAGGAAAGCATTTCTGGGACTGGTTCAAGGGAACAAGTCTGTTGCGGAATATGAAGCTGAATTTCTGAGGTTGAGCCGGTATGCTCGAGGAGTAGTGGCAACTGAGCATGAGCGCTGTGTCCGTTTTCAGGACGGACTAAGGGATGATTTGAGATTGTTGATAGCACCGCATCAGGAGCGGGAGTTTTCTGCTTTAGTAGAAAAGGCCAAGGTAGCCGAGGGAATTAAGGATTCTACCAAGCAGACCATGGATCGGAACAGGCCAAAAAGAGGTTTTGAATCGTCTGAATCATCTGGGAATAAGAGGCCTAGCGTTGATGGGCCGCGGAATCAGCAAGCTGGTACAGTATGGCAGTATCGTCCTTGTGATCATTGTGGAAAGAAGCACTTAGGGGAGTGCTGGAAAAAGACGGGAGGATGTTTTAGGTGTGGGTCTAAGGACCATATGCTCAAGGATTGTCCTAAGAAACCAGATGAAAGACGGTCAGCAGCTCAGAATGTTAATTAGGCCGGTAGAGGTGGACAGAAGCCTCAGCAAGGTCGTGGACCGAACCATGGAGGAAATGGTTCGGGCCGAGGAAGTGGAGCACCAAGAAGAGATGCTGAAGGTGCAGACGCGAGGCAACCAAGGTTGGTTTATGCAGTTGGCCATCGCGAGGAGGAAGATGTGCCAGATATGACAATGGGTACGTTCCTTATTTCTGGAATACCCTTAATTACTTTGCTTGTTATAGGGCTAGCTTATTCTTGTATTGCTAGGGAAGTGCCTGAAACCTTGGATGTGAACCTAGAGAATGTGCCTAGAAGTATGATAGTTCTTTAAGATCAGAGTGCGCAGCAATAGTGTAGTGGGGTGAGTTAGACCGTACGATTGTTCGTTAGTAAGTAATTTTGAGGACGAAATTATTTTAAGGGGGGTAGAACTGTAACATCCTGAAAAGGGCCTATGCATTTTTGGTTTAATTGTACGAAATGACATGTCTTATGTGTTATGAATATATTTTGAACATTTTTGGAAACCTGGAAATGTATGGAAATGTTAAGTCTAAAAGAGGAAAGTGAACATTTTTGGAAACTAAGAAAGGTAAGGAAATGATTTGGAAATGATTCAAAAGAGGAAAGTGAACATTTCTGGAAACTTGGAAATGTAAGGAAATGTTAAGTTTAAAGGAGGCAAACGAAAATTTTTGGAAACTTGGAAATGTAAAGAAATGTCACGTTTTAAGGTTTAAAAAGAGGAAATTAAGGCAAGGTGGCCTTAAGAAAATTAGTAGGAGGAATTTGACACACAATCAGGCTTGGAAAAGTGGCCTGAAGATGTCACTTAAGGCCCAAGTGGGTGACGCCACCAGCTATGCAAGTGGGCCTAAGTTCGAGTCACTTAGGGAGCAAATAAAAGAAGTTTTATTTTTGCTTCTAGAAACACAGAGGTGGACGGCACAAGGCTTGCGACAGAGGAGTTTTATCCTCTTTAAAATTCGGCTAATAAGGATAAATAATGGATTATTTATTTTAGATTATTTTTCAAGGAGATAATAAAGGATTATTCTTTAATTATTAAGGAGATAAATGTTGGATAAGTTCTTTTATTTTGTGATAATTAAAGGATAAAGCTATCAAATAAAGAAGAGTGGTGGCCAAGTAAGGGATTCTAAGTGATAAATTCGGCTATAAAAGGAAGAACATAGGGCTACTCATCAATTTTTCTCCTCTTCTCTTCTCTCTGCCGAATTTCTTAGTGCTCTCCTCTCCTCTCTACTATTTTTCCAAAAGCCGAAAGCAGGTTCTCTTAACCCTAGCCGATTTCCTTCTAAGCCTAGTATTCCTCTCTTCTTTCATCTTTGAAACCGAATGCATAGGGGGCTCGTAGCCGATTGTTCATCAAGTCTCTCAGCCGAATCTCTGAAGAGGTGTCAGGAGGGTGTGTCGACTTCTTCAAGTAAGGGTAAGATCTCATTCGGTTTCATCCTTTTTCTTTTAAGATTTGCCGAAACCTAGGACTAACCCCATTAATATCTTGTTGCCGAAACCTTGAAGAGATCTTTCGGGATTTACTAAGTGTCGACTACAAGGAAGGAGAAGTTCTTTTCCCGAAGGTACACCATAAGCCGCGTGTTCCCTAGTTATTCGGTGAGTTTCGGGATTTAAAATCCACAAGGTAAGTGTCTATAGCATTCGGCCAAGGCCTATTTTAGTAGTTAGATCTATTACTATGTGTTTTAAGCCGAAAACTAACAGATTCAAGGGATCTAGTGAGTAGCCGATTTCAAAGAAGAAGAATACAAGTTTCCGGGATTTGACTATAGTCAATTCGACAACAAGGTAGGTTTTAAGAATACAAATCCTACTAGGATTTGGTTTTATAGACTTTATGCTAACATACTAAGGTTACCAAATGTAGGAATTGAGATCTAAAGCAATAGATCGATTTTTTCGGGATTTCAAGGAATTCGTTAAGCAAATCAGGTGTGTACCCCACACTATCTTTAATATGTTTTATGGCAATATTTAATATAAGTATGTATAAGAATGTGAATATGGCTAAGGTACCCTAATGTGGTACAAAGTACTCAGGTACGTTTCCTACTCCTACTAGGATTACGAAATATGTTATATTTTAACATGTGAAAAGTGACATGAATGTGAATTTAAGTATGATATGCATGACATGAATAAAATGGGGCATTCGGGTTATATAAGAAAGGGGAAGTGAACGTGGTGACTTCGGTCTCACTATCTGAATGTGGTGGCTTCGGTCACATTATCTGAATGTGGTAACTTCGGTTACATTATCTAAATGTGGTAACTTCGGTTACATTATCTGAATGTGGTGTCTCATGACACAATTATCTGGTGGCTATGCCACGAATTATATATGGGCGATGAGCACGTCGACTGCAGCGACTGCCTTCGATGGAGTGTAGCGGATGGAGGGTTGACTTAGTAGTCCCCACGATGTGCAGGTTGGTACGGGGATGTGTAGCGGATGGCATCTAGGTATGGGTTCGGGATTGCATCATTATCTTGAAATGTTATGTGAACATGATTTGTATGGTATGCCTAAATCTATTAAATTTTAGTGTTGGTTACACATTGAGTCTGTTTGACTCACCCCGTTGTGGGACTACTTTCAGGTGACGAGCAGTAATGGACCGGGCTCGGCAGAAGCTTAGGAATGGCCATGCACAGCAAGAAATTTATGATTTGGACGTTTTCTTAAGTATTTTACGTTTATTTTGGGAATTATTTGATGTAATAAGGCCATAAGGCCAAAGTTGAATTTCTTTATTTCTTTTTTTTACTTTTATTTATTATGATTACAAATTTTTATTAAGTTAAAGATTAAGTAATTTATTTTTGAATATACTCTATATGTTTTATCACTTAAAATTAAAAAGGGTTTTCAATATAAAATCAAATTTGTTTTCAACTCAAGCCCAACCCAAAATAATATTTTTTTAAAATCGCACAAGTTTTTCCTAAGAAGCAAAAGAATTTGAAACGGTTTACACCGAGGAACATACCAAATCCGGTCAAGGCTCGTGGGCCGGGTTTGGGGTGTTTCAGTAGAAATCCCCACAGGTGTGTTGGGCTGGTACGGGTGGTGTGTAGCGGATGGATTACTAGGCTGGGTTGGGTTGCATTGCATGCATTATCTGTTTTACCATGCTAATTGGGCTAAGGCCCAGTTTGTTTCTGTATGGGCCTTAGGCCAGTATGCTTCTGTACGGGCTAAGGGCCAGTCTACTTCTGTGGGCTCAGGCCCAGCTCGTGACCGTTTAGGGGATTACACATTATGTTCTCGTAACTCACCCCCTCTGCTTAATCTTGTAGGTGATCCCCAGCATTGAGGGTTTGGAGCCGAGGCGGACTCTATGGTGGCCATACATCGTAACATTAGTAAATTTTGTATTACTTTACTATAAACTTTACTTTGATTTGGGTGTTTTGTAATAAGGCCTCTGGGATATTAATTTTGGTTTTGATTTTTAATTCGGTTATTATCTACTGTTAAATGTTCAAAATGGGGTTTTCCTAAAACATTAATAACTGTTTTCCAAAATGATTAACGAACAGTTTGCAAACTATACTTGATAAAACTCTAGGTTCTCTTAAACTTCTAAAATTGTTTTCAAAATATCACATTTTCGAAATTCACTGAATCTGAATTCCATTTTAAGCAAGTTCCTGGAAATAATAATAGTAAAAACACTAATAACAATAACAACAACGCTTTTCTCAAAATCATATAAACAAAAATCTGAAGTTTTCACAAACAACAAAGTTCTGAGTTCAAAAGAATATGAAGTTTCTTAACGAACGCACTAGTTTTTACCAACCCTTCTATATGGCATACCGAATCCGGTCATAATGTCTAGGCCGGGTTTGGGGTGTTACAGAAATGGTAAGTTATGTTTCATGTTTTACGAACTTACTAAGCATTATGAGCTTACGTAGTTTTCTTTTCTATGTTTTACAAATAACCGGAAGCTCGATCGGTTTGGAAGCTCGTCGGAGATCTGTCACACTATCCAACGATTATATCAGTAGTTTTTTATGTTTTGGCCAAGGTTATAATTGCATGTATAGGTGGACTTGTGTTTAATGTTAGTTGAATGTTGGTTGATGATTTTGGTATGTATTAATTAGTTGTTTTGGTACCATTTTGATGATGGTTGAATTGTGTCAGTTTGGTATATATGATGCATGAATGGTATGGATCAAATGGTAAGCTTAGGTTGAAGTGATATAGGTCAAGTTATGATATGATTTGAGATGAAAATGAGCTAGATGAGTATGAATGAAATGTGGTCAAATATATGTATATGTTTAGGTAAATTTGTATGTTTGCATTTAAGGTACCTTGTATGGCATATTGGTTGAATGGATTTGGTCATTTCATGCATGTTTTGATAAGTTTTTGATGCTTTGGTCATGTGTACAAAATGCTTTTAGGTACATACTTGATTTAGTGATGGAAATGGCTTGATTTTGGCCAATTTCATGTCCACACGGCCTGAGACGCGGGCGTGTGACTTAGTCGTGTGTGACATACGGCCAGGCGACACGACCATGTGTCCCCCGTAGGTTTTAATGCATGCAAGTCAAGTTGTTACATTGTAACACCCTTAACCCGAATCCGTCACCAAAACAGGGTTACAGAGCGTTACTGGAGTTTACAGGTCAAGTAACAGTCATTTCACAAGCATTTAACATTCAAATCAAATTTCATATAGTCCCTTACATGAGCCCTCGAGGCCCAAATCGTGTATTAGAATAGGTCAGGACTAAACCGGGTACTTAGAAAATTTTTCATGAAATTTCAAAAATTTTCCTAGGTGCAGGGGTCACACGTCAGTGTGGACAGGTCGTGTGGCTCACACGGCCAGGGACACGCCTGTGTCTTAGGCTGTGTAACTCTCTGACTTAGATCACACGGCCAAGTCACACGCCTATGTGCTAAGCCGTGTGTAGGTGCATGGGTCACACGGCCAAGCCACACGCCCGTGTACCAAGCCGTGTGATCAATTCTGAGCATTCCGTTTTGACATTTTAAAGATGCAGGGGACACATGACCAGACCACACGTCCATGTGCTAGGCCATGTATCACACGCGAATGAGACACACGCCCATGTCTCTACCCGTGTGGACGAAAATAGGCTATTTTCCAAGCCACATTTCTCACCCAAATTGTCATCCACCTATACCAACACTTTAACATATTCACAAGTCAATATAAACCAATTTAAAATCCAAATCATATCCATGATATTATACTTCATATAACTAAGTATACAGATTTACTTAAATTACCATGTTTACTTACATACATATTTTATCAAATATGCTAACTTAATTCGATCATCAATATGCCAATATAATTTTTATCAATCAACCATTCCAAGCATATACTATACATCTCAACCACTGGCCATTCTAATGGCTAGTTATAACTCAAATATTTACATGCCAACATTGGCTAATTAACCTATACATGTCATTATATCCATAATTAATTTACCATATGTACCAAGATAGGCCAATAGATAGTGTGAGTGATCTCCACCAATGCTTCCTGTAACAGCCCAATTTTGGGGCTAGTCGGAACAGTGGTTTTGGGACCACTAATCCGAGGTTGAAGAAAATTATTTTTAACATTATTTTATGTGTGGTGGCATAATTATATGAATGCATGGAAATTTTGGTATATTAATTTTAGCAATTTCATGCTTAATTGCGAAAAAGGACTAAATCGCATAAAGTACGAAAGTATTGTTCTACAAGAAAAAGGTGCCTAATAGCTGTAGATTATTAATTGGAGGTCCCTAATGTGTAATTAAATCTTTCTAAAGTTAATAGCTGGTCATAGGGGACAAAGAAATAAATGTTCAATGCAATAGGTGAGGTTTTGGTGGTAATTTGTCTAGAAATAAAATAAAATAAGGAGAAGAAAAGATATCATCTTTTCTCATCCTTCTCTCCACCAAATTTTCCAAAGAAAAACAGCCATGGAAGCTTGAAAATTTTTAGCAATTCCTCACCTCTACAAGTAAGTGATCTTGGTGGTTTTTATTGATAATTTTTGTACTTTTGGAACCCCTAAAGCTTAAACTAGCTAAAAAGGGACTATTTTGTAAAATGATTGAAAGTTTAGGGACTTGCCATGAGAGTGTTTATGTTGTTTGCTGAGTTTTTATGGAAGAAAATTAATGTTAGTGGGTTAAGGGATAACTTTTGTGAAAGGTGTTACCATGAAAACACCTAATGGGACTTATTTGTGAAGGTTGTAATTGAGTAATAAATGCATTAAATGATTGGTTTTGTAAATCATTGTAAGAGAAATAAATGTTCAGCTAAGCTTGTTTAATGAGAAAATGTGATGAAAAATGATTTATGAGCCTAGGGGGCAAAATCGTAATTTTGCCAAAATATAAGGGCAAAATGGTCATTTTTGCCTAAGTAGAAATTTTGAAGTGTCATGAATTACGTAGTGATTGAATGAGTGAATTTTATTATTATAGATCAAGAAGAGCGCGGAAACAACCTTGACCAAGGAAAAGGCAAGGTTACGAATTAAACTGTCATTTAACTCATTTTGCACTGAGGTAAGTTTACGTGTAAACGATACATCTTTAATACTTACGATGTTACCTATTGATGCATTGAATGGATGTAAATACTTATTGGAGAGATAGACTGAAAATGATAGAGAATTATTAATTCTCGTATGAACCTCGGAATAGAAATGTAAGTATGGATAAATATCCGTAATATCATTTGGTGGGCTGTGTGCGATACCACCGTAATTAACATCATTGGTGGGTTGTGTGCGATGCCACCTTATTATTTATTTACGATGGGTTGTGTGCGTTACCATCGTTTATATTATCATTTGGTGGGCTATGTGCGAAACCACTGTAATTATCATTGTTGGTGGGCTGTGTGCGATACCACCCTATTATTGATTATTGGTGGGCTGCTTGCGAAACCACTAGGTACTTGTATCATTTCGAGGGGTTCATCGAGAAACTTGTCTAAGTGAATTTACATGTGGCTTTGTGATGATAGGTGCAGGGAATATGTGCAAGTTAATGTAAGCAATGTATATGATATGTGTGTGGGTTGTGGTAAGAGTTGAGATGAGTAAGCTTGATTATGATAATCTAAATTGTTTTTACATAGTATGTAATGTTATGATGGATTAACATATGGTATGATGCTTATTGTTTACATGTAGACTTACTAAGCTTAAAGCTTACTACTTTTCTTTTCCCTTGTTTTATAGTGTCAAAGAGCCAGTTCGGGATACGCAGATAGCCAGAAGATCACCCACACTATCAGCACATCTCGGTATATTTAAACTTAGCATTTTGAGTATGGCATGTATAGGGGCTAGACTTAGTGAAATGTCTTGTTGTTTTGGCCAAGTGTGTTGGCTCTTCTAAGAATGAACTCTTTTGTATAAGGCCATAATTGATGGCTCATTATTATTAATCTATGAAAAGTGTTAAGTTAAAACGATATTTTATGGTCCAATGTTGTATGTTGAGCAAGTTAAAGCACGATAGTGCCTCATGCCTAATCTTGGCATTGAATACGAGTAAGGGGTGTTACACTTCCAATCCAACAAGCTTTCGAATTACTATAGAACAAGGAAAAATAAAACAGAGTAAGCATATTATGCTTAGTAAGTTCGTATAACATGATAATAAACTTACCAATCCTTTAAATTCAATATAAACATACAAGGCATATTCAGTCAACTGAATCACAAGCCCTAACACATATCCTCATCACCCGTGTTAGTTATACATTCTACTATAACATCAAGAAACATATATGAGCTCAACAATAAGCAGATTTTCATATTCATATGCTTTTCACATCATGTAACAGCCTGATTTAGGAGCTAGTCGGAACAGTGGTCTCGGGACCACTTGTCCTGGGTCGGAGAAAATTTATTTTAATTTTATTTTATGGGTTATAGCATGATTATAAGGGTGCATGAAAATTTTGGTGCTTTAATTTTAGTGATTTCATGTTTAATCGCGAAAAAGGACTAAATAGCATAAAGTGCGAAAGTTCTATTTTATTTGCTAGAGGTGCCAAATAGCTAAGGATTATTAAATTGGAGGCCCTTAATGTGCAATTAAGCCATGGGAAAGTGATGGCCGACCATAGGGGGACAATGGACTCAAATTAGTCAAAATTGGGTGGGTTAGGTGGATTAAATTGAAGGAAATAAATAAAATAAGAAAAGATGATATCACCCATTTTTATTAATCTTCTTCCCACCGAAAATATCAGCTAAGGAAGGGTTATGGAAACTAAAATTTTCAGCAACTTCTCACCCTTGAAAGTAAGTGATTTTGGTGACCTTTCTTGAAAATCTTTGTACTTTTGGAACCCCCAAAGCTTAAGCTAGCTAATGAGGGGACTATTTTGCAAAATGGTTAAGAGTCTAAGGTTTTTCCATGAGAGAAATTGAGATTTTTGCTGCATTTTTATGGAAGAAAATGAGTCTTAGTTGTTAGATAAACAACTTTTGTAAAAGGTGTTACCATGAAAACACCTAAAAGGACCTTTTTGTAAAGGTTGTGAAATGAATGGTAAACGTGTGTAATAGTTGAAATCTTGAGTTGCTATATAAGGGAATATGAATTGGCTAGGCTTGGTTAGTAAGGAAGTCAGATGAAAATCGATATACGAGCCTAGGGGCAAAATTGTAATTTTGCCAAAGTCTAAGGGCAAAATGGTAATTTTGCCAAAGTAGAATTTTTAAAATGTGTTGATTGGTATGGTGATTAAATGAGTAAATTTTATTGTTCCAGATCAAAGAAAATGAGATTCGGGCATAAAACGGGAAAAAAAAAGAAATATGGACAAATAGGACCATTTCTACCCTTTTCGGTATCGAGGTAAATTCGTGTGCTAATAATTCAACTATAAGTGAAGTATTTAATATTTTGATGATGAATGAATTGTATATGGACTCTATGAATATATTAAATACGTTTTGACGGGATGTCAAGAAATGAAAGCCTTCAATTGAATCTAAAAATAGAGGGAATGCAAATATCATGATACTATGATAATTAAGGTCCCGTGTAAGACCATATTTGGAATATGGCATCGGTGTGAGATTTAGTATAAGACCATGTCAGGGACATGGCATCGATATGATATTTCATGTAAGACCCTATCGGGGGTGTGATGTTGATATGATACCTTATGTATAAGACTCAAGAGTATTCTTTAGCATTTTGAATGATTCAACATGTATGTTGAAAATGAGAAAGTGTGTGGTTATATCATGAGAGGTACAGGTATGTGCCCAGAAATCATTTGAGGTAAATTCGGTATATGAGGAAATCATAGTGAGTTATGTGTAAATGATGCATCCTGATTGCAAATGCTATATTTATTAATGCATTGCGTGAATGCGAATGATTATTGTAGAAATCTATTTAAGAATGATAGAGTGTGAGGATGTTCCCGGATGAATGTTCATAATAGGAAAATATGTGAGGTTAAATATCTGTGAATGTGTAATTAATGGTGGGTTGTATGCGATACCACCTTATTAATTGTTAGCGATTGGCTTTGTGCGATACCATCGCCAATATTATCAATGGTGGGCTATGTGCGATACCACCTTATTATTTGTTACCGATGGGTTGTGTGCGATTCCATCGTGCTTAGTATTGATGGTGGGCTATGTGCGATACCACCTTATTATCTGTTGCCGATGGGCTGTGTGTGATACCATCGTGCTTAGTATTGATGGTGGGCTATGTGCGATACCACCTTACTAATTATTGAATGGTGGCTGTGTACGAAACCATCGAGTATTCATTATTATTCTGGGGTGATATCGAGAAACTTGACTAAGTGAAATTTGCATGTGGCTTTGTGGTGATAAATGCATGGTATAAATGCAAGTAAAGATGAACAATATTTTATGATAAGAGTTTGTGACAGGTGAAAGTTTAGAATGAGTAAGCATTATGAATGATTGAGTGGGTATTCATAAGCTTCAGTATAAATCTCATTATAATACCTTTGTGGTGAAGCAAAATGAATGAATGTCAATAGTTGATTTATATTTGCATATGAACTTACTAAGAATTATTGCTTACTCCTCTTCCTTTCCTATCTCTTATAGGTTAACTTAGCTAGCTCAGGTTGGAAACTGCTGAAGATGCTTTCACACTATCAAGCAGTCACTTGGGTATAAGGTTTCAAGTTTTCTTGAGATATGTCATGTATAGGGATCTTATTTTGGTTTAACTAAGTCATAATTAAAGTGCCAAATGTGTTGGCCTAAAAGAGTTATGGGTTGGTTGTGTATAGCCATGGATGATGGCTCATGTCGATTGTAATGGTGATAGTAATAGTTCTCCCTCATATATGGGAAGATAGCTTGATTTACATGGTTTAAATGTGATAATTCAAGAGTTATAATTGATGATTTGAAAATGTTATGTGGTGATGTGTGAATGAGTGCAAGTGAGGGTGGCTAAATAGCTTGGAAAATAGCCTTGAATTGGTCCACACGGGTAGACACACGGGCGTGTGTCTAGACCGTGTGTGACACACAGTCAGTCCCATGGGTGTGTGACTTGGTCGTGTATCCCCTGCATGTTAGTGTTGTAAGTCAGTGTCGACCACGGGCTAGACACACGGGCATGTGTCTAGGCCGTGTGCCCATAAATGATTGCTGACGTCACAAACAGAATACTCAGGTTTTTACACATGGACATGTCTAGGTCGTGTGGAGCACACGGGCCAAGAACACGGGCGTGTGTTCAGCCGTGTGAAAATCCCTGTAGGTTCGAAAAGAAAATAATTCTACACGGGTATAGAGCACGGGCATGCCCCACTCTACACACGGGCGTGTGGCCCAGTTTTAGGTCAATTTTTTTTAAGTGCTTAAAAGTTTCGGTTTGGTCTCAGGGCATCTCAGGTATATAAAAAGGGTCTCGTAGACCCATAATGGGGACGTTACGATTGTAAATGAAAAGTTTTTAAATCGGAATGAATTTTATAGCCCAAAGTTGAATGCTCAGGCAAGTCGAGTCAGGTAATGCCTTGTACCCAGTTCCAGAGTTGAATACGGGTAAGGGGTGTTACACATCATGTATTCATATAACATGTACAAATCATATCCCTGTATTTCAAGTTCATTTTCATAATAATTCATCTCGAGCTAAAATTATTCCATATCGGAACTTTATTCATTAAATCATTCTATATAACAATGTCACACATAGTACACTCAAGGTGTACAAATCTATAATCATGGATGAATATATTCATCAAATAAATTTCATGTACAGATATCATCATCTCATATTTCCATATATCATGTATCATCATTTTCATGTATTTCAGGCAGATACGTGTAATAATTCATTTTCTATTCATATCTTCTTATGTCAGGATTTTTCTTTTCCCGTTGAATTTATCTGAAATATCGATGGATATACGAGTAGTACACTCGAGGTGTACAAATCAAGATCCATCAATTCATATTCAGGGGTACCCGTTAAGGCACATAACCATGGAGCACACTCTCGAGCCACATATCAAGATGCTCAGAAGAGGCCATGTAACCATGTAACAGGACTCTTATCCGAGCTAAATAGGAACACATAAGAGTTTTACTTAGGAAGCTCATAGAGCTTATCAGGTATCTCCAAAGAGATAATATCAGGGAGCACCGGATAAGGTAACAGGGAGTTCAAGCGAGCCATGTCAGGAAACTCATAAGAGTTCATTTCATGACGCTCATGTAAAGCTACATTTGTGTCCGCATTATATGCTGGATCACAACTGATCGAAACATGTAACAGGACACTCACAAAGAGCTTCGATAGTGCACAACACATGCTAAATCACTATCGATCACGATGCTCGCAAGAACTATATATCAGGATGCTCGAGAGGGCTAAATCAGGATTACTCGTCCAAGCTAAATCCTGTCTACAACATATGCAGGTCCATATTCAAATACTGGAAATCACATATCCATCGACTTTCATTTATTCAAATGGGATTCAACATTTTTCAGATATTATTAGGCATGTAATTATTTGATACATTTATAATATTCACAATATTCAAATAAACACTTTTCACATTCATTTCAAGCATAAAAGTAACATTTTTATCATTTATAATTTATCGGGCATTATCTTTTATCAGGCTTTGTCGGATATGTTTTCAATGTCATACATATATGATATTTATACAATTCACATACACAACATCCAATTCAAGCATATAAATATACACAATTTAGTTACATGAACTTACCTTGACAAATGTTCGTGTACGTAAAATCTACTAATCCGACATTTCTCTGTTCCTCGTTCTAACGAATTTGATCTATCCAGATCTATACAAGTAAATTTAACATCAATTTAATACAATTTAAACTCAATGCAGTCCAATTCACATCTTAGGCAAAATTACCATTTTACACCTAAGCTCTTAATTAATGACGATTTCATCCCTAGGCTCAGAAAATGAAATTCATACAATTTGATCCTTGTTCGAAGCCTAACCAATTTTTACATGTAATATTTATAGCACATGTATTTCATAAAATTTAGAGTTTTTCCATGAATTTTACAACTTTTCAATTTAGTCCCTAAATCATGTTTTCATCAAAATTCACTTTGTAAAAGTTGTTTATCTAACAAAAACCTTTCATTTTCTACCATAAATTTTAAAATTTCAGCATATTCATCCATGAAAAAATTTTCATAGTTTGATAACTTTACAAATTAATCCCCAAAATAGCTAGATTAAGTTGTCCCGATCTCAAAAATATAAAAATTACTAAAAAAGGGACTTGAATACTTACCTAATTTGACCAAGAAAGCTTGCTTTCTCTTTCCAAGGGTTTCCATGCAAAATATTTGGGGAAGATGATGATATATGATGATATTTTTATCTTTTTATTATTTATCATCTTTAGTTTTTTATCTTTCCAATTTTGTCATTTACTTTAATTTTATTTTCCATGGATGATTCATCATCCTTAACAACTAAGTATTTTTAATGGTCTAATTACCATATAAGGACCTCCAATTTAAATTTCTATAGCTATTTAATCCCTTTAGCTATTAGAACTCAACTTTTTCACTTTGTGCAATTTGGTCCTTTATCAATTTAAACATGTAATCGATAAAATTTCTTTACGAAATTTTCACACAATATTATTATCCTACTTTAGATCATAAAATAGTATTAAAATATTTTTTATTTTCGTACTCGGATCTATGGTCCCGAAACCACTATTTCGATTTTATTGAAAATAGGTTGTTACATACATGGCCTAGCACACAACCTGGGACACGGGCTTGTGGAGCCATTTCGAGAATTATACAACCTGGCACACGGGCGTGTGGCTTGGCCGTGTGACCTAACTCAGAGAGTTACACGGGCACGGACACAGACACGGACTGGGACATGACCATATGTCCCTATTTCAAAATTTACACAACATGAGACACGATTGTGTGTCTCAGTCGTATGACCCCTACAGTTCAATTTTTCTAACTGTTTCTTTAACTTTCCAATTGTTCCCAATTTAGTTTTGTATTGTTTCTAAAGTATTTTTAAGGCTCAAGGGCTCAATTTAGGACGATTTGTATGTGAATGTATGGATTTTATCATGTGTATGTCAATGTTTGAAATGTATGTTTAATGTTTAGATTGTACGGCAATGCTCTATAACCCTATTCCAACAACGGGTACGGGTTAGGGGTGTTACAGTGATGACGATATTCAAGTCTTACAGGGAGACACCTCAAAAGAGGTTATAAGATGTAAGACTATAGCTCAGCTATGGCAACCATTGTTGTCCGCCGGGATAGTAAACACAAGGTACTCTGCTAGGACGTAAATCATGGGGTTGCACATGTGAAGTTTGCAGATCAATTTACCAGGAGACCTGCCAAGGTATAAAGTAGAAGGAAAATGTGTGACATGTGCGACAAGTCACAAGAAAAAATGAACTTGGTGTGTTTGGGGAACATAGACTAACGGGATAATAAGAGAATTTTCCAAAGGTGATGATGAGTGAAGCCAATGAGTTTTCTCAACCTAGTTATGTGTGAAATGCTCCTTAGATAAGGAGGTAAACATAATGCTCATAAGTAAGAATCCGCCAAGGAAGCCATGAATTCCAAATTATTCATGTAACAACCCGATTTAGACCTTAATCGGAATAGTGGTTTCGAGACCACAAATCTGAGGTCGTAAGAATATTTTAATAATATTTTTTGTGTAAATAGTATATGATTTAGCCTAGGCGAAATTTCTATGTGATAATTTTATTGACTGTGTGTCAAATTAAGAGAAAGGACTTAATTGCATAGTGAGTGAAAGCTATGTGCTGATTTATAAGTACCTAAGTGTTGATGTCTTTATATTGTGGAGGCCTTATGAAGCAAATATGCCAAAATTTAGATAGTGGAGGAATATGGTCAAGAATGACCTTGAATGACATGTTTTATGTATTTTATGCTAAAGGTTAATTTTGTACTTTAATAATTATGTTTTATTAATATACTAAAAACATAGAATAGTCATCATCTTCTTCCTTGTTTCACCGAAAATTGAAAGAAAGAATAGGGTTAGAAAACTTTGAAGCATTCGGCTAGCTTGAAGCATGGATTAAGGTATGATTTTGACTCGGTTTTTGATAATTTCTACGTTTTCGTAATCGTTGCTTAGTGCTTTAGCTAGACCATGCTTAAATTTTGTGAAATTGTAATGGATGTGAAAAATGCCATAGATGATTGTGTGATCTTTGTGATGCTAGTTGCTAAAATATGGAAACTTGGTGTTGAATTAACATAGTTTGTATTGAGATTTTTGGTGAAATTGAGTATTTTGGACTTAATTGAGAACATGAGAAATTAAAGGGTTAAAATGCGAAATAAATGAAATGTATGAACTTGTATTGGCATGAGAAGAGTTCGGCTAGCATATGAGTTTTGAAATTATGGGAATTTGATGATTTTTGTGAATTAGGGACTAAAGTGTCGAAATGTGATAATGTGAGGGTCATTTTGTAAAATGTACATAAATTTTGTGTTTGGATTAAATTGAATGAATTGGTGATTGAATGGGTTGAATTTGAATATGTTTATACCAAGAACGGAGAAGTTCAGATCGAGATCGATGCAAAGACAAAATGCTCGATTAATCAACCGTATCGATAGTTTGACATCCGAGGTAAGTTCAGATATAATACATGTTATTATGATATGTTTTTGTATTATGAAATGAATGTGTATATGTGTATGAAATCGAGATGCAATTTTGCAAGATTTAGTTAATGGCACTAAGTGTGCAATATTGAAATTGAAACAGAAATGAATAGCACTGTGTGTACGATGTTATGAAAGCTTTGGCTTATAGATTTGGCACTGTGTGTGCGTTACCGAGATAAGTCAGTTGAAAGATTAGGCACTAAGTGTGCGATGACTAATATGCACCGACCATGTATATGGCACTGAGTGTGCAATTAAATTGAAAAAATATCAGAAAATGATCGACATGTGATATCGAGCATTGAATAGCTTGGAAATTGAATAACTATGTGTTAACTAAGGTATGTATTGAACCATTGTGGTTGATGAGTTATAAACAATTATGATTGAGTGAATGAGTATTTTAGCTATGGATGAGGAGGCATGAATATGAGATAATTGATCTATGTGATTGTTTATTATATACATTGGTTTGATTTGATGAGATAATTGTATTGTATGTCGAACTTACTAAGCTTTGGAAAGCTTACTGTGTGATTTGTTCTCTGCTTTGCAGTGTCAGTAATGCTAGCTCGGATTTGGGGATCGTCAGCATCTCAATCACACTATCAGTAATCTATTTTGGGGTATTTTGGAAAGATGTACATAGTTAAAATATGGCATGTATAGGCTAGTTATTGAATCATGTTTGAGATTTGTAAGTAGCTATGAGATGTGGCTAGATATGGGCTAGTTTTTAGCATGAATGACTTTAGTATATGTGATGCATCTTTTGGTATGGATTATGAGTTGGGAAATTGACTTATGAATGGGAATCTTTGTGATGGTAAAATGTTAGTAAGAATTAGTGAATTTGAGAATGAATGATGTTTAGTATATGAATGTGTTCAATGTTGTATATGTTAGCTTATAAGTTGATATGTTTGAAAATGAGATTGTATGAGTTGATAAATTGATTATATGATAGGAAATGGTTGCCAAATTGCGGGTGTAAACATGTTTAAATGTGCTTGTAGTGATTGACCCTAAGTGGGTGGCATTTTGGGTCTTGCAAATGACCTATAATGTCACACGGTCATGGCACACGGGCATGCCTGGTGACCGTGGGCGTAAGTTAGTATATGGCCTAGTAGTACACGGCCTTAGCACGGGGGTGCTGGATAACCGTGTTGGTTTTGGCAGGATCGACCACGGTCAGGGTACACGGGCATGCTTTGTGACCGTGGGGGCCAAGTCAGGATAGTCCACGGCCAAGGCACACGGGCGTGCTTGGTGGCCGTGGGAGTGTAGTCAGGATAGACCACGGGAAGGACACACGGGTGTGTCCATTAGCCGTGGAAGGCACACGGCCTGCCCACACGGGCTTGTAAGCCCTGTAACGTAGAAAAGTTTTAAATTTTAAGAAGTTTCTGTACGTGTTTCAGTTTAGTCCTGACCCCTCCCTCGCATGTGTTTAAGGTCTTATACGCCATAAAAAGGGACTATTTGTTTATGTTTGATATATATTATGATGATGAATGACTTTGTGTTGTAAATGGGTTGTGAAATGATCCTATTATCTGGTAATGCCTTTGACCCTAATTCGGCGACAGCTTCGGGTTAAGGGTGTTACAATTCAAGAAAATACGAAATATGCTATAAAAGGACATAATTTAAATTTGTAAATTGATAAAGAGGTAGCTGAAATTTTTGAAGACCGACAAGAGTCTTCATGGAAGGAAATGTCAACTCAAGGCTGAATGATCAGTAAAGTCGAGTAGAGAATAGAGAAAAGTAGAAGTCCACTAGGACTATGGAACACAGTAAGGGTCTTGTTGATCTACCAATGGTAGAAACCTTATCAGAACACCTAAGTAAGAGGTAGTACGACAGGAACTACATGTCTAATGGACCATTTTACAAGAATAAACTGAAAGAACGAGTACTATGGGGTTACATCGTGGGTACTAGTTCTCCAAGGAAAAGAGGATATTAGGAAGAGATCTTATTATGGTACGGACCCGTAGTTATGACAAATACATGGGTACATGCCAACCGTCTCTAGGCAGAAGTAATAAATATGAGAATCTAGGATGTAAAACAACGATAAATAGGGGGGAGACCTATGAGAGAACATGGTTATGACTAGACCAAGGTTTATATCTGTAACATCCTAAAAATTTGAGTATCATCTTGTTACTTGTGTTAGCTCGGGTAGAATTTTTGTGTGTTTAGCATAGTCTTGTGAAGGCTTGGAATTATTAATGAAGTAAGAATAATTTTTAGTTTGAAGAAATTAGTGAAGTGGATTAGGTGAACCTGACACTTAAGTTAATTTAAGTGTCTAAATTTAGCACATGAGGAGTTAGTAGCATGATGGTTAGGGCGCATGAAGGGTTGCTTGAGGGAAGTAGTTCGAGTAGCATGGAATACATTTTGAAGACTTTATTTTTATGTATCCTTACATTAAGTGTTGGCCAAGCTTTGCATATGGTAAGTTGGACTTTAAATTTTATGGCAAGTTGAATAATAGATTAGGAAAGCTTGTATTTTGGGATAAGAATCATATGGATTAAGGAAGGATAAGGGGACAAAAGGCTTGAATTATGGAGTGTTGTTTTGGAAACTCTTCTATGGCCATTAGTCCATTTATGTGGATGGCATATTGGTCTAGGGGGAAGGGTTGACCGAATTTGTTGAAGGTTTGGTAGGTTGGTAGTGTGTTAGTAGAAAATTTCCTTAGCATTTGAGCATCATTTTCTTTTCTCTCCAAAAAAACACTTTCTCTAGCCGAATGTGTTCTTGGCAATAAGGTGAATTTTTGTTTTAGTTTTGGCCTTCATTCTTTGTTTTGTGTCATAACCGAAAACCCTTTGAGTTTTGCAAATTTCTCCCTAGTGCACCAAAGTGAACCAAAAGCCGAATGTTCATAGTTGTTTGCCGAATTTCCTCTTAGGCATTTGGCCGAATCTTCATTTGAGCCTTTCTCATCTTTTATTTTCTTTGTAGCCGAAAATTAACCCTCTCCCCTTTATCTTTTCTTCTTCTCTAGTGGTTGGCCGAATCTTCCTCCTCCCCAACTCCCTTTTCTTCTTCCACTTTTGTTCAAAGCCGAAAGCATCCCTCTCCCATTCTATTTTCTTCTTCCATTCTCTTCTTTCTTCTATTGCCGAATCCTCCTTCTCCTATTTTCACTTTTCTTTTCTCTTTCTCCACTCTAGCCAAATCCTATTTGTTGTCTCTAATCAACCATAGCCGAAACTTCCCATTCCCTTTTTGATTTGTCTTGGCCGAATATCAACAACGGTAGGTCTTCTTTTGGTTTTCTTCAATCGGTTTTGGAAGGGGGTAAGTGTTCTTGGCCGTATTCCTTTTTTTTCTTTTCTCTTTTCTCTATTTATTCTCATGAGGGCAAAAGCCAAATTTTGGGCATTTGTTGCAAGGTTCTAACTATTCATAGGAACCAAATTCTTTTAGGCTCTTCGGGACTTTGGAAGCAATCGATTTAGCCTTAATTCTTTGACAATCGATTTTGGTAAGTCAAAGGTAAGGATTGTGTTAGTTATACGTTATTTCACTCTTTGGGATTTAGTGGTATGGCCGAATGGTCTATGTTATTAATCTAAGTATTGGCCAAATGTAGGACAAGGAGATCTAGTGCGGTAGATCGGGTCTTCGGGATTTAGTGATTTCGCTAGTGACAGGTGTGTAACTTACACACTTTATAATTTGGTAATATATTAATAACTTGATCATGTTTTAAAGCCGAAAACTGTGAAAATCTCGATATGATACCATAAGGGTATGAGCAAGGAATCGAGTAAGTCCGTTTCGATATGACTTTTGCACTATGATGCATGATGATACGATTTATGATATATTTGCTATGTGATTCCTAATAAATCATGATGGCATGATTTGTATAAATGTTGCATTGTGATGGGTGATATGAGAGGAGGGGGAAGGATTTGATATCCGTGTCTTTGGGACACCAGAGGTTTGGCACCTCCAGTGGTTTGGTACCACAAGATTATTTCGTGTCTTTGGGACACCAGAGGTTTGGCACCTCATAGCGACTCGTCCCAGTGGCTTAGCACCACAGTGGGTTGGCCCCACATTTGATATTACGGGATCATCGCCAGTGATTTGGTATCACAACGTGGGTTGGCCCCACAGATGGATTATTCGTGACTTTGGGTCACCAGTGGTTTGGCACCACATTATTGGATATCGTGACTTTGGGTCACCAGTGGTTTGGCACCACCAGTGGTTTGGTACCACACGGGGTAGAAAAGGAGTTATGGATGGCTAGGTTGGGTGCATTATATACATTACTCGATTATGAATTGTGTAAGTATGTTGCATTAATTGGGGGAAGGATTTATGAACTGAGTCTTGGTGACTCACCTTCTCCCTTATCTTTTCAGGTGATTCGTAGATCACGAATGAGGAGCCGGATGATCTCAAGGTGGCCATGCAATAAAAATTCAGTTTTACATGAACTTCGGTTTGGGTACTTTATTTTATTTTAATTTGGTTTTCATCTTTATATGGAACTGTAATAATGCCTTTTTAATTATGTTTTGGGATTATTTATATGCTTTGGACTTGATTTAAACATGGCTTTATAAATTACATGGTTGATTTAATAATTGAGCCCAAGGTTTTTTCTAAATTATAAAAACATAATGGTTTTCAAAACGTTACCCTCGGGTAATACAAATCAATTGGCAATAATGACAACTCAACGTTTTCGACAACTTAAATGATTTCCAAATTTAAGTTTCTACACTCAAATGCAAATGGATTTCAAAGTAATCATTTGGGTTTTCTTAAAATGACATAAATGTTTTCTAACCTATTGATCAACAACTAAATATAAAAAAATTTATTTACGAGATTTCAAGGTAAACCACCGGTTTTTAAACTAATCATGCACTTGCTTTCTAAAATTTAATCGGTAATTAGATTTAGTTCAAAACGTTTTCTTCTGTAACATGCCAGATTCGGTCGTGGCGTGTAGACCGGGTTTGGGGTGTTACAATATCCGCCAATAAACAACTTAGAGTGAATAAGGCATTGACTTTGCCAACTGAGTTCGCGAATTCTCCTATGAAATTCAGGAAGTTTAATTCTAAGCCAGAAATTCCAACTTTTTATGATTCTCGCAATCTTACACAGTTTTTATGTACAAATCTCACTGAGTTCTTCTGAACTTATGAAATTTACCGTTTGGGTGCAGGGTAGACAAAGACTTTATATCCAGAAGATGAACCAAGCCAGACCCCACCAGTGTTGGAGATGGGCGGGGAGGCCGTTTCATGTATATAGAAGGGCACCCTTAGAGGCTAAGCCTCGGGAATTAAATTGGTCATACCTGTATGATAGTTTTAACGTAAAGTTTATAAATGTCTGTTAACTTGTTAAGATAGAAAATTTGTAATATATTAGTAGGGTACAAATTTTAGTAGAAGCTTAACTTTGAGATTGGATATTGTATAAGTGCGTAAACCAATTAGGTTTGAAATGTCAATAAGTTATTCGGGTTGATGTGTCATCCGATACCTAGACTAGGCGATCAGTGTAACACCCCTTACCCGTGTTCGAAGCTGGAACCAGATACAAGGCATTACCTAACTCAACTTGCTTAAACATGACGTTTCGGGATGTAAAATTTCATTTCGTCTTAAAAATTTTCGATTCAAACCCATAACGTACTCATCCTGGGCTTACGAGGCTTAAAACATACTTTTAGAAGGTTTAAAAAATTAATCGGAAACTTTTATGCACTTAGAAAAATTTTGCCCAAACAGGGGCCACATGCCTGTGTGAAATGGTACACGCCCATGGGGGCAGGCCGTGTGGTCACACACGCCCATGGCCCTCACCCGTGGTCGACACTAACTTATTTCACACGGCCGGACACACGCCCGTGTCCCTGGCCGTGTAACACCCCCAGACCCGGCCCAGACGTTATGGCCTAATCCGATGATGTCACATCAAAGGAATATTTCAAAACGAATTCGCTTATTTAAAACTTAAGTTTAAAGCTTAGAACCCAAAATCCAAGCAACTTGTTAAGTAATGATAAAAGCCCATGTTTTAAGTATTTCGAAAACCATGTTTAAACTTTAGAAATTTATTCAAGTTTAACAACTAAACAGTTGAAACATAAGGAAACTTAAATGTAAAGTCAAATTGGAGATATAATGCCTTATTACAAACGAAATAATTAACAATAAGTCATTCGAAAACGAATAAACAAGAACTTCTAAGTAACTTGTAGTGTGGCCATCTCCGAGTCCTCTCCCACGTTGAGCCGTCTACTGAGGGTCACCTGAAACATTTAATAAAAGGGTGTGAGTTTCGAAACTCAATGTGTACGACCCTTGGTAACCAATCAACATGCAATTATCACATTGGGCCTAAGCCCTATCAAAATCGGTGGTCTTGGGCCTTAGCCCACAATGACCTCATATCACATCAGTATCACATGAATGCAATGCTCCCATCCCAAATCCAACCCTGCACTCCATTTCCCCTCCAACCCTACACTCCAATGGGGATATAAATATCAACCCACCCATCCCTACACTCCAAAGGTAGCACCAACAGCGACACTACTCAAACGTTGCAGCAAGGCTGGTAAGCATATAATGGGCTTAAAGCCACCGATGGATCCATAGTCGTCAAGCGACTATGCGATCCTCACATATCTTCCTCCGTATCATCAAACCCACCCAAGTGCAACATATATTCCATGAATGCAACATACACATTTTCACACATTAAGCACTTAGGGGTATTTTAGTCATTTCACTACCATGGGTATTTCCGTAAATCTACCCTACGAGGGTATTTCAGTAATTTTACAAACCAGGGGTATGATGGTAATTTTGCAACTCAAGGGTATGTTGGTAATTTTGCAAATCAAGGGTATTTTGGTAATTTTACAAATTAGGGGTATGTTGGTAATTTTGCAAATCAGGGGTATGTTGGTAATTTTGCAAATCAGGGGTATTTTGTTCCCTATCGAGTTTTAGTTAAGAACTTTGGCCCATTAACAAGTCCTTGCGGCTAAAGTGAACCGACACTATGCACCAGGTAGGATCCCAGAGAAGAGGGGGTGGGTTGCTAGGACCGCTTAAGTACCAAGCTCTCCCTATATCCAATCCTAGACATGTATATGTCCATTGCCGCACTCTAACCTAGCAACTTGACCACAGACATCTTTGATTATTAGATTAAGTTTTATGCAATTTAAGAATTTATCAGAATTAGGCCTATAGTCCACTAAAACCCTAGCACACATTTCTAAAACCCCATAAAGCCCACTAGGCCTATTCATGTCCATAGAACCCTTTAAACCCCATCATGTTTATATAGCCCATTAGGCCCAATCTTATTCAAGCCATACAACCACAACAATCCATCACTCAATTTTCACACATCAACTCTTGCTGATTTGGGCCCACGAGCTCGGCAGGCCCATTTAGTCCCCTTTGGCCTGATCGGCCAAATAGTGGCCCGAGACCATGAGATCGCTCTCTTGGCCTCGGCAATTGTATCAGTGTTCCCACACGACTGTTCGCACGCTCGTGTGGTTGCCGGCGCCAACCTTTTGACTTTTCGGCTGTGTGAAGTATATGTACACACCTGGTTCCTGCGATGTGCTACACTATCCTCAGCCTTGAACGTACAATCAATACCAATCTCCAATCAATACACACTTAACTGTAGTATTTACCTAAAAACCGAAGCCTTACCATAACCTTGCCGTGTGCCACCAGTTCTAGTAGCCCTTCCTTAGCTCTATTCACGTAGATCTGCACACACACATATACTATCAATTATCAAGTGACTCGTATTCCACACAAGTCACCTCTATAAGCCAACTTACATTCGGCCATTCACTAAACCACAACTGAGACGGGTACACTTACCACTTGCTAACGATCCTTACCACGCTTGCGGTCTTTGAACCCTACCCTTGTTAATATAAGGTTAACGACAAGAAGATGTTAGATAGCCCTTCGGCTTTTAACAAAACACACTAAGGAGGTTGACTGAGTACTCACCGAATCCTACCTTTGATCCTGCGGCCTAGATAGCTACTGAACAAGATCCGGCTTTTAATCACTTGATCAACAGATTTGTTATGGAGGAAAGACAACAAAGAATCGGCACAAATAGGGATTTCGGCAAATAGGGATGATGGTATTTGGTAATGGAAGAAAATAAGGATAAAGGGAAGAAAAGAAAGAAAGATGGAATCTCAAGGATCCCTTCTAAGGAATTCGGCACCCCCCTTTTATAGCCAAAGCCGAACTACCTTTCCCCCATAGTCCCATTCGGCACCAACACATCCACACCTCAATCCCCTATATTCTCTCTCTTATCCTTACCTTAAATTTCTCTCCTGAACTCTCCCTTCCAGAGTCCACTCTAGCGCCACTACCTTCCTTCCATGTGCAAAAATAAAACTCCTTAATTTGCCACTCTTAAACCTCGAACCTTGGACCTCCTCACCTGCTAGTAATGCCACTTTGTAGCTCCCCAAGTGATGCCACCTTGCCACTGGACCACAGGCCCAATTGTGTCGTATTTTCCCCTTAATTTGTTTAAGAGGCCTAATACCTGAGACTAGGGTCCACTTAAGGCAAAATTTAAAATTTTCCCTATGGTCTTCCGTATCCCTAAGACTTCAAATAACCCTGGTAATACCTTAAAATTAATATTCTAAGTGCTACTTGTACCTACCAACTTCAGTGCATAGAAATTTAGAGTTTCAGGATTTTTGGGCGTTACAGCCCTACCCCTCTTAAAAAAATTTCGGCCTCGAAATTTACCTGTTTGAAACAAATGAGTGTATTGTCGTCACATTGCCTCCTCAGATTCCCAAGTAGCCTCCTCGGCATTATGGTTACGCCAAAGCACTTTGACCAAAGGGACAGACTTCCTTCTTAGCACCTTAACATCTTGATCAATTACTCGAACTGGCTCCTCCTCGAAAGTTAGGTCTGGTTTAACTTGAATCTCCTCGACTGACACGATGTGAGAAGGGTCTGAGCGATAACGCCTTAGCATTGATACATGGAACACATCGTGTATTTGGCTCAGTTCAGAAGGCAATTCCAGCTGAAAGGCAACTGGCCCAATTAGCTTCAACACCCGGTATGGCCCAATGAATGTAAGGCTTAACTTGCCCTTCTGACCAAACCTTCACACCAACTTCCAAGGGGAAACCTTGAGAAAAACCAAGTCCCCCACCGCATACTCAATCTCTCTCCATTTATGGTCAGCATACGACTTCTGCCTATCCGCCGCCTCCTTCAACCGATCCCGAATCAACTTTTCCTTATCTTCGGTGTCTGCTACCAACTCCGGACCCAATACTCGCCGCTCACCCAACTCAGTCCAACAAGTCGAAGTACGACATCTTAGCCCATACAGTGCTTCATATGGTGACATTTCAATACTTGCCTGATAACTATTGTTATACGCAAATTCAACTAACGACAAGTAATCCTCCCAAATACCTCGAAACTCAATTATACACCCCTCAGCATATCCTCTAAAACTTGAATTACCCTCTCCGACTGGCCATCAGTCTGAGGGTGAAATGTTGTACTAAAATCCAACCTCGTACCCAGTGCTTCATGCAACTTCTTCTAAAAGCGAGATGTAAAACGAGGATCTCTATCAAATATAATGGAGACTGGAACCCCATGCAATCTCACAATCTCCGCCACATACAACCTTGCTAACTTCTACAATGAGTAGTCGGTGCGAACCGGAATAAAATGGGCAGACTTAGTTAACCGATCCACAATAACCCATACAGAGTTCTTCTTAGCAGGCGTCAAGGGTTGCCCACTAACGAAATTCATAGTAACCCTCTCTCACTTCCATAGTGGGATCTTAATTGGCTGGAGTAACCCTGATGGTAGTTGATGTTCCACTTTCACTTGATGACATACTAAACATTTGCCCACAAACTCCGTAACCTCGCGTTTCAATCTCGACCACCAATAAAGCTCTCACAAATCCCAATACATCTTGTTACCTCCGGGGTACATAGTATAGGAACTACTATGCGCTTCTCGTAGTATAGACTTCCTTAGCTCTTCGTCCCTTGGCACACAAATTCTACCACAGAAACACAACAACCCGTCACTATTTAACCCAAAATCTGACGTTTCCCCATTCTCAATTTGCTTGAATCGAGAACCCAGAGTTCCATCCAATGACTGCTTAACTTTAATCTGCTCAACCCACAATGGCTTCACTTGCAACTCAGCTAACAAACTCCCGTCATCATACAAACTTAACCAAGCAAACATCGCCCTCAAATCCAACATAGCCCTACAGCTTAGCGCATCAGCCACCACATCAGCCACCCTCAAATCATAATCCTTTAACAGCTCAATCCATCTGCGCTCTCTCAAATTGAACTCCTGAGTTAAAAGGTACTTCAGACTCTTGTGATCCATATAGATGTGCACTTTTCCCCATACAAATGATGCCTCCAAATCTTAAGTGCGAATACCACTGCTGTCAACTCTAAATCGTGGGTTGGGTAATTTCTTTAATGAGTCTTAAGCTGGCGTAACGCATGTGCAACCACCTTTCTTTCCTACATCAAAACACAGCCCAAACCCACGTGTGACGCATCGGTATAAACCGTAAACTCCTTCCCAGGCTCTGGCTGAGTCGAAACAGGGGCCTCCGTTAAAACCTTCTTAAGCTTCTCAAAGCTTTCTTGCTGTTTATCAGTCTGCACAAACGACACCCCCTTCCTTAGCAGCTTGGTCAATGGTGCAGTGATTAGGGAGAACCCTTCAACAAACTGCCTATAGTACCCTCCCAGGCCTAGAAAACTACGAATTTCTGACACCGTCTTAGGTTGTTTCCAATCAACACTGCTTCCACCTTCCGAGGATCAACTCTAATCCCCTCAGCGGAGACCACATGCCCTAAGAAAGTGGCTTCCCTTAGCCAAAATTCACACTTGCTAAACTTAGCATAAAGTTGCTTCTCAGAATCTGCAACACCAACCTTAAGTGTGCATCATGATCATCCTTAGTTCTCGAGTATACTAAGATGTCATCTATGAACACTACTACGAACTGGTCTAGATACAGTTGAAAGACCCGGTTCATAAGATCCATAAAAGCAGCAGGTGCATTCGTTAGCCCAAAAGGCATCACCAAAAACTCGTAATGTCCATAGCGAGTTCTGAAAGCTGTCTTATACACATCTGCTTCCTTAACCCTCAGTTGATGGTACCCTGAACGCAAGTCAATCTTCGAGAAAACTGAGGCTCCTATAAGTTGATCGAAAAGGTCATCTATCCTAGGCAGTGGGTACTTATTCTTAATTAACTTGTTTAACTGCCAATAATCGATGCACATCCTCATGGACTCATCCTTCTTCTTCACGAATAATATCGGTGCTCCCCATGGAGACACACTTGGTCTAATAAATACGTGGTCCAATAACTCCTGAATCTAGGCCTTTAACTCCGTCAGCTCCTTCGGTGCCATCCTATAAGGTGCGATGGACACTGGAGACGTACCAGGTAACAATTCTATTCCAAACTCCACCTCTCTATTGGGAGGTAACCCAGGCAACTCCTCCAAAAAAACATCAGGGAACTTTTTCACTGTTCTCAAATCCTTAACCGTAAAACTATTAGATTCCATATCACTAATATAGGCTAAGTAAGCTTTACGGCCCTTCCTCACCAACTTCTTTACCCTTAAAGCCGAAATCACATTCGACAAGTAATCACGTCGTTCCCCGATCACTACTACTTCATCACCTTCCACAGTTCTTAACACCATCTGCTTCATAGCACAATCTAAAGTTGCTTGGTGCCTCATCAACCAATCCATGCCTAAGTTGAGGTCGAACTCACCAAATGGTAATTCCATCAAGTCCGCTAAGAAAGTAACCCCTTGAACTACCAATGGTACATTCCTAAACAACTTACTAACTTTCACCGACTACTTTAAAGGACTTAACACAGTCATTTCATTTGTAATGGTTTCAAACTCATCCTCTATAGTTTTAGCCTTATTGCATGCAATGTACGAATGTGTTGACCCCACATCAATTAGCGCAATCTAAGGTAACTCACGAATAAGTAACGTACCTGTTATCACATTTGGTGCATCTCATTTCTCTCTGCGACGAGCAGCATAGACTAAAGCTGGCTGCCTTGCCTCCGCCTATTCTGCACCTCTGCCCGGTACTCGTCCTCGTCCTACTCCATTGCCGCCTCTGGCTTGTCCACGGCCCCTTGGTGGTTGTTGACCACCCCTCTGTGTCTGAAAATTACCTCTACCATCGACTCGCACCTAATATGGCCTTCTCGGGCACTCTCTAATCCTATGTTCCATAGATCCGCAGCTCAAACAAGCTCCTATTCTCTTCCAACATTTGCTCGTATGCCCTTTTCCACACACAGCACAAGGTGGTATTCCAATATTAATAGCAACAACAGGGCCCCAGCTCTAACCGATCCATTCACTATGGCCCTCCTTGTAGGCCTTTGTCCAACCCCCATAGCTTCCACGTTCTGTTTGTTCTTGCCCTTCTCCTTCTCTCGGTTGAGGCACTCCATGCACTTTACTTCCTCTGCTATCTTTGCTTTCTCCACCAAGACTGTAAAGTCCCGCTCCCTTTGTTGAGCAATAAGTACCTTAAGGTATCTCTTAACCCATCCTCGAACCGTACGCATCTCTCATACTCTGTTGCGACTATTCTTTTGGCATATCGACTAAGGCGCAGAAACTCAGCCTCCTACTCTGCTATCGACTTATCTCCCTGAGTCAGACTCAAAAACTCCTTCCTTCAGGCATCCACATAGCCCGCTCCAATGTACTTCCCCTGGAATGTCGATTTGAAGAACTCCCAGGTGATCTGCTCCGGTTGGTTGCCCTCCTTTATGGTCAACCACCACTGATAAGCTTCCTCCCTAAATATGGATATCGCCCCTTTCAACTTTTGTTCCAACCAGTACTCCGCCACATTCGGGGCCACCCCAGCTACTCCTTTGAAAATCTCCGCCCCATTAGCTCGGAGTTGCTCCGCGATCGACATACGACTTCCCGTACCATTATTGGGCCCAACGACCCTTTCTAAAATCCTTAACATGGCCTGCGATACTACATCTTCTATAGCGACAACCTGTTCATTTGGTCCCATTTCAGCTGCTGGTGAGGCCGGAGCCTCCTCTACTCCAACGTTGGGCATATAGCTCGATGCTGACGACCCATCCCTAACACTTCCACAACCTCTACCGCGGCCTCTTGCACCTCTTCTAGCGCCTATTGTTGCGTGCATATTTCTGGATTAGAACTTGTTATGAAATTAGTTCATAGTTCCACTGTTTAAAGCACATGTCTTATGCAAGTAACAATTTTTAAATTTATTTCGCAGACGTAAATCCACTCAGGCCTAAGTTTCCTACGGGCTTTAGTATCTAAGAACATACTATTTAAAGTAGCCCAATATCTAAATACAGTTCAGTAATTTAAACAAGTGTAATCCCAAAAATCTTACTTGGCTCGACGTTGAGGGCTCGATGAACCACACTTCAAGAATCCTGCAAAAACTTTTTAATCTACTTGTTTTAAAAACCCAAAATCTAAGGCCCATTTCACAGCCCGAGCTTTGCTACCGGGCACTGATACCACTAAATGTAACACCCCTAGACCCAGCCCAGAAGTTATGGCCGAATCCGGTGATGTCACATCAAAGGAATATTTCAAAACGACTTCACTTATTTAAAACTTAAGTTTAAAGTTTAAAACCCAAAATCCGAGCAACTTGTTAAGTAATGATAAAAGCCCATGTTTTAAGTATTTCTAAAACCATGTTTAAACTTTAGAAATTTATTCAAGTTTAACAATTAAACAGTTGAAACATAAGGAAACTTAAATGCAAAGTCAAATTGGAGATATAAGGCCTTATTACAAACGAAATAATTAACAATAAGTCATTTGAAAACGAATAAACAAAAACTTCTAAGTAACTTGTAGTGTGGCCATCTCTGAGTCCTCTCCCACGTCGAGCCGTCTACTGAGGGTCACCTAAAACATTTAATAAAAAGGTGTGAATTTCGAAACTCAGTGTGTACAACCCTTGGTAACCAATCAACATTCAATTATCATATTGGGCCTAAGCCCTATCAGAATCGGTGGTCTTGGGCCTTAGCCCACAATGACCTCATATCACATCAGTATCACATGAATGCAATGCTCCCATCCCAAATCCAACCCTGCACTCCATTTCCCTTCCAACCCTACACTCCTGTGGGGATATAAATATCAACCCACCGATCCCTACACTCCAAAGGTAGCACCAACAATGGCACTACTCAAACGTTGCAGCAAGGCTGCAAAGCATATAATGGGCTTAAAGCCACCGGTGGATCCACGGTCGTCAAGCGACTATGCAATCCTCACATATCTTCCTCCGTATCATCAAACCCACCCAAGTACAACATATATTCCATGAATGCAACATACACATTTTCACACATTAAGCACTTAGGGGTATTTTAGTCATTTCACTACCCATGGGTATTTCCGTAAATCTACCCTACGGGGGTATTTCGATAATTTTGCAAATTAGGGGTATGTTGGTAATTTTACAAATTAGGGGTATTTTGTTCCCTCTCGAGTTTTAGTTAAAAACTTTGGCCCATTAACAAGTCCTTGCGGCTAAAGTGAACAGACACTATGCACCAGGTAGGATCCCAGAGAAGAGGAGGTGGGTTGCTAGGACCGCTTAAGTACCAAGCTCTCCCTAGATCCGATCCTAGACATGCATATGTCCAATGCCACACTCTGACCTAGCGACTTGTCCACAGACATCTTTGATTATTAGATTAAGTGTTATGCGATTTAAGAATTTATTAGAACTAGGCCTATAGTCCACTAAAACCCTAGCGCACATTTCTAAAACCCCATAAAGGCCACTAAGCCCATTCATGTCTATATAACCCTTTAAACCCCATCATGTTTATATAGACCATTAGGCCCAATCTTGTTCAAGTCATACAACCACAACAATCTATCACTCAATTTTCACATATCAACTCTTGCCAATTTGGGCCACGAGCTCGGTAGGCCCATTTAGCCCCTTTTGGCTCAGTCGGCCAAATAATGGCCCAAGACCATGAGATCGCTCTCTTGACCCCGGCAATCGTATTGGTTTTGTTCCCACACGACTGTTCGCACGCTCGTGTGGTTGCCGACACCAACCTTGCGGCTTTTTGGCTTTTTTCGGCATTTCGGCTTTTTGGGATTTCAACTTTTACCGATTTGTCGTGTGTGAGTATATGTACACACCTGGTTACTGCGATTTGCTATACTATCCTCAGCCTTGAACGTACAATCAATACCAATCTCCAATCAATACACACTTAACTACAGTATTTACCCAAAAAACCGAAGCCTTACCATAACCTTACCTTGTGCCACCAGTTCTACTAGCCCTTCCTTAGCTACTATTCACGTAGATCTGCACACACGCGTATACTATCAATTATCAAGTGACTTGTATTCCACACAAGTCACCTCTATAAGCCATACTTACATTCGGCCATTCACTAAACCACAACTGAGACGAGTACACTTACCACTTGCTAACGATCCTTACCACGCTTCCGGTCCTTGAACCCTACCCTTGTTAATACAAGGTTAACGACAAGAAGATATTAGATAGCCCTTCGACTTTTAACAAAACACACTAAGGAGTTTGACTGAGTACTCACTGAATCCTACCTTTGGTCCTGCGGCCTAGATAACTACTGAACAAGATCCGGCTTTTAATCACTTGATCAACAGATTTGTGATGGAGGAAAGACAACAAAGAATCGGCACAAATAGGGATTTCGGCAAATAGGGATGATGGTATTCAACAATGGAAGAAAATAAGGATGAGGGGTAGAAAAGAAAGAAAGATGGAAACTCAAATAACCCTTCTAAGGAATTCGGCACCCCTCTTTTATAGCCAAAGCCGAACTACCTTCCCCCCACAGTCCCATTCGGCACCAACACATCCACACCTCAATCCCCTATCCTTTGTCTCTTATCCTTACCTTAAATTTCTATCCTGAACTCTCCCTTCCAAAGTCCACTCTAGCGCCACTACCTTCCTTCCATGTGCAAAAATAAAACTCCTTAATTCGCCACTCTTAAACCTCGAACCTTGGACCTCCTCACCTGCTAGTAACGCCACTTTGTAGCTCCCCAAGCGACGCCACCTTGCCACTGGACCACAGGCCCAATTGTGTCATATTTTCCCCTTAATCTGTTTTAGAGGCCTAATACCTAAGACTAGGGTCCACTTAAGGCAAAAATTAATTTTTTCGCCATGGTCTTCCCTATCCCTAAGACTTCAAATAACCCTGGTAATACCTTAAAATTAATATTCTAAGTGCTACTTATACATACCAACTTCAATGCATAGAAATTTAGAGTTTCGGGATTTTAGGGCGTTACAGCCCGTGTCCCTTAGACTGCCTCGACACACCCGTGTCTCAGCCCGTGTGCCAAAACCTTGGCATTCTGTTTATGACATTATCATCTCACTATGGTCACACGGCCAAGGCACACGCCCGTGTCCTTAGACCGTATGTCAAATTAAATTCCTAATTTGAGGTGCAGACTTCACACGGCCTGGGCACACGCCCATGTCCTAGGCCGTGCCTCCCACACGGTCGTGTCTCTGCCCTTGTGTTTACTACTGAGCATACTGACTTGCAATTCTAGCATGCCAGGTGACACACGGCCGATCAACACGCCCATAGGGCTGATCGTGTGTCACACACTGCCTAGACACACGCCAGTGTATCTACCCGTGTGGACAATTAGATGGTTATCTACCAAGCCATTTGCCACCCTATCAAGTAATCACACTCATACCAAAACATTTCAATATATAAGATGACCAAATGGTACCCCCATGAACTCAAAAAGAATCACTACATCCTCAAAAGCATACACTTCATGAAATTCATCTTCATTAAACATAAGAATTATCCAAGTATTGGCCCAACTTTAATGACCATTTACAAAATGAATTGGAACAACCTTAGTAGCCAACACATTTGGCTTACCAATATGACATAACAAAATACTCAAGTCCTATACATGCCATATTCAAAATAAACTAACTTGGCTATACCAAGTTGTGGTTGATAGTGTGATCTCCAATTCCGACATCCGTGAATTCTCGAGCTAACTTTGCAATACTACAAGGAAAAAGGGCAATGAAAAGGAGTAAGCATAAAGCTTAGTAAGTATGCATAGAATTAAATGGCAACAATAAGCTCACAATATAATCCATCCATGGCAATAATTAACCATACACAAGTCATAGGCTTCTTGCCATATTTATACATACTCATACTTGCCCTTATCTAGCACATACCGTGCCACATATCGTAATTGCTTCTTCATGAATTACTCACAAGTACCTGTGTTAACTTAATCACATAACTTTAGTAAAATCCTCTTCACTATTTCTAAGTTAATCAATTCATCCTGATAATTCATTAGGGATACTCAAGGATGTATATTCATAAACATTAACATAACACGAAACCAATGCCACGTCCCGGATATGGTCTTACGTGGGGTCATTTCTGAGTGCCGATGACATATCTTGGATACGGTTTTATACGGAATCTCTCATTAAGCATCGATGCCATATCCCGGATATGGTCTTATACGATTCTCATATTCAATACCGAAGCCATATCCCGAATATAGTTTTATACGGAATCTCAATTCGACGCCGAGGCCATGTCTTGGACATGGTCTTACACGGGACCTTGTTCATCTCATAACTTGATGATAGCATTTTCACACTTATTATAGTCCTGTCGGGACTTCAACATCTCAACTTTTATCATCTTTCTCATATAACACTAATATTCAATAGAATGTTGTTATAATATCAATCATTCTCAAACATGCTAGCATAAATATTAAATCATCACATACAAACTTACCTCGATTTCAAAATAAGCTAGATCGTCGATCTAGTCCGAGACTTTATTCTTTCCCCGATCGAGGTGGACTCTTGGTTTTTCTTGCTCTATAATAGCAAATTAGCTCGTTTTAATCATCACATTAATAAATGTATTTCAAAAATCATGCTTTGGTAAAATTACCATTTTGCCCTTAGACTTCAGCAAAATGACAATTCTACCCTAGGCTCGGAAATTAATTCTAATCAAATTTCTACCTTTAATGAGCCTAGGTGAACATTTACTTCTCTTATGGCTATCATCAAAATCCAACATTTAACACATTTACTACAAACTTTATAACCTTTACAACAAAGTCCAATTAGGTGTTTTCATGGCAACACCTTTCACAAAAGTTGTTCATCTAACAACCAAGACTAATTTTCTTCCATAAAAATGCAGTAAATAACAATGAAATCTCTCATGGCAAATCTCTAAACTCTTCACCATATTACAAATTAATCCCCTCATTTGAAAGCTTAGGCTTTAGGGGTTCTAAAAGTACAAATATCTTCAAGAAAGATCATTAAAATCACTTACTTGAATGGAGAAGAGCTTGCTGAGATTTTAAGCTTTCAAAACCCCTATTTTGTTTGCAAATTTCAGTGGAGGAAGATGAAGAAAAAAGATGGATATCATCTTTTCTTTATTTTATTCTATTTATCAAATTAATCCACCTACTACATCAACTTTGACCAATTTTGCCTCCTATTGCTCCCTATGGCCGGCCAACCACTTACAAAGGGGCTAATTGTCTTTTAAAGACCCCCAATTAATAATCTATGGCTATTTGGCACCTTTAGCTTATAAAATAGAACTTTTGCACTTTATGTGATTTAGTCCTTCTTCGCGATTAAGTAAGAAATTACTAAAATTAAAGCACCAAAATTTTCATACACTTATACCATCACACTCTAACTCATAAAATATCATGAAAATAATTTTCTCTAACCTCAGATTAGTGATCCCGAGATCACTGTTTCGACTAGCCCCTAAATCGGGCTGTTACAATCAGGTCGGGTATAGGGTGTTACATGTTGGATATTTATTGGATTCACATAAAGGTCGATCTCAAATGGGATATTTATTTTCATGTGGAGGTACTATCATATCATGACATTCAACAAAACATACATTAGATGCCACCTCTTCAAATTATGCTGAAATAATTGAAATGCATGAGGCAAGCTGAGAGTATGTTTGGCTTAGTTTATTGACCCAATATATCCAGAAGGTATGTAATTTCCCTTTAGAAGAAAACATGTCAACTATCTTATACGAAGATAATGCAACATGTATAGCTTAATTGAAGGGTGGCTACATCAAAGGTGATAGAACGAAACATATTTCACCAAAATTATTCTTCACTCATGATCTTGAGAAAAAGGTGATATAGAAGTTCAATAAATTCATTCCAGTGATAATTTAGTAGATCTTTTTACCAAGGCATTGCCAACTTCAATGTTTGAAAGACTACTATAGGAAATTCGAATGCGTCGACTCAAAGATGTAATGTGATGTTCTGATAACCAAGGTTTTGTTCTACTGGATTTTCTGATATAGGTTTTTAACGAGGCAACTTGTAATAATAGATTATGTACTTTTTTCCTTCATTAGGTTTTTATCTCATAGAGTTTTTCCTAATAAAGTTTTTTTATGAGACATTTTTATTGATGGATATCCAAAGGGGAGTGTTGTAAATCCATTGATAAATGGATGTCTATAACCCCCTCAAATTTATCTTATTGTAACCGCTTAAGAATGAATGTCCATAACCCCTAAATTCATTATCTTGTAACCCCTAAATTATTTATAGGGTACTTTAAGATTGGTCATTAATGCTTTATAACTTATGATGCTTAAAACCCTATAAATAGAGGGCATGTACAAACTTATTGTTCCTAAGTGAAAGTTGGATCATCCTTTCGTTTCTTTATTTTTCTCTCTTTTAACCTTTATATTCTTCTTTTAGTTTTATAATAGAAACTATTATATCATTATGAAAATAGTCCCATTATAGGACCCGGTAGCAAAGTGTGCTCATTCCATCCTTCGTTCCATAACCTCAGCATTGGGACCCATTTGCGAAAGGATCTATCCGCAACGTAGTCTGTGGTAATTTGTGTCCTAACCGTTAACTTTTATAAACTAGTCTTTTCTATGACGAATATGAGTAAGGGCATTTGTTTCTTTTCATCAATAAGTTGGAAATTGCTTTGTTAACTGCCATTTAATTAAGTAATGTGGTATAAACTTGTCAACTAATCCATTGATGTAATGGCATACACCTCTATTGGTTTTAACTGTATAGTTGAAATAGAATTTGGTAAAAGTTCAAGCAAACACCTGCTTGTACCCTTTTGTTTTTTTAAAAAAAATGAAAATTAGCATTTATATATTTCAAAACATGTAAATTAACCCTCATTAATTTTTTTTTGAAAATTATTATTTTATGGATATACTATAAAAATGATTACTCAACTAATCTTTTTGTTCTATTTTGGTCATCCAACTATTAAGTTTTTAATTTAATCACTAAACTTTTCAAAATTAAATATTTTAGTCACTCTGAACTTATGTGGCCTTTTTTTTTATTGTTTTTGTAACAAAATTAGCCCTCTAATGTTTACACATTCTATCAAATTGATCCTAAATATAAAAAAATTCAATAAATTTACCCCTCTATATTTAAAAAATTTGTCATTTTAGTTCTAATTGTAAAAAATTTAATAAATTTAACTTTCAATATTTATAAAATTTGTCAATTTAGTCCTAACTCTAAAAATTGAAAATATATATATTAAAAGAATTATTGTTAGCCTTTTATAACCCATCGGCTAACTCATATGAAATATTAAAATAAAAAAATATATCCTATTTTAAGTCACTTGCAATAATTTCTTTTACTATAATTTAAATTACACTCTTTCAATGCTTTTTGGATTTTTTTTTTTTTTTGTGATATTTATCTTGACTTTTTAAAGTCTTTTAACAAGTGACTTTAAAAAGAATAATATTTTTCCTATTTTAATATCTCACGAGTTAAGCAATGGATTATAAAAGATTAAAAATGAGTATTTTAAAAGATATTTTTAAAATTTTTAGAGTTAAGATTAAATTCATAAATTTTGTAAATATTGAGAGTTAAGTTTATTAAATTTTTTAAAAAAATTAAAACTAAAATGACATTTTTTAAACATTGAAGGTTAAATTTGTTAATTTTTTTATATTTAAGATCAAATTGATAGATTGAGTAAACATTAGAGATCTAACTTTGTAACTATACCGATAAAAAAAGCCCATATAAACTCAGGATGACTAAAATATTTAAATTCAAAAAGCTTAGTGACTAAAAAAAAATTAATAATTTGGCGACCAAAATAGAACAAAAAGAATAATTGGGTAAACATTTTTATACCTTAGCCATAAAAAAATAATTTTTAGCATGTCCACATCATCATTTAACAAAAAAACTAATTTGCATGTTTAGAAATGTATAAGGGCTAATTTGTCCATTTTTTTCAATTGAGGGACCAAACTGCAATCCACCCCTAAGTAAGGGGCTTCCCTGGTACTTTTACGAACCAAATTTCAACTTCAACCTCCACATCCGCTTCCACTTCCCCTTCACACACACGCACACAACAGAGGAGACTATCCGGGATTTGAACCCTAGACTTAAATATGACTCCGTGATATGATCCAATAGCCATTTGCTCAAACACAAGCAAAATTTTACACTGAAATTCCTTCAAGCAATTGAATAGTTTAGTGCCAACCTTTTACAAGAAGCAAAAGGAAAAGGAACTGGCCCCTATGTATCAACTCTCAGGAAGTCTTATTTATTTGGATTTTACATGACAATTTCATCTTCCTTCTAGGTATTCACCATGGGGCATTTTCTGATCATGACTAAATTGACCCTAATCGAAGGTTTTAAACATATACATGTACCTAAGATCTACAGCACCACGATTAAAGCCATTACAAGTTTTGGAAAATTGATGAAAAAACATATTAACATAGAGAGAAATTTAAAACTATATCAAATTTCCTACCATTTGTAACAGAAACACAGCAGATTAGCATTTCATTTTCACCCTCCCTGTGCATTGCACATCCCTCTTTCTATACTATCATTTCTGACAAATTCGCACCTATCACAGCAGCCAGAAGCTATTTCTGCTCTACCATTAATTTAAGCTATTTTTGCACCAGCGTCTGGTGGTTTGAGAAAGAAAGTTGAGACATTCAGAAAGAGAATTATGGCATTCTAGGATTAGACTACAGTCCTATTGGTTCAATCTTTATGCTTGGCACAGAACTCTAGTTTTGTGTGAAAGGTAGATTCCCGCCCCGGAAAGCACCAAGTTAAGTGACTTTTCGACCAAAGGTAGCCTAGCTTACCCTCCAAGTAGGAATAGATTCTATAAGTCATGATCCAGTTATGATAAGGGGCCTTTCTAGCATTGAAGGACCCTATTCTTATTGAATAGTTCAAATAACTAGTTGAACATACCTATTCTTTTAAGAATAGCCTCCTCTTATTGAAATAGGAGCTGAATCATATCATATCTTCCATAAACCACATCTGCTTCCATGAATTACCATTATATGGAAAGCATTATATGAATTACAATATCATATCATATCATATACACGAATATCACGGCAACTGAGTTATCTAAAGCAACAATCAGTAGAACATACAGCATATCAAGCTTCCTAAGATGTCCACGCAAAATTCAGACAACCAACTCAATTATATCGATTATGCCTTTTTTATCGCTATGCATATTACAGCACTAAATACCGACCTAATTATAAACAAATATCCAAATTGCTGCAAAAACATTGAAAGGTAACTAAAAATGGGGGAAAAACCAAGTGACTGATTAAAAATATGACAAAAAAGGGCACCTCTTTGTAAAAACCATCATTCAAGCAAAGCAAATGTGTCTCAACTCTTTCAAGCGCCTTCCCTCTCAGGCCTTTCAGAGAAAAGCTTTGTGGCCACCATGTTATCAACAAAGTACTCTCTATAAGGGTGATTCCTAGGAACAAGTTTCCTAACCTTTTCAAAATGCTTCTCAGCCTCATCTTTCTTCTTCATTAAAGAGTAAATAATTCCCATACACAAATATGGCCTAAAATCCCTTGGTTCTTCCTTAACTAAACCCTCATAAACCTTCAAAGCTTCCAAATGGTCCCCTTCAATCACCCGAATTTGTGCAATTAATAACTTAAAATCTCTAAAATCTTTGTTTTTCTTCTCTTTCTTGCACTTCTCCATCGCCCCTTCAATTCTTTTTTCCAGCTCTTTCAACTTTTGACCCGACTCCGAATAAGCCATTACAAGGCCGTGAAAAGCCTCGACACGAACTGGGTCTTTAGCTAATATCTCTTCGAACTCGTTCTTGGCTAGCGCGAAATCGCCACTGTAGCTATGAATTTGGGCTCTTAACATTGGCCATTCGGTGTCTTCGGGCTCGAGCTGGATCAAACGGTCGATAACTTCGATAGCTTGTGGGAATTTTCTTGATTTGATTCGGACCTCCATGAGTGACTGTAGAGCTTCAACGTCATTTGGGTACTCAGTCAAGTGTTCCTCAATGGTTTTCTCTTGATCTTCTAAGGAGACATTCGAGTCCGTTGAAGCAGGCTCTACCGTGGGTGTTACCGTTGGGGTGGCGGCGAGGGCGGGTTTCTGGTGGAAGCGCATGAAGAGGAGTGCGGCGGCGGCAGTTATGGTAATGCAAGTGGTTTTGAGTAGAGGGGCTAGCGTTTGGAGGAGGGAAGGTTTGGGGGTTTGATGGAGCGGAACTGATGAAGATGATGAGGAAGATGAAGCTCTGATGGAGGTTAATTTGAACGGTGACGATGACGATGAAGTCCTGAAAGAAACAGAAGATGATATGGGTTTAGCAAATGACGGACGGTGGTGATTGAAAGAGAGATGCAGAGGTTGAAGACGGCAGTGTAGTTTAGTAAGAGACTCCATTTCTTAGTGAAAAAGAGAAGGCTTTGTGCTTTTTTATTTCTCTAAAACCCTGATTGAAGATAAAGCAGAGAAGTTCGAAGCCCTTCAATCACTGAGGATTCCAGAATTTGCGGTTTCTTGTTCTAAAATGGCCGCGTTCATCTGGTTGGACGTGAAATTGAAGCCCGATAAGCATAAAATTAACCCTCCCTCAAGTCTGTCAAATACATTTAAGGCCATTGTACCAATAAGCAAGTGTTTCAAGCCCAAAGCAATAATGAATAGACAGTTTCTTAAGCTAAATAAACTTTTCGAGTTAAACCAAAATTTACCTTTGACCTTTTTCACTTTTCAAAAGCAAATTTGCGTATTAGATTATTAATTTGGGAATAATCTATATTAATTTTTAAAAGATAAAATATAATAAATTATATTATATTAACTACTTAAAATATTTAAATTTTAAATTTATATATCATAATATTAACAATGACTACCATAAATTATTTTATTATATTTGTTCTATAATTTAAGTCTAATATTTGTTAATATCGAAATAATAATAAAATGGCACCATAGTAATAATAATAACACGTTAAAAATAATAATATTTTACATTTGAATCGGTTATAATTTTTTATTAAAATTGAAATTTACATATTTAATATATTATAACATTAACAAATTTAATGTATTACATATCATATCATATCACATCATATTTCATATATTAAGGTACATACATTACATTTGCGACATGGCACATCTATAATTTTTTATTTAATATTTTGTTATCCTTGAAATTAGACTTTTTTTCTAAAATTTTATCAATGTAATTTCTAGATTATGTTTTAAAAATATTACAAAAGGTCATTTACGTTTAAATATATGCGATTATATTTTTAGGTTTGCTTTTGTTTTATTTTTGAATAAGAAATTACTTTTCTTATGGTAAAATTAATCATCCTAATTTTACGTGAGATAAGTAAAAAGAAATTAATTTTTTAAACTAAACAAATCATATATATTTAATATAACAAGATGCATATACTACATTTAGGACAAGTGGCGCATCTAAAATTTTTTATTCAATTTTTATAGTTTTTCTCTTTTATTTAAATACTTTTATCCATTAGATTCAATTTTCAAAATTTTTATTATCATAATTTTTAGGATTATGTTTTAAAAATAATACAAAAAGTTTAAATATATATTATTATATTTTCAGAATTACTTTATTTTTTGAATAAAAAATTATTTATCTTATGGTAACATTAATTATCCTAATTTTACATGAGATAAGTAAAATGAAACTAATTTTTAAACTAAACAAATCATATATATTTAATATAACAAGATGCATACACTACATCTGGGACAAGTGGCGCATCTACAATTTTTTATTCAATTTTTATAGTTTTTCTCTTTTATTTAAATATTTTTTATCCTAGATTCAATTTTTCAAAATTTTTATTATCATAATTTTTAGGATTATGTTTTAAAAATATACAAAAAGTAATTTACATTTAAATATATATATTATATTTTCAGGATACTTTTTTTTTAATAAAAAATTATTTTTCTTATGGTAGCATTAATTATCCTAATTTTACGTGAGATAACTAAAAAAAAACAGCTAATTCTTTAAACTAAACCCAAAATAATAATTTTAAAATATTTATAGAAATAAATAAATAATTAATATTAATTAAGAAAATTTTGAAATAAGAAAATTAAATATAATAATTTGGATAATTATTATATTTAATGATTAATTTTATTATATTTTATTATATTTTTTATAATTTTAATTAGATAATCAGATGTTTAAAATTTATATTAATATTTAATTAAATACGAATTTTAATTAGATCATAATCCATTTTATTTAATTTAAATATTATCTATAATATATTTATTTAAATTATAATTTTAAGATGAAAATTTTAAAAAAATTAAACTCCAATTTGGATAATTTACGTAAAAATAAAAATAAGTAACATTTAAATTTCAAATTTTAGATAATTTTTTTAAATAATATTTAATAATATTTTTTGATAAATTTTTTTTAATTAGATAGCCAGATTTTTTAAATTTTAGATATGAATTAATAAGAAAATTAATTAGATTATCCATTTGATTTACTTAAATGTTTTCATATTTATCTATAATATTCTCTATTAAATTTTTATTTTAACATCAAAAGTTTAAAAATTAATTATCAACTTTGGATAATTTAAGTAAAATTAAAATAAAAACAATTACATTTCAAAATTTTTATATATTATCCATTTGCTTATAAAAATATTTTTTAATTGAATAAGAAATTTTTGAAATAAAAAAATTAAATACAATAATTTGGATAATTTTTATATTTAATAATTAAATTTATTATATTTTATTAGATTATTAGAATATTAAAAATTATATAAAAATTAATAAAATAAGAAAATTAATTAGTTAATTCTCTTGATTTAACTTAAATATTTTTATTGTTATCTCTAATCTTCTATTTTAAATTTAAATTTAATATAAACTTAAAAGAAATAATTATCAAATTAAAAACTGAATAAAAATATTTTTTAGTGATTTTATTTAAGGATTCATCAATTTACGTACAAATAATAATAGTTTTCTACTTAACGATACATAGGTTTGGTTGTATATATCAATTAATATATATTAAAATTATTTTATAATGTTGTATAAATTGAACTTTATTATTGATTATAAATAAATTTTAATCATTATATATATATTAAAAATATTTTAATATTTTTTGTAATTATCTAAATTATATAAATTACACTTACGTTTTACAAAATATAACTTAAATAATACATAGAGCACATTAGTTGTGTTCTATTTATCAGTTCTATTATCACAAGTGATTTTATATATTAATTTTTAATATTTTTATAATATTAATTTTTGTTTAAAATTTTTAATGAATTCTTAAAAAAAATGGATAATTATCTTTGAAATTTAAGCTACAAAGGTTTAAATTTAACGTGCAATATATATCACAAGTTCATTAATATACATAGGTTTAATTGAGGTAATATCTAATAATATATACTAGTTGATACATAGAGCACATGTAACCAAAATTGTTACATATTATTTTGTTACACTACTCATGCTCTATGCACTACAGGAAAATAGGGTTATAGCGGAGTTTTTAGCGGCGTTTTTTTGAATATTATACATTTGTGGCGTTTTTCACAAAATGCCGCTAAAAATTGAGCAATAGAAGCGTCTTCTAAAAAACGCCGCAAAAAATTAAGCACAACGATGTCGTTTTATATTGAGTTTTAAGGGCATTAGCGATGCTTATCAAAAAACGCCGCTATAGATTGAGCATTAGCGGCGTTTATTGGAAAACGCTGCTATAGGATGACCATTAGCGGCGTTTTTTTAACGCCGCAAAATAATTGGCACAACGGCGTTGTTTTATATTGAGCTTTAAGGGCATTATCGGCGGTTTTTGATAAACGCCGCTATAGAATGAGAATTAGTGGCACTTTTTAAAAAATGCCGCTACAAATTGAGCATTAGTGGCGTTTTTAACATTTTATTTGCCACTTTGTTCCCTATCTAATTATTATTTAACTTGTTAATTTATATTAATTAAAATACAATTTATTTATGATTGAATATTTTAATTTATATATTAAATAATTTCTTATACGTATATTAAAATTATAATTATAGTTTAAATTATTTAAGAGATAATAGATAAACTTTATATATATTAAAATTAA
The DNA here is from genome assembly GCA_005393395.2 of Gossypium australe. NCBI lineage: Eukaryota > Viridiplantae > Streptophyta > Magnoliopsida > Malvales > Malvaceae > Gossypium > Gossypium australe. Next base: position 93,453,358 of record CM016626.1, on the reverse strand, counting down.
AAAATTGGTAACCCATGCACCTCTAGAGAAACAAAATTAATTAGTCAATTGAAAATGTTATTTAAATTTCCTAAAATATTGAAAGAATATATAATATTCAAAATTTATATAATTAATTTAGGGTTTAAGGTTTATAATTAAGGGTTTAGGGGTTTGTATGAGCTGACTAGGGTTTCGAGTTCAGCATTTCAAGATTTAGTGTTTAGAGTTTATGGTTTATGGTTAGTGTTAGGATTAGGGTTATGGCTTGGGTTTATGGGTTTATGGGTTTATGGGTTTAGGGTTTAGGGTTTAGGGAAGATCAAATGAAGACAGAATATCAAATTTGATTTAATCATTAAAAAATTATAAAAATATATGCTATCAAAATGGCGAGATTGCATTTTTTACTTACAATTTAATTTCAGCCCCTAACAAATTCTGATTGTGCATCTGTTTATCTCTAAACTCTAAACCCTAAACCCTAAATTCATAATTCTAAACTCTAAACCCTAAATCATAACTCTAAACACTCGACCATAAAACCCTAACCTACAAACACTAAACCATTAATCCATTAAATCCCAAAATATTAAACCCAAAACTCTAAACCTTGAAAATATATTTCATATGGATATATATTGATGTGTGTATATATAGATGTTAATGTAAAATCTTATGTTTATAATAATTAGTGGAATCACTTAATATTGATTAAAAAGTTTATTATAATTAGAATTTATAATAAATCATAAAATTTGATTTTACTGTAATAAATAAATTATAATAAATCAAAAATTAAAAAAATAATTACCTAACTATTCTCTATTTTGCTCACAAACTTGATTGAAATTTAATTAAAGTTAATGTTTGCAGATTCTATCAATTTAATCTTAATTTTAAAATTCAACAAATTTAACCTTTAACTTTACACATTCTGTTAATTTAATCTTTATTCTTAAAAACACAAAAATTAAAACACCTAAAAACTTTGAAATATATATATATATATATTTGAATGTTTAATTTTTATAAATATATACTAAATAAAATATTTATAAATAAATGAATACCCATTTTTCAATTTTCTAACATGAAATTTATTATTAAATAATAATCTAATAAATAAAACAATAATAATAAGTTAGCAATAGTGGCGTTTTTCATAAAAACGCCTGTAATATATGTGAAAAATTATTGAACGACGCTATTTTAAGCTGAATGTTTACTGGTGTTTCCTCTAAAATACCGCAAAAGATTATACAATACTGGCGTTTTTATATAAATGCCGCAAAAATGTATTTAAGAGTGCAAAACGCTGCGTTTTTTTACGTGTTTTTAGTGGCGTTTTATAGAAAAAACGCCGCAAAATGTTGTGTTTTACCGGCGTTTTAGCGAATAACGCTGCTAATATATATTAAGTGTTTACAAAACGGCGTCGTTTTTCTGATTTGTTTTTAGTGGCGTTTTGAAAAGCGCCGCAAATTTTATTTATCTCAGCTTAAATGACGTCGTTTTTTAGGCCTAAATTACCTTTACTTTCCCCAAATTAGATTTCCCCGATTCCAAAATTCCCAAATTCCCTCAAGTTCTTCCCAAAATTTTGCAATCCCTATTTTCCCAATCTCTTCTGATCAAAATCCATTCCAGAATCCCTTCTGCCGAAATCCCCATTTTCCCTTCTGATCGAAATCCCTATTTTCCCAAATCTCCACTGTCGCATCTTCTATTACACACCGCCGCTGGAAATTCAGGCTATTATTTTTATTCTTGAATATATTCTGTTACACACCATCGCATACTTTTGTTTTTTATTTCGTTGGTTTTCAATCATGTGTTATGTTCACTCTTAACTTTAGGGTCTAGGCTACTGCTATTCAGGCTTTCGATTTTTTGTGCATGCAGAAAATGACCTCTGATTTTCTTGCAAAATATATTTTCATGGCTATGAGCCGAGTTGGTATGTGTATTGTGTTAGTTTTACTTTATGGTGAATAGAATAATTTTTAGTATGTACACTATATATAATGTTTCTAAATGCAAAAGATTTATTGTAACAGCCTGATTCTGACCCTAATAGGAACAGTGGTTTTGGGACCACAAATCCGAGTCAGTAGAATATTTTTATATTATATTTGGTGTCTATGATTTATAATTGAGCATGTGTTAAAATTTCGTGAGTTAATTTGTTCGTTTGTGTGTTTAATTTAAGGAAAATGACTAAATCGCATAAGTGGTAAAAGTAACCTTTTATTAAATTAAGTGGTTTAATTGATGTGTCTTCTTATATATGTGGCCTTAGGTTGTAAATTAGCCATTTAGCATGATAGTGGACGGCATAAGGCTTTGATTTTATATTAATATGTTTTTATATACATAATTTATATGTTAAAGTTTATATTTTATAATATAAGATTATAATAATAAGCAAAACATAAAGTGGTTGCATGTTCATCTTCTTTAACTTCATTCAACCGAAACTAAAAAGAAATAAAGGAGAGAAAAACACTTCAAGGGTTCGACATTCATCTGGCTTGATTCAAGGTGAGTTTTAGCTCGGTTCTTGATAATTTTTACGTTTTTGAGATCGTTGCTTCAAATACTATCCGACCCATGTTAGAATTTCTGATTTTGAGGCATGCTTGGGGTTCGACCATTGATGAAAATTTGTGTCTTGTGATGTTTGATGAATATACATTTTAGATTACCATGTTTTGTATTAGAAATTTTGATGATTTTGAGTAACTAGGACTAAATTGTGAAATTTGTAAATTGAAGGGTCAAAATGTAAAATAAATGGAATGTATGGATTGGTATGGACATGAGTAACATTCGGCCCTAAAGGAGTGTGTTCAAATTTTGCATATTTTGTGTTTTATGCAATAGGGAATAAATTGTAAAAATTGTAAATGTCATGGGTAAAAGTGTAAATTTGCTAGATTATGTGTTTTTGGACTACATTGAATGAAAATATGTTGAATGAGGTTAATTTGAAATTGATTTAGATCAAGAACAAAAAGGATCGGGATTAGATCGGGGAAAAGAAAAGATAATCGAATAGTCGAAAAATAAAGTCCGTCGATACTCGAGGTAAGTGTATAAGCAAATGGGTTGATTTGAATATCTATCTCTAATGATGTTTATATATTTATAGAAGTGTATGTGGACTATATGGAATTGCCGAATGCAAAAATTGATGAAGGATAAATTTAGTTGATTGAGATGTATACATATATGATAATGGTAGCTATGTGAGTTATACATTTAAGAGATGAAATTTAATTGAATGGGATGCATATTTGTATATTAATAGTATGACTGAATGTGTTGTTGGAATATAGATGTGATAAGCTAAATTGAATGTATATGTACATATGTGTTTATTGAAGTGAATAATAGCTTCAAGTAAAATACTAAGGGTGCAAATCCAATTACCGAGCACTGTGTGTACGAAATCGATTATTTGGCACTAAATGTGTGGAATATAATGTAATGGCACTAAGTGTGCGATACATTACAAGTAACTGACACTATGTGTGTGTTTTATAAAGGTAACGGCACTAAGTGTGCGATACGTTACAAGGTTTTGCACTAAGTGTGCGGGTTTGCGGGTTCTCCAAGGATATAATCTAGTGATTTGAAATAAACAAAATGAAATGACCAGGTATGTGGTTCGTAATGGTTTGGAAATTTAGTACTAATGTGGTAAGTTACATTTGCTTACGAAACTATAGAAATGAGATGGGATTAGTAGTTTTTCAGTTTATTTTGAGATAATATAATGATGTATAGTATAAAATGATATCTATTAAGGAATGTTTGGGTATTCAGTGTTGAGAATAATAAATATGATGGTTAATGAAAGGTGATATGATCTATACCTATGGTTGTCAATTTTCGTTGATAATCATAAAATTGATTTAATTTGTATAAGATTAAATTGTATACTTCACAAATGCTTATAACTTACTAAGCTATGTTAGCTTACTTTGTATGTTCATTTGACTATTTTATAGATTTTGAAGTCTAAGTTCGAGCTCGCGGATCATCGTCAAAGTCAATCGCACTATCAACTATCTTTGGTACCTTTTTATAAGTTAAACTTTTGGAAACTATGGCATGTGTAGGCTATATTACTCTTTTGAGTCTATTATGATTAAGATGTATAAAAAAAATGCCATGCGAAAATGGCTATAATTCTATGTTTGGGTTTGATTTGGCCATACTTGATCATGATGATAATTTTTGTTTATATTCAGCCTTGTTATAAGCTTAACTTGGAAATTCATTTCTTGATATGTTATATATGTGATAATTGAGTGCATAAATATGGTTTGAGTGAGACATATAGTATATTTTGGTGGGTAGGTGAACTTATGTTTATTTATATATATATATATACACCTACATGTTAAGTTATAAGATGGCTATGTATGCTTTACATATGTGACTATTGGATATGGTTTAGTAGTGACCAAATGGTGGTATATTTGGTGTAAAGATTCGGCCATGGTAGTGACTTAAATTTGGAGTAGATATATCTTATTGGTTTTCATGTAATATTCGAATATAATATGTGTAAGTTTGTGAATGAGATTTGATATTATAAGTTTTAGGTTATGTGTACGAAATGTTGGATTTGAATATTTTGGTTGTGTCTTTTATAATGAGTTGATCACTAATGTAGTTTTAAGCTTTCGACAATCAATATTATATTTATTATATGTATGATTTGGTTTGAAAATTTTTTTTGGCATGAGTTTATTTAGGTTAAGATGTTTGGAACTTGTTGGTGAAATGAATATAGGCATGGTGCATATTCGGCCATTATAATCTATTAACCAAATGAATTATAACTTGTACTATTTGATAAAACTACCTTTATGTGTAATTGGCAATATCGACTAGTGGTACTTTTGTACATGTTTAAATATACAATGAATGTGTATCTTTATTCATGGTAAATTCGATTATAATAAATTGAATGATAGATTGCTATGTTAAATTGATTTATATGAGTGTGCTGATTTTGGGTTAGTCGAGTAATGCCTCATAACCCTAATTCGACGACGGATACTGGTTAGGGGTGTTACATTTATTGTATTTCAGTTCCCTTCTAGGAAATCGGTTAACTGGTTCAATTCCAAAAGAGCTAGCAAATCTCATAAATCTTACCAGCTTGTGAGTTAGATTATAGTAACTTTGAATGTATATATATGAATGATTTTTTTTTTCAGTTTTTAATAAACATCTAATGGATAATTAATTTTATTTATTGAAAAAACATTGTGTAGAGTCCTTGAGAACAATGGTGTAACACCCCTTACCCGGATTCTACGCCGGAACCGGGCCCGAGGCGTTACCGTATTAAAACTACTTGATCGCCACTTAGGCTCATCGTGACTACTCTCTTAAGTCACCTCAACGACCTCATTCTCGACTTACAAGGCCTCACTCATACACACGAGGGCTCTCGAGACTATACTGGAATTTTTTTTTTTCAAATCTTAAAATTTTTCTCTTTTATAAAGGGCTCACACGCCCGTGCAAGATGAGACATGCCCGTGTGTAGACACGCACGCCCATGCCTTCCAACCGTGGTGAACACTGACTATCTACCCACGGCCTCAAAGCCTAGTCACACGCCTGTGTGGCTAGCCCGTGGCCAACACTGATTAACTCACATGGCCTAGGCACACGCCCGTGTGACTAGTCCGTGGTCTATTTTGACTTAGTATGCCAACATGCAGGGGACACACGGCCAAGTCACACGCCTGTGGGCTGACCGTGTGTCACACATGGTCTAGACACACGCTTGTGTGTCTATCCACATGGACAAGAACAAAGCTATATGCCAAGTTCCTTTCACCCCTTTAGCATACATAACATGCACTCATTCAACACATCCATAACCAACTCAAAATGAAGTGCAATTTCACATGGATAACTACATCTTTTCATATAATAAAGTAGCCAACAACTATGGCATTATACAAGATAGATTATCCAACTATGGGCTAACATATCTTAGCCATTTACAACAAAATTCACTAACTTTTCTAGCCCCTATACATGCCATATACAAAACATTGAGTCTCATGTACCAGAGTGTGATGATAGCGTGGGTGATTCTCCAATTGATCCTCGTATCTCGAGTCAACTCTATTGCTCTATAAGACAAGGGAAAAGAAAGAGAGTAAGCTTTTAGCTTAGTAAGTTTACACATAAACAATAAAGCATCATAGTATAAGGTAAACAACAATTAGCATTATACTAACATATAATACACAACTATGCTTACTCTTTCTATCCCTTACCACATTTCCAACACATCATGAGTCATATACTCATAACCATTGAAATGCACCCCTACATTCAATATCACATTTATACAATATACAACACAACATCATTCCTCGACAATTCATCCATGCAGCTAATTAACTCAATAATACAACCACACAGCTAATCCACACAGCTAATTTCTCAGTAATACAACCACACAGCTAATCCACATAGCTAATTTCTCAGTGGTTTCGCACTTAGCCCACCACAATCAATTTATAAGGTAGTATCGCACTTAGACTACCTCAAAGGTAACCATAGTGGTTTCGCACATAGCCCACTAGACGATATACCTAACAATAGCATCGCACATAGCCAGCTCATCGTCAATATGCATTAGGATGGTATCGCACTTAGCCCATCATTTAGCATTATCACTACACATTCTCATATCTACTTACTCAATCATTCATCCATTCACAATATCTACCACATTCATTCCACGTAGGTTCTCAAACATGCTACACACTAGCTAGCATTAACAAATTGTAAGTATGAATGCATTGTTTATGCATAGACTTACCTCGGTACTCAAAAGTATAGAAACGTGTAATTTAGTCCACCACCTTGCTCTTGCCTCGGTTTAGATCCGGGCTTCGTCTTTCTTGATCTATAATGAATAAATAAGCTTATTCAATGCACACATTGACTAAATTGACCCACATTTCATACTTTAGCAAAATTACCATTTTACTCCTAAACTTTCTCATATTTACACTTTTTCCCCAAGGCTCGTAAAGTGATTTTTATTCAACTTTCTAGCCTTTCATGCTTAGCCGAATCACTTACTCCACTAAAGCATTCATCAATTCTCACTAAATCATACATATATGACCAAACTCAAGACTTTCACAAACAAGTCCCTACATGCATTTTTCATGGAAAATCACTTAGCAAAAGATATTTCTACTACATCAAGCTTTCATATTCTTCCATAAAACATCAAAATACATGCATGTCATACATGGGTACATTTTTGAACATCCATCATAGCTCATCAAATAGCTAAAAATAGCTTACTCATGCTACTAGGACTTCAAAAATACGAAGAATATAAAAAACGGGGCTTAGATGCACTTATTAGCAAGCTTGAAAAATTTGAAGAACCCTAACAATGGCTCTTTAAAATTTCGGCAGCCTTGGAGAAGAAGATGAGTGAATTTTGTCATCTTTTCTCCTATTTTAATCATTTAATAGCCAAATGACCAAAATGCCCTTTTTGATAAACTTCCTATTTTAACTCATCCATGCCCAATTTTGTCCAAAAACTAAAAATTGGGAAAATTACTCATTAAGGACCTCTAATTAATATTCTAAATCTATTTCACACAAATAGCTTCTAGAATCTCACATTTTGAAACTTTTGCCATTTAGTCCTTTTGGACAATTTAACCGCAATTTCACAAAATTGCTTCATGAAACTTTCACACTAGCATGCATACATAGCATAAACCTCAAAAACTCATACATATACCACGGATTTGTGGTCTCGCACCACTATTCCGACTAGGCCCTAAACTGGGATGTTACAACTCTCCCCCCTTTAGAGATTTTCGCCCTCAAAAATCTTACCAGTAAAGAGGTTTGGATGTTGCTCTCTCATAGCTTCTTCTGTTTCCCACGTAGCCTCTTCCACACCGTGTTTCTGCCACAACACTTTCACTAGTGCTATGCTCTTATTTCTCAACTATTTCACTTCTCGATCCAAGATCTTAATCGGCTCCTCTTCATAAGACATATCTGGTCTTATCTGAACTTCCATCGAAGGAATCACATGTGAAGGATCGGAGTGATACCATCACAACATCGACACATGGAACACATCATGAATCTTTTCCAACTCTACCGACAAATCCAACCGGTACGCTACAGGCCCAACTCTGTCTGAAATCTCATACGACCCTATGAATCTTGGACTCAACTTCCCTTTTCGTCCAAATCTCATAATCTTCTTCCACGTGGACACTTTCAAAAACACTTTGTCACCCACCTCAAACTCGATTTCTTTTCTTTTCAAATCCGCGTATGACTTCTACCGGTCCGAAGTAGCTTTCAGACTGTAACATCCCGGATTAGGGCCTAGTCGGAACAATGGTTTCGGGACCACATATTCGACGTAATAAAATTTATTTTTATTATATTTTTATGGTCTACAATTTCACGGAATGATTTAGTGAAAATTTCGTTCGAAAATTTTGACGTTTGGCCACTCAATTTAGTCAAAAGGACTAAATTGTAAAAAGTGAAAAACTTGAGTTCTAGAAATTAGAGGTGTCAAATTGCTATGAAAATTTAAAATAGAGGTTCTTAAATGGTAATTAGATCATTGGTTAAATTGTTGGACAAAAATGGATATGGTATATGTTAGATAAGATATTTTTTTGTAAGGGCATTTTAGTCCTTTTGTAAATTAAATGAATTAAAAACAAAATTAAAATGCCAAATTTGTCCATCTTCTTCATATGGATGAAATTTACCAAGGGAAGACATGGCTAGGGTTTTCTTAACTTTCCAAGCTCATGGGAAGTCCGTTCTAGCCCTGTTTTTCAAGTTATTTACGGTTTTTGAGTCCCGGTAGCTCGATGTAGCTTATGCTACCAATAATTCATGCTAGGGTTCATCTTTGGAAAATTACCCATAGGTGAAAAGTGTGTATTTTGAAGTTTTATGGTAGAATATGAAGCTTGAAATTATGTTAAACAACTTTTACTAAGCGATTTGAAGTGAAAACGAGTAAAACGACATAATCGATAAAAATACCTAATGTCCATAAGTGTATGTTAGAGTAAGAATTTGATGTTTCCATAGAAGGGAAAAATGATCAGCATGTTATAGAACATAAGAATAAGGGCTGAAGTTTAATTTTCGAGTATTGGGGCAAAAGTGTAAATATGTAAAAGTTTAGGGGTAAAATTGTAATTTTACAAAAGTTTGAGTTAGGGACTGTTTTGAGTAGCACATTAATTAAATAAGTGAAATGTGATGTTTTAGACCCCAAAAAATGAGATTTGGACCTAGAACGGGAGGAAAATAAAAAATCGAGAAAGTTGGTAAATTGTCGTTTCTGGATCCGAGGTAAGTTGGTGTGTAAATAATAATGCAATAATGTCATAATGTATGTTTGAAACCTAAATTGTGGTATTAAATTGATTTTGCTGAATTACATGTTTTGTATATTATGTTGGTGAATTGATAAAAGGTGACATAGGTGACATGGAAAATGGGTCGAAATGTTGTGCTTAAATGAAACACCCCACACCCGGCCCACGAGCCTGAACCGGATCTGGTATGTTCCTTAAATAAACCGGTTTTCAAGTTCTTTGTTACTTAGAGAAATTTTGTAAAATTTTAGGAAATATTGTTTTGGATTGGGCTTAGATTGAGAAACCCATTTAATCTATTTGAAAATCCAATTTTTATTAAGGTGACAAAATAGTTTTTCTTAAGGTTTATAAAAAAAAAATATATATCACTTAAACTTTAGTCATAAATAGTTCGTAACATAATAGTTAAAAGTAAAGCAAAATAAAGAAAATCCACTGGGCCTTATGGCCTTATTACATCAAGTAAAACCCAATAATAAAATTAAAAGGTACTAAAAGAAATAAAGTCCAAATTAAATAAAATCTTCAAATGGAGCATGGCCACCTCAAGGTCTACCGTCCCGGTCCGTCACTGTTCATCACCTGAAAATAGTTCCCACAACGAGGTGAGTCAACAGACTCAAACATTCAACAAATCAGGCATACAAGTTCATATCAAGTTCATGTTCATATAAAATAAATGATGCAACCCAAACCCAAGCCTAATGGTCCATCCGCTACACACCACCCGTACCTGCCAGTCACACCGTGGGGACTACTAAGTCAACCCTCTATCCGCTACACACCATCGAAGGCAGTCGCTGCAGTCGACGTGCTCATCGCCCATATAATTTGTGTCATTAGACACCATATTCAAATAATGTAACCGAATTTACCAAATTCAGATAATGTAACCGGAGTTACCATATTCAAATTTTGTGACCGTAGTCACCATATTCCGTTGGTGAGACCGAAGTCAACACCTTCTTCCCTTTCACATAGATCCCGTATGCCCCATAATTTTTATATCATGCATAACATATTAAATTTCTCATTCATGCTACTAATCATATGTTCAAAATATATCATATTCGTAATCCTATCAGAAGTAGGAAACGTACCTGGGTACTCTTACACATCTGTGGTACTTAGCCACATTCACATTCTTATGCATATTCATATATTAAAATAATTGCCATATGATATATCGAAAGTTAATGTGAGTACACACCTGATTTGCTTAATAGATTCCTTGAAATCCCAAAGAACGATCTACCGATCTAGATCTTTATCTCCTATATTCGGCCAAACATTAAAGCATATTAACAACCTATTTGGCTTAAAAACCCAAATCCTAGTAGGATTTGTATTACTACCTTGTTGCCGAATTGGATGATTGATCAAGTTCCAAAATTGCTAGTATCCCTTTCCCTTGAAATCGGCTAACACTAGATCATATAACCATGTGAGTTTCCGGCTTTTGAAATAATGCAAAATAATTCCAAGTATCAAAAATAAGCCTTGGCCGAATATCACTTACCATACAAATTCCAAATCTGAAGAGGATTCCTTTATATGCCTGTCGAAATCCCTATAACTTCATGTTAGATTAAATCTAACTTTGAAAACATGAATCAAAACCTTAACCGATTATTCATACATCTTACCTTAGATCCTCAGATTTCCCAAAAGATTCCCCCTTGTATTCGACAGTTGTAAAAAGATCCTGAGAGATCCTTGCAGATTCGGCCATGAACAAGAATAGGGATTAGGCTATTCTCTTTCGGCAAATAGAAAAGAAAGGAACTTGAATAATGCTTACCTTTAATGCCTTTAGTCGATTGCTTCCTTCTCTTGAGTCACAGAGTTTCGGCTATGGAGATTTAATCAGGAAAGGTTTTGGCTTGATAGGTGAAGAAAAGAGAAGAAGAAAAGATGAAAAGAAAAATCGGCAGAGGGAGTTTTGCTATGGAATTTTCGGCAAAGTCTAGAAAAGATGAGAGAAAATCCTTTAACTCTCCTCCTTTAGCCGAAATTGCTAGGCCAAGAGTCCTTGACTTGGCCACCAATCTTCCTTGTGATAATATTATCTCTTTTATTTAAAAATAAAAGCCTTTAATCCATCAATTATTTCCTCAAATAATCCAATTAAAGAAAATCCTTTATTTATCACTTATTATTCACATATTTATGCAAATAAAACACCTCCTTTTCTAGAAACTAGTGCCGTCCACCTCAGTCTTCTGGAAGCAAAAATAAAACTTATTTATTTGCTCCTCAAGTGACTCGAACTCAGGCCCATTTCCCTTGCATGTGAAGCCATTTCCTTAGGCCCTAAGTGGCATCTTCAGGCCACTTTTCCAAGCCTGTTTGTGTGTCAAAATTCTCCAACTTTTTCTTTTAAGGCCCTCTAGCCCTTATTTCCTATTTTGAACTTTAAAATTTGACATTTCGGCATCATTTCTAAGTTTCCTAAAATTTTCAATCGGCTCTGTAAACTTGCCATTTTCTTACATTTCCAAGTTTCCAGAAATGTTTAGTTTCCATTTTTGAATCATTTCCAAAAATGTTCAGGTTTCCAAAAATGTTCAGGTTTCCAAAATGTTCAGGTTTCCAAAATGTTTCAGGTTTCCAAAATGTTCAGGTTTCCAAAATGTTTCAGGTTTCCAAAATGTTTCATTTCCATTTCCATGCATTTCTAGGTTTCCAAAATATTCAAAAATTTATTCATAATACTTAAGACTTGTCATTCCGTACAATTAAACTGAAAATGCATAGGCCCTTTTCAGGATGTTACAGTTTTACCCCCCTTAAACAAAATTTTGTCCCCGAAATTTCCTAACTAAAATAGTTGAGGGTATTGCTGTCGCATTGTCTCCTCGGGCTCCCACGAAGCTTCTTCTGCTCCATGATTGCGCCATAACACCTTGACTAGAGGAACAGACTTCCTTCGTAGTACTTTCACATCACGTTCCAAGATCTGAATCGGTTCTTCCTCGTAGGATAAGTCTGGCCTTAGCTCCACCTCTTCAATCAGTACTATATGAGATGGATCCGATCGGTAGCGACGTAGCATGGATACATGAAATACGTCGTGCATCTGCTGCAATTCTGGTGGCAACTCTAATTGGTATGCCACTGGCCCAACTCGCTTCAATACTCGATAAGGCCCTATAAACCTTGGGCTTAACTTCCCTTTTCGACCGAACCTCATTACCTTCTTCCAAGGCGAGACTTTCAAGATTACTTGGTCTCCCTCTTCAAACTCTATTTCCTTCCGCTTAAGATCTGCGTACGACTTCTGCCTATCAGAGGCTTCCTTCAACCGTGCCCATATTAACTCAACCTTCTCTTCAGTTTCTGCCACTAACTCTGGACCCAAAACTCGGCGTTCTCCTAACTCGGTCCAACAAGTAGCTGTTCTACACTTCCTACCATACAATGCTTCGTATGGTGCCATCCGAAGGCTAGCCTGATAGCTGTTGTTGTAAGCAAACTCAGCTAAAGGCAAGTAATCTTCCTAACTTCCTCGAAAATCCATTACACAGCCTCTCAACATATCCTCCAACACTTGTATAACCCGTTCAGACTGCCCGTCTGATTGTGGATGAAAAGCCATAGTGAAGTCCAACTTAGTGCCTAAAGCTTGATGAAGTGCCTTCCAAAATCGAGACGTAAACCTTGGGTCTCTATCAGAGATGATTGACACCGGTACTCCATGCAACCTCACAATCTTCGCCACATATAACTTGGCCAACTTCTGAAGAGAATAATCCATTCTTACTGGGATAAAGTGCGCGGACTTAGTCAAACGGTCCACTATCACCCATACCGAGTCCTTCTTAGTAGGCGTAAGGGGAAGCCCACTAACGAAGTCCATGGTAATTCTTTCCCACTTCCATTGGGGAACTTCGATTGGTTGAAGCAATCCTGATGGAACTTGGTGTTCAGCCTTAACTTGCTGACACGTCAAACATTTCCCCACAAATTCAGTCACCTCTCGTTTCAGATCAGACCACCAAAATTGTTCCCTTAGATCTCTATACAGCTTGATGCCTCCGGGATGCATAGCATAAGGGCTACCATGCGCTTCCCGAAGAATCCTTTGTCTCAACTCCTTATTCCTCGGCATACAGACCTTTCCCTTGTAGCACAATACTCTTTCATCATTGACGCCATAGTCCTTAAATCCTCCTTGCTGCACTTGCTGTAACTTAGTACTTAAGTCCTTATCAGCCAACTGTCCCTCTTTCACCTCCTTCAGCCATGTGGGCTTGACTTGCAATTCTGCCAACAGGCTTCCATCGTTATACAGACTTAAGTGAGCGAACAAAGCCCGTAGATCCGACACAACCTTCCTACTCAGGGCATCGGCTACCACATTCGCCTTGCCCGGATGATATTCTATCGAACAATCGTAGTCCTTCAGCAATTCCACCCACCTTCGTTGCCTCAAGTTCAACTCCTTCTGAGTCAACAGATACTTAAGGCTCTTGTGATCTGTGTAGATCACTGACCTTTCTCCATAAAGGTAGTGCCTCCAAACTTTAAGGGCAAAAACCACTGCTGCTAGTTCCAAGTCATGAGTTGGGTAGTTAACCTCATGAGGCCTTAACTGTCGTGACGCATAGGCGACCACTTTACCCTCTTGCATTAGCACACAGCCTAACCCCGTATGCGAAGCATCACAGTACACCACAAAATCTTTTCCTGCCTCTGGCTGAATTAACACTGGAGCTTCCGTCAACACCCTTTTAAGCTTTTCAAAGCTCTCCTGCTGCTTATTAGTCCATTCGAAGGGTACTTCCTTTCTTAGCAACTTTGTCAAAGGCGCGGCTATTGACGAGAACCCTTCCACAAACCTTCTATAATAGCCTGCCAAGCCTAAGAAACTTTGGATTTCAGCCACAGACCTAGGTGGTTTCCAATCCAGCACTGCTTCGATCTTCCTAGGATCCACTCTTATTCCCTCTGCGGATACCACATGTCCTAAGAATGCCACCTCCTTAAGCCAAAATTCGCACTTGCTGAATTTGGCATAAAGCTTCTTCTCCCTTAACACTTCCAACACAACTCGAAGATGCTTATCATGCTCCTCTTCCGACTTTGAGTACACCAAAATATCGTCGATGAACACAACGACGAACCTGTCCAAATAGGGTTGGAAAACCCGATTCATCATGTCCATGAACGCGGCTGGAGCGCTCGTCAACCCAAATGGCATCACTACAAACTCAAAGTGGCCATATCTTGTCCTAAAAGCGGTCTTATGGATGTCAGCCTCCTTCACCTTCAACTGATGATATCCCGACCTTAAGTCGATCTTTGAAAATACTGCGGCCCCCTTCAGCTGATCGAACAAATCATCGATCCTTGGCAAAGGATACTTGTTCTTAATGGTCAGCTTATTCAACTGACGGTAGTCTATGCACATACGCATAGTTCCGTCCTTCTTCTTTACAAATAGGACCGGTGCTCCCCATGGAGACACACTGGGTTTGATGAACCCACGATCCAACAACTCTTGGATTTGAGCCTTGAGCTCCACTAACTCCTTTGGCGCCATTCGGTATGGAGCGATTGACACAGGAGCTGTTCCTGGTAGCAAATCTATCCCAAATTCCACCTCCATATCTGGGGGTATTCTTGGTAATTCCTCTGGAAATACATCCACGAAGTACCTTACCGCCCTAACTCCATCAATACCTTCCTCCTTCCCACCTATCGTACTAATGAAGGCTAAGAATGCCTTACACCCCTTCTTAACCATCTTCTCGGCCTTCAGCGCCGAAACTACGTTAGACAAGTAGTTCCTCCTTTCTCCGATCACTGCTACCACTTCATCTTCCGGGGTTCTTAGTTCCATACGTTTAGCCGCACAATCCAACACGGCTCGGTGTTCTACTAACCAATCCATTCCGAGTATAAGTTCAAACTCTCCGAAAGGTAACTCCATTAAGTCTGCCCAAAAGTTCACTCCCTGAATCTCTAAGGGCACATTTCGAAAGATCTTGTCTACCACAATAGTTTGACCTAATGGGCTTACTACAGTCATCTGTCTATCAGAAAGTTCAGAGTCTAGGCCTAGTGTTTCCACTACACTACATGCAACATAGGAATGGGTCGAGCCCACATCAATCAGAGCAAAATAGGGTTTGTCAAAAATAAAGAACGTACCGGTTATTACATCCGGCGCGTCACCATCCTCCCTCCGGCGAACCGCATAAACCAAACCCGGTTGTCTTGCTTCTGCATTAGTAGTACCTCGGCCCTGTGTTCCACGACCTCTGCCAGCACCACTACCTTGGTTACCCGAACCACGACCCCGTTGAGGCTGCTGTCCGCCTCTACCAGTTTGGCTAGCATTCTGAACTACCGGTCGGCTCTCATCTGGTTGCTTGGGACAATCCTTAAGCATATGGTCCTTGGACCCACACTTGAAACATCTTCCCGTCTTTCTCCAGCACTCTCCCAAGTGCTTCTTTCCACAATGCTCACAAGGGCGATACTGCCAGCCTGTACCAGCTTGTTGATTTCGTGGCCCGTCAACTCTAGGTCTCTTGTGACCCTTTCTAGATGGTCCAAAACCTCTTTTGGGCTTATTCCTATCCACAGTCTGTTTGGTAGCATCCTTAATCCCCTCGGCCACCTTGGCCTTTTCCACCAAAGCAGAGAATTCCCACTCTTGATGCGGTGCTATCAATAGTCTCAGATCGTCCCTCAGTCCGTCCTCAAAACGGACACAGCGTTCATGCTCAGTTGCCACTACCCCTCGAGCATAGCGGCTCAGCCTCAGAAATTCTGCCTCATATTCTACGACAGACTTACTCCCTTGTACCAACCCCAGAAAAGCCTTTCTTTGCTCATCTGTATACCTGGTTCCCACATATTTCTTCTGCAATGCCTCCTTAACATATTCCCAGGTCAGATCCTCCGCCGTGGCACCATCTCGAACAGTTAGCCACCATTGATACGCTTCATCGCGTAACAACGCCACCATCCCTTTCAACTTTTCCTCAGGAGTCAGATCGAGCTCATCCATGATACGCTCCGTTGCTTCCAACCAGTACTCAGCCATACTGGGTTCTACTCCAGATACTCCTCGAAACATTTTAGCTCCATTAGCTCGGAGCCGTTCAGGCACAGACTTACGATTTCCTGAATTTCCTCCCGCACCAGCCACCAATTCCAAAACTCGCAGCACAGCCTGCGACACAGCATCTTCCCCCGTCTGAGCTTGCTGCTCAACATTAACAGCTGGGGGTGGTGGTGGCGGTGGTATTTCATTGTCGGACCCTTGACCCGATCTAACGGGTTCTGACACGGTCATCCTTCCTCTACCTCGTCCACGACGACCACGTCCTCTAGAGCTCATTTTCTAGCGTCGGGATCTGATTAAAGAATTTTATGGATTAGTCATTGTTCCACTTATTTACCGCGAAGGAGTTTTATGAAAAGAAATTTAAGAGTGGTTCTTTCGTATTCATACAAACACACAGTCTTTTCCATTCATTCCTTCATCCACCAAACAAGTATGAACTTTCGTTCATTCAGAAAAACGTTGTAGTTTTCGTTGTTGTTGTTTTCCACTACCCAGGGGTATTTTCGTAATTTTGTCCTACAGGGGCATTTCCGTAATTTTTCAGGAGAAAACGTTCCTTGGTGTTTCCGTCAAAAGTATTTTGGAAATTTCAAAGTCTCGGGGTAATTTGGAAAAATTTCAAAATCCGGAGGTATTTTGGTAATTTTTGACCTCAAGGGTATTTTGGTAATTTTTCACAAATCAGGGTGAATTTGTAAATTTAATAAATTAGGGATATTTCAAAAGTTGTAAAACTTTGAGGGTTCTTTTTGAAAATTGTTCCTTCAAAAATGGGGATGTTGCAAAAATTTTGAAAATTAGGGTCATTTTGGTAATTTTGTAAGTTAGGGGCAATTTTGTAATTTTCTAAAATCAAGGTGTTTTGATGTTTTACAAATTAGGGTTTTTGAATGTTTATAAAATAATGAAATTTTGGTGAAGCTGTTGAGTAGTTGAACATTTTATAATCCAAGGGCATTTTGGTAATTTCACCACTGAGGGCATTTTTTGTAATTTTCGCAAATCAGGAGTTTTTCAGAAAATGTTGTAAAATAATTTTCTCAGATTTAAAAGAAAGTTTTAAAAGTTTGAAAAAAAACTAGGGTTTGTTGTTTTGTTCTCTCTTCTTTTTTTTTTAAAAAAAAAACATGGCTAGTTCCCTTTCGGGTTTTAGTCATTATGTTTAGCCTATGACCGAGCCCTCTTGGTCAGGGTGAACCAAAGCTACGCACCAGGCAGGATTTGTGTGGAGAGGAGGTGAGTCACGCGGACTGCTTAAATACCAAGCTCCCACCGAAACCATTCCTAGACATGCGCACAGAGGTTGCCACACCACTGAGCCCTCTGAGTTAGGGTGAACCGAAGCTACGCACCAGGTAGGATTCCTGCGAAGAGGAGGTGAGTCACTAGGACTGCTTAAATACCAGGCTCTTCCGGATCCAATCCTAGACATGCGTACAGGGGTTACCACACCCTTAGCTCAGTGACTTAGCCATAGGGTTGTTTAATGCATTACGTCTTATGTGTTTGTGTTTGAGTAGACTAGTCCTAGGGTTCAAGTTCCTATCATTCTATTCTACGTTCCATGCCTGTTCTACCCTTATACAGTTCATAATTCACAGAATCACACATAGAGTTAGGGGTATTTACCTGGTGGACTGCGGGTCGGAGACTTAGGTGCCATGCCATAAAACCTGCTTATGTTCAAAGAAAATCATTTGGGCTCGAATGCAAAATATTTTGGGCCTTAGCCCATAGACCGAGAGTTTTAAACCTGGCTCTGATACCAAGCTGAAACACCCCACACCCGGCCCACGAGCCTGAACCAGATCTGGTATGTTCCTTAAATAAACCGGTTTTCAAGTTCTTTGTGAGTTTCCGGCTTTTAAAATAATGCAAATCAAAAATAAGCCTTGGCCGAATATCACTTACCATACAAATTCCAAATCTGAAGAGGATTCCTTTATATGCCTGTCGAAATCCCTATAACTTCATGTTAGATTAAATCTAACTTTGAAAACATGAATCAAAACCTTAACCGATTATTCATACATCTTACCTTAGATCCTCAGATTTCCCGAAAGATTCCCCCTTGTATTCGACAGTTGTAAAAAGATCCTGAGAGATCCTTGCAGATTCGGCCATGAACAAGAATAGGGATTAGGCCATTCTCTTTCGGCAAATAGAAAAGAAAGGAACTTGAATAATGCTTACCTTTAATGCCTTTAGTCGATTGCTTCCTTCTCTAGAGTCACAGAGTTTCGGCTATGGAGATTTAATCAGGAAAGGTTTTGGCTTGATAGATGAAGAAAAGAGAAGAAGAAAAGATGAAAAGAAAAATCGGCAGAGGGAGTTTTGCTATGGAATTTTCGGCAAAGTCTAGAAAAGATGAGAGAAAATCCTTTAACTCTCCTCATTTAGCCGAAATTTCTAGGCCAAGAGTCCTTGACTTGGCCACCAATCTTCCTTGTGATAATATTATCTCTTTTATTTAAAAATAAAAGCCTTTAATCCATCAATTATCTCCTCAAATAATTCAATTAAAAAAAATCCTTTATTTATCACTTATTATTCACATATTTATGCAAATAAAACACCTCCTTTTCTAGAAACCAGTGTCGTCCACCTCAGCCTTCTGGAAGCAAAAATAAAACTTATTTATTTGCTCCTCAAGTGACTCGAACTCAGGCCTATTTCCCTTGCATGTGACGCCATTTCCTTAGGCCCTAAGTGGCATCTTCAGGCCACTTTTCCAAGCCTGTTTGTGTGTCAAAATTCTCCAACTTTTTCTTTTAAGGCCCTCTAGCCCTTATGATGCGAGCTCAACTGTGAAGCCTGTGACGGACGTCAAACATGACCCGATGAAGTTACCTAATGGGCCAATTACACGTTTACGTGCCAAAAAATTCAAAGATGCCTCAATGGTCTTGGTGGCACAAATTTGGGATGACCATAAAAGAGAGCCCAAAAACATGCTTAACTCATACAACTTATTTGAAGTTGAATATACTAGCTAGCCCGACTACTAGTTTATTTAACACTTTCATTTATGCATATTTTAATTTTAATTTTTAGAAGTGACTTCATTTTTCGTATTTCATATTTTAGATGGTACAAGTTTTTAATTAGTCTTTGTCGAAATAGAATAAAGCATGTTTGTGGTGTTGAATAAAATATCTTGGAAGATGGTAGCTAAAGACAAACAAATGGGATTTTATTTAAATTAAAATCTCAAGGCATGACACGGCACACCATGGTGAAGTAAGTTAATTGAAAAATTTTAATTGAAGGCTTAGCTAAGTGGGATGAAATAAGTGGAATATTAAAGAAATAAAACATGAAGGGCTAGTGTTTTTGTTGGACGGCAATGGGCAAAATGTTGTTGGGGGATAATTATTTATTCAATTATTGGAGCATGCATGGAGCAAAACAAAGCATGGAATTGGAGCAAATGGAGCTTGAATTGGATGGCACAACCATGTTGAAAATAAACAAATTGCAAATTCAATTGAATGGGAAGCATGCGTGAGAATGTTGAAGTGCATGGGCGACTTGGAATAAATAAATGAACATGTGGGATTATTTGATACATGGTGGAGAGAAGCATGCGTGAGAATAATCAAATAAACCCACTACACTCATGTCCATATGTTTCCAACCACAAATCCATGTTTGGACGGCAAAGCTTATGGTGACAATATGTCCACTTAGCTGCCCAAGGCTTGACCGAATGTTCCTCTCCCAAAGCTTGAACGGCAACAAATGTGAGGGAAATTAAATATGCCATATCGTAACCACTTGGGAATTATTTTTTTCCATAGTTGGTCAACTAAGCTTCCACGGCAATTAAGAAGCATTTGTGCTAGAATTTGATTTTAAATTCTTATGATTATGTTTCAGTCACAACAAACTACCTTAGGCCTATAAATAGCTTGTCAGTTTCATTTTGTAAGAGAACTTGAATTTGAATGAAAGAAAATTTTCTTTTGGTGAGTATTCACTCTCCTGATTCTCAAGGTTGAATTGACTTATCTAGTTTTCTAGTGGCGTCGTTCTTTCCTTGTTTTGAACTTATCATCCTCACGGGTGTGGCGTTCATCTACCTATACCGTTGGTTCCTATCTCGCTAGATAGTGGGTCTCGGTTTTGTTTCAAAACTCATTCCATCAATTTGAAACTTATAAGATTCGGGTCTTTAATTTTTATTAAAGGTTCTTTCTTGTTTCAAATACGTATCCATCTCAACCTATCACCTATCTTTACCTTTCCAAAGAATTTATTTCCAATAGAATTATCCCTTTGTTAGTTAAAAGAGAAACGACCTAATTTACGATCGGGCAACAATTACGATTCGCCTCCTAACCCGAGACGGACCGTTATCGTCTGGTATCAGAGCCAATTAAATTAGGCACGTTTTGATCGTCTTGAGTATTTCTGAGTAAGTTTCAAAAAAAAATCGAGTTAAAAAAAAAGAACCCTCTTCCGACCTTGGTCTGTTTAGATTGTTAAGTTCTTCTCTAAGAAGACGAACGGCATTTGCTTGCTTATATTCCTAGTGTTTTACAAAGTATACTAACTGAGACGAGCCCTTGTCTGTATAGTTAGTTAGCTCTATAAGATGTTGGGAATTAACTATAGTTGACTTCCCCGCAATTGTTACCTCCTCCAACATATCTTGGTAATCTCTTGGCTTTTCTACATTAAACTGCTTCCCAGCTTCATGCTCAATTAGCTTGATTCGCACCTTTCTATCCTTTCTAAGCCTACCCATTTCTGAGACCAAACTTACCTTTTTAACTCTCGAAACGGCCTACAAGTTGCTAGTAAGTCAAAAACAACCTTCTAGAATCTAGAAGAGTGAATTCGAGCGGTAAAAGGCAAGAGTGAATACATTAAAAAAAAAAGGAAAAAAAGCCAGAATTGAGTAAAAACACGAGTGTGAGTGTTGATAATTTTCTTTGTGAGTGAACAAGTGAGGATTGTAGTGAGGATTCATTAATTTTGTTTAAAACCATGTCTAGGAGCCCCGAACGTCGAATAATAAGTGACGAAGCATCCGACGCCGCTAAGGTGGAAGAAGATTGCAACCCCGAAGGACTAATCCTGAAGGGAGAGATCCAGAATTGCAAACAGTAATGCAAGAAATCACACGTATGTTCAGAACAATCAGTGAACGATTAGATCAAAGAGATGAACGAAGACCTCGAGCAAATACCCCTCCAATTCCGAGAAGGGGACGAGAACAACCTTGGTTACGTAACAACGACGTCTACGAACCAAGTGAAGCCGACAGCAACCCGGCTTTCGAACACGATGAACGGAGAGAAGGTCCACGAGTCCGTGAGCGAAGGGGTAGAGAATGGGCTGATGACGACTTAAAGAACATTAAAATGGCGATTCCTGCTTTCCAAGGGCGATCCGATCCGAAAGCCTACCTTGAGTGGGAAAAGAAGGTGGAATTAATCTTCGACTGTCATAATTATTCAGAAAATAAGAAAGTGAAACTTGCCGCCATCGAATTTTCTGATTACGCCCTTATTTGGTGGGATCAATTAACGACGAGTCGAAGACGGGATGGTGAACGCCCAATATCCACATGGGCGGAAATAAAGGCATTAATGCGGAAAAGATTCATCCCAACCTACTATCACCGCGAGTTGTATCAAAAGTTGCAAAGCCTAACTCAGGGTCACCGAAGCGTGGAGGATTACTACAAGGAGATGGAAGTGGCCATGATCCGAGCCAATGTGGAAGAAGAACGAGAAGCCACCATGGCACGTTTTAGCGCTGGCCTTAATCAAGATATTGCAAATATTGTAGAATTACACCATTACATCGATATCATCGAAATGGTTCAGATGGCCATAAAGGTCGAAAAATAGCTAAGAAAGTTTACGAAGATCAGTTGAAAATGAAGGCATCAATAGAAAAATCAAAAGAAAGCGAGCGGAAAAATGAGAAAGAACAAGAGAAAAATTTTAAAAAAAAAAAGAGGGACAAGAAAATAAGTGATAAAACAAGAGAGTGTGAACAAAAAGAAGAGGAAACGAAGGAAGAAAAAGAAAATGGAAAAATGAGTGTTTTTGCAAAAGCAAGAGATATTCGAAAAGCTTTGTGTGTGAGACAATCGATGTATGTCTTACTATACAAGGAATCGTTTTTGAACACTAACAACTTACCCGAGAATCTTCCTTCTTCTATGTTGTCTCTGATTCAGGAATTCAAGGACATATTTCTAGAGGAGTTACCAAGTGGTTTACCGCCCATTCGAGGCATAGAACACCAAATTGATTTGGTGCCGGGGGCTTCTCTGCCCAATCGACCTGCGTACCGGAGCAATCCCGAAGAAACAAAAGAACTCCAAAAGCAAATCACTGAACTGCTAGAAAAGGGATATATCCGAGAAAGCCTTAGTCCATGCGTAGTACCGGTGTTACTAGTGCCAAAGAAAGATGGTTCGTGGCGAATGTGTGTCGACTGTCGTGCCATTAACAAGATTACCGTTAAATACCGACACCCGATACCCCGACTCGATGATATGCTCGACGAGTTAAGTGGAGCTCGAATCTTCACAAAGATTGATCTCAAAAGTGGCTATCATCAAATTAGGATGCGGGAAGGCGATGAGTGGAAAACGGCTTTCAAAACAAAGTTAGGTTTGTATGAATGGTTGGTAATGCCATTCGGACTTACAAATGCTCCGAGTACTTTTATGAGACTTATGAATCATGTTTTACGAGCTTTCATTGGCAAATCATGTGTTGTTTATTTTGATGACATATTAGTGTACAGCAAATCTTTGGAGGATCACCTCCAACATCTACGTGCGATCTTAGAAACACTGCGAAAAGAGGTATTGTACGCCAATCTTGAGAAATGTTCTTTTTGTACTGACAAGGTTATTTCCTTAGGCTACGTCGTAAGTGCAAATGGATTAGAGGTGGACCAAGAGAAGGTTAGAGCAATCCAAGAATGGCCCCGTCCTACAACGGTTAGCCAAGTACGAAGTTTCCATGGGTTGGCTAGTTTTTACCGCCGATTCGTGCCCAACTTCAGCACGATAGCCGCTCCTTTAACGAGTGTGATCAAGAAGAATTCAGCTTTCCATTGGTCCGATGAGCAAGAACGGTCTTTTAATGCCATTAAAGAATTTCTTGTTAAAGCTCCATTGTTATCCCTTCCTGACTTTAATAAAACTTTTGAAATTGAGTGTGATGCATCAGGTGTAGGGATCGGAGCCGTTCTAACTCAGAATGGAAGACCGATGGCGCACTTCAGCGAGAAATTGAACGGAGCTGCACTCAATTACCCCGTGTATGACAAAGAGATGTACGCTCTAATAAGATCGCTTGAAACGTGGCAACATTACTTGAGGCCGAAAGAGTTTGTTATTCATTCAGATCATGAAGCACTCAAGTATATTAAAGGTCAGCACAAGCTCAACAAATGACATGCAAAATGGATCGAGTATTTTGAATCGTTTCCATACGTAATTAAGTATAAGAAAGGTAAGGAAAATGTAGTAGCGGATGCGTTATCACGGAGGTATTCATTATTAACCTTTCTTGATTCTAAAGTACTTGGTTTCCATCACATTAAAGAATTGTATGCTAATGATGCTGACTTTGGCAATGTCTATAATGCTTGTGAGAGTGGTGCTTTTGATAAGTTTTACAGGCATGAAGGATTCCTTTTCAAGGAAAACAAGATATGTATACCGCAAGGTTCTATGCGAGACATGCTTGTGATAGAGGCACATAGTGGTGGCCTTATGGGTCACTTTGGAAGAGACAAAACATTGTCCACTCTTCAAGAACATTTTTTCTGGCCAGGAATGAGAAAGGATGTCGAACGGATTTGTGAACATTGCATTGCTTGCAAACAAGCAAAATCACGGGTCCAGCCTCACGGTTTATATACGCCCCTTCCTATTCCAGACACTCCGTGGGTCGATATTTCCATGGATTTTATCCTTGGAATACCAAGATCAAAAACCGGGAAGGACCTGATTTTTGTTGTAGTTGATCGTTTTTCTAAAATGTCCCATTTTATCCCATGTTCTAAGAATGACGATGCTGTGCATATTGCAAACTTGTTTTTTAGGGAAATCATACAATTGCATGGAGTTCCGAAGAAGATCGTATCTGATCGGGACGTAAAATTTTTAAGTCATTTTTGGCGAACTCTGTGGGGAAAGTTAGGGACGAAACTACTATTCTCGACCACGTGTCATCCTCAAACGGCTGGACAGACCGAGCTGCCTGCCCCACATCGAATTTGCTTACAACCGAGCTGTTCATTCTGCAACTAAATTTTCGCCTTTCGAGATTGTTTACGGGTTTAACCCTCTCACTCCTCTTGATTTATTGCCATTGCCTTCAGATAAATTTATCCATTCTAATGCTAGAAAAAAGGCGGAATACATAAAGGAGTTGCATCGAAAGGTGCGCGAGAATATCGAAGCAAGAACCAAGCAATACGTCCAACGGGCTAACAAAGGTCGTAGACGCATTCTCTTTGAACCAGGGGACTGGGTTTGGGTTCATATGCGAAAAGAAAGGTTTCCCAAGCAAAGGCGATCTAAACTTCTCCCAAGAGGGGACGGTCCATTTCAAGTCATTGAACGCATAAATGACAACTCATACAAATTGGACTTGCCAGGTGACTATAATGTGAGCGCGAGTTTTAATGTTTCTGATCTTTCTCCTTTTGATGTAGGTGATGATTCGAGGACGAATCAACTTAAAGAGGGAGGGGATGATGCGAGCTCAACTGTGAAGCCTGTGACGGACGTCAAACATGACCCGATGAAGTTACCTAATGGGCCAATTACACGTTCACGTGCCAAACAATTCAAAGATGCCTCAATGGTCTTGGTGGCACAAATTTGGGATGACCATAAAAGAGAGCCCAAAAACATGCTTAACTCATACAACTTATTTGAAGTTGAATATACTAGCTAGCCCGACTACTAGTTTATTTAACACTTTCATTTACGCATGTTTTAATTTTAATTTTCAGAAGTGACTTCATTTTTCGTATTTCATATTTTAGATGGTACAAGTTTTTAGTTAGTCTTTGTCGAAATAGAATAAATCATGTTTGTGGTGTTGAATAAAATATCTTGGAAGATGGTAGCTAAAGACAAACAAATGGGATTTTATTTAAATTAAAATCTCAAGGCATGATACGGCACACCATGGTGAAGTTAGTTAATTGAAGAATTTTAATTGAAGGCTTAGCTAAGTGGGATGAAATAAGTGGAATATTAAAGAAATAAAACATGAAGGGCTAGTGTTTTTGTTGGACGACAATGGGCAAAATGTTGTTGGGGGATAATTATTTATTCAATTATTGGAGCATGCATGGAGCAAAACAAAGCATGGAATTAGAGCAAACGGAGCTTGAATTGGACGGCACAACCATGTTGAAAATAAACAAATTGAAAATTCAATTGAATGGGAAGCATGCGTGAGAATGTTGAAGTGCATGGGCGGCTTGGAATAAATAAATGAACATGTGGGATTATTTGATACATGGTGGAGAGAAGCATGCGTGAGAATAATCAAATAAACCCACTACACTCATGTCCATATGTTTCCAACCCCAAATCCATGTTTGGACGGCAAAGCTTATGGTGACAATATGTCCACTTAGCTGCCCAAGGCTTGACCGAATGTTCCTCTCCCAAAGCTTGAACGGCAACAAACGTGAGGGAAATTAAATATGCCATATCGTAACCACTTGGGAATTATTTTTTTTCCGTAGTTGGTCAACTAAGCTTCCACGGCAATTAAGAAGCATTTGTGCTAGGATTTGATTTTAAATTCTTATGATTATGTTTCAGTCACAACAAACTACCTTAGGCCTATAAATAGCTTGTCAGTTTCATTTTGTAAGAGAACTTGAATTTGAATGAAAGAAAATTTTCTTTTGGTGAGTATTCACTCTCCTGATTCTCAAGGTTGAATTGACTTATCTAGTTTTCTAGTGGCGTCGTTCTTTCCTTATTTTGAACTTATCATCCTCACGGGTGTGGCGTTCATCTACCTATACCGTTGGTTCCTATCTCGCTAGATAGTGGGTCTCGGTTTTGTTTCAAAACTCATTCCATCAATTTGAAACTTATAAGATTCGGGTCTTTAATTTTTATTAAAGGTTCTTTCTTGTTTCAAATACGTATCCATCTCAACCTATCACCTATCTTTACCTTTCCAAAGAATTTATTTCCAATAGAATTATCCCTTTGTTAGTTAAAAGAGAAACGACCTAATTTACGATCGGGCAACAATTACGATTCGCCTCCTAACCCGAGACGGACCGTTATCATCTGGTATCAGAGCCAATTAAATTAGGCACGTTTTGATCGTCTTGAGTATTTCTGAGTAAGTTTCAAAAAAAAATCGAGTTAAAAAAAAAAGAACCCTCTTCCGACCTTGGTCTGTTTAGATTGTTAAGTTCTTCTCTAAGAAGACGAACGACATTTGCTTGCTTATATTCCTAGTGTTTTACAAAGTATACTAACTGAGACGAGCCCTTGTCTGTATAGTTAGTTAGCTCTATAAGATGTTGGGAATTAACTATAGTTGACTTCCCCGCAATTGTTACCTCCTCCAACATATCTTGGTCATCTATTGGCTTTTCTACATTAAACTGCTTCCCAGCTTCATGCTCAATTAGCTTGATTCGCACCTTTCTATCCTTTCTAAGCCTACCCATTTCTGAGACCAAACTTACCTTTTTAACTCTCGAAACGGCCTACAAGTTGCTAGTAAGTCAAAAACAACCTTCTAAAATCTAGAAGAGTGAATTCGAGCGGTAAAAGGCAAGAGTGAATACATTAAAAAAAAAGGAAAAAAAGCCAGAATTGAGTAAAAACACGAGTGTGAGTGTTGATAATTTTCTTTGTGAGTGAACAAGTGAGGATTGTAGTGAGGATTCATTAATTTTGTTTAAAACCATGTCTAGGAGCCCCGAACGTCGAATAATAAGTGATGAAGCATCCGACGCCGCCGGAGGTGGAAGAAGATTGCAACCCCGAAGGACTAATCCTGAAGGGAGAGATCCAGAATTGCAGACAGTAATGCAAGAAATCACACGTATGTTCAGAACAATCAGTGAACGATTAGATCAAAGAGATGAACGAAGACCTCAAGCAAATACCCCTCCAATTCCGAGAAGGGGACGAGAACAACCTTGGTTACGTAACAACGACGTCTACGAACCAAGTGAAGCCGACAGCAACCCGGCTTTCGAACACGATGAACGGAGAGAAGGTCCACGAGTCCGTGAGCGAAGGGGTAGAGAATGGGCTGATGACGACTTAAAGAACATTAAAATGACGATTCCTGCTTTCCAAGGGTGATCCGATCCGGAAGCCTACCTTGAGTGGGAAAAGAAGGTGGAATTAATCTTCGACTGTCATAATTATTCAGAAAATAAGAAGGTGAAACTTGCCACCATCGAATTTTCTGATTACGCCCTTATTTGGTGGGATCAATTAACGACGAGTCAAAGACGGGATGGTGAACGCCCAATATCCACATGGGCGGAAATGAAGGCATTAATGCGGAAAAGATTCATCCCAACCTACTATCACCGCGAGTTGCATCAAAAGTTGCAAAGCCTAACTCAGGGTCACCGAAGCGTGGAGGATTACTACAAGGAGATGGAAGTGGCCATGATCCGAGCCAATGTGGAAGAAGAACGAGAAGCCACCATGGCACGTTTTAGCGCTGGCCTTAATCAAGATATTGCAAATATTATAGAATTACACCATTACATCGATATCATCGAAATGGTTCACATGGCCACAAAGGTCGAAAAATAGCTAAAACGAAAAGCTACGCCAAGAGCAAACCCCAATCATGCTTCAACATCGAAGTGGGGGCAAGTGTCCAACAAAAGGGACATACCGAACCGAGCCAAAGAAACAAGTGGCACACCCAAGTTTAACAAACCGATCGGTGAAACAAGTAAAGGCAAAATGGAAGCTCTTCCAAATCGATCCCGAGACATTAAGTGTTTCAAATGTTTGGGGCGAGGACATATTGCAAGTCAATGTCCAAACCGAAACACTATGTTTATCCGAGATGATGGCGAGATCGAATTCGAAAGTGAAAAGGAAGATGATGCCAGTGAGACATCCCAAGATGAGGAAGAGGTAGAACAAGCCGAAAGTGGAGAAATCTTGGTGGTAAAAAGGAGCCTTAGCTTACAAGGTGTCGAAAATGAACAACAACGCGAAAACATCTTCCATACGCGTTGCCAAGTAAAGGGAAAGATTTGTTGCGTCATTATAGACGGAGGAAGCTGTACTAATGTGGCTAGCACCATATTGGTGGAGAAACTTGGATTGACTACCACAAAACATCCCCATCCGTATAAGCTACAATGGCTTAATGACGCGGGAGAAGTTAAGGTCACAAAACAAGTTTTGGTTCCCTTTACAATAGGGAAGTATCAAGATGAGGTCTTGTGCGATGTGGTTCCGATGCTAGCGGGACATCTCCTGCTTGGACGACCTTGGCAATTTGACAAGCGAGCAATCCATGGCAGCTACACTAATCGGTACACTTTTAAATACTTGGGCCGGAACGTGACATTAGCTTCGCTAACACCCAAGCAAGTTTACGAAGATCAGTTGAAAATGAAGGCATCAATAGAAAAATCAAAAGAAAGCGAGCGAAAAAATGAGAAAGAACAAGAGAAAATTAAAAAAAAAAAAGAGGGACAAGAAAATAAGTGATAAAACAAGAGAGTGTGAACAAAAAGAAGAGGAAACGAAGGAAGAAAAAGAAAATGGAAAAATGAGTGTTTTTGCAAAAGCAAGAGATATTCGAAAAGCTTTGTGTGTGAGACAACCGATGTATGTCTTAAAAATGAAATAATCGATAAAGCTCGCGAGCTGTTCGGGGCGAGTATTATTACTAAGCTTGAATTCAACTCAATTGATAGCTCGAGCTACTCGAGGTTGAGCTTGGTTCGATAATTACCGAATTGAGTTGGAGTTTTTTTCGAATCGAACTCGAATAGCTCAATTATATCTTGATATATATAAACCAATGTATCTATTATATATATAATCATTACTGTAATAATAATATTGTAAATTGAATGTTGTAGACTTACATATAAGCAATAAAAGGCGAAAGATTGTAGAACCAGGCATCTCCGAGCTGCTTGATCACCTAGATTCTATCTGAAATGGCTATGATTTTTATATACGTTTTAAAGTATATTTATGAGTAATCTCCGCAATTCAAACTTTAAAGAAGATCCAAATCCCATTCGGGATTTTTATATACCTTTTAAAGTATATTTTCTTATAATTCTTTGAGTTGGCTGCATTTTTTTTAACTCCTTTAGATCTTCTATATTATTTTTATTCTTGTATATATTCTGACATGTGGAATTGTTGGTAGCCCTTTGCTGCATTTAATCAGTTACTACTTCCTGCTCCTCCTACAACTATTGGTTCAACTGAAGCTGCCATTTAATCTTCGAATTAATATTTGGTAGTGATATTGATAAAGTGTTTATATTTGGTTCACATGAATTAATGTTATTTGGTGCTAATCTTATAATCTTACATCTGTTCTAGGTACTATCGAGCACCTGAATTAATATTTGGTGCAACTGAATACACCACAGTCATTGGCATCTGGTCTGCTGGTTGTGTTTTGGTTGAGCTATTGCTTGGGCAGGTACGGGTGTTTCGTTGCAATTTTTTTTTTGCTTATTTATATGCATTTCCCTTTAAATTACTTAACAAAGCTAATTATACTTCAAATTTGTATATCTTTTTTTAAATTCTGGAAATGAAATGGCCATATTTATTCTACAGATTGTTCTACCCTAGTTTCATCTGCAGATTGTTCTACCTTAGTTT
The DNA here is from genome assembly GCA_005393395.2 of Gossypium australe. NCBI lineage: Eukaryota > Viridiplantae > Streptophyta > Magnoliopsida > Malvales > Malvaceae > Gossypium > Gossypium australe. Next base: position 93,422,979 of record CM016626.1, on the reverse strand, counting down.
TTTCTGCAGATTGTTCTTTGTTAGTTTGTTGGTAAGTTTTCACTGTTTAGATAGTTCTACCTTTTTTTTATATCATAAATATGAGTATAGTTGTAAATCAAATACGCATGTTATTTATGTTAAAACAAAAACTTGTTAAATACTTGTAACTCAATTTTTAATTTTATATTGTAACTCAATTACAACAAATACACATGTTAGGTTCCGGTGTCTACTTTCCACTCCCTAAATTGAAGGGAAAACAAAGAGAAACGAACCCCTACCAAATAACACATATCGTCAAAGCTTGTCTGAAAATTAACAAGGTTATTTGCTCTTAAATTTTCCTTTCCAATTTATTTGTTTTCATGTTTCTTAATTTTTCTACCTTCTTTTTCCTTTTGGATTAATTTGGGAATCTAATTGTTGGTGATTTTTTTTATGTTCATTCTAGAAATTTACTAGCTTGATTGATTTTTTTTGGGTAAGTTTTATTTTTGGAAATTTGATTTATTACAAAAAAACCACCTTTAAATTGGTCTTTTTTCCAGCATTTTCCCTGTCACTGGATTTCTTAGGTCAATGCTTTTATTTGATTCATTATAAATATGATTTTTTTTGTTTGAATCTTACATTAAAGTTGAGCCTTTCCTTTTATTGCCAATTGGTTTTAGGTTGAATGCTTAATTATATATATTGCTCTATCATTTCAAGATATAGTTTCATTTTATATTGTTTCAACTGGTTGTGGCACTTAGTTATGACTTTTTAGTATATTAATTGTTGTTAGTGATTTATGTATAATGCATGATATTAAATGTAAGGTAAAAGGTTATATATATTGCTCTATCATTTCATGATATTGTTTCACATCTTTGAACTTTATTTTAGTAAAATTAAATGTAAGGTAAAAGGTTGAAGTAGTATTCAAATATTTTATTTTTTGATAAGTACATGTATGTTTTTGAAAAATTATCTCTAATAAATATAATAAAGTAAAATTTAAGAACTTTCATGCAACCAATAATTTTTTAACAATTTTTAATTATTTTTATTCATGTTGAATCATTGTTTGGGTTTGATAATTGGACTAAAAAATAATTTGTCGGACCAAAATTTTATAAATTATCCAAAATAATTAGTAAATATAATTTTGACGATTTTTATCAGTTTAATCGATATTAATTCTCAATTTAAAATCAAATCGACAGGCTAATCAATTTTTATTTAATCGAATAAAATTTAATAAATTTTATGAATATAATAATTGGTTTTCCTTCTTATTTATCTTTTTTTTTTTATGCTATTTTAATCACGAAAAATATTTTGTTTTGTTTTTTTTATTTTTAATTTACCTAATTAAATAAATTGTATTTAAAGTTATATTTTAAATAATTTATTTTATTTTAATCACGAAATTTTTGTTTAATATTTTAATTTATTTTAAAGTTCAAATTTACATAACTTACATAATTTAAAGTTTATTTCATAACTTACATAATTTACATAACTTACATAATTTAAAGTTCAAATTTTATAACTTATATAATTTACATAATTTACATAATACGTAACTTACATAATTTAAAGATCAAATTTCATAACTTACATAATACATAACTGACATAATTTAAAGTTCAAATTTCATAACTTACATAATTTACATAACATACATAATTTACATAACTTACATAATTCATAACTTACATAATTTTAAGATCAAATTTCATAACTTACGTAATTCACATAACTTACATAATACGTAACTTACATAATTTAAAGCTCAAATTTCATAACTTGCATAATACATAACTGACATAATTTAAAGATCAAATTTCATAACTTACATAATTCATAACTTACATAATTTTAAGATCAAATTTCATAAATTACATAACTTTCATAACTTACATGATACATAAATATATATCATATCATAACTTACCCGTGTAATTTATTGTCAACTTTAGACTTCAACAACTACGAAATGGATAGGACTTGGATGAATTTGTCAAGGGTAAGCAACGACTATCGAAATGGAGTAGAAACTTTTCTAAATTTTGCATTTCAAAATGCAAGCCAAGAGAATATGATTCTTTGCCCGTGTAAGAAGTGTGGCAATATCAATTTGGATCCAGCTCTGTAACACCCCAAACCCGGCCTAAACGTTACGACCGGATCTGGTATGTCACATGGAAAGATGGTTTTAATGAACTTTTGAAATGAATGTACCTTCGCGATGTGTTAGCATTTTGAAAATCAAATTTAGCTTTAAGGCTTCCTTGCAAAAAAATTTTATGAGTAATCTTAACAATAGAAAACAGGTTTGTATTATGAAAGCCGAAATTAGGGAATTTCATAAACGTGACATTTGAAAACAATGTTTGCGGTTATAAGAAAATTTCTGAATTAATTAGTTATTCGCTTGTCATCCTTTGTTAACACTTTGAAAAGAAAATGTGTGTTTATATTTTTATTTTAGAAAAGCTCCACATTTGACATCTCATAAAATATGTAATAACAGCTTAAAGTCAAAACCCAAATTAAAGTTACGGAGGCCTTATTACATAACGAAATCCCAAATTAAAATGAGTTTAAATAAAGAAACGAATTTACGTAAGAAGTAATGCATGGCCACCTCGAAGTCCACCTCGGCTCCAAATCCTCGAACTAGGGATTACCTGCAAAATTAAGCAGAGGGGTGAGTCACCGAGACTCAGTGTGTAATTCCCCTTACGAAAGCAATTTGGGCCTAAGCCTTTTCAACATGGCATATCAAAGAGTGTATGCAATGCAACCCAGCCCAACCTAGTTTTCCATCCTTTACATCGCCTGAATCAGCCAAACACCCGTGGCAACAAGCCACTGTGGTTCCAAACCACTGTGGTCCCAGACCACTGTGACAATAGTCACTGATAAACATATGTGGGGCCAACCCACTGTGGTACCAAACCACTATGACAGCCACTGATGAGTATATGTGGGGCCAACCCACTGTGGTACCAAACCACTGTGACAATCACTAATAAATATACATATATACGTGGTTCCAAACCACTGTGGTCCCCGACCACTGTGACAGAAGTCACTGAATCACACTTCCCCTTTCAAATATATCCCACAACCCATGCAAAGATATTAACGATATACATCAGATAACCAAATCATACATAATCATGTTATACGAAAGGCAATCATAACGGTACTTACCTGATATCTCCAACCTTACCTACAAGGGTATCTCGACTGTCTGTACAGTCGTTTCTGCTTTCAGCCAACACAGTTATTAACACGAAATAATAAGAAAAGTGCGAGCATTGCACACCTAATTACGCGTAAAACTATACATTCTAGATCGTCGACACTCTCACTAGAAGAAACAACCACGATTTGTCTATCCCAAGCAGATGTCAGCTCCCTACCACAGCCTGAGGAAAGTCTCGAACCGCCGACACAACACGTCGTTTAAACTTAGGAGCAGAGACTACGGGTCCACTCCCCTCCTTAGATTGACTGGCACTCGCATCCATGAAGAGAGCCTTGATCAGTACTCAAAAAGAAACGCTGATTGGCTAATAAGGAATGTAACACCCCAAACCCGGCCCATTTAATCCGACCGAATTTGGAATGCCACTGCGGAACACTTTCGAAAAACGTTCTTACTTAAGAGATAAACCGTTAAAATTTTGTCAAGTTTGGTAAAACATTTTCGTGACTTGTAATATTCTAAGTAAAATCGGAGTTTATTTTAAAAATATCGAATTCGAGCTTTGCTCGGGGAAATAAAACCGTTTGCAATCAACCTTTCATATTAGGGCATAATAATGACGATACTTAATAAATGGACTGAAATACTTTAGTGGGCCTTATTACAATACACACTTAATCAAAATACGGATAATGTAAATATTTTTCATTAAACAAGAGATTCCTTTGCATGAAAATCCACTTTTGCATGGCCACCTTTGTATCCTCTCCGACCCGGTCCAAGCTTTTCGCGTCACCTGAAAGGTTTAATAAAAATAGAGTGAGTCACCAAGACTCAATGCATAGTTAAAACACATGTCCTCACATATGGGCTTGGCCCATATCCACACAATCCAAATATATATATATAACACACAATTATAAATATGCCATTATTTCTTAAGGTCGTGGCTAAGCCACCGATCCCGTAGGGATCCACATATCTTTCTTTTCACAATTTATCAAGCACGAAATACAACACGAGGTTCGGATTAGACCACTCACATAGTGTACACTCTTTTCTCCAATAGTCACATCACAAGTCTCATGCATACGTATATGTACCACAGCAACGTTTTGTATGAAACAATTATGTATATCTTATATATTATGGTCACATATTATTCAGAACAATATACATCACATGTCATCACTTTATTTTACATTCATCAATAAACATTTATTACCACAAATCACTAAAAGATTAGTACCAAAACTACTAATCTGATTATTCGTTCACTTACCTTAGTATCCATACTTTTAGCCTTTATTTCGGCTAACATGCACAACTCATACATTTACATAATAATAATACATATATCAAGCAAGAGAACAGTGCGATAACTACGCACCTGATTTTAGTGAGATCCTGATCTATCGATTCTAATATCAACTAAAGTCTCGAAGGCTTCTGTTACTTTTATCGTTTAGCCCCTAGAATACACACAACTGAGATCGTCACCCTTAGTATCAATATCATGGCCTTAGGCCGAAATCCACAACCACTTACCTAGCTTATTTTGATCCCGAAACACCACTCGATCTTGTGGATTAGCTCTCGAAGTCATCAAAAGTCCTATTAAAACGTCGTTAGAAAAGGCTCATATTCAACTCTATAAACAAAAACTCTTGGCCGAATATTACACACCTTACCTATCTTTTCCAAGTCCCGAAAGGTTTGCTTGCTCTTGTAGACCAAATCCTTTGAATAGCCAAAATCAATAGGCTCCTTTAATGCTTCCTTGTAGTTCAGCTACCACCTTGAGGATTCAGCCCCAAGGATTTTAAAATATTAAAAGGGAAAAAGGGGGTCGAAAGATTCGGCAATAGTGCCTAGCATATTCGGCTAGCAACAATGAAAGGAAAATCATGCAAGCACATTAGCTAAGCTAGCCTAGAGCTTCCTAGCTCCTTCTAACCCAAAGCTCAAGCATTTTTCTCTCTTGGTCAAGAACAAAAGGAAAGAAAAGAACTAAAACAAAGCCATGGCCACCCCACAAAACTGAGAATGAGATACTCCTAGGTAGACCCTATTCGGCCATGCTCAGAATTGTCAAGAAAACAAAACAAAACAAAAGGAAAGGTTTGGCCTTACTTTCCAAAGTTCAAAGCTGACCAAAAAGCTCTCTTTTTGTTCTACTCAAAATCGGTTATTCACCAAAAAGACAATAAGAAAATCGGCCAAAGCAAAAATGGCAAGACCACCGAAACAAGGAGCTTTGGTCAAGAGGATTTTAGAAATGAAGGGCAAAACCAATCAAGCATTCGGCTATACTTTGACACTCTCAAAGCCGTCCATGCTACTCTCCAAGCATGCATCAATATTTCACTCCCCAAGCAAAGACCCATCACTAATTTCCTTCCTTTTCTTTCCTTTTTCTTTCGGTCAACAAACAAAAAACAAATTCCAAGCATGGAATTTGGCCATGCTTATCACAAGACCAAGGCCGACCATAACTTGCAATTTCCAATGCTGCACATGCTCTCTTTTCTTTGTAAGTTCAATATTGTTTATTATTAAATCTATCACCTTTGCCATCTCTTAATAATAATAATATTACATACTATCTCGTTATTCTAAGCAAACAAAACAAACAAAAATATAATAGAACAATGGTTCATTCCCATGCCCTGCAGCTAATAAAAAAAAAATAAAAGATGGAAGCTACATACTTCAAACAATTAAATAAATAAAACCATAAAAACATAACACAAGTAGCAGCTCTTTGCTGCCTGCGTGCATGGGCCATGCACGTTCTCTTCCACGCTGGCACCAAAACAGAAAGACCCATGCTGTGTTGCTCCCAGGTCTCGAACCCGAGACCTGAGGGAGCATTGTCAAGCCTTCTGCCACTCGATCCTTGCGTGTTTCATGCCCATAATGCTTCAACAATTCTTTTAAACCATTCTTGCATGCGTGCATGCTGCATTTAATGCCCATGCAGCCACTAAGTTCCCACGCGGAACCAAAAATAAAATCCCAGGTGTAGCCCTCAGGTCTCGAACCCGAGACCTGGAGAAAGCTCTCCAAGCTTCCTGCCATTTCTGCTGAGGTGACTTTCATGCCATAAATCGTCGCGAGTTTCTTATAAACTATCCTTGGGGGGTTTTCCTAAGCTTTAGCGCTGGAAGCAAAAACAATGTCTCGTGTGCGACTCCCAGGACTCGAACGCGAGTCCTCCCAGTCGCAGCTTCCCAGCAAGGTCCTTAACCATTCGGCCAATATTCATTTCATGCCAACAACCTCATCTAAAAATCCTTTTAACCTTTACTTCTTGAGCTTCCCTGAGCTTTAATGCCAAGCAAATAAAACATTCGTGCGCTTCCCCTCGGGCTCGAACACCCAACCTCTAAGCCGCACTCACTCCCTCGCGCTGTTAGCCACCCGGCCGACTTGACTTTCACGTCCAACAACGTTTAAAATATTCTTTTAAAGCCTTCTTCGGAATTAATACCTTACAAGGCAAAAAGAAAAACCCATGCGCCCAGCGTTGCTCGATCCATTGACCTGTTTGGTGCCAATCCTTAAGTGGCACACGGAAGCCACTTTACCTGGGCATTTTATATGCCTGAAACTTACAAAATTTTTACTTAAGGCCTTCCTTGCCCCAAATTTCCACTTTTAACCCTAAGTTTTCAAAATTTTCAAAAGTGTCCCATTTTAATCCGGGAGTTTTAGGAACTCCAAAAACACATTTAAAACCACTCTTGAGGCCTAATACACTCGAGTTATTTTCCAAACTCGTAACCCCTATTTCGGGATATTACAAGGAAATTTGGTTAAGGCAGACTGCAACGCAAAGGAAATAATAGCGGAAACCCGAAAAGAAATGACTCCTTACCTTGATAAGTGATGAATCGCACAACAACTGATTCGTTCTCGAATTAGAGATGAGTCGTGAGAGAAGCAGAAGTTCGGCCTAGCAGTCAAAGGTTGCCCTTGAGTAATCGACTTAAAAGAAACTTAGAGAAGGAAAAGGTATTGCACGAAGTTACCTTGCATTGATAGTGGTGGTGAAAAGCCAAAATAGATTTGGCAAAGAAAAATAGCCCTTCACGCCTTAGGCTATACGAGTAACATCGATTCGAGATGAAAAAGAAACAGAGATTCGGTTAGTGAAGAAGGAGATAGAGGAGTAGAGAAGAAAAGAGAAAGAAGCCGAAAGAAATAGAAGGAGAAGAAGATTCAGCTTTTATGAAAAGAGAGAAAAGAAGAACATTACCTTCAACAATCAAATAAACGAGGTGAACTCGATTCGCTTGGGACCAAAGGGATTATTCGGCTTAAGAGAGAAATAAAAGGGTGTCAATGGAGGAGCTGCAAGGTTTCGGCTATGAGAAGAAAAGAGAAGACAGTTGGTAGATATAGATGGAGGGAAGAAGGAATGCACAAATGGTCACCATAGATTTGGCGTTTTTTGCGGCCGCTAATAGTTTTAGCGCGGCCAAAAAAAGCGCCGCAAAAAGTCTATTTTCCTATAGTGATGTATCACTGGTTGCTTATGTCTCTTGTTTATTATTTTATATACTTTTATAAAATTTATCAAGAATATCACAAATAAATGCAATTTATCTTGTATTATATAGGTTTTATAATATATTATTTTATTATTTAACTCTATTTTTTATAAGATTATAAAATTATGCCACTAATTGAAAAAATGAATTTTGAAGGAAAATAATAATATTATATCATGAATATGTTAAATATTAATTACAATTGATCAAAACTATATTTTAAACGTAAGTTTAATTGGGTATTTGATAACTCTAGGATATAGAGTTATTTTATTACTTTTAACCTTATATTTCATTTAAGTTGTGTAACAGTCTGGTTTAGACCCTAGTCGGAATAGTGGTTTCGGGACAACAAATCCAAGTCAAAAAAATATTTTAATATTATTTTCTGTGTTTGTAGTATGTGATTAAGCATGTGTGAAATTTCTGTAAATTAATTTATCCATTTGTGTGTTTAATTCGGTAAAAGGATTAAATTGTAAGAAATGTAAAAGTTGCACTCTCTATGTTTAATATGCTAAATTGTTATTAATGTGGAAGTCCTTAAGTGGATAATATACCTTTATTTATACTAGTGGACATTTATGTCCATACTTTACATGATTTTTATATGGTTTAATAAAGGTTATTATGGTAAAATGTGTATTAATGTCATTTATTATAAAACAAAACAATAAACAAAGCATTATGTTCATCTTTTTGTACTGAAAATAAGAAAAGAGAAAGGGTTTTAGGCTTCCATGATATTTGGCCATAACAAGTCTTAATTCAAGGTTAGTTTTTGTTTGGTTTTTGATAATTTCTACGTTTTTGTAATCGTTGCTTTGTATACTTCAAAACCCATGCTTCAATTTTATGAATTGATGAAAGTTTTGAAATGTGCCATTGATGAACACATGAGTTTTGTAATGTTTCTCTATCAAAAAAAAAAAAAAAAGAGTTTTGTAAAGTTTGATGGTGAAAAATGAAATATATGTGTTAGATTAATATATTTTGTCTTTGGATTTTTAGTGAATTTGAGTATTTTGGACTTAATTGAGAAAATAATATTTTGAGGGACTAACTTGTAAAATAAATGAAAAATATGGGTTGCTAGGGACCTGTAGAGAATTCGGCTAAGCATGGGTGTATTGGCATTTTGTGAATTTTTTGAAATAGGGACTAAAATATCAAAATGTGAAAATGTGAGGGCTAAATATGGCATGTATAGGCTAGTTGTTTTGGGATATATTTGATATATGTACAGTAACAACCCAGTTTAGACCTTAGTCGGAATAATGGTTTCGAGACCACAAATTTGAGGTCGGGATGTTAATTTAATGTTATTTTCTGTGTGAATGGTATGTGACTTAGTCTGTGTGAAAATTCTGTGTGGTAATTTTATCGACTGTGTGTCAAATTACGGAAAAGGATTTAATCGCATAAAGTGTAAAATGCTATCTGCTAATTGTTAGATGCTTAATTGTTGTTGTCTTTATAAATTAGAGAATTTATGTTGTAAATTACCCAAAAACAATGGTAATGGGCGGCATTATGAATGATATTTATATAGTTTATATTATATAAATTATAATAGTTAATAATAATAAAAGATATATTATAATGTTATAATAAAAGAAAGAAGATAGTGGATTATTTCATCCATCTTAGCCGAAAATATCAAGGAAAAATAAAAAGAAAAAGAAAAAGAAAGCTAGGGTTCGACCATTGTTAAGCAAAATTAAGGCATGTTTTGGCTTCGGTTTTTGATAATTTCTACGTTTACATAATCGTTACTTCATGCTCTAGCTAACCCATATTGTAATTTTGTGAATTGATGATGTTTTTGTGATGAATCAATGATGAACACTTGAGCTATGTGTTAGTTGATAGTGAAATATGGAAACTTGGTTTTGGATTAAAAATTGGGATTTTTAGTGAAATTGAGAATTTTAGGCTTAATTGAGAAAATAAGAAATTGGAGGACTAAAATGTGTAACACCCCAAACCCGGCCACACTACAACTGGATCTGGTATGTCTCTTAAGAGATTTTACAAAACATGTCGCATTTTGGAAAACAGTTACTAGGTTTACACCTTTATTCCGAAAACTTAAGAATTCATTAAAGAATAAAATATTAAGTTATAAGTTCTCTTCGGGGATTTTAAATGAAAACTGAACATTTCTTACATGTCTTAACTTAATTGAAAACATAAAACTTAAAATAAAAGCCCAGTAATAAAAGCCCAACAAAATCCCAAAACATAAATGGTAGTCTAGTGGCCCATGGCCTTATTACAAGGAAGTTTAAACCCATTAATTAAAAGAAAATAAAATATTAAACTAAGTCTTTTTCTTTGCTGAATCCTCACTGCTCTGTCGCATGGCCATCTTGCTCTCCTCTCCAGCCCGGTCCGATGCCCTAAGTGTCACCTGAGATGGTTAAAATTAAAGGGTGAGTCGCGAGACTCAGTGTGCAACCCTCATGCACTATTAGATTTGTGCTTTGGCCCCATAAAATAGAATAATCAAAATATAAATAACAAAAATTATGCAAAGCCCAACCCATATCCTAGGTGTCCGTCCGCTACCTGCCCCCGTACCAGCCATTCACACCATTGGGGATTTCTACAATCAACCCACACCGCTACACGCCTTGATGGCAGTCGTGCTGCTCATCATCAGATCATGGCCGTAGCCACAACAACAGATCACGGTCAAAGCCGCTACAACAGATCACGGTAAAGAACCGCTACAATAGATCACGGTAAAAACCGCTACAACATATAACTTCCTCCTTTCATCAAACCCAACCCATGCAATCACGTAAAACCAATATTCTTATATCATTTAATCAGAACATTCACTAACCTGGTGATTTGCCTTTACCCTCTTTTGGGTTTCCGTCTTTATGCCGGGATTTCGGCATTTATCAATACATATAAGACTTATAATCATATATTAATCAAACAGATCTAGATGGTGTGGAGAATTACACACCTGATTAATGTAGATACCCTTGCTAAACCGATCTACACTTTGCTTCAAAAAGCCGGAAAGATATGAAAAATAGGCATTCTCCTATAATCGGCCATGGTTAGTGTTCTATCCGTTTTTACATACTAAAATCAATAGACTTTCTTACCTTGAAATCCCGGAAATACCTTGATTCGAGTATTACTAAACTTATGACTTAGAGATCTACACGATTGACTCCTCTTCAGACCCCAGAATGCCGAAAATAAGAGTGAAATAAGAGATTAGTTTCTAATAGCCATTCGGCTAAGGACTTTGAAAAGCAGAAAGAACATTGAAATCCTAAAATCAACACTTACCTATTGTTTCCTTCAGATTTCGGCACAAGTAGACTCCATTAAAGAAGATTCGACAAATTCAGGGGGTGAGATCTTAGTGATTCCGGCTTTTAATGAAAATCCTGGAGGGATGAACTGATATGGTTTCGGCTAGAAAGAAAAGAGAAAAGAGAGCAAGGGGAGGCTTGAAAATTCGGCTAACTGAAGAGAGAAAGAATAGGGGAGAAATTTCGGCAGAGAAAAATATGAGAGCTTTAGCAGAGATTTCGGCAGAAAAGAGAAGAATGAATAGCAAAATTCGGCACATACACCTTAAGCCAAAACCGAATGCCCCTTTTTTTTCAAATTCCTCAAAGTTTCGGCTAACATTAAACACTTAAAGATGGCTCCTATCTTTGATCTATTATCTCCTCAAAAATAGCTTTTATCTGCTTATTATCCACACACATAAAATCCCTAAAATTTAGCCTTGTGCCGCCCCCCTTGCTCATGTAGTTGCCGAATTTTAGCCCAAATCTTGGGCTTTAAGCTGCCAAAATTTGGGCCTTCCTTATGCACAGGTGACGCCACTATAGCTCCCCTTTACTGTGCCCTTAGTTGCTTGGCCACAAGCCCAATATGTCACTTAAACTATTAAAACTTTAATTTAAGCCCTTAGAGTGTCTAACAAAATATTTAAAACAAGGCCTTAGCCCAATTTGAGCCCCAATTGTACCTCAAATTCTCAATTTAATTTTTTAAGCATTCAACACATAAAATGCACAGACCCAATTATTCAGGATGTTACAGTTCTACCCCCTTAAAATAAATTTCGTCCTCGAAATTTACCTGATCAAAAGAGATGGGGATACTGCTGTCGCATAACATCCTCTGGCTCCCACGTCGCCTCTTCTGCGCCGTGATTTCGCCACAAAACTTTGACCAAAGGGACGGACACCCTTCTCAGCACTTTTACGTCTCGATCCAAGATTTTCACTGGTTCCTCCTCAAAGGATAAATCTGACTTTACTTCAATCTCTTTCACCGGCACCACATGCAATGGATCAGAACGATATCTCCTTAACATCGAGACATGAAACACGTCATGTATCTGCTCCAACTCTGGAGGCAACTCCAAACGATAAGCCACTGGGCCCACACGTTCTAGCACCTGATAAGGCCTAATAAACCGAGGACTTAGCTTACCCTTTCGTCCAAACCTCATTACCTTTTTCCATGGAGAAACCTTCAAAAAGACTTGGTCTCCTACTGCAAATTCCACCTCCTTCCGCTTTAGATCTGCATATGACTTCTGCCGATCAAACGCTTCCTTCAATCGAGCCCGTATTAACTTAACTTTCTCCTCCGTTGCCATAACTAACTCTGGACCCAACACCTGACGTTCACCTAACTCTGTCCAACAAGTAGGGGTACGACATCTCCTTCTATATAACGCTTCGTAAGGCGCCATCTGAATACTAGCTTGATAACTATTATTGCACGCGAATTCTGCCAAAGGTAAATATTCCTCCCAACTACCCCTAAAATCGATGATGCAACCCCTTAGCATATCCTCCAATATCTGAATTACCCTCTCAGACTGACCATCAGTCTGTGGGTGAAAAGCGGTACTAAAGTCTAGCCTTGTTCCCATTGCTTGATGAAGAGCCTTCCAAAATCGTGACGTGAACCTAGGGTCCCTATCCAATATGATCGACACCGGTACACCATGTAATCTTACAACCTCAGCTACGTACAACTTAGCCAACTTTTGTAGAGAAAACTCCACCTGAACCGGTATGAAATGAGCAGACTTCGTCAACCGATCCACGATTACCCAAATCGAATCCTTCTTAGTGGGCGTAAGAGGTAACCCACTAACAAAATCCATCGTGATTCTTTCCCATTTCCATTGGGGAATTTTCAACGGCTGCAACAATCCCGAAGGCACTTGATGTTCAGCTTTGACTTGCTGACACGTCAAACACTTCCCCACATATTCTGTAACTTCTCGCTTCAAACCTGGCCACCAGAATTGTTCCTGCAAATCCCGATACATCTTAACTCCTCCAGGATGCATAGTATAGGGGCTATTATACGGTTCTCGAAGAATCATCTGCCTTAACTCCTCATCTTTTAGCATACAAACCTTCCCACGGAAACACAAAACTCCATCATTATTCAAACTGTAGTCCTCTACTTCACCCTCCTGCTCTTGTCGGATTCGAGTACTTAAGGCATCATCCACTAACTGTTTATCCTTAACCTGACTCACCCATGTCGGCTTCACTTGCAACTCAGCTAGCAAACTTCCGTCGTCAAATAAACTCAGATGAGCGAACATCGCTCTTAGTTCCAAACTACCTTACGGCTTAACGCATCTGCCACCACATTCGCCTTACCCGGATGGTATTCGATCGAGCAATCATAATTCTTCAAAAGCTCAATCCACCTACGTTGTCTTAAATGTAACTCCTTCTGAGTAAGGAGAAACTTCAGATTTTTATGGTCAGTGTAAATTACTGACTTCTCCCCGTACAAGTAGTGTCTCCAGATCTTCAGAGCAAACAATACCGCCGCCAACTCTAAATCATGCGTGGGGTAGTTCAACTCATGCGGTCTTAACTGTCGAGACGCATACGCCACCACTTTTCCTTCTTGCATCAACACACACCCTAAACCTGTGTGTGACGCATCACAGTAGACGGTAAATTCTTTTCCCCCTCTGGCTGAATTAACACCGACGCTTTCGTCAAGATTCTCTTCAGCTTCTCAAAGCTCTCCTACTGTTTGTCAGACCACACAAACGATTCTCCCTTCCTTAACAACTTAGTTAAAGGTGCTGCTATTGACGAGAACCCCTCAACAAATCTCCTGTAATATCCTGCCAAACCCAAGAAACTTCGAATTTATGCCATAGACTTCGACGACTTCCAATCCAATACAGCTTCTATCTTCCGAGGGTCTACTCTTATTCCCTCTGCAGAAACTACATGCCCTAAGAAAGTCACTTCCTTTAGCCAGAACTCACACTTACTGAACTTTGCATACAGCTGCTTCTCCCTCAAAATTTGCATCACCACACGAAGATGTGCATCATGCTCCTCCTCGGACTTAGAATATACCAGGATATCATCGATGAACACTACGATGAACCGATCAAGGTATGGCTGAAATACCCGGTTCATCATATCCATGAATGCTGCTGGCGCGTTCGTCAAACCGAACGGCATTACCAAGAACTCATAATGACCATAGCGTGTTCGAAACGCCGTCTTATGAGTGTCCCCTTCCTTCACCTTTAACTGATGATAACCCGACCTTAGGTCATTCTTAGAAAAGATCGAAGCTCCTTTTAGTTGATCGAACAAGTCGTCGATTCTCAGTAATGGGTACTTATTCTTAATCGTCAACTTATTCAGTTGACAATAATCCACGCACATACGCATGGATCCATCGTTCTTCTTCACGAATAGGACCAGCGCTCCCCATGGAGACACACTCGGTCGGATAAATCCTCAATCCAAAAGCTCTTGGATCTAAGCTTTGAGCTCCACCAGCTCCTTCGGCGCCATTCGATAAGGAGCGATAGCTACCGAAGCCGTACCCGGGAGTAGTTCTATTCCAAACTCCACTTCGCGATCCGGGGGTAATCCTGGCAACTCCTCCGGAAAAACATCCACAAAATCCTTTACTGTTCTAACCTTGTCGACCGTCACCTCCTTAGCGTCCAAAACACTAATAAAAGCTAAAAAGGCGTTACATCCCTTCCGAATCATCTTATCAACTTTCAAAGCCGACACTACGTTGGACAGATAGTTCCTTCTCTCTCCTAACACAACCACCTCCCCACCTTCCGGGGTACTTAACACCATGCGCTTAGACCCACAATCCAACTTAGCACGATGCTTTGTCAACCAATCCATTCCTAAGATAAGATCGAACTCTCCAAATGGCAATTCCATTAAGTCTGCTGGAAACACTACCCCTTGAGTCTCTAACAGTACATCCTTAAATAGCGTGTCCACTATCCTAGATTGTCCTAAGGGACTAACCAAGATCATCTTCCTAGTAGTTGTTTCAGAGTCTATACTTAGGGTCTCAGATATTGAACATGCAACATAGGAGTGAGTTGACCCAATATCAATCAAGGTAAGGTAAGGATTATCAGCAATAAGAAATGTACCGGTTATGACATCCGGTGCGTCACCATCCTCCTGTCGACGAATTGCATAAACTAGACCCGACTTCCTTGCATCTACATTACCTGCACCTCTACCAGGTGCTCCACGACCTCGACCAGCCCCATTTCCTCCTCCACTTGGGCCACGACCCCTTGGTCCAGGCTGATCACCTCTCTTAGCCTATCAGGACCTCGGCCCGCTGGCTGTACCCGATCCATCTGAGGACAGTCCTTAATCAGATGTCCTGTGGATCCACACCTAAAGCATCCACCGATTTTCATTCTGCACTCCCCATAATGCGTCCTCCCACATGTAGAACATGCTCGATTCTGGCCCGTTGGAGCACGAGCTAGCCCATCAGTCCTAGGCCTTTTCTGAAAATTCCCAGATGCTCTTGATGGCCCAAAACTTCTCTTACTCTTACCCCGATCCTTATCCCTTTCTTGTCTCTCTACCCGTTTCACTTACTCAGCTATTTTATCCTTATCTACCAAAACAACAAAAATTCTCTCTCGCTGCGGTGCTATCAGAACCCTTAACTCATTCCGCAGCCCATCCTCAAACCGAACACAACGTTCATACTCCGTTGCTACCATTCCCCGAGCGTAGCGGCTCAAGCGTAGAAACTCTGCCTCATATTTCGCCACAGACTTACTTCCCTGTACCAGGTTCAGGAATGCCTTCCTTTGTGCATCCGTATAGCTGGCCCAACATACTTTCCCTGGAATGACTCCTTAAAGAAATCCCAGTCAATCAGGTCTACAGCAGTACCTTCTTTCACCGTGAGCCACCACTGATAGGCCTCGTCTCGAAGAAGAGACACGACCCCTTTCAACTTTTCCTCTACCGTGAAGTCTAAGTCATCCATTATGCGCTCAGTTGCTTCCATCCAATACTCAGCTGTGTTAGGGGCTACACCAGAAACTCCCATAAACACTTCTACCCCATTGGCCTTAAGCCGCTCCGGCACAGATTTCTGGGCTCCTGTGCCCATGCCTACTCCAGCAACTCTCTCAAGGACTCGCAACATTGCCTAAGATACAGCATCATCTCCGGTCGCCTGATCCCGTAACTCTCCCTCCACAGCTGGAGGATCCGGCATTTCGTTCCCTGACCCGTGGCCAGACCCTACTGGCTCAGACAAGGTCATCCTACCCTTACCGCGTCCACGCGGCAGACGTCCTCGACCCCCTGTACTCATTCTTCCGATTGGCGTTTATCTGATTAAGAATTTTATGAATCATTAATTCTTTCCACTGATTTATCGCGAACAGTCTTATGAATAATAGTTTTTAAAAAGTAGTTCTTTCGAATTCACACTCACAATACAGTCTCAAGTTCATATCCTCTAAGGAACACATCCATTTAATCATCAACATCTATGAACTCACGTTCATTACCGAAAAGTGTTGTTGTTGTTTTCACTACCCAGGGGTATTTTCATAATTTTATCCTACAGGGGTATTTTGTAATTTTTCAAAATAGGGTTCCTTGGTGATTTTGTGATATAAGGGTATTTTGGTAATTTTGCACTCTGGGGGTATTTCGGCAATTTTGAAATCTGGGGGTATTTCGGTAATTTGGAAATAATTTGGAAATCCGGGGGTATTTTAGAAATTTTGAAATCCGGGGGTATTTCGGTAATTTTGAAATCTGGGGTATTTCGGTAATTTTACAAACTAGGGGTATTTTGGTCATTTTGCAAAATAAGGGTAGTTTGGTAATTTTTCAAACTCTGATGTTGTTTGTTTGTTTTTTTTTAACAGGGATACTCTCGAAAAATTTGGCTTCATCGTCCGGGTTACTCTTGTAAACATGAGATTTTCGGGTAAATTTTCGAAACATAGGTATTTTATAAGTTTATGGTTGATTGGAAATTTTCACAAATCAAATATGTTTTGAAAATTTTACAAAACCTTGGGATTTTTTTTTCAAAATAGGGTGGTTGGTCCCTTTCGTGTTTTAGTTATAAGGTTTAGCCCATCAACAAGTCCTCGTAACTAGGGTGACTATTCACTACGCACCAGGTAGGATTCTAGTGAAGAGGAGGTGAGTCGCTAGGACTGCTTAAGTACCAAGCTCTCCCTGAATCCACTCCTAGGCATACGTATGCCCATTGCCACACCCTAACTTGGCTAAGGTGAACAGTCACTACGCACCAGGTAGGATTCTAGTGAAGAGGAGGTGAGTCACTAGGACTGCTTAAATACCAAGCTCTTCCTAAATCCAATCCTAGACATGCGTATGCCTATTACCACACCCTAGTCCTGCGGCTCGTTCACGGGTTTGTTTAGTGAAATTAAGTCTTATGAGATTTAAAAAGTGGTTTAAGCTAGGCCTAGAGTCCATCAAGTTCTAATCTAATTAATCTACGTCCCAATAAGCCCATCGAGCCCACATATAGATATATATCACACAATGGTTCAGAGTACTTACCTGGCAGATTTGGGCCGGAGACGCAGGTGCCATGCCAAGCTAACAAACCTGTTATCATTTAAAAATATGCATGTTTCAAAAGCCCATTTTTTTTAGAAAACGTTTTGAGCCCAAAAACCCAGAGCCGAGTTTTGAATCGGGCTTTGATACCAATTTGTAACACCCCAAACCTGACCCAAACGCTACAACCGGATCTGGTATGTCACTTAAGAGATTTTACAAAACATGTCGCATCTTGGAAAACAGTTACTAGGTTTACACCTTTATTCCGAAAACTTAAGAATTCATTAAAGAATAAATATTAAGTTATAAGTTCTCTTGGTGGATTTTAAATGAAAACTGAACATTTCTTACATGTCTTAACTTAATTGAAAACATAAAACTTAAAATAAAAGCCTAGTAATAAAAGCCCAATAAAATCCCAAAACATAAATGGTAGTCTAGTGGCCCATGGCCTTATTACAAGGAAGTTTAAACCCATTAATTAAAATAAAATAAAATATTAAACTAAGTCATTTTCTTTGCTGAATCCTCACTGCTCTATCGCATGGCCACCTTGCTCTCCTCTTCAGCCCGGTCCGATGCCCTAAGTGTCACCTGAGATGGTTAAAATTAAAGGGTGAGTCGCGAGACTTAGTGGGCAAACCTCATGCACCATTAGATTTGGGCTTTGGCCCCATAAAATAGAATAATAAAAATATAAATAACAAAAATTATGCAAAACCCAACCCATATCCTAGGTGTCCGTCCGCTACACGCCCCCGTACTAGCCATTCACACCATTGGGGATTTCTACAATCAACCCACACCGCTACACGCCTTGATGGCAGTCGTGCTGCTCATCATCAGATCATGGTCGTAGCCACTACAACAGATCACGGTCAAAGCCGCTACAACAGATCACGGTAAAGAACCGCTACAATAGATCACGGTAAAAACCGCTACAACATATAGCTTCCTCCTTTCATCAAACCCAACCCATGCAATCACGTAAAATTAATATTCTTATATCATTTAATCAGAACATTCACTAACCTGGTGATTTGCCTTTACCCTCTTTTGGGTTTCTGTCTTTATGCCGGAGTTTCGGCATTTATCAATACATATAAGACTTATAATCATATATTAATCAAACAGATCTAGATGGTGTGGAGAATTACACACCTGATTAATGTAGATACCCTTGCTAAACCGATCTACACTTTGCTTTAAAAAGCCGGAAAGATATGAAAAATAGGCCTTCTCCTATAATCGGCCATGGTTAGTGTTCTATCCATTTTTACATACTAAAATCAATAGACTTTCTTACCTTGAAATCTCGGAAATACCTTGATTCGAGTATTACTGAAGTTATGACTTAGAGATCTACACGATTGACTCCTCTTCAGATCCCAGAATGCCGAAAATAAGAGTGAAATAAGAGATTAGTTTCTAATAGCCATTCGACTAAGGACTTTGAAAAGCTGAAAGAACATTGAAATCCCGAAATCAACACTTACTGTAACATCCCCAAACCCGGCCCGTTCACTACGACCGAATCTGGTTATGTCACTGCGAAAAGGCAGTTGGAAATATTTTTGACTTTAAAATAAAACATGAAAATATACTAACTTTTAAGATTTCATGTCCTTTTGATATTGTATGAAAACTTTTGATATTATTATGATGTCCAAAGTTGAACCTCAGAAAATATATATAAAACCCATTTGAATAAATAAGTTGTAAAAATTTATCTCATCTTCACATAGCTTTCCATTTGACCAAGCCAAAATAAAAATACTTATAAAATAATTCCAAAAATAAATAAAAATAAAAAGGCCCTTATTACATCTTTTATTTAAATCCAAGTACTTAATATAAAAATAGCGAAAAACATCTTTTTTGTGCATGGGCCACCTCGCATCCTCTCCGTACCCGGTCCGACTTTACGCATCACCTGAAATGGTTAAGAAAATAGGGTGAGTCCACTGACTCAGTGCATAATCACAACACATATTTCCACACGTATGGGCTTGGCCCATACCCACACAGTCCTCGTAATAAATCATGCAAGAATGCATTTCAGCCCAACCTACTATCCAACCGTAACACCAACCTTAGCAGACTCCCTGCCTAAGGCCATGGCTAACCCACCACTGATCACATCGTGATCCATAAACCTTACCTTGGCAAACTCGCTGCTCAAGGCCGTGGCTGAGACACCGATCAACCAAAGTGATCCCAACAACATACTCCGTCTACGGTGATCCACATAGCCATCAACCGCCGAGATGGGCACCTAGCCAACATCTCCCTTGAGGTAGCACACAGCTAACCATCAAGCGCTAATGTAGCCTGAGCTAACATTAGACCACGTACATCCATGTACACTCCTTCCCTCATCGATCAAATCCACCTCCCATGTATGTATGTAAAAATGTAACATGTCAGATCATAACAAAAGAGTAGGCATCACATGTTAATTACCATATCATGTATATATATCATAAATAACTTAATATCAAAGACTTTACTCACCTGATATCCAATTACCCAAAATAATCATTCATCACTCAAGCCATTATAATCGGCCACCACACATCACGCATATGTAAACACATTAGCAAACCAACAACTGAAGAAATAGTGCAATGATTATGCACCTAATTGATACAACCGATCCACCCTCGAAACGCTACTTAATGCTTCTGCAAACGCTGACTATACCACTCCAAAGAAAGTCCCCTGCGTTAGGATCTTCTCCCCTACAATCGGCCTTAGCATCATATACTTAACAATCTTAGACTTAATCAAATACCAAATACATAACTTACCAAAATAAACCCTTACCACCACTTACCAAGTCGACTGCTAACAACTGAGGCTAGACCGAATGCCTCAAAATCCCAGAGTACCTTCAACAACGATTGCAACGGAAACCCGAAGAGATCTATGCTAATATTCGGCCAAGGTGCTACCAAATTGAAGAAAGGAAATTCGGCACAAAGGTGGGGTGTAGATTCGGCTAACAAAAGAAACCCAATGGAAAAGGGAATAGGGGTTTTGGCCAAAAGGTTTGAAAAGAGGAAAGAAAGATATGGGGGTGTACTTTCGGTTTAGCACCAAATGGAAGAGAAGAGATGAAAGGGTGAGTGATTTCGGCCAAGGATTAAAAAGAATAGAAAGAAGGAAGATAGCAATGGAGGTTTCGGCTTAGGAGAAATGGGGAGAACAAATGGAAAATTTGTGAAGAAAAATTCGGCAAGAAAGTAAATGGAAAAAGGCAAAAAGGTGAGCACCTCCCCCCTATTTATACTACTACAATTGGCACCCACCTAACACCCTCTAAAAACCCAAAAATACCCTCCCCTAGCTCCCCAAAACCGGCCACTACTCAACCCCTCACAAAAATCCCAAGATTTCCTCCTATTTCCACTCTACACCCATCCTGCAAACTATTTCAAATTCAAACCACCTCAAGTCTTCTCTTAGCCACTCATTCAAAAAGGTTTGAACAAGTCAAAATCCTCCTTTTAAGGTGCCAAAACCGAAACCAACTCTCCCCCCTTGCTCATGACGCAAAAATAAATCAAAATGCTGCCTTTGCAGCTCGAACCTGAGACCCCTTCCCCCTGCAAGTGGCGTCACCTTCCAAGCTCTAGAGTGGCGCCTCCTTGCCACTCTGCCAAGCCATTCCTTGTGTCATATCTTCACCAAAATTTCTCTTAGGACCCAACTTTGCCAAGCTCCCCTTTTTATCCACTAAAACTAAAAATTACCTAAGGCATTCCACCACCACCTAGGGTTCTCAGGACCCCCAAAACTCACCCAACCACACACTGAAGTGTGCCAACACCTGAGCTAAGCACCAAAAGCCTAACCCCTAGAACCAGGGTGTTACAATTCTACCCTCCTTAAAATAATTTCGTCCTCGAAATTACTTGACTAGACTAACACCATGCTACGCTATAGCTGCGCACTCTGATCTCAAAGAGCTAACATACTATCTAGGCACAGTTTCTAAGTCCATACTTAAAGTTCTAGATACTTTACGAGCAACAAAATAAACAGTCACCTAGACGAACAAAACAACAAAGAATATTCCAAACATGAGAAACTTACCCGCCGACACATCCGGCACATCATTATCCTCCCTCCGACGGACCGCATAAACCAAACCTGGCTGTCTTGCCTCAGTGCCACCATTACCACGGTCTACTGCTCCACGACCTCGGCCGAAACCATTTCCTCCATGGTTCGGACCACGACCTCTTGCCGCTTGCTGACCACCTCTGCTTGGTTGCACATAACCTTGGCCTTCTGTTCGAGTCCTATTCTGATTCTGGGGACAATCCTTAATCAGATGAGACTTGGACTTGCATCTGAAGCATTCTCGAACACGATTCCAGCACTCGCCAACATGATACCTTCCACACTGAGCACACGGACGATCTGGATTTCCGACGGCTGGCTTAGTAATACGAACAGGAGTCTCGACCCTTGGTCTTTTCTGAACCCTCTCAAACACTTCTGGCGATCCAACACTTCTCTTATCACGGTTTCTTTCTCTGTTGTGCCTCTCAGCCTTCTTGACCTCCTCAGCTATCCGAGCTTTCTCCACTAATACGGTGAAGTCTCTTTCCCGTTGCGGAGCAATCAAAACTCGAAGCTCATCCCGTAGCCCATCTTTAAATCTGACGCATCTCTCATAATCAGTAGCCACGATACCCCGAGCATACCGGCTCAACCGCAGAAACTCAGCCTCGTACTCTGTTATTAACTTGCTACCTTGCACCAGACTGAGGAACGCCTTCCTCTGAGCGTCCACATAGCTCGCTCTGACATACTTCCCTTCGAACCTGATCTTAAAATAACCCCAGTCCACTCGATCCGCAGGGGTACTTTCCTTAATAGTGAGCCACCACTGGTAGGCTTCATCTCGCAGCAACGAAACAACACCCTTAAGCTTCTCCTCAGCAGTTAAGTCTAAGTCGTCCATAATCCTTTCCACTGCTCTAGCCAGTACTCTGCCACGTTCGGAGCTACCCCAGACACTCCTCTGAAGACCTCGGCTCTATTCGCCCTAAGCCTTTCGGGCACTGACTTCCGAGTCCCACTGCCCCCATTGGCTCCTGCCACTCGCTCAAGCACCCTCAGCATAGCCTGCGATACAGCGCCATCTCCTCCGGTCTGATCCTACTGTTCAACCTCATCAGCTGGTGGCGGCACATCACTCTCTGACCCATGGCGTGACCCAACCGGTTCCGATACTGACATCCTGCCTCTACCACGTCCACGACTATTGCGACCACGCCCCCTAGAACTCATATCTAGCGCCTCGATTTAATCTAGTTTAGAAAGTTTTATGCATTAGAAATTCTTGTTTCACTATTTTATCCATGAGCAATTTTATGCAATGAAGTTTCCGAGAGTAGTTCTTTCGTGCAATCAAAGTTTCATTCCCAACCCAGGGGTAGTTTCGTCATTTTTCCTAAAGGGGTATTTCGGTAATAACTCAGGGTAAATTTTTTGAAAATAGTTTTCCAACTTAAAGATATTTCAAATTTACAAAATCTCAGGGGTCATCTTGAAAATTTTGTTTTCCAAACCAGATGTGTTGCAAAAATTTCAGAAATCGGGGTATTTCAGTAATTTTGGAAATCATGGGCATTTTCGTAAATTCTCCAAATCGGAATATCACAATATTTCACAAAATAGGATTTTCTGATATTTGGTAAAATAGGAATATTTCAATAAAAGTCGAGAGAAATCTGAAAATTTAGAAACCAAGGGCATTTTGGTAACTTTATCAACCAGGGGTATTTTCGTAAATTTCCACAAACTAGAGTATCTTAATATTTGAAATTCCGAGATTTTGGTATTTTACAAAGTAAAAATCATTTTATCAAAAGTCGAGGGTAGTACGGTAATTAACACAGGGGCATTTTTGGTAATTTTGTAAGTAGGGGTATTTCAGTAATTTTGTAAATCGGGAAAATGTCTTTCAAAATCAGATTTAGGGTTTATAAACCAAAGAGGTAAAATTTGAAAATTTTTTTTTTTTAACACTGAGTTTTAAAACAGCATGGCTAAATCCCTTTCGGGTTTTAATAATCGGTTTAGCCTATGAACAAGTCCTCTTGGTTAAGGTGAACCGTAGCTACACACCAGGTAGGATTCCTGCGAAGAGGAGGTGAGTCACGAGGACTGCTTAAGTACCAAGCTCATCCGGATCCAATCCTAGACATGCGCACCAAGGTTACCACACCTTAACTCGGCGACTTGCTTCACAGGTTTGTTTAATAATCAATTAAAGTCTTATGCATGTGTTTGAGTAGACTAGTCCTAGGGTTCAACAGATCCTAGTATTCTAATCTACAAGCCCAAACTAAGCCCATAATAAATCACACAAACAAATCACTTCAAGAGCTAGAAGTACTTACCTGGTGGACTTCGGGTCGGAGGTACAGGTGCCATGCCAGAATAACCTGAAAACCTTTTATAAAAGCCCACATTTCGAAAAGCCCATTTTGAAAACTGTTTCGGGCCCAAAACCCTCAAAGCCGAGTTTTGAACCGGGCTCTGATACCAATTTGTAACATCCCCAAACCCGGCCCGTTCACTACGACCGAATCTGGTTATGTCACTGCGGAAAGCCAGTTGGAAATATTTTTGACTTTAAAATAAAACATGAAAATATACTAACTTTTAAGATTTCATGTCCTTTTGATATTGTATGAAAACTTTTGATATTATTATGATGTCCAAAGTTGAACCTTAGAAAATATATATAAAACCCATTTGAATAAATAAGTTGTAAAAATTTAACTCATCTTCACATAGCTTTCCATTTGACCAAGCCAAAATAAAAATACTTATAAAATAATTCCAAAAATAAATAAAAATAAAAAGTCCCTTATTACATCTTTTATTTAAATCCAAGTACTTAATATAAAAATAGCGAAAAACATCTTTTTTGTGCATGGGCCACCTCGCATCCTCTCTGTACCTGGTCCGACTTTACGCATCACCTGAAATGGTTAAGAAAATAGGGTGAGTCCACTGACTCAGTGCATAATCACAACACATATTTCCACACGTATGGGCTTGGCCCATACCCACACAGTCCTCGTAATAAATCATGCAAGAATGCATTTCAGCCCAACCTACTATCCAACCGTAACACCAACCTTAGCAGACTCCCTGCCTAAGGCCGTGGCTAACCCACCACTGATCACATCGTGATCCATAGACCTTACCTTAGCAAACTCGCTGCTCAAGGCCGTGGCTGAGCCACTGATCAACCAAAGTGATCCCAACAACGTACTCCGTCTACGGTGATGCACATAGCCATCAACCGCCGAGATGGGCACCTAGCCAACATCTCCCTTGAGGTAGCACACAGCTAACCATCAAGCGCTAATGTAGCCCGAGCTAACATTAGACCACGTACATCCATGTACACTCCTTCCCTCATCGATCAAATCCACCTCCCATGTATGTATGTAAAAATGTAACATGTCAGATCATAACAAAAGAGTAGGCATCACATATTAATTACCATATCATGTATATATATCATAAATAACTTAATATCAAAGACTTTACTCACCTGATATCCAATTACCCAAAATAATCATTCATCACTCAAGCCATTATAATTGGCCACCACACATCACGCATATGTAAACACATTAGCAAACTAACAACCGAAGAAATAGTGCGATGATTACGCACCTAATTGATACAACCGATCCACCCTCGAAACGCTACTTAATGCTTCTGCAAACGCTGACTATACCACTCCAAAGAAAGTCTCGTGCGTTAGGCTCTTCTCCCCTACAATCGGCCTTAGCATCATATACTTAACAACCTTAGACTTAATCGAATACCAAATACATAACTTACCAAAATAAACCCTTACCACCGCTTACCAAGTCGACTGCTAACAACTGAGGCTAGACCGAATGCCTCAAAATCCCAGAGTACCTTCAACAACGATTGCAACGGAAACCCGAAGAGATCTATGCTAATATTCGGTCAAGGTGCTACCAAATTGAAGAAAGGAAATTCGGCACAAAGGTGGGGTGTAGATTCGGCTAACAAAAGAAACCCAATGGAAAAGGGAATAGGGGTTTCGGCCAAAAGGTTTGAAAAGAGGAAAGAAAGGTATGGGGGTGTACTTTCGGTTTAGCACCAAATGGAAGAGAAGAGATGAAAGGGTGAGTGATTTCGGCCAAGGATTAAAAAGAATAGAAAGAAGGAAGATAGCAATGGAGGTTTCGGCTTAGGAGAAATCGGGAGAACAAATGGAGAATTTGTGAAGAAAAATTCGGCAAGAAAGTAAATGGAAAAAGGCAAAAAGGTAAGCACCTCCCCCCTATTTATATTACTACAATTGGCACCCACCTAACACCCTCCAAAAACCCAAAAATACCCTCCCCTAGCTCCCCAAAATCGGCCACTACTCAACCCCTCACAAAAATCCCAAGATTTCCTCCTATTTCCACTCTACACCCATCCTTCAAACTATTTCAAATTCAAACCACCTCAAGTCTTCTCTTAGCCACTCATTCAAAAAGGTTTGAACAAGTCAAAATCCTTCTTTTAAGGTGCCAAAACCGAAACCAACTCTCCCCCTTGCTCATGACGCAAAAACAAATCAAAATGCTGCCTTTGCAGCTCGAACCTAAGACCCCTTCCCCCTGCAAGTGGCGTCACCTTCCAAGCTCTAGAGTGGCGCCTCCTTGCCACTCTGCCAAGCCATTCCTTGTGTCATATCTTCACCAAAATTTCTCTTAAGACCTAACTTTGCCAAGCTTCCCTTTTTATCCACTAAAACTAAAAATTACCTAAGGCATTCCACCACCACCTAGGGTTCTCAGGACCCCCAAAACTCACCCAACCACACACTGAAGTGTGCCAACACCTGAGCTAAGCACCAAAAGCCTAACCCCTAGAACCAGGATGTTACACTTACCTATTGTTTCCTTCAGATTTCGGCACAAGTAGACTCCATTAAAGAAGATTCGGCAACTTCAGGGGGTGAGATCTTAGTGATTTCGGCTTTTTATGAAAATCCTGGAGGGATGAACTGATATGGTTTCCGCTAGAAAGAAAAGAGAAAAGAGAGCAAGGAGAGGCTTGAAGATTCGACTAACTGAAGAAGAAGAGAAGAGAGAAAGAATAGGGGAGAAATTTTGGCAGAGAAAAATATGAAAGCTGTAGCAGAGATTTCGGCAGAAAAGAGAAGAATGAATAGTAAAATTTGGCACATACACCTTAAGCCAAAACCGAATGCCCCTTTCTTTTCAAATTCCTCAAAGTTTCGGCTAACATTAAACACTTAAAGATGGCTCCTATCTTTGATCTATTATCTCCTCAAAAATAGCTTTTATCTGCTTATTATCCACACACATAAAATCCCTAAAATTTAGCCTTGTGCCGCCCCCTTGCTCATGTAATTGCCGAATTTTAGCCCTAAATCTTGGGCTTTAAGCTGCCAAAATTTGGGCCTTCCTCATGCACAGGTGACGCCACTATAGCTCCCCTTTACTGTGCCCTTAGTTGCTGGGCCACAAGCCCAATATGTCACTTAAACTATTAAAACTTTAATTTAAGCCCTTAGAGTGTCTAAACAAAATATTTAAAACAAGGCCTCAGCCCAATTTGAGCCTCAATTGTACCTCAAGTTCTCAATTTAATATTTTAAGCATTCAACACATAAAATGCACAGACCCAATTATTTAGGATGTTACAAAAATGTGAAACAAATGAAATGTGTGAGCTTGTATGAGTATAATGAGTATTCGGCTAAGCATGGGTGCAAGCTAATTATGGGTATTTGATGATTTTATGAATAAAGGACTAAAGTGTCGAAATGTGAAAATGTGAGGGCTATTGTGTAAAATGCCCTAAATATGTGTGTTTGGATTAAAATGAATGATTTGGTAATTGAATGGGCTGAATTTGAATGCGTATAGACCAAGAGAGAAGAGGTTCGGATCGATATCGAGGAAAAGAGAAAGTGCTCGATTAATCGACCATATCGATAGTTCGACGTCCGACGTAAGTTCGAATACAATACATGTTATTAAGATATGGTTTAACATTATGAAATGAATGTGTATATGTGTATGAAATCGAAATGCTATGTGCAAGATTTAGTTGATGGCACTAAGTGTGCAAAATTGAAATTGAAACAGAAATGAATAGCACTTTGTGTGCGATGTTATGAAAGCTTCGGTTATTTGACATGGCACTGTGTGTGCGATACCGAGATAAATCGGTTGAAAGATTAGGCACTAAGTGTGCAATGACTAATATGTATCGACCATGTATATGGCACTGAGTGTGCGATTAAATTGAAAGAATATCAGAGGATGATCGACTTGTAATATCAAGCAGTGAGTAGCTTGGAAATTGAATAACTACGTGTTAGCTAAGGTATGTATTGAACCTTTGTGGTTGATGAGTTTATAGATAAAGCTATGAATGGATGAATGAATAATTTTAGCTATGGATGATATGGTATGAATAGGAGAGAATTGATCTATGTGATGGTTGGTTTAGTTTAATGTTTTATGTTACGAACTTACTAAGCTTTATAAAGCTTACTGTGTGATTTGTTTCTTTGCTTTGCAGTGTCAGTAAAGCTAGCTCGGATCCGGGAATCGTCAGCATCTTAATCACACTATCGGCATACTATTTTGGTACTTTTGGAAAGATGTACATAGTTGAAATATGGCATGTATAGGCTAGTTGTTTTGACTCATATTTGAGATGTGTAAATAGCCATGTGATATGGCTAGCTAAATGTTGGTAATGTGCATGAGTGAATATGGTATTTGGTGCATATTTTGATATAGCATGATGGTAATGAATTAGCTTATAAGTGGTGAGTTCAATGATCAATCTCTATATATAACCAATGTAAGACCACGTCTGGGACGTTGGCATCGATATGAGATTTACGTGTAAGACCATGTCTGGGACATTGGCATCGTATTGATTCGTGTAAGACCCTATCTGGGACAGTGGCATCGATATTTGGTTACATGTAAGACCACGTCTGAGACATTGGCATTGTACGACTATGAGCATTCTGAGTATCCTATTTGATTCCTAACGGTTCAACGACCAAGTCCGAGAAATGAATGATTATGTGAGTTGTATATCCGTTTCAGGTACGTTGATGTATATGCTTTGAATAGGCATGAAAGGTGAGTAAATACGTACATAGATGCAATGAGCTAAAATACAATAGATGAATGAATGTGATAAGAGTAAATGAGATAGATGATGATATGATGGTTGATAAGCAATGGCTAAATAATGAGCCAATGAAGAATTATGAATTTGCTATTGAGATATGTTAATTATTCATGTATTGATATGATAATGTGAATTACATGTTAAGTTTATTTGTATATGGCTTACTAAGCTTTTGGAAAGCTTTCTTTGTGTGTGTTTACTCTATTTTACAGATTGTCAAAGCTACGAAAGGCTCAAGAATCGTCGAGGATCATCACCACACTATCAATCTCTATTTTGGTACTTTTGATTGTGTATATAGCTAAATATGGCATGTATAGGCTGGTTGTTTTGGGATATATTTGGTATATGTACATGGCCATGTGATATGGCTAGATATATGGTTGTGTTATGAATGACTAGTCGTGTCTTATGATGCTTAGTTTTGGTATGGTTTGATGGCTATTGAAATGGTCATAATAATGGTATCCTTATTGATACGAAGTTAGCATATTATTAATGGTAAGTTTGTGAATGGATCATGTTTGGAAATGTTTGTGAATAAGTGGTATTCTTGAGATGCTTTTGAATGCTTGGAAAAGTTGGTTATTTTGGCATGAATTGAATTGGTATGTTGCTTGTAAGGATAACCCAATGTGTGGGTGGCATTCTGGCCTTGAAAATGGCCTATAGTTGCCCACACGGTCGAGCACACGGGCATGTGGCTCGACCGTGTCCTTCGTGGTTGCATTTCAAAACAAGTCAAACTCGACCACGGGTAAGACACACGGGCATGTGTCTGGCCGTGTGGATTAAGTCAGTGTCGACCACGGGCTGGACGCACGGGCGTGTGACTGGCCGTGTGGTGCAAGTCAGTAGCGACCACGGGTGAATCACATGGGCGTGTCCACGGCCGTGTGGACAAGTCAGTATGTATGCCCTGTTTTGACACGGCTTGGACACACGGGCATGTCTGAGGCCATGTGAGGCACACGGCCTGCCCACACGGGTGTGTGACCTCTGTAACTTTGAAAAAAATTTTAAATTTTCGAGAATTTCCGTATGTGTTCGGTTTAGTCCTGACCCTATTCTAAAGCATGTTTTAGGTCTCAAAGACCTATTTAAGGGACACTTTGATGTGATTTGTCGAATTATGTTTTGAAATGTCCGTAAAAGTTTTAGATTGTCCAGTAATGTCTCTTAACCCTAGACCGGCGACGGTTATGGGTTAGGGGTGTTACAAGTTGAGAGTGGTTGAGAGTTTCTTAGTAGTATTTTAATTATGTTTTCATTAAGTATTTAAATTTTGAAGCTTTTATTTTAATAATGAAATCATGCAAATATAGATGCTAAAAATGTGAATTTTTATCCTTGAAGGTGGCTAGGAGAATATTGGAAATGTGAAGGAAAGAATATGCTGAATTTCACCAACTGAAGCTTGAATGCTGCAGCAACGAACTTGACGGGAAAAGTTGGAAACATCATACTTAAAGAGTGCCACATAAGTTTTTTAGGCTTAACCCATTTCTTAATCAAGTGCTGATAACAATCAAGGACCAGGAAAAACTAGGATCGGCAAGAATGTGAAAGTCCAAATCACTTCCAAAAGAACAAGAACAGAAAAGGAAAGTGGTTGACCTTGGAAATCTTATTTTTGGAAGGGATAAAAAGATCATATTTTTCATATTTTAGTGGGTAGTCGCCAATTTTAGAAACAGATCAAAAACATTTAGAGCAAGAGTGCCGAAACAAAACAGAGGAGGAAGAAAGAGATGAGAAAGACTTGCGAAGAACTACCAACATTCGACTCACATCTTTTTTCCTTTCTCTTTACATGTTATCTTTTTTTTCTCTATTGTTCGAAACCATGACTGTATCTTGTTTGATTGTTTTTAGTTTGATGGTTATGGGCTAAACATTTGATAGCTAGAATGATTATGGAACCATAATATGGGATTATTAGTACTTTGCGAATGATGTTTGATGCAATTTGATGTTTATTCATTCATGTGATTTCCATGTTCAATGCTTGCTATTGCTTGGTCAACGTTAGTGGGTAATTGAGTTAATTGCTAAATTTGAAAGGGTTGTGATTAATGAACATAAAACTTGAATGGTGCAGAATCTTGTTACCTTGCATAATCTTGTAGGAACGGTGCTTGAAATTGCAATCTTGTGATTAACTTGGCATAGACGTATGTTAGAATTGTTAAAAGATTGAACGTAATGAGTTTGAGAGAAGCCTATAACTTGTTGATTCTGGATTAATAATTCATTGTGTTGTCACATCATTGCTACAATATTGTTCCCAATAGTTGCATATTAGGGGGAAATAATTATTCTAACTCTTCATCTCATTGCTATTAATTTGTGTCAATGTTTTAAAGTTGCTTTACATATTTCTTAGTATTCACTCAGATTTTTATTTACTTTCCAAGTTGTCGTTGTTAATTTTGCAAATTATTTTGTTAAAATCAGTCTCTATGGAGCCGCTTACTCTAGTATCACTATTATATTACTTGATAAAGACTGTGTATAGTGGCAAATCATAAGAAAAATTGCAACAAGTTTTTGGTGTCACTGTCAGGGATTGATTTAGTCATTATTTGTGAAATTATTTATCTTGCAATTTGGTTTAATTTTCTTTTGTTCTTACTTTAGTAATTTTCGTGACTATTTAGGCGATAATTGTTTATGAACGAGGACCACTATTTAGGCGAGTGTACTTTTAGGAGAAGGATAAAAGAACAAGTAACTCAGAGACAAGCAGTAGTAATGGATCATCCACAACAAGTTCATAGGGGAGAAATTGTGAATAATGGTCAAAACATGCTCATTGTTGCTTATGATAGAGACCACGCTATTCGAAAATATGTCACCCTCTCTTCAATGAACTTAATTAGAGTATTGTGAGATCCAAAATTGAGGCTCCACAATTCGAACTAAATTTAGTCATGTTCCAAATGCTACAAATGGTGGGTTAATTTACCGGGATGTGTACTGAATATTCGCATTGTAACACCCCAAACCCGGTCAATACGCTACGACCAAATCTGGTATGCTACAGGAAAGGAATTTTTGGAAAAACTAACTAAATCGTGATTTAGAAAAAAAACTTTGCATTTCGTTATTTCATTTCAGGGAAAATTTAAAGTAGTTGTTTAATTTCAACTAAAATTTTGAAGTCAGGTTTATTGGTCGAAAGTCTAATTTAAGTAATTTCATAAAACTTGACAGTTTAAAACGATGTTTCGGTTTTAAGTTAAATTTCTGAATCAATTAGTTAATCACATGTTATCTTTTGTTAACACCTTTTAAAGAAAATGATGGTTTATGTTTTATTATTATTTTTAAAAAAAAAACCCCATATTAGACGTGGCATAAAATGTGTAATAACAGTGCAAATATAAATCCCAAATCCAAAGTTATAGTGGCCTTATTACATAATAAAACCCCAATTAATAATGCGTGTAAATAAGAGAATGAATTTACGAGAAAAACATGGTATGGCTACCACAAGTCCGCCTCGGCTCCCAAATCCGCGACCTAATGATTACCTGCAAAATTAAGCAGAGGGGTGAGTCACCGAGACTCAGTGTGTAAATCCCCATGAAACAAAATTTGGGCTCTAAGCCCACAGCTGCACATTGGGCCTTAGCCCACACAATACAACATATTAAACATGTATGCAATGTAGCCCAGCCCAACCTAATTTTCCATCCTCTACATCTCCTGAATCAGCCAAATGCCCATGGCACCAAGCCACTGTGGTTCCAGACCACCGTGATACCAGCTCACTGTGACAGAGTCACTAATAATGTGTGTGGGGCCAACCCACCGTGGTACCAAACCACTGTGACAATCCTGAATAGATATATGTGGGGCCAACCCACCGTGGTACCAAACCACTGTGACAATCCCGGATAGATATATGTGGGGCCAACCCACTATGGTACCAAACCACTGGGACGAGTCACTAAATCATATATACGTGGTGTCAAACCACTGTGGTACCAAACAACTGAGACATAGTCACTAAATAAGATATGTGGGGCCAACCCACTGCGGTACCAAACCACTGTGACAGTCCCTAAGAACACTTCCCCTTTCACATCATAACCCAAACCCATACACATATTAACATACTGAGATGAATGCGAACATGTTTCAAATGCACAACTGTCAACTATTTCATACATACACGTATATTTGAACGTAAACCCTAGTGTAACTTACCTGGTGTCTCCAACCTTACCCACAAGGGTATCTCGACTATCAGTACAATCGTTTCGGCTTCCAGCCAACACAGTTAATAACGTAATTTAATAAACGAAGTGTGAGAATTACACACCTGCTAACGCGTAACACTAAACTCTCTACGTCGACGCTTTCACTAGTAGGGACAATGGCTATTTGCCTAACCCAGGCAGACGTCGGCTCTCTACCACAACCTAGCGGATAGTCTCGAACCACCAACACCACACGTCTTTTAAATTTGGAAGCAGGGATTACGGGTTCACTCCCCACCACAGCTTGACCGACACTTGCACCCATGAAGAGATTTGATCAGTACTCAGAGTGAAACGTCGCTTGTCTAACAAAAGAATTGATTAAGGCAGACTGCAACTGATAAGGGATATAATAACCAAGAACCGAAAAGAAGTGACTCCTACCTTGGTAAATGATGAACCACACATCAATTGGTTCATCTTTAAATCAAAGATGATTTGTGAAAGAACCAATAGTTCGGCCTAGCAGCAAAAGTTGCCCCTTGAGTAATCGGCTAAAAGAAACTTAGAGAAGGAAAAAGTATCACACGAAATTACCTTGCGTTATTGATGATGAAAAACCAGGATAGATTTGGCAGAGAGGAATAGCCCTTCATGCCTTAGGCTATACGAGCAGCATCGATTCGAATTGACAAAGAACCAAAGGTTCGGTTAGTGAAGAAGGAGATAGAAGATTCGGTTTTTATTAAAAGAGAGAAAAGAAGATCATTACCTTCAACCATCGAGTATCAGGATGAAACCGATTCACTTGACCAAATGAGCTATTCGGCTAAAGAGAGAAAAGAAAAGGTGTCAATGGATGAGGTGCAAGGTTCGGCTAAAGAAGAAGATGGGGAGAAGAGAATAAAACGAGGTGAAACAAGATGAAAAGAAAGCAAAGAGTAGGCTGAGGTTCGGCTATGGAGAAATAGAGTGTAGAAACGAGTATAGAACAAAAGAAGAAGAAAGTTGTGTGAGCAAGAAACAGAAATAGTGAGGAGGGATTTGGGTAGCAACAACAAAGATTATTTTGTTATGGAGAATGAGATGTTTACTAGAAGATGGAAGAGAAAAGAAATGCTTTTATAAAAGATAGAGTGCTTACCAAAAATGAAGAAGGGAAGAAACATTAATGCACTTATGGACTTTCGGCACTCACAAAGAATAGGCAACCCGGAATGAACCTCAAAGGTGCTCTTTTCACAACTGCACACACTCACTCCCTAAGACCGAAGATGCCAAAAAGAAATATCCTCAAAACAAAGCAAATTTCGGCACACACCTCTAGCAACTACATCGAAAATGCTCAACAACAAAGGTCCCTTCACTTTTATCCACTTGACCAAATTCACCCCCCATACATCCAAACTTTCGACCAACTCCACAACCAACACCAAATCCTACGATTTCTTCCTACTTTCACTCCCTCACACCCATTCAAACTTGTTGACCCACTCAAACACCACCAGCACCTCTCCACGACTCATGCAAAAGCATTTGACTCATTCAACAACCACCATGAAGAGTCTAGCCGAATGCCAACACCTTAGCTCCCTAAGCACAAAAAATAAAGCTTTCTGAATGCTGCTGACAAGACTCGAACTCCTTCCCCCTGCTGCTCCCTTGTGACACCACTTCCCTTGCTCCCTAAGTGGCGTCACCTTGCCACCACACCACACACTTTCTTGTGTTAACAAACACAAGAAAATACTCTTAAGACCTGCCTCAACCAGCTCTCCCCTAAAGTGCCTAAAAATAAAATTTTTACCAAGGCTCTAGCTTGACCCCGAGCCTTCTCAGGACCCCCAACACAACACAATAATAAGCAGAACAAGCCAAACACACAGAAAACATAAAAATGCAGAACCCCAAATTCCAGGATGTTACACGCATTTTCATCTTTGCCTATTCATGGAAGTGAGTGATTATTTTAAATTGGTCGGATTTACAGAAGATGCCATGAGATTGAATTTTTTCCATACTATTTGAGAGATAAAGCACAAGCATGGTTGAACTCGCTACCTTCGAATTTTGTGGCTACATGGAAAAAGTTAATTGAACATTTCTTGATGAAACACTTTCCTCCTAGTAAGAATGCCAATATCTACAATGAAATTACCACATTTCAGCAATTTGATGAAGAATCTTTATATGAGACATCGGAGTGGTTCAAAGACTTATTGCAAAAGTGTCCCCATTGTAACAGCTCATTTTTAGTGAAATCAAAACAGTGGTTTCAGGACCACAAATCCGATGTGAAAATATTTATTTTATTAATATTTTAATGTCTACAACATGTTAGTAGTGTCGTATAAAAATTTCGTTAGGAAATTTTATCGTTTGCATGCTTAATTTGATAAAAGGACTAAATTGCATAAGGTGCAAATTTAGAGTTCTATAAGTAAAAGGTGTCAAATTGCTATGATTTTGAATATGAGTGGCCTTAAATGGTAATTAGACCATTAATAATATTAGTGGACAAAGATGGACATCATTTAAGTGATTTTTAAAGGTTCAATTAAAGGTTATTTAAGTAAATTAATAATTAAAGTTAGTAAAATGATAATAAAAAAAGGCAATCATCTTTATTTTTCTTCCTTAGCCAATTTTCAACCTAAGAAAACACCATTGTTGTGCATTAAAACATTCGACCATCTCTCTCCTTTGCATGTAAGTGTATTTTCATCCCGTTTTAATGATTTTTATGTTTTTGGAGTTGTTGTAGCTTAATCTAGCTAGCCCATGGACTAATTTGCAAAACTGTTAAAAGGTTAGGGTTTTACCATGAATGTATATTGGTTTTTTGTAATGTTTGATGGAAGAAAATGAATGTTTGTTGTTAGTTAAACAACTTTTGTAAAGTAAATTTTGATAAAATTGTCAATTAGGGGTTAAATTGAAAATTGTGTAATATTCATGGTAAATTGTGAAATTTATGAAAAATATGAGCTACTAAGGACTTAAGTGAAATTCGGTTAGCTTGGGTTAGCATTAAATTTTCATGAATTTCATTTCATAAGCTTAAGGACTAAATTTTAATGAATTCAAAATTATAGGGGCAAAAACGTAGCTTTGCTAAAATACGATTTCTAGATTGAATTAAATAGAATGATTTTTGAATGGGCTAAATTTGATTATTTAGATCAAGACAAGCATCGTACGGATTTAGATTGGGGAAAAGAAAACGTGTCAGATTAGTTGATTGTATTTCTTCGTTTGCGACCGAGATAAGTTCTTACGTTTAAATAGCATTTTAAATTATGTTTTAAATGTTATTATTTTATAATATCAAATTGTGTCTTGATGGAAATATCCCATGGCATATCAATGATCATCAACCAATGAAAAGGGATAGCTTCGACTGTCGAATTATGAAAAGGGATAGCTTTGCCTGTCTAATTATGGAAAATATATCTATGGTTGTCGAATTATGAAAAGGGATAGCTTCGGCTATCAAATTATGAAAAGGGATAGCTTTAACTATCAAATTATGAAAAGGAATGGTGACAACCATCAACTATGAAAAGGGATGGTAACAACCATCGAAATATGAAAAGGGATAGCTTCTGCTATCAAATTATGGAAAGGGATGGTGCCAACCATCGTGATTTTACTTTGTGTGAGCTTCGATAAAATATTCCTTTGTAATTTACCTTATTACTATGGAAGGTAGGAAACATGTGTTTTCATGACTATGAAAAGTATGAATTCATATGATTTAAACTTATGAATCATTTATTCTTATGTTAGATTGATACATATGTATTTTAAGATTATGCAATGGATTGACAAGCATAGATTATATATTACGAACTTACTAAGCATAACATGCTTACTCTATAATAGCCCGATTTTGGGTCTAGTCAAAATAGTGGTTTCGAGACTACAAATCTGATGCAGTAAAATTCATTTTTATTATATTTTTATGGTCTACAATTTTATGGAATGATTTCATGAAAATTTCGTTCTAAAATTTTGACGTTTGGGCACTCAATTTAGTCAAAAGGACTAAATTGCAAAAAGTGCAAAACTTGAATTCTATATGTTAAAGGTGTCCAATTGTTATGAAATTTTAAATTAGAGGTATTTAAATGGTAATTAGACCATTGATTAAGTTGGTGGACAAAAATGGACATGGTTTGGTATGTTTCTAAAGTTTTTCATTAAGGGCATTTTAGTAATTTGGTAATTAAATGAATTAAACAGCCAAATTAAAAGCCAATTTTTGCTCATCTTCTACCCCATGGCCTAATGTAATAAGAAGAAACCATGGCTAGGGTTTTTCAAGCTTCCAAGCTTAATTGTAAGTCCGTTGTAGCCCCGTTTTTAATTATTTTTATGTTTTTGAAATCCTTGTAACATGATCTATCTATTTCTACCACTAATTTAAGAAATAATCAAGGTCTAAAATTTTACCCATGATGTATATTTGTGTATTTTGATGTCTAATGGTAGAAAATGTATGTTTGATGTATGATAAATGACTTTTACTAAGTGATTTTCGGTAAAAATGTCAAAAAGGACTTATTTGTAATAGTTATAAAATGAGTAGAAAAATGTGAATAAATGAGAAATGTGGGCTGCTATGAGTATGAAAATGGTTCGGCTAGGCTTGGGTTTTGAAGAAATTGAATGAAATTCATTTTACAAGCATAGGGACTAAATTGTAAAAATGTCAAACTTTAGTGGCAAAAATGTAATTTTTCCCATAATGTGATTTTGGGCTGATGTGAATAGTATAATGATTAAATAAGTTAAATGTGATATTATAGATCGAGAAAAATGAGGTTTGAAATTAGAACGGGGTAAAACAACTATTTGAAGATTTAGTCCTTTTCGCCATTTTTATGCTTAGGTAAGTTCGTATGTAAATAATGCAAAGTTATATTTGTATTTTAATGCTTTGATATTGCATGAAATGTATGATTGATTCTATGAGTATATTTGACGAAGTTCCGGCAAGAGCGAAATCCCGGTTGAACCTTAGGAATAGATTAGTATACAAGTGACATGTCACTAGGAACCCATGTGATTATGTGATTTATGTGTCCTGAATGCTAGTCCTGTACGTCCTACCGGTGGTTGGGTATACTTGCATATGTTGTGGATACCTGACAACTTGTGTGAGCAGCATTGCGTAGCTACGTCTAGATTGACAACTTGTGTGTGCAGGCCCGTGGATTTGCTCGAGAGCGAGCTTATATGTGTTATGAGAATTGTGATAGCATTGGCTACATATGTGGCACTTATGTGCAAAGTTTTCTGTGTATTCGATAGTATTCCAAGTGGTTCAATGGGTATGTCAAAGACAAGAAAGTATGTGATTATGTTACGAGTTGGTACAGGTATGTACGTAAAGTCTATAAGCACTGACTTCATGAAATTGTGAGTTCATGATTTCCACGAGAATGATTTTGTGAAAACCTTGTGATTATTAGTCTATACTTGTGATGTATGAAATTCATGATAAATTTGGTTGACGATTATGTGATTGGCTTTCAGGCCAAATTGAGTTATGACATAACATATTTTATTCACTTAAATTGTGATTTATCGGATATGAGAAAAAGGGAAGATTGGCAAAATTGCCCATTTAAAATGGTTATGGAAGTACGGAAAGATATGAGTACACAAGGTTAATGTACATGTTTACTATGAGGGTTGAAATAAGTTGTTAATTGTTGTAATATGTTGCAAAGGAGAGATTACGGTTGCTAGGCTAATGCCAGGATATGTTAAATTATGCTTATAAGTTGATAGAATAAACAATGTGATTGAATAAATTATAACTGTGAGATTTATAACAATTTGTACTATCTTATGTTTATATTGTTGGACTTGGTAAATGATTGGTAAGAGTTGCTTATTATTTTTGTACGGGCTTACTAAGCTATATAGCTTACCCCCTTCCTTTCCAATGTCTTATAGGGTTATTGAGCTAGCTCAGGTTGGAAATCGTCGAAGATTCTATCACACTATCAAGCTTTCATTTTGGGTATAAATGAATTCAAGTATTTTAAGTCTATGGCATGTATAGGGACTAGGTCAATTTGTTATATGTGTCATGATTAATTTGGCCATATGTACTAGCTTGTAATTGTCAAAGGCTTGTTTTGCTATTTGGCCATGTAAGTTGGCTTATATTGGCTAACATGGTTATAAGCCTAAGTATATTCATATATGTGTCAATGCCTATGGTGATATGATCATGGTATGCTTGGTGAATGTGAAATGTTTGAAAATGTGATTTATAACATGGTTGTGTAAACTCTTGGAAATGTGACCTATTGATGAGATGAGGAATCTGAGTGTAATTTGCTAACTAGAAAGTAGGTGAATGATGCCAAATGAATGTGAAATTTTTATGTTTGATTTAGGGCTTAATAAATGTAGTGAATATGTTAGATAAAGATATAAATTTGATATGTTTTAACCATTAATGTGGATGTTTTGGTTGCCTATGTATGTATTGTTTTGTGTCTTTGAAATTGGTGTAAGTGTATGCGTGAACGAGGGTGGAAAATGGCTTGGTAAATAGCCTTTATTTTACCCACATGGGTAGACACACGGGCATGTGTCTAGACCGTGTGTGACACATGGTCTGCCCCACGGGCATAAGTTCCAGCCATGTGTCCCCTGCACCTTAAATGTTGAAAAATGGATGTCCAGAATTGAGCACATGGGTAGAGACACGGGCGTGTGTCTCAGCCGTGTCTTTGCCGTGTGTGCTACACGGTCTAGCACACGGTCGTGTGGCACAAGTCAGAGAGCACCCTAATTTGAACACGGTCTGAAGCACGGGCGTGTCCCCGGCATCACACGGGTGTGTCCCTTGGACCACACGGGCGTGTGAGCCCTGCTTCTAGCAAAATTTTTTTCTAAGTTTTATAAAAGTTCCTGAGTTCTCGATTTAGTCCCGAACCACTTCCAATACATGTTTTGGGCCTCGTAGGCTCGTAATAGGGACTTCATGATCAGATATGAATGGTTTGAATTTGTACGCAAATTTTATGACTTAAAATTGTATGATTGCTTGTGATGTGAGTCCGGTAATGCCTCGTACCCTGTTTCGATGTCGAATACGGGTAAGGGGTGTTACATACTTTGTGTTCATTTTTCTATGTTTTGTAGTTAATTGAAAGCTCGTATGGGTTTGAAGTTCGTAGGAGACCTATCACACTATCCATCGGCATTATTGATAGATTTTGATGATTTTAAGTCATGGTTATAATGGCATGTATAGGTGTTTTATGCTTGATGAAATAGTCATTATGCTTGGCTTGTAAATGTGGTATTTTGGATAATGAATTAGTTGTCATGTTAGCTTGTATGTATGTAGTCTTGTGATGGTTGATAATTTGGCATTTTGGTGTTTTTTGTGCTTGATGTTGGAATGGTCAAGTTAATGTATGTTTTATTGACCATTTTGGTATATTTGAATGTGATTTTGGTATGGTCATTTTAGTAGAATTTGGTATGGAAATTGGTTTCAATTATTGAGTTATTAAATGGCTAAGTTATGCTTGTGTTTGGTATCATATTGTTGTAGCTTGATTATGCACATTTTAGGTACATTTTGGAAGCTTGATTTGGGTGCATTTGAGTTGCATGAGTGAGCACCATTTGGGGTGAAAGAAATGGCTTGAAAATGACTTATTTCTTGTCCACACTGCCTAAGATAGGGCGTGTGTGACACGACCTAGCACAGGGCCTGGCACATGGGCGTGTGAGGGCATTTCGAAGGGTACACAGGCTGGCACATGGGTGTGTAGCTTCGCCGTGTGATCCAAGTCAGAGAGTTACACAGGCACAGACATGGGCTGGGGCACGGCCATGTGTCCCTACTTCGAATGCCCACACAACCTGAGACATGGGCATGTGTCTCAGCCTTGTGAGTCACACAGGCTTGCCACACGGCTATGTGACCCTTGCAGTATGAAAATTTTCAACTTTTTTGAAAAATTCTATATGTTTTTGATTTAGTCCCGATTCATTTCTAATGTGTTTTTAAGGCCTCGAGGGCTCATATAAAGGACCATAAGTATGAGTTTGAATAATATTGCTATGATTTATGTTATGTTTTGAATATTTTTTTATTATGAGATGTAAACTTTCGGTAATGCTCTGTAGATCTATTCCGGCGACGAATACGGGCTAGGGGTGTTACACCCATCATGACATTCCTTAATGCATTCAAATTGAGACTTTCTATAATGGTCTTAATGGTCATACTAGAATGATGGTAGATGCTTCAACAAATGGAGCTTTTCTTGCTAAGTCCTACAATGAAGCATATGAAATTCTTGAAAGGATCTCCAACAACAATTATTAGTTTCCTACTACTAGAGCACCTACAAGGAGAAGAGTGGCCGAAATTCTTAAAGTTGACGCACTTACATATTTGACTACCCAAGTTCCTCTATGCCGACTATGCTCAATAATATGAACATGAATATATCACATGGCAACTCGATGGGGTATCCTCGGGATGAGTTCGAGAATGCTTCTTATGTGTATTGTGGTGATGTTTTTAGTAATTGTCCATCAAATCTGACATCAATTTATTACATGAGAAATCAGAATAGCCATGGGTCACAGTTGAACTCCTATGATTCTTCATGGATGCATCATCCAAATTTCTCATGGAGTAATCAAAGGGTTGGTTCTAGTAACTCAACTATGCCTTCTCGACCAAATTATCCATCGAGATATTCTCAACAATTTCAAAGACCTCCACCAACGGAGCCTTCTAATAATCCTGAATTTTTTTTTTGAAGGCTTACATGAAAAGAAATGATGTGGCTTTTAGGAAATTAGAGAATCAAGTTGGGCAGATGGTTAATGAGCTTAGAAGTAGACCTCAAGGCACTATACTAAGTGATATAGAAAATCCGATAAATGTAGTAAAGAACACTGCAAAGTTGTTACTTTGAGAAATGGGAAGACCTTGGAGATAAAGAATTCTAGAGTTGAATGTGAGCCCTTTGTAACTCAAAATAGTGAGAAATTTTAAGTGAATGCTGAAATTCCTAATATACAAAATTTTTCCCCTACTGTCACACTCGATTTTCATTAAAGTCTCGAATTTAAAGGAGAGTTGGGAGCGAATTAAATAAAATAGTAAGTTAGAATGTAATAGCCCATTTTTCAATGAGATCAGAATAGTGGTTTCGGGACCACAAATCTTACCTAAAAATAAAATTTATTTTTATTTCATTATATGGTCCGTATTATGATAGACATGTCGTGCGGAAATTTTGATACGAAAATTTTATCGATTAAGTGCTTAATTACGAGAAGGACTAAATCGCATAAAATGCGAAAGTTGAATTCTAGTAGCTATAAGGATTAATAGCTATGGAAATCAAAATTAGAGGTCCTTATATGGTAATTAGGCCATCAAGAAAAGTATGTAGATTTTTCTTGGTGACTCATCCTTGGAAATATAGAAAAAGGGCAAGGACTAAATTGAAAATATCAAAATACTTAATTAATTAAAAGATGAAAAGAAAATATATCATCTTATTTTCATCATCTTCAACCTAAAAACACATGGAAACCCTAGCAGGGAGAGAGAAGAAACTTTCAAGGCTTAATTGGGTAAGTTTCCTTGTCCTAGTTTTAGTAATTTTGATATTTTTGAAACCAGGATAGCTTAATCTACCTATTTGGGGGACTAATTTGAAAAGTTATCAAGGTATGAAAAATAGGTCATGGATGTATATGCTGAAAATTAGAATTTTATGGTAGAAAATGAAAGGTTGTTGATAGATAAACAGCTTTTACAAAGTGATTTTTGAGGAAAACATGTTTTAGGGACTAAAATGTAAACTTGTGAAATTTGATAAAAAAATTCTAAAATTTTATGAATACATGTGCTATAAAATTTGTAATGGGATTTTGGTTAGGCTTGGAATAGGGAGTAATTTGCACAAGTTTTATTTTCCAGGCATAGGGACAAAATCGAAATTTATGGAAAGGTTAGGGGAAAAAT
The DNA here is from genome assembly GCA_005393395.2 of Gossypium australe. Taxonomy (NCBI): domain Eukaryota; kingdom Viridiplantae; phylum Streptophyta; class Magnoliopsida; order Malvales; family Malvaceae; genus Gossypium; species Gossypium australe. The sequence goes on along the minus strand of CM016626.1, from coordinate 93,379,849 downwards.
GGTAATTTTGCCTAGGACATAAATTGAGTCCATTTAAATATGAAATGTGTGAAATTGATGGTTAAATTCATTTATGTAGATCCAGACAACACTAATTCGAGGTTAGATCGAGGAAAAGAAAAGGTTTCAGATTAGTAGACTTCTAATGCGAACAAGTGTTGAGGTAAGTTCGTGTAACTTAATCGAGCATGTAAATATGTTTAATTTGAATGCTATGTTGTATGGAATGTGAATTATATTGATGTACATTACTTGAATGTTATAATGAGAAATTCAATACATGCTTGAAATGGTGAAAAAGGGGTAAGTTCCAATTGAATATTGGATTCCCATGATTATATGCACTTTCTCGAAACGAATAAGGTCCTGCATTTGTTGCTGACGGGATTTAGCTTGGACGAGTAATCCTGATGACCTTGTCATAGGAAGTATTTAGCTCGGACGGGTAATCCTGATGTAATACTTCTCAAGTATATGTTATGATTAGGGTTTAGGCTGGACTGGTAACCTTAATTGAACTCTTTGAGCATACGTTATTTAAAGGATTTAGCCTAGACTGGTAATCCTGTTATACGATATGTGACTTGAAAGCGTGTTCCTTGATTAAGTACCCTAATGGGTACCATCGAATAAAAATTGACGGATTATGGAATCGTACACCTCAAATGTATTAGTTGAGCATCCATCAGAATTCCAATAATTCAACGGACCTAAAACTCTTTACATGACATGAAAATTACGAGATGAAATGATAATGTCTTGAAATTGTAATACACGATGAGCTCATCTATTCTTACTTGCTATATATGTAAACTTTGTGACTAACATGTTTGATTGGATGCATGTGTTTAGGAAAATTTAACCAAATGGATGGAAAACTTGTTATTGTATGCTTAGATTAAATAAACGGGATTGGTAAGTTTAGTTTCCGTTATACGAACTTACTAAGCATGTAATGCTTACTCCGTTTTATTTTCCCTGTTTTATAGTGTTCGGAAGCTCGTGAAGGTTGGAGATCATTGGAGCATCGTCACACTATCAACCAGCTTATTTTGGGTATACTTAATAAAATCATTTAGGTATAATGGCATGTATAGGACAACTTGACCATTGGTAGCTTGATAATGATATCTTGTAACCTGGCCATTGGAATGGCTAGTAATGGCCTATTTTGATATGATTAAGTAGGTATATTATGATATATATTCATATGTGTCATGTTGAATACATGTAACCAATGATGTTAATGCCTAGTTAATCCAATGTAAGTTTATAACCATATATGCATGTAATGATATGCCTTGTTGAATGATGCAGTTTGTTTAATTTGAATGCTTGGATTAGTTGGTATTGGTTGTGTGTTTCAAGTGTAGGTCTTGGGTGAGAATTGAAGCTAGAAATGGCTTCTTTTTGTCCACACGGGCAGACACATGGGCGTGTGCCTAGACTGTGTATGACACACGGCCTGGTAACACGGGCATGTAGTTAGGCCGTGTGTCCCTTGCACCTTAGTTTTGAGAAACAGAATGCTCAGAATTGGGTACACGGGCAGAGACACGGGCGTGTGTCTCATCCGTGTGGTTGACACGGCCTTGGACATGGGCGTGTGAAAACTGCACTTGAATTTCGAAAATTAAATTCGCCACACGGCCTAGCACATGGGCATGTGACTTGGCCGAGTGACTTCAATTTCTTCATGCCTTAAAAGTCAGTGAGTTACACAGGTTAGGGACATGGGCCTGTGTAGTATACGGCCTGACCACACGGGCGTGTCCCTAGACCACACGGGCGTGTGAGCCCTGCACCTAGGAAAATTATTAGAATTTCGCGAAAATTTTCTTGAGATCCTGATTTAGTCCTGATTCATTTCTAATGCTCGTATTGGGCCTCGAGGGCCCATTTAAGGGACGTTATGAATAATCTTGATGTATAAATAGAAACTTACATGAATTGTTTGCAAAATATTCTGAAAGTTCTAGTAACGCTCTGAAACCCTATTCCGGCGACTGATACAGGTATGGGATGTTACATAGAGGGCTCTATTGGAAAACTTAGAAATTTTGGTGGTTGATTTGTAATTAGTTGAGATCTAAGTCTAGTTCAATTAAGATGAAACTGACTGGTTCCTTAGTGGGAGATAAAATGATTGTCTATGGATGACTTAATTGGGGCTTTGTTGACCATGAGAAGAAGGGTTATATGTATAGATGAGGAGCCTTATTCAACAGAGGAAAAATTCTTCCTAATTTCATTTATATTTTCTTCTCATTTGCATTGTCTTCTTTGGTTGTTTCAAAGAAGAGAAAGTTAAGGAAAGCTTTGCATGGGACAGTAAATGTGAGACTCGAGCATGGAAGGTAGAGAATCTAGTAAGTTGGTAAACTCTTAAGTCTCTCTGTACTCATAAATTAGAGGAAAAAGAGAAGTAAGAATTCATGAAAAAGCTTTTGTATAATAATGGGTTTGAGGTTTTAGGGTTTGAACACCTTTGGTTTAACTAATATATATGGTTTTTGTAACACCCCAAACTCGGCCCATTTAATCCGACCGAATTTGGAATGCTACTGCGGAACACTTTCGAAAAACATTCTTACTTAAGAGGTACACCGTTTAAAATTTGTTGAGTTCAGTAAAACAATTTCGTGACTTGTAATATTCTAAGTAAAAATCGAAGTTTATTATAAAAATGTCGGATTCGAGCTTTGCTCGGGAAAATAAAACCGTTTTCAATCAACCTTTCATAGTAGGGCATATTAATAACGATACTTAATAATTGGACTGAAATACTTTAGTGGGCCTTATTACAATACACACTTAATCAAAATACGAATAATATAAATATTTAATTCATTAACCAAGAGATTCCTTTGCATGAAAATCCACTTTTGCATGGCCACCTTTATATCCTCTCCGACCCGGTCCAAGCTTTACGCGCCACCTGAAAGGTTTAATAAAATAGAGTGAGTCACCAAGACTCAGTGCATAGTTAATACACATGTCCTCACATATGGGCTTGGCCCATATCCACACAATTCATATATATATAACATACAATTATAAATATGCCATTATGAATACACAATATTATTAATATAATTACGATATACATTTACGAAGTCCAATCCACAAGTGATCCACATATCTTTCTTTTGCACATTATTTCTTAGAGCCGTGGCTAAGCCACCGATCCCGTAGGGATCTCACATATCTTTCAATTCCCAATTCATCAAGCACGAATGCGGCACGAGGTTCGGATTACACCACTCATATAGTGTACATCCTTTTCTTCAATAGTCACATCACAAGTCTCATGCATACTTATATGTACCATAGCACGTTTTGTACGAAACAAATATATATATTTTATACCATGGTCACATATTACTCAAAACAATATACATAACATGTCATCACTTTATTTTACATTCATCGCCAATCAATCATTAACACAAATCACTGAAAAGTCAATATCATAGTCACTGACCTGATTATGTGATCACTTACCTTGGTATCCTTACTCTTAGCCTTTATTTTGGCTAACATGCATAACATATTCGTTTTCATAAAACGACACATACAACACATATCATGAATAACAAACAAGAGTACAGTGCGATAACTACGCACCTGATTTTAGCGAGATTCTGATCTATCGAATCTAACAAAGTCTATAGTCCCGAAAGCTTCTGTTACATTTATCGATTAGCCCCTAGAACACATAACCGAAATCGGTCACACTTAATACCAATATCATGGCCTTAGGCCGAATACCACAACCACTTACCTAGCTTATTACGATCCCGAAACACCACTTGTTCTCGTAGATTAGCTCTCGAAGTCATCGAAAGTCCTATTAAAACGTTGTTAGAATGGGCTCATACACAACTCTATAAACAAAAGCTCTTGGCCGAATATTACACATCTTACCTATCTTTTCCAAATCCCAAATTGTTTGCTTGCTCTTGTAGATACCAAATCCCTTGAATAGCCGAAACCAGTAAGCTCTTTTAAAAGCTCCTTAACACTAGCACAATAGAAATACATCATTATGGCCTTAAGCATTTTCGGCCATTCTTAAAAATCAAAGTCTAGCCTTGATTTCGGCCTACAAAAAGAAGGAGAGAAGAAACTAATTACTTAAGGGGAGTACTTACCAACGTTCGAAGAGATCACAAACACATAGTCGATAGCACCTTTCATCAAGATTCGGTTAAGGTGTCTAAAGGTGGAGGGGCTTCGGTTAACCTTTCAAATAATGGGTGTATTCGGCTAAGCCAGCAAATAGGAAGAAAAGAACAATAAATCGTTTGGTATCGAGCTAGACACTTTGCAAACGAATTTGGCACCTCTTTTGCTACAAGAAGATCGGTGAAGATAGCCCCTAGAGAGATGCTTCATTCGGCCATGCACATTTGGGAAGGAATCAAAAACAATCTAAAGAGGTTTGGCCTTGCTTTCCCAAGCTCAAAGCTGACCAAAAAGCTCCCTTTTTGTTCTACTCAAAACCGGTTATTCACCAAAAAGGCAACAAGAAAATCGGCCATGCATCCTTCCCCAAACTTTGCTTCATTCGGCCATGTTCCAAAAATGCAAAGAAAGGGAAAGCAAAAGCATGGATTTTAGCCATGCTTTCATTGTTATCACCAAGGCCGATCAACCAAGTCCCTAGGAGCTCCATACTTCAATCGGCCATACTTTTACAACCCATGCCGCACATGTTTCTCCTTTTTGGTTAATTGAATATTGTTTATTAGCAAGCTCATCACCAAGTTCCTTCATCCAACAATTAAAAATGAACATCCAAGACATGCCCAAACTCCCAACGGCATGCTTTGTTCCCATTATCACAAAAACAAAGAAAATTCTTTGTTAAATAGCATGCCCAAGACCATTTGAAATTTAAAAATCAAACTTAGCTAATTCCCATGCATAAAATAATAATAATACTTATAATTTCCCATACCTTCCAAAAGAATAAAAATAAAATAACAATTCTCTCTTAAAACATGGCTCACGCATGCATGCTGCATGTTGCATGCAGCCACTTTCCCGTCAGCAGAAAAAAAAAAGAAACAAGGTCACGCTGCGCTCCAGGGTCTCGAACTCGAGACCTGGAGAAGACATGTCCACGCCCCAGCCATTCGGTCTCTAAGCATTTCATGCGATAATCTCCTCTGGATTTCTTTTAAGCTTTACTTTCGCTGGCTCCGTAAGCTTTAATGCTAAGAGCAGAAAAATAGAATGCTCTAAGAGAGAACTCCAGGACTCGAACGCGAGTCCCCTTAGTCGCTACTCTCAAGCCACGTCCTTAACCACTCGGCCACCCTGACTTTCATGTCAATATTGCTTGCCGAATTTCTTTTAAACCTTACCTTGCCAGTTCCCAGGTCTGAATGCTAAAAAGAAAATAAAGCGCATCATGCGCGATCTCTAGGACTCGAACACGAGTCTTCCGAGCCTTAGCTCTCACACAATGTCCTTGGCCACTCGGCCACTATGCATTTTATGTTAACAGCCGCATTAAAAATCCTTTTGACCCTTACTTGCATGCGACCCTTGCCTGACGCAAAAAAACAAAATAAAATGCAGCCTTCAGGACTCGAACTCGAGTCCTTGCGAAGGCCTCTGTCTTGCTGCTAACGTCCCGACCGCTCGGCCAGGCGCCTTTTTGTGATTCAAATCACCTCAATTTATTCTTAAGGCCTCCTTGCCCAAATTTCCACTTTTTAACCCTCAATTTTCAAAATTTTCAAAAGTGTCCCATTTTAATCCGGGAGTTTTAGAAACTCCAAAAACTTATCAAAACCACTCTTGAGGCCTAATACACTCGAATTATTCTCCAAACTTGTAACCCCTAATTCGGGATATTACAATTCTACCCCCCCTTAAAAATAATTTCGTCCTCGAAATTACTTATGAACGAACATCCGTACATTTCAATTCACCACATATCAATCATATATACTCAATTATACACATATGCGAACACATTTCAAACTTTTTCACATTTAGCATATTCACATATGGCCACTTTTCCATAAGCATATTCAAGCTTAATTTCCATTTTAGAAATTCATACACATCATTGGTAAGATCAATGGCACACTTTAACATTCTTATCGAAGCTTGAACTATACCACATCTTACTTAGTTCGAATGGGAATATACCAACTTTCCTTATTCCTTGCAAATAGGAAAGACTTGTATTTACCCGAGCATTTAGCTTATGGTAACAAACATGTTTCATCTTGTATGTGATTCATGAATTTTCTATTATAGCACATCATCGGCATTAAACCGGTTAGGCATCGAAGCCTGAAATACACACCGGCACAAGGCCTGCTAGGCATCAAAGCCCGAAATATACACCGGCACAAAGCCTGCTAGGCATCAAAGCCCGAAATATACACCGGCACAAAGCCTGCTAAGCATCAAAGCCTGAAATATAACACCGGCACAAAGCCTGCTAGGCATCAAAGCCTGAAATATAACACCGGCACAAAGCCTGCTAGGCATCAAAGCCTGAAATATAACACCGGCACAAAGCCTGCTAGGCATCAAAGCCTGAAATATAACACCGGCACAAAGCCTGCTAGGCATCAAAGCCTGAAATATAACATTATCAGCATCTGAATCACATTACAAGCTGGCCAGAAATATAAACCATATAATTCACATCACTTGTATTTATCACTTCAATTATATTTCATGATAGATAGTCTATCCACATATCACTTGTACTTATCACTTCAATAACATTTCGTGATAGAAGGTCTATCCACAGTCGGCTTTCACTATATTTATAACCAGGATTCCAACATGTACACAAGGTTATAACTAACCTTAACAATATTCAATTGTTTATAGACTTATACTTTAAAACATTTTCAAAATTTTTATTCCAACACTTGCCGACATGATATTTTCCATACTGAGCACACGGGCGGTCCCGATTTCTCATAGCTGGTTTAGTCACACTAGCAAAACTTTTAAGCCTCGGTCTTTTCTGAAGACCCTCAGATAATTTAGACAATTCAAAATTTCTTCTATCACGATTCCTATCCTTATTTCGATTTTATTTCATCGAGTCCTTACTCTCTCCAGTTATCTTAACATTTTCGACAACAAATTCCCGTTCCTGTTGAGGAACTATTAACAGTCTCAGGCCGTTCTTTAATCCGTCCTTAAACTGGACACATCGTTCATGTTTTATAACCACTATTCCTCGATTAAAATCTGCTTAACTTTAGTAATTTAGCCTCGTATTTTGCCATGGACTTGTTCCATTGAACTAGTCCCAAGAACATATTTCTCTGAGCATCAATGTAATAAGTATCGACATATTTCTTCTGGTATGCCACCTTGACATATTCTCAAGTGAGGTTCTCAGCCATGACACTATCCCGAGCCGTGAGCCATCATTGATACGTCTCGTCGCAAAGTAGCGTCACCATTTCTTTCACTTTTTCCTCAGGGCTCAAAACGAGCTTATCCATAACTCACTTGGTTATTTCCAACCATTATTCAATCGTACTGGGTGCCACGTCTGTTACATCATGGAACAATTCCGCTTTATTGGCTCAAAGTCGCTCGGGAACAAATTTTCGAGTTGTCATATTTCTCCCTCTCCAACCACTATCTCTAAACTCGCAACACTATCCGCGATACAGCATTATCTCTTGTTTGATCTTGCTACTCATTATCAAAGGCTGGTGGTGGAGGTGATACCTTATTATCAACCCTTGACCCGATTTAAGGAGTCCTGATACGGCCATTTTGCCTCGATCATGTCCTCTAGGACTCATCTCTTATCGCGCAATCCAACTTAAAAGTTTTATGCATTAGAAATTTGTTCCACTGATTATCCGCGAACAATTTTATGGAACAAGTATTTTAGAAGTGGTTCTTTCGATCACACATAGGTTCGGTTCAAGTTCGCTACTTCTTATTCAGAGAGTCACACACACATTCATAAGCAAAGACACATTCATTCACTACACCTCTAGGGTCATTTCAGTTCTCAAGTCTTATGCACTTGTTTTTGAGTAGACTAGTCTTAGGGTTCGATAGCCCAAATTTTCTAATCTACAAGCCCAATTTATGCTCATATAGTTCACATATTCAATATACCTCAATAGTCAGAGGTACTTACCAGGTGGACTTCGGGTCGGAGGTACAGGTGCCATGCCAGAACGAGCCCAAAATAGAAGTTCACATTTTGAAAAGCCCACTTTCGAAAACTGTTTTCGGGCCCAAAACCTCAAAGCCGAGTTTTGAACCATGCTCTAATACCAAAATGTAACACCCCAAACCCGGCCCATTTAATCCGACCGAATTTGGAATGCTACTGCGGAACACTTTCGAAAAACATTCTTACTTAAGAGGTACACCGTTTAAAATTTGTTGAGTTCAGTAAAATAATTTCGTGACTTGTAATATTCTAAGTAAAAATCGAAGTTTATTATAAAAATGTCGGATTCGAGCTTTGCTCGGGAAAATAAAACCGTTTTCAATCAACCTTTCATAGTAGGGCATATTAATAACGATACTTAATAATTGGACTGAAATACTTTAGTGGGCCTTATTACAATACACACTTAATCAAAATACGAATAATATAAATATTTAATTCATTAACCAAGAGATTCCTTTGCATGAAAATCCACTTTTGCATGGCCACCTTTATATCCTCTCCGACCCGGTCCAAGCTTTACGCGCCACTTGAAAGGTTTAATAAAATAGAGTGAGTCACCAAGACTCAGTGCATAGTTAATACACATGTCCTCACATATGGGCTTGGCCCATATCCACACAATTCATATATATATAACATACAATTATAAATATGCCATTATGAATACACAATATTATTAATATAATTACGATATACATTTACGAAGTCCAATCCACAAGTGATCCACATATCTTTCTTTTGCACATTATTTCTTAGAGCCGTGGCTAAGCCACCGATCCCATAGGGATCTCACATATCTTTCAATTCCCAATTCATCAAGCACGAATGTGGCACGAGGTTCGGATTAGACCACTCACATAGTGTACATCCTTTTCTTCAATAGTCACATCATAAGTCTCATGCGTACTTATATGTACCATAGCACGTTTTGTACGAAACAAATATATATATTTTATACCATGGTCACATATTACTCAAAACAATATACATAACATGTCATCACTTTATTTTACATTCATCGCCAATCAATCATTAACACAAATCACTGAAAAGTCAATATCATAGTCACTAACCTGATTATTTGATCACTTACCTTGGTATCCTTACTCTTAGCCTTTATTTTGGCTAACATGCATAACATATTCGTTTTCATAAAACGACACATACAACACATATCATGAATAACAAACAAGAATGCGATAACTACGCACCTGATTTTAGCGAGATTCTGATCTATCGAATCTAACAAAGTCTATAGTCCCGAAAGCTTCTGTTACATTTATCGATTAGCCCCTAGAACACATAACCGAAATCGGTCACACTTAATACCAATATCATGGCCTTAGGCCGAATACCACAACCACTTACCTAGCTTATTACGATCCCGAAACACCACTTGTTCTCGTAGATTAGCTCTCGAAGTCATCGAAAGTCCTATTAAAACGTTGTTAGAATGGGCTCATACACAACTCTATAAACAAAAGCTCTTGGCCGAATATTACACATCTTACCTATCTTTTCCAAATCCCAAATTGTTTGCTTGCTCTTGTAGATACCAAATCCCTTGAATAGCCGAAACCAGTAAGCTCTTTTAAAAGCTCCTTAACACTAGCACAATAGAAATACATCATTATGGCCTTAAGCATTTTCGGCCATTCTTAAAAATCAAAGTCTAGCCTTGATTTCGGCCTACAAAAAGAAGGAGAGAAGAAACTAATTACTTAAGGGGAGTACTTACCAACGTTCGAAGAGATCACAAACACATAGTCGATAGCACCTTTCATCAAGATTCGGTTAAGGTGTCTAAAGGTGGAGGGGCTTCGGTTAACCTTTCAAATAATGGGTGTATTCGGCTAAGCCAGCAAATAGGAAGAAAAGAACAATAAATCGTTTGGTATCGAGCTAGACACTTTGCAAACGAATTTGGCACCTCTTTTGCTACAAGAAGATCGGTGAAGATAGCCCCTAGAGAGATGCTTCATTCGGCCATGCACATTTGGGAAGGAATCAAAAACAATCTAAAGAGGTTTGGCCTTGCTTTCCCAAGCTCAAAGCTGACCAAAAAGCTCCCTTTTTGTTCTACTCAAAACCGGTTATTCACCAAAAAGGCAACAAGAAAATCGGCCATGCATCCTTCCCCAAACTTTGCTTCATTCGGCCATGTTCCAAAAATGCAAAGAAAGGGAAAGCAAAAGCATGGATTTTAGCCATGCTTTCATTGTTATCACCAAGGCCGATCAACCAAGTCCCTAGGAGCTCCATGCTTCAATCGGCCATACTTTTACAACCCATGCCGCACATGTTTCTCCTTTTTGGTTAATTGAATATTGTTTATTAGCAAGCTCATCACCAAGTTCCTTCATCCAACAATTAAAAATGAACATCCAAGACATGCCCAAACTCCCAACGGCATGCTTTGTTCCCATTATCACAAAAACAAAGAAAATTCTTTGTTAAATAGCATGCCCAAGACCATTTGAAATTTAAAAATCAAACTTAGCTAATTCCCATGCATAAAATAATAATAATACTTATAATTTCCCATACCTTCCAAAAGAATAAAAATAAAATAACAATTCTCTCTTAAAACATGGCTCACGCATGCATGCTGCATGTTGCATGCAGCCACTTTCCCGTCAGCAGAAAAAAAAAAGAAACAAGGTCACGCTGCGCTCCAGGGTCTCGAACTCGAGACCTGGAGAAGACATGTCCACGCCCCAGCCATTCGGTCTCTAAGCATTTCATGCGATAATCTCCTCTGGATTTCTTTTAAGCTTTACTTTCGCTGGCTCCGTAAGCTTTAATGCTAAGAGCAGAAAAATAGAATGCTCTAAGAGAGAACTCCAGGACTCGAACGCTAGTCCCCTTAGTCGCTACTCTCAAGCCACGTCCTTAACCACTCGGCCACCCTGACTTTCATTTCAATATTGCTTGCCGAATTTCTTTTAAACCTTACCTTGCCAGTTCCCAGGTCTGAATGCTAAAAAGAAAATAAAGCGCATCATGCGCGATCTCTAGGACTCGAACACGAGTCTTCCGAGCCTTAGCTCTCACACAATGTCCTTGGCCACTCGGCCACTATGCATTTTATGTTAACAGCCGCATTAAAAATCCTTTTGACCCTTACTTGCATGCGACCCTTGCCTGACGCAAAAAAACAAAATAAAATGCAGCCTTCAGGACTCGAACTTGAGTCCTTGCGAAGGCCTCTGTCTTGCTGCTAACGTCCCGACCGCTCGGCCAGGCGCCTTTTTGTGATTCAAATCACCTCAATTTATTCTTAAGGCCTCCTTGCCCAAATTTCCATTTTTAACCCTCAATTTTCAAAATTTTCAAAAGTGTCCCATTTTAATCCGGGAGTTTTAGAAACTCCAAAAACTCATCAAAACCACTCTTGAGGCCTAATACACTCGAATTATTCTCCAAACTCGTAACCCCTAATTCGGGATATTACAGTTTTCATGCTTAGCTTCCATGAAGAAGGAGGCTCTGGCATTTGGACAAGCTAAGTTGGTGAGGACGAAGGATTTAATGTGAGTTTCTATTCTCAGCTTAGGGGATTTTTTGTTGATGTACTGGAATGTTCTCCTTGTATGTCTACTATGAGTTCTGTTTGAATTCCATGGTTGTGTGTGATCACAGTGAATGAGTATGCTATGCATGCATAAAGTTGTGAAAATATACGGATACTTGCAAGTATGTTCTCTGGGTGCCAAATGTGGTTGTGTAATGACATATTGATAAGTGGGTACTATATGTGTAACAGCCCAGTTTAGACCCTAGTCGGAACAGTAGTTTCGAGACCACAAATCCGAGGTTGAAATAGTAATTTAATATTATTTTCTGTGTGAATAGTATGTGATATAGTCCGTGTGAAAATTCTGTGTGGTAATTTTATCGATTGTGTGCCGAAATAAGAGAATGACTTAATTGCGTAAAGAGTAAAAGCTAAGTGCTGATTTTTAAATACTTAAGTGTTGTTGTTTTATTAATGTGGAGGCCTTATGAGGCAATAATGCCAATATTTAGATAGTGGTATAGTAAAAGTCATGAATGGCCTCATTATATATATGTTATATATGTTTAATGAAAGGTCATTTTTGTAATTGAATTAATAATATAAGATTAGTAAAACAAAACATGAAATGAGATGAGTATTCATCTTTTTACTTTCCGAAAATAAAAAAAGAAAGGGCTAGGAAGCTTTAAGGTTTGGGCAAGCTTAGGCACAAATGGGTTTGGACCCATGTGTCCAGGCCGTGCCAAAACAGAGCATGTATTCTGACTTTTCCACATGGCCACCAAGCACGCCCGTGTGCTAAGGCCGTGTACTCTTAGGCAATATACTGACTTATTCACACGGCTACTACGCACGTCCATGTATCGTGGCCGTGCATATTTGGACTAGCTACTGACTTTATCCCACGGTTACTAGGCACACCCGTGTGCCATAACCGTGTACACAAAATAGGCCATTTGCAAGGCCAATTTGCCACCCACACAAGGATTTACCAACAAGCTTCATTACAATGCCAATTCATGCTTTTAAATGCAGTCAAACCTACCATTTCATGCACTCAATACCCATCAACATTACCATCTACTTCCATGCTTATTATCATCACAACTAAGTCCATTCAAAGTGACAATTATACATTTCAAAGCATATGAAATTCAAGCATCATATAATCCATACCAAAAATTCATCTTCAAATCACATTTTTCACAATCAACAAGATCATGAAATATACTACATTCATAGCTCATTCATCAATTCTACATCATTCAACTTCCAAGCCAACTCACATGGCAAGGATTAAACATTTCAAGACATATTTTAACTTCTAGCCTATACATGCCATAATTCAACTATATACATCTTTCCAAAGTACCAAAATAGATTGCCGATAGTGTGATAGAGATGCTGACGATCCCCGGATCCGAGCTAGCTTTATTGACACTGCAAAGCAGAAAAACAAATGAAACAATATGCTTTCCAAAGCTTAGTAAGTTCGTAACATAACACATTTAAATCAAAACAAACCATCACATAGATTATTTCACATCTATATATATATTGTACCATCCAAAGCTAATATGCTCATTTAACATTTCATAATCTCATTCATAAATTCATCAACCACATAGGTTTCAAACGTACCTTAGTGAACACTTAGTTGTCAACTACATTTGCTACTCAATACTCATTATTCCATTTCGATCAACTTCCGTATCTTCTTTGATTCAATCACACACTTAGTGCCCAAATAGTTAGCCGAAGCTTAATTAACATCGCACACATAATGCATCTATATCAAACTGATCTTAAATCGGTATCGCACACATAATGCCAACCACAAAGCCAAAGCTTATATTATTTCGCACACACAGTGCTAATAATCTCGGTCACATTTCTGAATACGCACACTTAGTGCCACGTAACTCAAGCTCTATATAATCATACCACTCATTTCATAGCATTAAACATAACTAAATATACACATTATGTTCGAACTTACCTTGGACGTCAAACTATCGAAACGGTCGATTAATCGAGCACCTTATCTTTTCCTCGATCTCGATCCGAACCTCTCCTCTCTTGGTCTATACACATTCAAATTCAATCCATTCAATCACCAAATCATTCATTTTAGTCCAAACACACATATTTAGGGCATTTTATAAAATAGCCTTCACATTTTCACATTTCGACACTTTAGTCCCTAATTCATAAAATCATCAAATTCATATAATTTCTTTCCGCATAAGCTTAGCCGAATTTCCCTTGTTTTCATAAAAACCCTCACATTTCATTCATTTCACATTTTAATCCTTTAATTTCTCATTTTCTCAATTAAGCCTAAAATGCTCAATTTCACTAAAAATCCCAATACCAACTATGTTAACCCAACACCAAGTTTTCATATTTCACTATCAACTAGCACATAGCTCAAGCATTCATCAATGGCTCATCACAAAAACATCATCAATTCACAAAATTACAACATGGGTTAGCTAGAGCACAAAGCAACGATTACGAAAACGTAGAAATTAACAAAAACTGAGCTCAAACATACCTTGAATTGAGCTTGGAAATAACCAAAATCTTCAAAGCTCTTAAGCCTTTCTTTTTCTTCTAATTTCGGTGGATGAACACCATTAAAATGCCACCATTTTGTCCTTATTTTATTAAATAACATTGTTTATTCATTTACTTATTTAGCCCTTATTAAACATATATATAACATATATACACTAAGGCTATTTTTGTCCATTATCACCCACTATCACTAATAATGGTCAAATTGCATCTTAAAGCCTGCATATTAAAAAGACAACCACAATTAGGCTCTTATAAATCAGCACACAGCTTTTGTATTTTATGCGAGTAGATCCTTTTTCTTAATTCGGCACACAGTCAATAAAATCTTCACACAGAAATTTCACATAGGCTAAATCACATACTATTCACACAGAAAATAATATTAAATTATTATTTTGACCTCGGATTTGTGGTCTCAAAACTACTATTCTAACTAGGGTCTAAACCAGGCTATTACAACTTTCCCCATCTTAGGGATTTTCGTCCCGAAAATCTTACCAGTGAATAGGTGTGGATATTGCTCTCTTATAATATTTTCAGGCTCCCACGTAGCCTCCTCAACTCCGTGCTTGTGCCACAACACTTTCACTAAGGAAATTCTTTGTTTCTCAACTCTTTGGTCTCTCGTGCAAAAATTTGAATCGGTTCTTCACTATAAGACAAATCTAACTGAATCTCAACCTCAGTAGGAGCAATCACATGAGATGGATCAGATCTGTACCGTCGAAACATCGACACATGAAACACATTATGAATTTTCTCTAAGTCAGGTGGCAACAACAATCTATAAGCCACTGGCCCAATTCTCTCAATAATCTCATATGGTCTGATGAACCTCAGACTCAATTTGCCTTTTCGGCCAAATTGAAGTATTTTATTCCACGGAGACACTTTGAAGAATACTTTATCACCAACTTGAAATTCATTATCCTTTCGTTTCAAATCTGCATAAGACTCCTGACGATCTGAGGCCGCTTTCAAACTGTCACGAATCACTTTCACTTTATGCTCAGTCTCTTTTATTAAATCAACCCCGTAAATCTTATTCTCACTCAGTTCAGTCCAATACAATGGAGTTCGACATTTATGACCATGAAGAGCCTCGTACGGTGCCATTTTGATACTAGTTTGAAAACTATTATTGTATGCAAACTCAATCAACGAAAACTGTCTTTCCCACGTACTTTGAAATTCAAGTATACAGCATCTAAACATATCTTTGAGAACTTGAATGATCCCCTCGGATTGACCATCCGTTTGCGGGTGAAAAATAGTACTGAAATACAATTTCATGCCTAAAGCCTCTTGCAACTTCTTCCAAAAATGGGAACTAAATCTCGGATCTCTATCAGATACAATAGATAGTGGCACCCCGTGTAATCTCACAATTTCAACAATATACAATTCAGCTAATCTATCGAGTGAATAATCTATTCTCACCGGAACGAAATAAGCTGATTTCGTCAATCTGTCAACTATCACCCAGATTGCATCTTTCTTTCCTGGAGATAAAGGCAATCCCGACACAAAGTCTATCGTAATTCTCTCCCATTTCCACTCAGGAATCATGATCGGTTGTTACAAACTAGACGGAACCTGATGTTCAGCTTTAACTTGCTGACAAATTAAACATTTCGACACAAAGTCAGAGATGTCCCGTTTCATACGATGCCACCAATAAAACTATTTCAAATCATTATACATTTTCGTACTCCCCGGATGAACAGCCAGACAACTACTGTGAGCTTCATTCAAAATCATCTGAATCAACTCTGAATTTCTCGGGACATAAATTCGATCTCTAAATCTCAGACAATCATCATTATCAACTCGAAATTCTGAATCAACATTCAATTCACACTGAGTTCGTTTAGCCATCATTTCAACATCACTTTTCTCGGCATCACAAATCTGATGTACATACATCGGCTTTACTTTCAACTCGGCCAAAACTGCATTATTATCACACAGATCTATCTGAGTACTCATAGCTTGCAAGGCACATAATGATTTTCGACTCAAGGCATTAGCTACAACACTAGCTTTACCCGGGTGGTAATCTATCACAAGCTCGTAGTCTTTCAACAATTCTAACCATCTTCTCTGTCGCAAATTCAATTTTTTCTGAGTCATCAAGTATTTCAAACTCTTGTGATCTGTAAAGATATGGCATTTCTCACCAAATAAA
Source organism: Gossypium australe (assembly GCA_005393395.2). Lineage (NCBI taxonomy): Eukaryota > Viridiplantae > Streptophyta > Magnoliopsida > Malvales > Malvaceae > Gossypium > Gossypium australe. Next base: position 93,363,364 of record CM016626.1, on the reverse strand, counting down.
TAATGACGCCAAATTTTCAATGCAAACACAATTACTGCTTATTCAAGGTCGTGTGTCGGATAGTTCTTTTCATGCGACTTTAATTGCCTCGAAGCATAAGCAATGACTTTGCCTTTTTGCATCAGCACACAACTTAAACCATTTAACGACGCATCACTATAAACTATAAACTCTTTACCCAATTCTGGTTGAACTAACACAGGTGCCTCTGTTAACAATGCTTTCAACTGCTCAAAACTCTACTGGCACTTTCCTGACCACTCGAATCTAACATCTTTCTGTAGAAACTTTGTTAATGGAGTCGCAATCATCGAGAAGCCTTTCACAAACCATCTATAATATCCCGCTAGTCCCCAAAAACTACAAAATTCAGACATATTTCTCGGAGGCTTCCATTCCAAAATAGCTGAAATATTACTTGGTTCAACTCGTATTCCCTTAACTAATACAATATGCCCCAGGAAACCAACTTCTTGCAACCAAAATTCACATTTACTTATCATACAACTGTTTCTCACGCAGAGTCTGTAACACTATTCTCAAATGTTCGGCATGTTGCGCCTGATCATAGGAATGTATTAGAATATCATCAATCAACACCACATTAAAATAATCCAAATACGACCTGAATATCTGATTCATTACATCCATAAACACTGTAGGAGCATTTGTTAGTACGAAAGGCATCACTAAGAATTCATAATGTCTGTACCTCGTTCTGAAAATAGTTTTCGGCACATCGAATTCTTTAACTCTCAACTGATAGTAGCCCGATCACAAATCTATCTTAGAAAACACCGTAGCTCCTTTCAGCTGATCAAACAAATAATCAATACGTGGTAACAGATACTTATTTTTAATAGTCACTTTATTTAATTGTCTGTAATCAATACACATTCTCATAGTACCGTCTTTCTTTTTCACAAATAACACAGGAGCACCCCAGGGCGAGAAACTCGATCTTGCAAACCCCTATTAGTTAACTCTTGCAACTGTGACTTTAACTCTTTTAATTCTGTTGGTGCCATTCTATACATTGCTATCGAGATAGGAGCCATTCCTGGTACCAAATCAATGCCAAATTCAACTTTTCAAATCGGAGGAAATCCCGGTAACTCTTCAGGAAACACATTTGGAAACTCACAAACCACAGGCACAGATTCAACTTTCTTATCTAACACTTTTGTATCAATCACATATGCTAGATAGGCTTCGCAACCCATTCTCACATAGTTCATAGCTTTCATTGCGGATACAACAGCTGGTAACCCTTTCATATCACTGGATTCAATTCGAACTATCTCACCATTCTGACTTCTCAATTCAATACTCTTTCTTTTACAATTCACAATAGCATTATGTAGAATGAGCCAATCCATACCCAGAATTATATCGAACTCATCGAATGGTAGCAACATTAAATTGGCCGAAAAACATAAATCACGAAACATCAATGAACAATTCTTGTACACCTTATCCACCAAGATACACTTGCCTAATGGTTCGATACTCTAACCCCAAATTTAGTAAATTCAATAGGTAGAGTCTTATTTAATACTAGATTCACACACACATAGGAATAAGTTAAACCGAGATCTATTAATGCAATCATATCAGTATCGAAAACATGGTTTTTGAAAAACACCATAATGTGACACGCCAGATTCGAGCCTAATTTCTAGGCCAGGTTTGGAGTGTTACATTTAGTGGTATCAGAGCCAAGTTGTAAAACTCGGTCGTGGAATGGATTTTCAAAATTTTGTATTACAAGAGGTTGGTTTCAAATATGTGAAGTGTTTGAGGTATTTTTCTGAAAAGTGTGGCACATCGAGTCTCCGGTTCTGAATCTGTAAGTTTTCTGAATACTGTTGTTTCCTTTTAACTGTTATGCCATAGGAAACATTGTGATTACTTTAGTTATAAGACTGTACTGTGATACTCTAGTTAGAGTAAACTGAAAAGTCGTAGGAAACTAAGACTGTAGCGAGCACAAGAGGTACTCGCGGACGAGGTTTAAGGGGCTGTGATTAGAGTGTGCAGCGGTAGCGTAGTGGTGTAGTTGTTACACGACTATCTTGTTATTTGGAAATTTTGGGGACGGAATTTCTTTAAGGAGTGGTGAATTGTAACGCCTCAAATTTGGGCGTAGAAGTATTGGGCCTTGAGTAAAGGTCTGTAAATAGGTATTCAATTGTGCAAGGAAATGACACAATTAAATCTCTACTTCAGTGGTTAAGGGTCCTAAGAAGTGTTGGAACAGTTCTGGGTTCAAACTTGGGCTTTAGCAAAAATTTTGGTTTTAAGTGAATAAAACCCTGGATGCTTGGATGTACGCCTTTTAAATTATTGTGTTAAAAAAATGACACAAGGAAGCATGTGGTCTAGTGGTTGTGGCGTCAATAAGGTTGTAAGGGAGCCTGGGTTAAGTCTTGACTCTTGCAAATTATTTTGGTTTTTCTTTTAAAGGAACCTGAACTTTGGCCTATAGACCTTTTTATTAATTGAGGATATTTTGTGACACAAAAGAGCTTGTGGCAAGGAGGCAACTGGCGTGTTGAGCTATTGTGGGGGGCTTGGGTTTGAATCCCCTTGCAAGTAAAATACAATTATTTTGCTACATGGGGATGGTAAGTGGTTGAATTGGATGGAAACTCTGGAAGGTTGTTGTGGACTTGGTAACTAAGTGGTGAAGTTTGAATTGGTCATGGAGAAAATGTAGGAGGAAAAAGGGGAATTTGAATTGGATGGTGGAGAGGTTGGGGAGGGATTTTAGGAGTGGATTAATGGTGGTGGATGGTTTGAGTGATTTGGGGAGGAAAATTTAGGCTTTTGAAAAGAAAGAGGGGTGTGTGCCGAATAAGAATTTTGGCTTATCAGAAATTGGCTTTGAGTAGTCTTTTACTCTCTAATTCGGTGGCTTGAAACATTTTGGTTGTTTCTTTCTTGGAGGCCGATTTGTGCTAAGAGTGTGGGCAGTATCTTTTCATTTTTGGTCATATCGAATACCTTTTGGGTTCTTTTGTTCCCTACTTTGCATTCCTCTGCAAACCTCCTGTCAAACTGATTCTTTTTCTCTCCTCTACCTCTTCACACTTTTGCCGAATATTTCTTTTCTCTCTCATTTGGTTGATGTGTTTTTGGCCAAACACATTGTTATCTCCTCTCTTCCTTCTTTTGGCTTTTCTCATTTCCCTCCTCTTTTGCTAGAGCTGAATAACCTGAACTTCTGTGCTAGTCGAATACTTGGTCTCAAAGGAGTGCGATTGTTTCTTCTCATGCTTCGGTTTAAGGGTGTGTTGTGGTGGTGACCAAATACTTCTGTCTCTCAGTCTTAACTCCACAGTTTGGGTAAGTTGCGATACTCCTGTGTCAATTATTTGCGTATATGATATTAGTTATTGAGTCGCGAATGGGATGCAGGTAGTCTTTTCTAAGGACTTGAAGTGAAGTGATCTCCTGCGACGGCCTGAGTGAGATTGATTAAGGCAGGTGATAGGTAAGCCTCCGAACAGGAGTTTTGGGTTAAGTTTCTCTTCAATTGATTGATAAGTGACTAACCGAAGTTTCTGGTTGGGTTAGGGTGGTGTTCTTGTGGGTTAGTCGCGCACGTTCGCAACTAGGTGTGTATTTTTACCCTTTACCTGATAGTCAACTGATAAGCCGAAGATGTGTATTTATACCCTGTGACCGATAATCGGTAAAAGAGCTGAAAGGTGTGTGTAACAGTACCCTGTACTCGATAGTTGGCGAGAAAGCCGATAGAGTGTGTGTAACCACACTCCTTCTAATTGTAGATCGACAAAATGTCGAAAAGCCGGAATACCAGCGAATGATGCCACACGAGCGTGTGATCGCACGTGTGGTGGACCAAGCCCACGAATATGGGCATAAGATGGTTGCGGCCACCATGAGTGTTCTCATGGGCTTAGGTCGTTTTGGGCCGCGTTGGGGCCGAAATGGGCCATGTGGGCCTAATAGGCCTGTAGGCCCCACACGTATTAAATTTGCATATTGTGGTAAATGTTAGACTGAGCTGTGTAGTCCACATGGCTAGGGTCGTTTTTGGGCAATGGGCCGTGTAGGCCATTGGGTTGGTGGGCCCCACACAGATAAAATGCATGTTATGTGGTTTCTATTGGTTTGAACCGTGTTGTTCGTATAGCCAAGGCTATTTTTGGGCTAATTGGGCCACACGAGCATGTGGGCCCACTTGGGCCGAGTAATGGGCCTTAGGCCCATTTGCATCGTTGTGATTGTGTAGGTTACTTAAGTCACTCGAGGCGACGATAGACCTTTTGTTGGGTCGCTAAGACCCCGATTTGTGAAATTACCAAAATACCCTCAATTTGTGAAATTACCGAAATACCCTCGATTTGGGAAATTACTGAAATACCCTCGATTTGTGAAATTATCGAAATACCCTCGATTTGTGAAATTACTAAAATACCCTTGATTTATGAAGTTACTAAAATACCCCCGATTTATGAATTTATCGAAATACCCCTAGTTTGTAAAATTATCAAAATAACCTCGATTTGTGAAATTACCGAAATGCCTCAGTTTGTAAAATTACTAAAATAACCTCGATTTGTAAAATTACCTAAATACCCCCCAGTTTGCCAAAATTACCAAAATACCCTTGTAGGGTAGAATTACCGAAATACCCTTGAAGGGTAGGATTACAGAAATACCCTTATAGGGTAAAATGACTATTTTTCCCTTGTGGGTAAAGGACTGACTTGTGCTATGATTTGACTGGGATTGTATGATTGTGATTAATTGACTTGATTGTGGTCGTGTGAATGATATGCTTTTAATATATGTTTAAATGACTGTTACTGAGCATGGCCATTTTGCATACATGTGTAACGATTGAGCATGACATACACGACATATTGCACGAGGTTGGGACATTGATATGGAGGAAGTTCTGGTAGGGTCGCACGGGTCGTATGAGACGACTGTGGATCCAATATTGATTTTTTAAGGTCGCACGGGTTGCATGAGATGACTGTGGACCGACAGACGGCTTAAAGCCGCGTAATCTTGATTATGGCTTTGTGCCAATCGTATTTACCCGTGACTGTGTGCCAATTATGTTACCGTCGCTGATGGCTATGTGCCAAACTTATTACAGTTACCGATAGCTTTGTACCATCCTGATTATGGTTTATAACAATTCTATTTATGGCTTTTAGCCGTTCTGTTAACTGGCAGTGTTGCTGCGATGTTTATGGCTTTTAGCCGTTTTGTCCAGGGCGTCGAGCCTTTCTGTTGACTTAGTGCTACAACCGGTGCTAAGCTTGGTGTGTTGGATGGGTGGGTCGATTTTATCCCTACATGGTGTGTTGGTTGGTACGAGTGGTGTTTTGGCTGGATCGGGGTGGGATGCATCGTCATACTGTTGCATATTTGTTTATGAGATCTGTCACTATACTGGGCTTAGGCCACTTGTTCTATTACTGGTTTGGGCTAGGCTCAATAGATTCTGTTATGGGCTATGACCCAAATGATATTGTAGTGGGATTTGGCCCACGTATGCTCTGAATCGGACTGTACTATTACTGTTAAAGGGCTTTGGCCCAGACTGTTTCGATTTCTGTTTCTGTATACTGTGTAACAGTCCGAATTTGACCCAAATCGGAACGGTGGTTTCGGGACCATGAATCCGAGTTCGAGAAATATTTTAATATTATAATTTGAGTCAGTTATATGTGAATTAATGGGTGTGAAAGTTTCGTATAAAAATTTAACTGTTTGTGTGCTCAATTAGTTAAAAAGGACTAAATCGCGTTACTGGTAAAAGTGGCCTTTTATTTGATTTATGGTTAAATTGATGTGGCTTTATTTTAGTGAAGTCCTTAAAGGGTAATATACCCATTTTAAATTGTAGTGGACGGCAATGTGGTCTTATAACATGTTTTTAAGTATTATTTTATATGTTAAAGATTATATTATAATTGTTTTATAATTTATAACTATATTATAATAAAATCCCACTTGAGAACAACTCGATTTTAGCCTGATCAGAAATGTGACTTCGGGACCAAGGGTTCTAGTCGGAAAAATAAATTAATATTATTTTTCGTGTTAAATATATATGATTGAGCCTGTGTTGAAATTTCGTGAATTTATTTGACTGTTTGTATGTTTAATTTAAGAAAAAGGACCAAATTACATAAGTGGTAAAAAAAAAATAACATTCATTAAATAAAAGGATTGAATTGAAATGTTCCTTACAAGAATGGATTTGCATGTCAATTTTCCCTAAAAACAAAGTAGTGGACGGCTAGCATGCTAAGAAATGATTATTGTATATGTTATAATAATAATAAAATGTAATACTAATTTAATATGGTGATATTTCTTTAATAAAATAAAGAAATAAGAAAGGAAAGAGAGTATCATCATATTTTTTTTGCTTCCATCACCGAAATTAGAACAAAAGAGAGGAGAGTTGAGCACTCAAATATTCGGCTCTTGCATGGTTCAATAAGGTTAGCATTTTAACTTGATTTTTTTGAAAATTTTTGCATTTGTGAGTCTCTTTCCTTGAGTTTTATTGAACCCAAGTTGAAATTGTTGAAATGGAAGCATGATGAGTGTTCGGCCATTGATGGGTGTCCCTAGGTTGAAATGTTAAATGGTAAAACATCAAGCTCTCTTCATCTCGGTTTATGCATGACTTGTTAAGGTTGGTATCTAAGCTTAGTTTTTATTAAATTCAACGTTTTTGAGGTTATTAACATGCATATTAGCTAGCCCCTTTGTAAATGTATGTTAGATGGCATGTTTCGATTATTACCATGGATATAAAGTTGGGGGATTATGTGACTCAATATGGCACATATTAGAAACGAACTAGACTAGGAGAATCCCTTAAGAATTTTAGAAGAATTTCGGGTATTAGGTTGTTTGATAAGAAGAAAATTTTAGAAAGGGGTTAAATAGCTAAATAATGGACGAAAGGAGTTGGGAATGGTGAGGTGAACATTCGGCCCTTGATTAAGAAGGCCAAATTGTTGACATTTTGTATTTTGAGCTATATATGGATTAAATTGTAAAGCTTAAATAATTGAGGGGTAAAATAGTAAACTTTATAAAATTGAGTTTTGGATGAAATTGAATAGAATTAAATGTGAACAAGCTTTATTTGATATATTATAGATCAAGAATAAAAGGGGAAGGAGTTGGATCATGGGAAGATCATGGTAAACGAGTAGCCGGGAAAGCTTAAATCATATAATTCCGAGGTAAGTTTGTAAGCAATTGGATTGATACAAATTTTATTCAATATTTAATTGTATATGCTAAAGTGAAATAATAGACTTAATTGTATAAAGCCGAATGTGGTATGGGGAATATTTTGTTATATTCGAAATGAGATCAAAATGCATAATTATATATGTAAGCTTGAACTAATTGGGTGGATTAAATAATTGTATATGTATCAAGGTATAGTATACGTGAAAATGGAATGTAATTGATGCTGGAAATTGAAAATGAGGATTTATATATATATATTTATGTAGTTGAGGAAAGACTTTGTCTTTGTTTTGATGAAAACTTAAGGTTCATGTGTATAATAGCCATGCGAATATGGCTAAATTTTTAGTTAAGTATGCTTTTTGTGCCTTTGATACAAATGTCGGTTTATGTTGGCAATGTTTATGCATCCTTAATTGAAGTTTAATCGTTTTTGATAAGGAGATGTATGTATACGAAATGAACCCTTGAATTAGGGATGTGGGTATGTTCGATTATAAGCTAGTTTTTTTTTCATAATTTGCAACGAAACAGTTTGTAGTTAGTAGCAGTGATGTGATTTTGAAAAATCACCAAAAATAGGGTATATTGAATTAGAAAGTGAATAAAATATGAAATTAAATCTTATTGTGTCTATTTTTACATGGAAGAAACAGAGTAGGCAAAGGATTTATATATTATGAGATATTTAAGTTTTAGTGAGACTTGCTCTGAATGAATTCGTGAGCCCCTGTTCTGTCTTGGTAAAATTATTAAAAATTGTACAAAAATAATTATGGAGCATGGTTTATATGTTTAGAATCCGTAATGAGTCTATTTTTGATTGGAATAAACAAGGACATTATTGAAATTTGGTACAATGAGATAATTGTATTTTTGTAAGGATAGGTCAGAATTGTCAAGCAGTGAAATAGGGGTAACTTTGATGAATAAACTGTACTAATTGGCCACATGAAAAATTCTGGAAAAATTATGGTAAAAATTTATATGAGTCTAGTTTCAATGAAAATTTACGGATCTAAATTCCGAGTTTTGTAACTCGAGTTATGATCAATTTAGTCAGCGTGATGCAGTTGGACAGCTTTAAAATTTTATGCACATTTCTGATCAGGTAAGTGTCAGGTAAGTCCTTTAGCTAAGGCATGTCAAAGAATTTATTTTGATCATCTTAAATAAAAAAAATAAAAATAAAAAAAAAATTTGATGAATTTTAGTACCCATTTATATCATGGCCGAATGTATATAGGTATACTAGGTTGATGATTAAAGTTGGTTATGTGATGTGAATTGTTGGATTGTCTAAGGATAAATGGTTTTGTTGGTTTAATGTGAGATAGCCCAATTAAATTGGACATATGTATAAAATAGTTATGAAGTGTGTTGGGATGTTTAACTGTATTGGTATGACTCGGGCTTTTACGCCTAGCAGGCCTTGTGCCGGTGTTGCTTATCGGGCTTTTACGCCTAGCAGGCTTGATGCCGGTGATGTGTTTTACAAAAGAGGAACCGAATTTGTGTTCAAGGCGAATTAAAGCTAATTTATTGAGTTAATGGCTCAGGTAAGCATGTCAAGTAGGAATTAACTTCTTACATATTCAAAATAAGGTAAGCAAGTAATTCAGTTATCTATTATAAATTGTATGTGTTACAAATGAAATTTATATACATATAAATATGGTTAATATGTGTTCTCGGTTTTACTAATGAATGATATGAAAATTGTGGCTTTGGTCTTCTAATATGTGGATACAAGACTAGGTATATTCGGCCACATGGATTGTTGTGTATTTGATGCTATATTATAAAAATTGAACTTTAAGTATATGAATGTTTCTACATATGGTTACATAAGGACATTTTGGTTGTGGAAGGTTGGATTATGAGTAAATATTTTGTTTATAAGCATTCGGTTAAAAAGAAATTATTCTATAAATTTTATACGTTATATAGGTATGAAATTGACAGTTTGAAAGTAAATGTGAGTACAAACGTACAAGTTGAATTATTTCAATTTTAATGTTTAATGTTTAAATGTTGTATTATCATGAATTTAGGACTTACTAAGCTAGTAAGCTTACTAGTGTGAAATGTTCTCCTTTGTTTTATAGATTTTGATTAAGCTACGAGCTCGAGAGGGATCGTCAAGAAAGTCATCCACACTATCGCCTCCTTTTTGGTACTTTAAATTTTGGTTATGATTTTGAAGGCATGTATAGGTTAGGCTAAGTATTGAAACATATGATGTTTAATTTTGTATATAAATATAGACGTGCGAACATGGCTATTTTCTTGGTTATGTATCGTTGCTATATTTTGAAATTTTTTTATAGCTTGCTCGTAATGTAAATGGATGTTTTAAATTTGATCATGGCCTAAATTACATATGGGAGGTGCTTTCGATATATATATATATATACACCATTTATATATATATATATATTTTCAAATTGGTTGTAATATAATATTATGGAAATGATTGTATTGTTTATACTTAAATCCAACTGAAGTCTATTTCGAAATTGTGTTAGTGTAGTAATGCCACTCAACCCTAGTCCAGCGACGGATACGGGTTAGGGGTGTTACATACTGACTGTTACTCTAGTAAGGGGATTACACACTGAGTTTTCGTAAACTCACCCTGTTTTTAACTGTGCAGGTAATCCCCAGCGTTAGGAGGATCGATGCCGCGAGGGACTCGGAGGTGACCACACGACTGCGGCTGTTATGCTTTGGACTTTACATATGTTTTAAATTCCATTTTGGGCTTTTAATTTCTGTAATAAGGCCTCTCTGGTTTTAATACTGAAATTGGGATTTTGTTACATTTTATATTTGTTAGACGTAGACGAGTTTTCAACCCAATTACTGTTTTTAAAAAAAACATACGTTTTAAACTTCTTTATCTTAAATTGGCTTCCACAACTAAAAGAGATTTTTAACAAAGTTCATAACGTTTTTAAAAGCGATTAACTTTTCAATGAACCACGTTTTGAAATTGATCGAACACAAATTGAGACTTTAATTCTTTTTAAATATTAAGGAGGGTTTTCAATGAAAACATGGTTTTCGAAAAACACTTCAATGTGACACGTTGGATTCGGGCCTAACTTCTAGGCCGAGTTTGGGGTGTTACAAGTAATATGATTTCGGCAGTTTTAGCCTAGAGGTTGACGTTGGAAGGCGAGGATGCCTATTTAGCCTATATTTTGATGAAAATAGAGGATTTCAGTCAAGTCTCAATTGTGAGTTAGTTTCTGGATGTTTTTCTAAATGAGCTTCTCAGTGTACTGCCTGATAGGGGTGTTGAGTTTTCAATTGAGGTTGTACTGGTACAACCCCTATTTGTGCACACCTTATTGCATGACGCCTCTAGAATTGAAAGAGTTGAAGTCTCAACTATAAGACTTGCTAGATAAAGGATTCATTCAACCTAGTGTTTTAGCTTGGAGTGTAGTGATTCAAATTGTAAATAAGAAGGATGGACCCCTACGGTTGTGTATAGATTATTGCCAGTTAAACAAGGTGACCACTAAGAACAAGTAACTGCTACCATGAATTGAAGACTTGTATGATCAACTAAAAGGTGCCTAGCTGTTTTCTAAAATCGATCTTCAATCTGAGTACTATCAAGTTAAAATAAAAGGCGCCAACATTTTGAAGAGTATTTTTGTAACACCCCTAACCCGTATTTGTCGCCGAATTAGGGTTACAGGTGCCTCATTTATACTCACAAGTTCTAAGTACTCTTTAAGTATAATTATCGAGACAGTTGCATACCAAACTTATTATGATTAATAAGATCAAACACACATCATTTTAAAACTTGCAATTCGCTACCATTTACGACACATCTCATTTTACTAACTCATTATTATACTAACCAAAGTGACTAATTCCTTAACTTCATTATCTTACCAAGTTCGGCACCTTACCTCATGCATATAACCATTCAAATTTTTCATGCATACATTTAACACCTTCTTTCTACTATATATATATATATATATATATAGATATTTATTTTTAAAACTCATAAAAACAACCAAGACCGAATATGCATCATTAATAGTGATACACATATATATAGTACAAAACTCTTATCAATAATTTTTATGTTCACTTAGTCCCACTTATAATGGTATGCTGCATATATAAATAACCATTAAAAAACTATTTAAGCATTTAGATCATAATATGGAAACAACATTGTATACCATTCATCATAGCATATAAATCCATATAAAAAGAACATAACCATAGTTGAGAAAATGAAGGTTTAAGCAACCAAAAACTTAGCCATTTTCGCATGGCATACATATTTACATTCGACCAAAAGAGACCAAAGATATGCAAGCTATTACATGCCATAATTTCCTAAGACTTATTGACAAAAAGGTAGTACCAAGATATGGGATAATGTGTTAGACTTTGACAGGATCCACAAGTGCGAGCTTCAATTTTAAGGATCTAGTACAAGGACAAACAAATACACAATGGTAAGCTATTAAAGCTTAGCAAGTTATAAGAAAAGATGATAGTACAATATTGAATAGTAAACAACACTTTTCTTGCATAATGAATATTGAATATTGAGTAAACTTCAACCTCATTACAAGCATTAAGACATTAATCATCAAACGCCATCTCATTGTATCACCAAAACCAAACATTATCATAAGAAATATGTAAGTTGAAATAGCATGCATAACTTATATCATAATGAATTATTTATCTCCTTTTATACACTTACCTGAACTTTCCATTTACTAACTTTTTTTTAAGTAATTGTGTTTTTCAGAAAATTCGATGACCAGCACACATAGTGTAACTTTCCCGTAACGTATCGCTCACATAGAGACGTTACCATAACGTATCGCTCACATAGAGACGTTACCGTAACGTATCTCTCACATAGAGCCGTTACTTAATATAACCGTACACTTAGTGCTCACTTATCGTAACGTATCGCTCGCATAGAGCCGTTACCGTAACGTATCGCTCACATAGAGTCGTTACTTATTTTCTTTCTCTTAATCACATAATACACATTTACAAATGCCCACAACTTAGTACATGTATTATACATATATGCCTATTTTGTATCAATTCTTCTTTCTATGTCTATCCACCACATTCGGCCTTATTCTTATAAATACATAGATAATTATTCTAATTCAACACCACTTGAATCAAGGTTCACATTCAATTACTATTTCATCCCAAAATACATGTATATATATACAACTATTAACCTAAATATTTTAGTTACTTACAAGATTTAGCTCACGTTAAATTGGTGTCCTTACATAATCTCTTCCCTTACCACATTTGTAAAACCTACATGCTCCTTGTACTTAATTCAACTCACCTAGGAGTTAAATAATGTCTACTTATCCATGATCTTAAGTTACCACCTTCGGCATCCATATTGAAAAATCATATATATAAGTATATATATATCATTCGAACAGTCAAGTATTTAGATGTTAATTTATTCCAAAAGATACATTTCAACTAAATATTTATTCATGTACTATTGATTGCTTATAAACTTACTTTGATAGTTGAAGGGTAAGGATGTCCCGGCTACTCGTCTAGTTTAGCTTTCCCCCGATCCTTTTCCAACTCTTTCCTCCCTTGATCTTAAGAGGACATGCAAGGACCGAACTATGGAGCTTAAATTTTCTCTTCTTTTCTCTTTGTTTTCGTGGAGAAGATAAAGAAAGTGGGGAGAAAAAATGCTTTTCTTATTATTTCTGTATCAAAATAATACTTTATTAATTATCACCCCACTAACTCATAATAATAATATATAATATATAATATATGCACTACTCATGGTTAATGCCGTCCACTAGGAGGAAAATATAGGTTAAATTACAACTTAAATCTCATGTAAAAAGAAATCCAATCAATTTAGCCCTAATTTCCACAATAGCTATTTTCTTACTACTCATTTTGATCCTTTTTTTTTAAATTAACCACTCAAACATACAAATAACTCCACAATATTTTAACACACACTCGGACACATAATCTAGTTATCAAATAAAATATTAAAATATTTCTAACTCGAAATCGTGGTCCCGAAACCACCATTCCGATTAGGGTCACATTCGGGCTGTTACAATTTTCTGTACATGTTATGGACATTATGAGTTCCTGGTAATGCCTTTCGAATTGATAAATACTCCAATATTATTTATGGATTTAATCCCCATTACAATTGTTTTGTGGTCGTTTCCATCGATGATATTTTGGTCTACTCGTGGAGTGAAGATGAGCACAAGGAACACCTATTGGTAGTGTTGAGTACTCTTCGAGAAAATCAATTATTCGCCAAATTTAGCAAATGCAAGTTTTGGGTAAGGGAAATTCACTTTTTGGTCCATGTTATTTCTGTTGAAAGAATCAAAGTGGATCCCTAGAAGATTAAAGCTGTCTTGGATTGGAGTCTGCAAAGGAATGTGTCATTGGTACACAATTTTCTAGGTTTGGCTGGATATTATAGAATATTTATAAAAGGTTTCTCCATATTGGTGGCACCTATGATTCGACTTCTAAGAAAGGATGAAAATATTTTGTGGACAAAAGCATGCCAAAAGAGTTTTCATAAGTTGAAAATGGTTCTAACTGAAGCCCTAGTTTTGTCCCAACCTGAGTTAGGGGTGGAATTCGTGGTGTCCTTGAATGGCTTTGGATACGTATGACTTAATGTCCCTTGTAGTAGTTATTTTGAGGTCATTTCCGCACTTAACAAGTTTGTTTTATAGGCATTCTATAATTAATTATTATATTTTTAGTATTAGACTGTTAGGATTAAAAGTTAATAAAAATAAGTGTTTTTTACACATTGTTTAGTGTCGATGACCTATTAGGACGACACGAGCTTTAAATAGATTTAATTTGTGTATTTAAGTCTGCAGGGGGCTTAATTTTAGGCCTAGTTATTGTAAGAACTTGGGGCGAGTGATGCACAAGCTTCTTGAGCCATGAAAACATTAGAAAAACACACAAAGGAAAAAAATGGCTTGAGTGACACGACACACAATGTTTGTGTTGCAACACGTAACCTTGTGTTGAGCCATAGCAGCCCTGTGTTCAGCCACATCAACCTTTGTTCAGCCATAAGCCTGAATTCATTTTTCAAAAAAAAAAAAATCATCAGAAAAAAGTGATCTATTTGTTTTCATTTATATGACCAAAATATTATGATCATGATCATTAAGAATTCAACGGGACCCTTCGTCGCGAATCAGACAAAGAAAGAGGAGGCGGGTCCTGTCGAGTTCTTACACTTTCATACCTATAACTTAGTTCATCCCACTATCCATTATTTCATATTACAGGGACGAACCAAATTCAGAATATGAACCATAAAAGAAAATACCTATTCAACTGATCACAAGAATACCAGTTTAGTGATTCCTTTTTTTACTGAATACACCTAATACATGAAGAAATCATGTAACGAAGGGGATTCTTATTTGTACAAATGGTACTTCAAGCTTGGAACGAGCATGAAGAAATTAACGATACTTCTTTATCCTTTGAATTTTTTTACCGGATCAATCGCTCAAGACCTTTGGTCTCTACATGAACCCAATGAAAAAAATGGAATCACTTCTTATGGGTTTATTGAGAATAATTTTGATCTAGTTCATGGCCTATTAGAGGCAGAAGGCGCTCTGGTGGGATCCTTACAGACAGAAAATGATTGCGGTCAATTTGATAATAATAAAGTGACATTGCTTCTTCGGCTCGAGCCGGGGAATCCCTTATAGATGATGCAAAATGGATCTTGTTCTATTGTTGATCAGAGAAATCTATATGAAAAATATGAATTAGAGTATGAAAGAAGTGAAAGGAGAAGGAGTACTCGACATGCAACAGATAGAGGAGGATTTATTCAATCGCATAGTTTGGACTACTAGGATATGGCGCCCTTAGGACTTTCTATTTGATTGCTTTGAAAGGCACGGTCTACAAGCAAGGATGACGTTGGCGAACATGTTTCGTCAGATCCTTAAAGATTTTATTTCTTACTTGCACCCAGTGTATCGGGGGCATATCGGGCATAAAGTGCACATCTTTTAGCCTATAAATAAGAGGCTTCTGTACAAAAATTAATCAACCCATTAATCAAACACGGTGTTTTAGTTCTATCTTTTTCATGCCCGTGTAGTCGAAACTTTTCTATTCTGATGTGAAGACAATCGTGAGTAGAGGTTGTTCCGGCACTGCACTTCATTATATTCATGAACTTTCTCCTATATCTTATTCTTTTATTTATATTTTCGTTTCTCTGATCAATTAGTGTTTGCATGAATAATTGAATAATTTATTGTGCTTATTTCATATCTTACATGTTTCGATTATTAAACTAATTCATTTGTTAAGTAATTATGTATCCAAAATTTGTTGTTTATTCAAGGGTACTTAGTATATTAGGGAGTGACGCCCCTAATAGAATATCGAGACAGGTGAGACCGAGAGGGTATCGTGTCATGTATAACTTGTGTCGAGCAGTGAGACTTGAAGGGTATCCGTATGCATAGGAAAAGACCAGAAGGGTGACTTACGTGGTAATCCTTAGTGAAGATAAACCGGGAAGGTAGTTGGAACTAACAGTGATAAATAACTCAATTTAGGATAATTAATTATTTAATTAGATAATTAGGGATTTAGTCGATCATAGGATAGAGGCTCGAAATGTCAACACTAGGAATAGGAAAGCCCATTAGGTTAATTTAAGTTTATTAATTTAATTAGTTTAATAAATATTTTTATTTGGATTTACACTGCTAATTCATGACTCGATTAGATCACTAATTATTTTTTTTTGTAATTGATTTAATATTAATTTCTCCAATCTACAATCCCTTGGGTACGATCCTCGGGATACTTTCCAATGTTTCTTTGTAAACTTTACTGAATTACAATTTGACCCGTACGCTTGTTGGCACTGCCAATTTAATTTAATATATTTTTAGTGTGATATTTATTCTATAAATGATAACACATTTATAGGTGGTCAAGTTGTTTGTTCGATTGCCAGGGATTGCGACGGTGAAATTTTTATTAGATTGATTATGGTAAAAAATATTAATTGAAAGATGAGCAAGCTAGATAGTTGTAACAGTTCAGTTTAGACCCTAGTCGGAATAGTGGTTTCGGGACCACAAATCTGAGTCAGAAAAATATTTTAATATTATTTTTTGTGTTTATAGCATATGAATTGATACGTGTGAAATTTACTTAATTTAATTCGATCGTTTATGTGCTTATTTATGAAAAAAGGGATAAATTGCAAAAAGAGTAAAAGTGGCATTCTATATGTTAATGTGCTAAATTGCTATGATTTGATTTGCTAGAAGTCCTTAAAAGGCTACTATGCCATTATTAAGTTAGTGGACATTTATGTCCATGATTTAAATGCTTTTCATTAATGTTTCATTAAGGTTAAAAGTGGAAATTGATAATTAAATGTTTGATTAATAAAACAAAACACAAAATTTTGTCCATTATGTTCATCCATCACCGAATTTTAGAAAGAAGAGAAGGGTTTTAAGCTTTCTTTGCATTCAGCACACACTTAGCTCAATCAAGGTATGTTTTCGATTTTTAGTGGTTTTTATGTTTTTGTGATCGTTGCTTCGTATACTAGCTAGCCCATGCCTCAATTTTTGAAATTGCTGATAATTTTGAAAGTTGCCATTGATGAATTCATGAGTTTTATGATGTTTAATGATGAATTATGCAAGCATGGTGTTTGATATACATGTTTTATAAAGTAATTTTTGACAAATATGTCAATTAAGGATTAAATTGAGAAAAGTGTAAATTGAGAGGCTAAAATGTGAAATAAATGAATTATATGGGCTTATATGAAGTGTAGTAACATTTGGTCTAACTTGGGTAAAATGAAATTATGTGTATTTGGTGATTTTATGAAATAGGGACTTAAATGTCAAAATGTGAAAATGTGAGGGCTAATTTGTAAAATGCCCTAAATATGTGTTTATGGATTGAATTGAATGTTTTGGTGAATAAAAGAGTTAAATTTGAATGTGTATAGATCAAGAACCAAAGAAAACAAAATTAGAATGAGGGAAGTCGAAAGTAGTAGAATAGCCATTCGTTTCTATTCTTTTCCATACGAGGTAAGTCTATATACAAATAAATGTGTTTGAGTTGATTTATTCATGCTTTTATGAAATTTAATTGTGATGAATGATCGTGGAAGGTGCATATATGAAATCTGAGAAAGTTTCGACAATGTGTTAAGGTTCGAAAAGTCTCGTACGAACCTTAGGAATAGTTAGGATACGTATGTCATGACATAGGATTTCAATATGTGTTATCATGTAAGACCTTGTCTAGGACATTGGCATTGATTTGAGATTTACGTGTAAGACCATGTTTGGGACATCAGCATCATATATGATTTCGTGTAAGACCCAGTTTGGGACAAAGGCATCGATATTAAATTACATGTAAGACCACGTCTGGGACGTTGGCATTGTACGAGTTTTCTGAACTATCTGAGTATCCTATTTGATTCTGAATGGTTCAATGGGCATTCCGAGAAATGAATGACTATGTGAAATGTGTATCCAATACAGGTACGTTTGAATATGAAAGGTAAGTATATGTGAAAAATGTGAGTGGAGAACATGGAGATAAGATGTAACATCCTGAATTACGGGCTTTGCATTTAATATGTTCCTGTGTGTATGCTATGCTCATTGTGTTAATTTGGTGTGTTTGGGGGTCCAGGGAAGGCTCGGGGTTAAGTCAAAGCTTTGGCCAAAATTTTAATTTTGGGCACTTTAGGGGAGAGCTAGTTGAGGCAGGGTTTAAGTGGTATAGTTTGGGTTTAATGACACAAGAAATGTAATAGTGAAGTGGCAAAGAGATGCCACTTAATGTGCAGGTAAGTGACGCCACAAGGGAAGCAGTGAGGGAGCAGGTTCGAGTCGCACATTTGCTTTTTGGGAAATTCTTTTGGCGTCTGGAACGAAGAAGGTGGAGTTCGGTTAGGACACTTCAAGGGGGAGTGTTGAATGGGTCAAACAATTCAAATGTGTGGCCATGAGAGGAAGAGGGAGTTTGAATTATTCAAACTATTTTGAGTGAGTGAACAAGAGTGATTTTAGGAGGAAAATATGGGATTGAGGGTTGTTGAAGGTAGTGGCCAAATTTTGGATGCTTGAGGAAGGTGGGAAGAAATCGGTTTGGCTTGTAGTAAGTGTGCCGAAAATCAATTAGGGTCATAAGTCATTTTGGTTCTCTGGAAGTGCATGCGGTTTTGGAGAGTGTGGGTGCCGAAATTTTGAGGTGATTAGCAGCTAAATATTGAGAGTTCTTTTCCTTTCAGCATTTGGTGTCCTTCATATTGGCAACTTACGATTCTTTTCTTTGAATAGCCGAAACCCCCTAAGATCTTTGTTCATTCTATATTTAGGCAAAACCGAAACCTTCTCCCCCTCTTTAGCATTTTTGGTCGTGTGTGCATTGCTTCATCACCCAAAAGCTGAACCCTCCTACCATTTCTTTTTCATGATACCTCTTTTACTCAATTGTTTCTTCAAGAGCCGAACCTCAACTCTCTTTCTTGTTCTCTATTATTTTCTTTCTTTCTTTTGTTCATATTCGTGGCACATCTCTTAATCATCTGAAACCGAAACCTCTTACCACCTACACCATCTCATTATTTTCATCTCATTTGTTATCCTTAGCTGAATCTTCATTTCTACCCTGATAATTCACCTTTTGTTCTCACAACTTCTCAAGCTGAAACCTATTCTCTTTTTCTTCTCTTTGCGTTGATTCTCATTTTTCTTTTGGCCGAATCTCCTTGTGTATTCATCTCATTCATTTGTTCTTATCTCAAAAGATTGCCATCACTATGTTCCCTAACCTTCTTAATCGGATTCTCCTTAGTGTGGTAAGTATTCTTTTTCCCTTTCAGTTCTCTCTTCTCTCTTTTTGGTTGCCGAAGGCATTAAACTTGTTTTTTCTTTTAAATTAAATCTTACATGGTATTTATTTAGGTACTTAATCGGTGTCTTAATCCAAGCCTTATAGTCGCCGGGTTTTGACGATCTTGGTAAGAAATCTTTACATATTGAGCGTATATCCATATTTTTCTCTACTTCGATGCCTTAATCCGGTCTATTGACCAAGATCTCTTTCATGGACTCAAATACCAGCCAAGCAAAGGAAGGGGTTGGACCCGTAGTCCCAGCCCCTAAGTTTAAAAAGTGAGCGGTGTCTGCGGTTTGAGATTGGCCACCGGGTTGTGGATCGACTTCAGAACAGAATAGTAGGCAAATAGCACTCGTTCCTGCTTACGATAGTGTCGACATAGAAAGCAAAATATTGCGTGTTATCATGTGTGTAAATTCCACACTCTGTTATTAGTTTGTGTTATTAACTGTATGGGCTGAAAAGCTGGAAAGACTGTGTAGACAGTCGTAATACCCTTGTGGGTAAGGCTAGGGATGCCAGGTACATGACTTTAACGTTCCCTTTATGAGTATGGATGTATGTGGTAATCTATTACTTTGCCTAATAACATGTTGCATTCATTATGATATGTATGTTATGCATGGGCTTGGATTATGATGTGAATAGGGAAGAATTTGAGACTGTCACGGGGCTTTGGTACCACAAGTGGGTTGGCCCCACATATATCTGATTTAGTGACCATGTCTCGGTGGCTTGGTGCCATGGTGGTTTAATACCACGTATATACGATTTAGTGACTCGTCCCAATGGTTTGGTACCACAGTGGGTTGGCCCCACATATATATTCATCAGGGATTGTCACGGTGGTTTGATACCACGATGGGTTGGCCCCACATATGTTAATAGTGACTCTGTCACGGTGATCTAGTATCACGGTGGTCTGGAACCACGAGTGGTTTGGTACCAAGTATGAGGCGTGTAGCGGATGAAGGGTTGATTGTAGAAATCCCCACGGTGTGATGGGCTAGTACGGGTGGCATGTAGAGGATGGAAAAACTAGGTTGGGCTGGGACATATTGCATTCATTTCTTTCGTATGCCATCTCGAGTGGGCTAAGGCCCAATATGCGACTGTGGGCCATGAGCAGTTTATGTGATATAGGGGATTTACACACTGAGTCTTGGTGACTCACCCCTTTTCTTAACCTTGCAGGTAATCAGTAGATTGTGGACCTGGGAGCCGAGGCAGACTCATGGAGGCCATAAAAATGTTTCTTTTCGTAAACTTGTTCCTTTCTACAAACTATTTTAATTGCGGATTTTTGTTATGTAATAAGGACTTTCTAAGTTAATATTTGGTTTTTATTAGTTATTATTTATTTAAGATTTGTCACTATTATGTTTTAACCATGAAAGTGAAGATGGGATTTTCAAAATACGAGTAACGTAAAACAATCGTTTTATTCCAAGTATCACTAAATATAACGAATACTCAATTAACACAAATTTGGAATTTTTCTTAAACGACATATCACTGTTTTCAAAACATCACCGTAAACGAAAAGTTTTCAAACTTACGATATTTTCCTAAATTCAACAAAAATTTGTTTTTACTATACCCTGTGACATACCAGATCTGGTCGTAACGTCTAGACCGGGTTTGGGGTGTTACATAAGATATGTTATATACAAATGTGCTATGATGAAATGAACTACATGGAAATGCGATATGTATGTAAGCAAGTGGTTAAGAACTATTAAGCCAAATGAGAAATATGAAAATTTCTATTGTGTTATGCTATAGTCTATATAAATGAAATGGTTTATAAACGTTCTATGTGATAAGCTTATTTGTATATGGCTTACTGAGCTTTTGAAAGCTTACTTTGTGTGTGTTTGCATTGTTTTATAGATTATCAAAGCTACTGGGAGCTCGGGGATCATTGAGTATCATCACCACACTATCAAACTATATTTTGGTACCTTTTGAAAATGTACATTTTGAAGTATGGCATGTATAGGCTAGAGAACATAGGTTATGTTTTGAAATATGTAAATATATGTAGCCATGTGATGTGGCTTGTTAATGAATGTGACTATGGGTGAATATGGTTCATGCTATGTGATGCAAAAATTGGTATGTTTTGGCTGCTTTTGGGTTATAATTTGATGCTTGTATAATGCTTGTAGGTATGACCCAAAATGGGTGGCTATTTGGCCTTGCAGATGGTTTGTAATTGCCCACACAGTAGAGCACATGGGTGTGTGTTCCGACCGTGTCCTTCATTGTTTCAATTTGAAGCTAGTCAGAATTGCACACGAGCCAGATACACGGGTGAATGGCAGGCCGTGTGACCCAAGCCAGCTTTGCACACGGGCTAAACACATGGGCGTGTGATAGGCTGTGTGATTTAGATCAGTTTTGTGCACGGGCTGAGACACGGTCCAAGGCTTGGCCGTCTGAGGCATATGACTTAGCCACATGGGCGTCTGCCCTGTTCAAATTTTTTTCTATGTTCTGTAAAGTTTCTGTATTAGATCAGTTTAGTCCCGAACCTTCTTTAGAGATTATTTAAGGTCTCGTTGACCTTTTAAAGGGACTCTATGTGAATATTTTCACTATGGAATGATTGTGTAAGTTTGATATTAGTGAAATGTTTGTGATATGTTCCGATATATCTAGTAATACCTTTTAACCCTCGTCCGACGACGGGTATGGGTTAGGGGTGTTACAATAGTGTTCTAACATTTATTTATTTATTTTTAATTCATATAAAAAATACAATTATTAATTCTTTACCTTGTTTATTATTTTTATTTTTTCTAGTTGTGTAAATATTTTTATTTTAATATTTCTTATATACATTATTGATTATTATATTTAATCATGAACATTGATTTTTATAGATCAGTGTACGAGCAATCCAATTTGAGTTGGTTGTATGGAGATTCAATAAACCAATGAAGTTTTGATTACAAAGACGAGTAGCTTGACTGTTCGAATGAACTTCCATCGAAGCCGAGCAAGTATACATATGAGAGCTATGGAGATTCGACGAAGAAATGGGACAAGGATGAAGTATACGAGGAAAGAGTGTATGAACAATCGAACGAAGAAACAAAACAATAATTGCATTGGAAGAGATAGATGAGCAACAATTGGAAACATCTGAACGTTTATCCGAAACTCCTTATGACTCGTATGACTGTACATCTAAAAAATAAAGCCATAAACAAGAATTCCAAACTAAATTAAAGCAAAACCCGTGATAGTTGGATCAATTAGAGGAATTTTTCCAGTGAAAATCCCAAGCGAGTGCTCTATTGGAAGAGGTATCCAATTCCGATCAAAAGGACAAATGCTTCACTCTCAACAATTCGAAATTAAATCTAGAAATTTAGCAAGAGTTTGGATCTAGAGATGGGAATGAATTGAATATAACTGAAGATGTTCTTGATCTAATTAACATATATGTAGTAGTAGACGTAGAAGTAGAGGTAGAATTAACCACTAACTTGGAGCTTAAACCGATTTTGAATGGAAATGTAGACGAGTTGATAAACTTTCTGGCCATAATCAATGAGGTGCCAGCTGAAGAAACCGATGAGTTTATCTCATTCTCAATTGATGATGAAGATAAAGATCAGGCAACCAAAACTTCTTGCTACATGGAGGGGAGGAAGCTCGAGACAATAATACTCTGGAAGACAATTTGGGGTTGGCTCAAATTCGATACCAAGTGGCTCATGATATGGATGTCACGTTGGTTGAATATAAGGCAATATCATTGGAATTGAATGAGAGTACTAGTTCAGAGTTATCGATGGTGGAACAAACGATGGATCAAAGTGTCAAGAACTAGTTGGAAGTTCTTCTTTAGGGGCGATACAGATCATCTTGACTCTAAAAAAGGACTTTATATTTAAATTTTGTTTATTTTAAATCTTATTTTTTTTATTGTTAGTTAATTTTTAGGGTTTAGAGTTTTAATTTGATGTTAGAATTGGATGAAAAAACGTTTTCGGGAGCAATAGAAGAGCTAGATGTTTTTTGGAGGTAACTACGGACAACCAACATATTTTGCCAAGTCCTAGAGAGGTTCAATTGGATATGTGTTGCAACACAGCAAATTTATGGCACAACACATAAACACTTCAAAGCAAGAAACATGAAAAATCAAAGTCGTGTCGCACCATGCATACCTTGTGGCATGACACGACCACTTCGGAGCAAGAATAAATGAAAAATTCCCATCTTGTCGCGCCATACCTACTCTGAACCATATAGGCCTTTTTAAAAAACTTTCTATTCTTGGTTTTCGTGATCTTCAAAGACTTACTCCAAGATTAACTCACTTTAGGGTTTGTAATTAACTTCAAATTAGGGTTTTAGGGTGGATTAGCTACCGGTTAACTAATTATTACCTCCCCACCTCTAACTAATTAATCATTTGGTTGATACTCATTTATCTCCTGACCTCACTTTCTCAACCAAAATAAACTATGATTTACTCGGTTCGACTTATCTCCTGATCTTATCTAACCTATGATAACTTCCTAGGGTTGCCAAGCCGAGGGTTTAAGAATATGTATTTTACCAACTAGTCCTCTCGAGAAACCCTAAATCCTTTGTTAACCTCATCCCCATCCACTCGTTAATCTTTTATAAGGGATTTAGCCACTCATGTTATTCATAATATCAATCTCAATTAAATAAATCATGTGAAGAACACGATTCAATCAGAAGAGAAATGAGATTAGAATAATTGTGGATTGATATTGAATGGAGAACAAAGTAGAAAATTGATTGATTAGGATAATTAAATATGTCCAATGCAAAGAATTAATAAATTGAAGATCTAAAAGAGGAAGTCCATGAGAAAGATCCGGAGGAGGAGTCAGAAGGAGATTCAACCAAAATGGATGAAGCGTCAGATCATTTTATTTAATTGAATTATAAGTTGTAGAAATTGATAGACTTGGCCGATTTTTTCCATGTATAGAATTACCTAGGCACGAACTAAGGCATTATTTTGTAGATAATCCTTTGAGCCAAAAAGCAATTCCGTAAATATTTTCCCTAGTACCTATTTTGAGCCTTAATCCATTTTCTTAATGAGCTATAATTGAAACCTTAAGCCTAATAAATAATCTTTTGATCCTTACACAGATTTAGACGTCTAGCCATTGTTACTGAGGGGTTAGGTAGATAAATCTCGGTGGTTTCAAAGGAAAAGAAAAAAAGAGTGAACTAAGGAATTGTATGGTGTAGTGAGTATAAGATTTTTGAGCTTGTAGAAAAATAAGGCAAAATGCCAATCGAGAAAATCTTGATGAATAAAAAAAAAAATTGAGTAGGAAAAAAAGTACGCTCACATATGTTTGAGAAACAATTTTTACAAGCTCAGATAATTGTACTTATGAATACTATACCAGACCTTAGTAAATGTAGAAATAAGGAAGGTGAGGGAAGTGGATATATGGTGGTAAGCCATATGTATACTCGAGGGAGTATCGGGGACAATACAATGTGCCAAACTACTTTCGTGCTTAACCATTTTGTCAAGCCTATTGTTTGAATTTCAAACCAACCTAAGCTGCAGAATGTTACAAGCCGAAAAGTCATATGCGACTTAGGTAGTACCTTATGTGGATGAAATTGTGCTGAGTTTTGATGTTTTTGTCCCTTATATTCATTTGAGAATACATGTATATTTGTATTTTTTTTATGGAAACTTTATACTTAACATTCTTTTATTTGTTTGCTTTGTAATTTAATGAACTAAGTCGTCTAACTTTAGAAACTGTGAGTTAACTATATACCACTCCATAGTTATATATTTATATACATTATATTGTTAATCATTTATATTCAATTTCCTGTATCAAGCTGGCTCAAGTACATTTTCTTTTCTTTGCATGTTTATTTCTTTTTTTTTCAGTTTACTTTATTTTTAGTTTTTATTTTGTTTCATTTAGTTTGCTTGAGGACAAGAAAAGACTTTAGTGTTGGGGTATTTGACCTGTCGTCAAATGTAGTAGTTAATTTGGTCAATTTCATTTTCTAGGTAATTTAGTATCTAATAGTATGTTTTCGGTATTTAGTACTTAGGATTAAACATTAGTAACATAAGTGTTTTTTCACACATTTTATGAGTGTTGGGACCTATTAGGTTGACACAGGCCTTAGGTAGTTCTAACATGTTAACTTGAGTGTGTAGGATGAAGATTTATGGGCCCAATTGACGTGGAAGCAATGGACGAGTGATGCACAAGCTTCTGAGGATTTCAAAGCATGAAACAAACGATATAATGCACAAAATTGGTGTTGTGTCGCACCATGCAAGGGCTATGTGATCGGTTGTTTAACGTCACGAAAATAATGTGCAAGCGTACACTGTCGATGCAAGTATAGTAGACAAATATGAGTCTATTGAATATCGATCCCACGAGGATGGTTGTCTTTTGTCAATCAATGTCAGTGCAATAAAAGGATAGAAATGAGATAAATTGTGAGAGTAGGTGTCGAAGCAATAACTTGAAAACAACAAGATAAAATATGATAATGATAAACTGGGATCCCTAATGTGAATATTCAACAAAATGGTAAGTGCTCACAAGGTATAAAAAGTTAGGTGATTGTCGATGCAATAAATTTCAATGAATATCATACCAAGCTTAACTTCTATTTTTAATCAAAGACTTAAACATGCACATTAGCCACACCTTTCGATGATGACTATAGAACACTATTAAGAACAAGTGGATTAAATTCCTCTAATCCTCAAGCAACTTCCATTGTGTAGCGGCCTAAATTAGGGCCTAAACGGAATAGTGGTTTCAAAACCATGAATCCAAGGTCAAAATATTTATTCTGATTGAGTTTTAGTGTTTATTGAGTGATTGAATGTTTGTGTGAAATTTTGGTTGAGAAATTTTATTTTTTGGATGTCCAATTTGATAAGTTGGACTAAACTGCAATGGTTGAAAAGTGTGTATTATAATCCATAAAGGTACTTGATTGAGATGGGTTTTTAAATTGAGAGTCCTTAGTTGGTAATTAGACCATTATATTATAGTTTGGACACAAAATGCCTATAGAGGGATAAAATATCTAAAGGATAAATGAAGGACAATTTGGTCACTTGGCTAATAAAAGAAATAAAAGGGAAAATAAGGCTAAAATGTTGTCCATCTTCATCTTCCATAGCTGAAAATTTCAAGGAGCCATAGCTAGGGTTTTGTTTCACTTTCAAGGTTGATTGTAAGTACCTCCTAGCCTCGTTTTTTATATTCTTTATATTTTTGAAATCCTCGTAACTTGATCTAGCTATTTCTACCACTATTTTGAGCTAGAGTTTGTGTTTAAAATTTTACCCATGGATGACATACATATATTTTGATGTCTAGTGGTAGAATATGAAAGTTTGAAGTGTGATAAACAACTTTTGCTAGATGATTTTTGGTGAAATTGATAAAAATGACTTGTTTGCAAAAGAAGAAATAATATGTGTATAAAATATACAATAGTTAAAATTGTGGGCTGCTACAAGAGAGAATATGAATCGGCTAGGCTTGGGTGTGTGAAAAATGAACACATCTCATTTTATGAGCCTAGGGACTAAAGTGTAAAAATTGAGAAAGTTAGGGGCTAAATTGTAAATTTTTCCAGATTTTGGAATGATTTGAATAATGTTTATATTAAATAAGCTAAATGTGTCATTATAGATCAAGAAGAACGTGGAATCAACCTTGACCGAGGAAAAGGCAAGGTTTTAGACTAAATTGCAAATTTACACATTTTATATCGAGGTAAGTTTATATGTAAATGATACATCCTTTTTATTTATGTTTTTACATATTAATGTATTATGTGAAATGTGAGTGAATATTATTGATATTTATTAAAATGATGAAAAGTGAGAAAATTCCTGGATGAACCTGTAACATCCCAAACCCGGCCCAAACATTACGACCGAATTTGGGTTGCTACCGAGAAAACATTTTGAAATCTTTTCAAAACCGTTTTAAGTTTTGTCGAAAACCTTGTGTTTTCAAGTCTCTTGTTAAAAAACCATACTTGGTGTTGTTTAGAAATATTTATTAAGTCGGGTTGTTTATAGATTGCAAATGTGCCCGATGGCATTTTTAAAACATTTTACGTTTGAGTGGGAAAAACATGTGAATTCATTTTTAACATAGTTAAATAGTTTAAACAAATATTCAAAGCATGTAACAATAATAAAATAATTCTAGGAGGCCTTATTACAACTTAACAAAAATAAAACCAACATTAAAATTAAATAAACTAAAATCCAAGTCCATCTAATTAAAATTTCCACTGCATGGCCACCTTGAGTCCATCCGGCTCCATCTCCGCGATCTACTCATCTGCAAAATGTTAAGGGAAGGGGTGAGTCACCAAGACTCAGTGTGTAAATCCCCCACCCGGAAAATACATCTCATACACAATTCATTAATAAACATGCTCATGCAACCCAACTAGCCATCCATACTCCTTTTCTACCCCGTGTGGTCAAAACCACTGATGACTTAAAGTCACAATTCAAATGATGGGGCCAACCCATCGTGTGGTCAAAACCACTGATGACCATAGGTCACAATATATCAAATGTGGTCAAAACCACTGGGACTTAGTCGCAATTAATCAATCGTTGTGGTCAAAACCACTGATGACCATAGGTCACAAATAGTCTGATGGGGCCAACCCATCTTGTGGTCAAAACCACTGACGACAGTCCATAATCCATCCCCCTCCTCTCATCAATCCCACCATCACATGCTTATACATCAAATTTCATATATCATGTCATAGTATTAAACATCATGTGATGGCATGCAAACATATATCAAAAATTACAAGTTAGGGGACTTACCCGAAATCCACGATTATGCCACAAGCTTACCACAACCAAAAGATTTAAGGCAAACAATAACGTCATGTAAATTAATAAAGTGTGTAGAGAGATCTTACACACCTGTTTCTACAGAAATTCCTAGATCCCGAAGTTTCCAATCTTTAGTGTTATATGTTGACCCTATATTCGGCCAATCATCAATGTTAGTACCAAAGGCCTATTCGGCCAAACCAAGTAAATCTAGAGGGTTACTGCTTGAATCCGAAACCTTACCCAATTGCCTTTGAACATTAGCCAACACACTCCACGTGTGAATCAGCTTCACTTCCCTATAATCGGAACTTATCCAAAATTAGTAGCCTTCGGCTTTGAACACCAATTAAATAACTCACTAGAATATTGTCTATTTAAAATAAACTCTTACCACCACTTACCAACCGGTCAACAGAGAAAGAAGGCTACGCTTGATTGCTTCCAAGTCCCGGAGACCCCTTGCCAAAACGATTGTCAATGAAAATCTGAAGAGATCTATCCCACTTAATATTCGGCCAAGGCTACTAAAGAAATAGCAGGGAGATTCGGCTTGAATGGAAAGAAAATAGTGAGAAAAGGGGAGATAGGGATTCGGTTTTGAGAAGGAAAGAAAAGAAAATAAATTGAAGGTGAGGTGTATAGGATTCGGCCAAGGTCTAAAAGAAAAAGAAAAGGTAGATTGCAATAGTGTTTCGGTTTGAGAGAGAATGAAAAAGAAAATCAAAAGATGGAGGTTTAGCCGAAATTATAAAGAAAAGGCCAAAAGAATTCGGCATTATCCCCCCTATGTTGCCGTGCACTCTTCCCATGAAGAGTTTAAAATTCGGACAATTACTCGAATTGCTCTTGACCAATAATTTAAACTATTCAAAATAATTTGAATGCTCACATGCCTAAATTCTCTCTTGCCAACTATTAAGGATTAATCAAATAATAATCTAATTAAAATCTAACTTAATCCTTATTATTCCTTATTATCTCATCAAATAAATAATAAAAAAAACAAAGAAGCCATGTGCTCATCAACTTCCTTCCAGCCGAATGCAAAAACAACAAGGAAACCATGTGCAGCCCAATTCACTTTGTCACGCCAGCAGCAAAAAGGAAAAAAAAAACAAAATGCTGCTGCTTTGATTCGAACCAACGACCTCACGCACCAGCCCTCTCTTCCAACGTCCCTAGCCACTTCTCCCATTAGACTTTCATGTCAAATAACCCCACCATTTAATTATAAGGCCTTCTTACTTAAGCCCATCACCGCATATAAAAAATAAGACGCAAAATGCTGCTCCAGCTACTCAAACCTACGACCTCCCTGGAACCATAATCTGCAGCCAACATCCCAGCCAATTTGCCAATGCGCCATTTGTGATATAATCCCCCCAAAACCTCTTTTAAGGCCTCCTTCGTTAGCTCCCTTGTCTCACGCCAAAACCAAAAATAAAACCCATGTGCTTCCCATGTTACTCGAACTTGAGTCCCTTGCCAAGACCCTCAAGTGGCGCCCCAAGCCACTCCACCAACCTGCCATTCATGCCATGAACCTTCACTAATTAATTTTAAGGCCCTCTTTTCTGGCCCCCCTTACCTTTAACGCCAAAAAGCCCAAAAAATAAAACATTTCCCCCTTGTTGCTTCCACGGTTCGAACCTCCTCCCTTGTTACCCCCCTTAGGCGCACCAAGCCACTTGTGCCAAGCCTATTCTTTGTGCCATAATTCGCCCAAATTTCTTTAAAGCCCTATCTCACCTAGCTCCCTCCTTTTAGGTACTTAAAAAGAAATTTTAATACTAAGTCAGGCCTAGCTCGGGTTTAATTCTAGACCCCAAAACATGCCAAATAATCATAGAATTTAATTCTTCAAACACACACATGGGAAAATATTTAAATTACACACAACCCCTAATTTAGGATGTTACAGAACCTTCAGAATAGAAAAAGGATACGGATGAACACTGTATATAGGATTATTAGTGGGCTGTGTGCGATACCATCGTGTTTATCATTAATGGTAGACTGTGTGCGATACCACCGTGTATATGTGATTATTGGTGGGCTGTGTGCGATACCACCGTGTATATGTGATTATTGGTGGGCTGTGCCACCGTGTATCCGGTATTATTCCGAAGTGTTCATCGGGAAAATTCGACTAAGTGAAATTACGTTGACAATGTGGTGACAAGTGCAGGGTTATAAGTGCATGTAATTGTGAGTAATGTCTATGATATGTATTTGGAATGTGGTAAGGTTTGAAATGAGTAAGTGGAACTACAAGGATCTGGATTGTTCTTGATTAGTATGTAATGTTCTTGATTGACAAGTATGTGGTATGATGTTCATTGTTTACATATAGACTTACTAAGCTTAAAGCTTACTCCCTTCTCTTTTCCCTTGTTTTATAGTGTCGCCAAGCCAGCTCGGGATACGGAGATTGTTAGAGGATCATCCACACTATCCACAAATTTTGGTATATTGAGATTTACATTGAATTATGGCATGTATTGGAATTTGGTTATTTTGTAAGTGTCATAATTATTTGGCCAAGAATGTGGTCTATGTCATTGATATATCATTTTGTATAAGGACATGTAATGTGGCTAATATTGATTATGTTATAAGTCTATGATGAGGCCTTTCATGAATGAGTTTGCTTGCCTAAGTGGGAATGAATAATAGCATGAAATTGAAGTGTGAGAAATGTGACATGTGAATGGTTGTGTAGGTGCATGTGTAATGGCTAAGTATAGATGTGGTTATACATGATGAGTATGGTTATTAAATAGTGCGTGAATGTTTTTAATGTGGACAAATAGATGTCTAATAATAGCATGTTAAGTTTGGATGGAAATGGTATAAGTGTGGATGTTTTTCACCATGACTTGGAAATTAATTAACCATACTCTTGATTCACTTGATTCAAAAATTTCCTCAACAGTTCAATCCTCTTGAGGTGTCTACCAAGCTGACTATCGAAAATAAATCAAATTTGCATAAATTTATTATAAAAATAATCAAATTTCAATATGTTAAGAATTTCAGTGAAATTAATTATTTTATAATTAAAGTATGAATTTCAACAAAAAATACTACAAAACTGCATGAATTAGAGCTCAAAAAGTGCTGGAAAAGTCAATATATTTTTGTGTTTCCACATACCATTATCAACATAAAAGGTCACAAATTATCAAACAAACACAAGCTCGCATATTAACATAGGCTCGCACAAAAACATGTTGTCACACGAAAACATGTGTCCGCAAGATCCAACAGTTCCAATGCAGAGAAATCAAACTTTAAAAACACTATAGCTCGCTAAACACTTTAAAGGCTCGTACACCCTAGTTTCACCATCTAATGGCCTTTGCAAACAAAATAAACATGCATGCAAAAGATTACCAAACTTGAGCAAGGTTTGCATAAAAACATGGGTTCACACACATGTAATGGTTCACAAAGATAAGGGTACGTATGTAATAAAACTAACATAATAGCGCTATGTAAGTAAATATTGTTCATAATAACCAATGGTTCACACGTAAATAATAAAGCACAACAAGGTACACAATTTATTTAAGTAACATCTAGGGATCGCTAGATATCAAAACAAAATGGATAAACATCGATGATTTATTAATTATAAAACAAAAGGCAAAATCGACAACATGGTTTGTAGAAATAGAATAACTTGAAAACATAGCACAGTGTACTTTTATACTTAAGAAAATTATTTGATAATCAATTTAACACTATAACTATCATTCAAAATAGCATAGCATTAGCCCATCACCCATCTCTATGGTTTGTCTGTATCAGTCAAGTGCCTTGCCAAATCATCGACCTCGTTTATGCCATCTGCAATCTACTTACCTGAGAAGTAAGTGAGGAGTGAGTGAGTTTGGGGAGAACTCAGTGAATAATCAAAAACCATTAGATCATGACTTCAAATAGTATTTGAAAATAGTAGAAAACTTCAATTTGAAAATGTTTTACATGCTAGGTTCTTAAGTGAGAATACGAGACACAATTCGCATTTGAAAATAGTTTAAAAGTAATGTTTAAAAATACTTTCTTTCGGAAACTTACTTTTAAAAAGGTCTTGCATTATAATCGTGCAAGACTATATTTCTTTAAAAAAAAGTGAATTTGAGTTTATAACTGAGTCGTGAGACCAACTCGCATGTATTAGAAATTACGAGCAGAGCTAGCCTTAGGTTGTACAACAAGTTCATCAAATAGAAGACATGTCTCTAACCTAGCTCACAAGGAGCATGCAAAATGAGACATATCACAAATCTCAAAAAATCCCATGCTCTCAAGAGCACGCAGAGTGAGGCTCACAAAAGCTAATGTTCTCAAAAGAACACGTAAAAAGTGAGTACTCATACTATTGGTATACCAATCGGAAGTCTCACTAAGGAGCACGCAGGACAGAAAGCTCGCAGTAAAGCAAAGCTAAATAGAGAGCTCACATGAAGCAGAGCCAAACAGAGAGCTAAAACATTTATAAAAAGCTTGTACATTAAGTGCCTTCCAGAAACACAGTTTAAAACTGTTATTTCAAAACATTATTATAATCGTTTCAAAATCATAATTTTGAAAATAGAGTTTCATAGCTTAAATTAGTACTTTTCAGAAAACTTTACTTTTGATTTCGCAAATAAGGATTCTTTTAGAAAAACCATAACTATCAGTAAACATAATCAGAGTACCTTTGAAAATCGATAATCTGATAGTTATCGATCACTCACCGAAATGAATAACTTAAACAATTTTGGCTTTGCCTTTATCCTTGCTAGAAGACAATCTGGCTGGTTCGAAACAAACAAACATACTACTAACAAAACATTCAGAATTCACACATGTATGCCAACTTAGCTCTAAGGACAATCAACCCTAACAATACAAGGACTTACCCAAATTACTATGAACAAAAATTTCAAAACAGAGACTCGACGTCAGAATATTCAGTGAAGATTTTTGTAACACCCCTAACCAGTACCCGATGCCGGAACAGGGTTTCGGAGCATTACTAGAACATTCAGAACATTTTTCTATGAAACTACGAAAATTTACTATTCATTTACCGAGATCATCCAAAATGTCCCTTGATCGAGCCCTCGATGCCCAATACGAGCATTAGATTTGAATCAAGACTTAATCAGAACCTTTAAGAATTTTTTGCAGAATTACAAAATTTTTCTAAGGTGCAGGACTCACACGCCTGTATGGTCCAAGTGACATGCCCGTGTGACCCTAGAACACGCCCGTGCTACAGGCAGTGTTCGATTTAGGTTGCTCTCTGACTTGCTCCACACGGCCATGCCATACGCCCATGTGCTAGGCCATGTGGTTAATTAAATTAATTCGAATTAGGTGCAGGTTTCACACGACTAAGACACACGCCCGTGTTCTAGGCTATTGGCACACACGACTGAGACAAACGCCCGTGTCTCTGCCCGTGTGCCCGATTTTGAACATTCTTTTTCCCAAAATTAAGATGCAGGGGACACACAGCCTAACTACATGCCCGTGTTACCAGGCCGTGTGTCACACACGGTCTAAACACACGCGAGTATGTATGCTCATGTGGACAAAATGAAGCCATTTCTAGCTTCATTTCTCACCCAAAATTTCACCCAAGACCTGTACTTGAAACACACATCCAATACCAACCAATTCAAGCATTCAAATTAGGCAATTTATATCATTCAACATAGCATATCACTACATGCATAAGTGTTTATAAAGTTACCTTAGAACATCTTAGGCATTCACAACATTGATCCCACATTCTTAGCATAACACATGTATATGAATATATCATAATAATCTATTTAGTCATACCAAAAAGAACCAATAGTAGCCATTCTAATGGCTAGGTTACAAAATAACATTTCAAGCAACTATTGGCCAAGTTGTCCTATACATGCCATTATACCAAAATGATTTCTACTATGTATACCCAAAATGATTAGTTGATAGTGTGATGATGCTCCAATGATCACCAACCCTTGCGAGCTTCCGAGCACTATAAAACAGGGGAAAATAAACGGAGTAAGCATTACATGCTTAGTAAGTTCGTATAACGAAAACTGAACTTACCAATCTTACTTATTAAAATCTAGGCATACAATGTTATGTTTCCATCCATTTGGCTAAATTGCCTAATCACATAAATTCAACCAAACATGTTAGTCACCAAAATCTTCATATCGATCAAGTAACATAGATGAGGTCATCAAGCAAAATTCTTTCAAGTCATTATCATATTATCTCAAGATTTTCATGCCATGTCAAGAGTTTCATGTCTGTCGAATCATTGAATTCTGATGGATGCTTAAGTAGTACACTCGAAGTGTACGATTCAATAATCCGTCAATTTCTTATTCAAGGATAGCCAATAGGGCACTTAACCAAGAAAGATTCTCTTGAGCCACATATCATATAATAGGATTACCAGTCCAGGCTAAATTCTTTATATAACGTAAGCTCAGAGGAGCTCAATTAGGATTACCAGTCTAGGCTAAACCCTAATCATAACGTATGCTCGAGAGGTATTATACCGGGATTACCCGTCCGGGCTAAATCCTTTTTATAACAAGGTCAATAGATTACTTGTCCGAGCTAAATCCCGTCCGCAACAAATACAGCACCTTATTAATTTCAGGTAAGCGCATATAATCATCGGAATCCAATATTCAATCGGGACTTAACACTTTTTCACTTTTCAAGCATATATCAATTCTCCATCATAGC
Organism: Gossypium australe; assembly: GCA_005393395.2. Lineage (NCBI taxonomy): Eukaryota > Viridiplantae > Streptophyta > Magnoliopsida > Malvales > Malvaceae > Gossypium > Gossypium australe. Next base: position 93,328,458 of record CM016626.1, on the reverse strand, counting down.
ATACAAGTAAGCACATCAACATAAATCACATTACATAAAACACAACATTCAATTTACATAATTACATGCGCGATTAAGTTACACGAACTTACCACGACACTTGTTCGCGTTAGATATCTACCAATCTGAAACATTTTCTTTTCATCGATCTAACTTTGAATTAGAGTTGTCTGGATCTATATAAATTTCATACATTTCATATTTAAATGGACTCAATTTACGTCCTAGGCAAAATTACCATTTTGCCCTTGACTTTTCCATAAATTTTGATTTAGTCCCTATGAAACACCCCACACCCGGCCCACGAGCTCGGACCGGATCTGGTATGTTCCTTAAGTAAACCGGTTTTCAAATTCTTTGTTACTTAGAGAAAATTTGCATAATTTTTAGAAAAATGTTGTTGTGGATTGGGCTCAGATTGGGAACCCATTTAATCTTTTTGAAAATCCAATTTTATTTTATTAAGGTGACAAAATAATTGTTAAGGTTTATAAAAAATATATTTCACTTAAAATTTAATCCAAAAATCGTTTGTAACAAAATAATTAAAAGTAAAGCAGAAATAAAGAAAATCCACTAGGCCTTATGGCCTTATTACATCAAGTAAAACCCAATAATAAAATTAAAGGTACTAAAAGAAATAGAGTCCAAATTAAATAAAATCTTCAAATGGATGCATGGCCACCTCAAGGTCTACCGTCCCGGTCCGTCACTGTTCATCACCTGAAAATAGTTCCCACAACGGGGTGAGTCAACAGACTCAATGTGTACACAACATTAACATTCAACAAATCAGGCATACAAGTTCATATCAAGTTCATGTTCATATAAAATAAATGATGCAACCCAAACCCAAGCCTAATGGTCCATCCGCTACACACCACCCGTACCTGCCAGTCACACCGTGGGGACTACTAAGTCAACCCTCCATCCGCTACACACCATCGAAGGCAGTCACTGCAGTCGACGTGTTCATCGCCCATATAATTTGTGTCATTAGACACCATATTCAAATAATGTAACCGAAGTTACCAAATTCAGATAATGTAATCGAAGTTACCATATTCAAATTTTGTGACCGTAGTCACCATATTCCGTTGGTGAGACCGAAGTCAACACCTTCTTCCCCTTTCACATATATCCCGAATGCCCCATATATCATGCATAACATACTTAATTTCTCATTATTCACATGTTAACAATATAACATATTCGTAATCCTATCGAAAGTAGGAAACGTACCTGGGTACTCTTACCGCATTTGTGGTACTTAGCCACATTCACATTCTTATGCATATTCATATATTAAAAATAATTGCCATATGATATATCGAAAATTAATGTGAGTACACACCTGATTCGCTTATTAGATTCCTTGAAATCTCGAAGAACGATCTACCGATCTAGATCTTTATGTCTTAAATTCGGCCAAATATTAAAACATATTAACAAACCTATTTGGCTTAAAAACCAAATCCTAGTAGGATTTGTATTACTTACCTTGTTGCTGAATTGGATGATTGTAAATCAAGTCCCAAAATTGCTAGTATCCCTTTTCCTTGGAATCGGCTAACACTAATTCATGTAACCATGTGAGTTTTCGGCTTTTGAAATAATGAAAAATAATTCCAAATACCAAAATTAAGCCTTGGCCGAATATCACTTACCATACAAATTCCAAATCTGAAGAGGATTCCTTGCCCTATATGTCTGTCGAAATCTTCATGTTAGATCTAATCTAACATATACATCATAACCTTTAATCAAATAAATTTATCTTACCTTAGATCCTTGATCCTTGTATTCGACAGTTGTAGAAACCTGATAAACCCCTTGCAGATTCGGCCAAATTTGCTAATGGGATTAGTACCCTGATTTTGGTAAGAAGAAAAGAATAGAAATTGATTGACCATAGATCTTACCCTTTTGATGTTGTAGTTGATTGCTCCTTTACTTAGAATCAACAAAGATTCGACTTTGACAGTAGAAACAGAGAAGAAAATAGAAGAAGAGAAGATGGATTTTGCTTAAAGAAAAATTCGGCAGAGAGGGGGAGAGAGCTAGGAAAATTTCGGCAAAGAGGAAGCAAAAGTGAATGAGTAGCCCTCCTGCCCTCCTTTTATAGCCAAAGTTATCAGCCTAGGAGTCCCTTACTTGGCCACCACTCCTCTTTTTGATAATATTATCTCTTTTATTTAAAAGATAAAAGCCTTTAATCCATCAATTATCTCCTCAATTTTCTTAAAAGAAAATCCTTTATTTATCACTTATTATTCACATATTTATGCAAATAAAACTCTTCCTTTTCTAGAAACCCATGCCATCCACCTCAGCCTTCTGGAAGCAAAAATAAAACTTATTTATTTGCTTCTCAAGTGACTCGAACTCAGGCCTATTTCCCTGCATGTGACGCCATCTCCTTAGGCCCTAAGTGGTATCTTCAGGCCACTTTTCCAAGCCTGTTTGTGTGTCGAACTTCTCCATCTTTTTCTTTTAAGGCCCTCTAGCCCTTATTTCCTATTTTGAACTTTAAAATTTGACATTTCGGCATCATTTCTAAGTTTCCTAAAATTTTCGATTGGCTCTGTAACTTGCCATTTTTCTTACATTTCCAAGTTTCCAGAAATGTTTACTTTCCATTTTTGAATCATTTCCAAAAATGTTCAGGTTTCCAAAAATGTTCAGGTTTCCAAAATGTTCAAGTTTCCAAAATGTTCAAGTTTCCAAAATGTTCAAGTTTCCAAAAATGTTCATTTCCATTTCCATTTCCATTTCTAGGTTTCCAAAAATATCAAAAATTTATTCTTAGTACTTGAGACTTGACATTTCGTACAATTAAACTGAAAATGCATAGGCCCTTTTCAGGATGTTACAGTTCTACCCCCCTTAAACAAAATTTCGTCCCCGAAATTTCTTAACTAAATAGTTGAGGGTATTGTTGTCGTATTGTCTCCTCCGGCTCCCACGAAGCTTCTTCTACTCCATGATTGCGCCATAACACCTTGACTAGAGGAACCGACTTCCTTCGTAGTACTTTCACATCACGTTCCAAGATCCGAATCGGTTCTTCCTCGTAGGATAAGTCTGGCCTTAGCTCCACCTCTTCAACCGGTACTATATGAGATGGATCCGATCGGTAGCGACGTAGCATGGATACATGAAATACGTCGTGCATCTGCTTCAATTCTGGTGGCAACTCCAATTGGTATGCCACTGGCCCAATTCGCTTCAATACTCGATAAGGCCCTATAAACCTTGGGCTTAACTTCCCTTTTCGACCGAACCTCATAACCTTCTTCCAAGGCGAGACTTTCAAGAATACTTGGTCTCCCACTTCAAACTCTATTTCCTTCCGCTTAAGGTCTGCGTACAACTTCTGCCTATCAGAGGCTTCCTTCAACCGTGCCCGTATTAACTCAACCTTCTCTTCAGTTTCTGCCACTAACTCTGGACCCAAAACTCGGCGTTCTCCTAACTCGGTCCAACAAGTAGGTGTTCTACACTTCCTACCATACAATGCTTCGTATGGTGCCATCCGAAGGCTAGCCTGATAGCTGTTGTTGTAAGCAAACTCAGCTAAAGGCAAGTAATCTTCCCAACTTCCTCGAAAATCCATTACACAGCCTCTCAACATATCCTCCAACACTTGTATAACCCGTTCAGACTGCCCGTCTGATTGTGGATGAAAAGCCATAGTGAAGTCTAACTTAGTGCCTAAAGCTTGATGAAGTGCCTTCCAAAATCGAGACGTAAACCTTGGGTCTCTGTCAGAGATGATTGACATCGGTACTCCATGTAACCTCACAATCTCCGCCACATATAACTTGGCCAACTTCTGAAGAGAATAATCAACTCTTACTGGGATAAAGTGCGCGGACTTAGTCAAACGGTCCACTATCACCCATACCGAGTCCTTCTTAGTAGGCGTAAGGGGAAGCCCACTAACGAAGTCCATGGTAATTTTTTCCCACTTCCATTGGGGAACTTCGATTGGTTGAAGCAATCCTGATGGGACTTGGTGTTCAGCCTTAACTTGCTGACACGTCAAGCATTTCCCCACAAATTCCGTCACCTCTCCTTTCAGATCAGACCACCAAAATTGTTCCCTTAGATCTCTATACAGTTTGATGCCTCCGGGATGCATAGCATAAGGGCTACCATGCGCTTCCCGAAGCATCCTTTGTCTCAACTCCTTATCTTTCGGAATACAGACCTTTCCCTTGTAGCACAATACTCCTTCATCATTGACGCCATAGTCCTTTAATCCTCCTTGCTGTACTTGTTGTAACTTAATACTTAAGTCCTTATCAGCCAACTTTCCCTCTTTCACCTCCTTCAGCCAGGTGGGCTTGACTTGCAATTCTGCCAACAGGCTTCCATTGTCATATAGACTTAAATGAGCGAACAAAGCCTGTAGATCTGACACAACCTTCCTACTCAGGGCATCGGCTACCACATTCGCCTTGCCCGGATGATATTCTATCGAACAATCATAGTCCTTCAGCAATTCCACCCACCTTCGCTGCCTCAAGTTTAACTCCTTCTGAGTCAACAAATACTTAAGGCTTTTGTGGTCTGTGTAGATAACCGACCTTTCTCCATAAAGGTAGTGCCTCCAAACCTTAAGGGCGAAAACCACTGCTGCTAGCTCCAAATCATGGGTTGGGTAATTAACCTCATGCGGCCTTAACTGTCGTGACGCATAGGTGACCACTTTTCCATCTTGCATTAGCACACAGCCTAACCCCATATGCGAAGCATCACAGTACACCACAAAATCTTTTCCTGCCTCTGGCTGAATTAACACTGGAGCTTCCGTCAAAACCCTTTTAAGCTTTTCAAAACTCTCCTGCTGCTTATTAGTCCATTCAAAGGGTACTTCCTTTCTTAGCAACTTTGTCAAAGGCGCGGCTATTGACGAGAACCCTTCCACAAACCTTCTGTAATAGCCTGCCAAACTTCGGATTTCAGCCACAAACCTAGGTGGTTTCCAATCCAGCACTGCTTCGATCTTCCTAGGATCCACTCTTATTCCCTCTGCGGATACCACATGTCCTAAGAATGCCACCTCCTTAAGCCAAAATTTGCACTTGCTGAATTTGGCATAAAGCTTCTTCTCCCTTAACACTTCCAACACAACTCGAAGATGCTTATCATGCTCCTCTTCCGACTTCGAGTACACCAAAATATCGTCGATGAACACAACGACGAACCTGTCCAAATAGGGTTGGAAAACCCGATTCATCATGTCCATGAACGCGGCTGGAGCGTTCGTCAACCCAAACGGCATCACCACAAACTCAAAATGACCGTACCTTGTCCTAAAAGCGGTCTTATGGATGTCAACCTCCTTCACCTTCAACTGATGATATCCCGACCTTAAGTTGATCTTTGATAATACTGCGGCCCCCTTCAGCTGATCGAACAAATCATCGATCCTTGGCAAAGGATACTTGTTCTTAGTGGTCAGCTTATTCAACTGACGGTAGTCTATGCACATACGCATAGTTCCGTTCTTCTTCTTTACAAATAGGACCGGTGCTCCCCATGGAGACACACTGGGTCTGATGAATCCACGATCCAACAACTCTTGGATTTGAGCCTTGAGATCCACTAACTCCTTTGGCGCCATTCGGTATGGAGCGATTGACACAGGAGCTGTTCCTGGTAGCAAATCTATCCCAAATTCCACCTCCCTATCTGGGGGTATTCCTGGTAATTCCTCTGGAAATACATCCACGAAGTCCCTTACCGCCCTAACTCCATCAATACCTTCCTCCTTCCCACCTATCGTACTAATGAAGGCTAAGAATGCCTTACACCCCTTCTTAACCATCTTCTCGGCCTTCAGCGCCGAAACTACGTTAGACAAGTAGTTCCTCCTTTCTCCGATCATTGCTACCACTTCATCCTCCGGGGGCTTAGTACCATACGTTTAGCCGCACAATCCAACACGGCTCAGTGTTCTACTAACCAATCCATTCCGAGTATAAGTTCAAACTCTCTGAAAGGTAACTCTATTAAGTCTGCCCAAAAGTTCACTCCCTGAATCTCTAAGGGCACATTTTGAAAGATCTTGTCTACCACAATAATTTGACCTAATGGGCTTACTACAGTCATCTGTCTATCAGAAAGTTCAGAGTCTAGGCCTAGTGTTTCCACTACACTACATGCAACATAGGAATGGGTCGAGCCTACATCAATCAGAGCAAAATAGGGTTTGTCAAAAATAAAGAACGTACCGGTTATTACATCCGGTGCGTCACCATCTTCCCTCCGGCGAACCGCATAAACCAAACCCGGTTGCCTTGCTTCTGCATTAGCATTAGTACCTCGGCCCTGTGTTCCACGGCCTTTGCCAGTACCACTACCTTGGTTAGCCGAACCACGACCCCGTTGAGGCTGCTGTCCGCCTCTACCAGTTTGGCTAGCATTCTGAACTGCCGGTCAGCTCTCATCTGGATGCTTGGGACAATCCTTAAGCATATGGTCCTTGGACCCACACTTGAAACATCATCTCGTCTTTCTCCAGCACTCTCCCAAGTGCCTCTTTCCACAATGCTCACAAGGGCGATACTGCCAGCCCGTACCAGCTTGTTGATTTCGTGGCCCGTCAACTCTAGGCCTCTTGTGACCCGTTCCAGATGGTCCAAAACCTCTTTTGGGCTTATTCCTATCCACAGTCTGTTCGGTAGAATCCTTGATTCCTTCGGCCACCTTGGTCTTTTCCACCAAAGCAGAGAATTCCCACTCCTGATGCGGTGCTATCAACAGTCTCAGATCGTCCCTCAGTCCGTCCTCAAAACGGACACAGCGTTCATGCTCAGTTGCCACTACCCCTCGAGCATAGCGGCTCAACCTCAGGAATTCCGCCTCATATTCTGTGACAGACTTACTCCCTTGTACCAACCCTAGAAAAGCCTTCCTTTGTTCATCCGTATACCTGGTTCCCACATACTTCCTCTGAAATGCTTCTTTGACATACTCCCAGGTCAAATTTTCAGCCGTGGCACCTTCCCGAACAGTTAACCACCACTGATACGCCTCATCGCGTAACAACGCCACCATCCCTTTCAACTTTTCCTCAGGAGTCAGATCAAGCTCATCCATGATGCACTCCGTTGCTTCCAACCAGTACTCAGCTGTACTGGGTGCCACTCCAGATACTCCTCGAAACATTTCAGCTCCGTTAGCTCGGAGCCGTTCAGGCACAGACTTACGATTTCCTGAATTTCCTCCCGCACCAGCCACCAATTCCAAGACTCGCAGCACAGCCTGCGACACAGCATCTTCCCCCGTCTGAGCTTGCTGCTCAACATTAACAGCTGGGGGTGGTGGTGGCGGTGGTATTTCATTGTCGGACCCTTAACCCGATCTAATGGGTTCCGACACGGTCATCCTTCCTCTACCTCGTCCACGACGACCACGTCCTCTAGAGCTCATTTTCTAACGTCGGGATCTGATTAAAGAATTTTATGGATTAGTCATTGTTCCACTTATTTACCGCGAAGGAGTTTTATGAAAAGAAATTTAAGAGTGGTTCTTTCGTATTCATACAAACACAAAGTCCTTTCCATTCATTCCTTCATCCACCAAACAAGTATGAACTTTCGTTCATTCAGAGAAACGTTGTAGTTTTTGTTGTTGTTGTTTTCCACTACCCAGGGGTATTTTCGTAATTTTGTCCTACAGGGCATTTTCGTAATTTTCAGAAGAAAACGTTCCTTGGTGTTTTTGTCAAAAATTATTTTGGAAATTTCAAAGTCTCGGGGTAATTTGGAAAAATTTCAAAATCCGGGGGTATTTCGGTAATTTTTGACCTCAGGGGTATTTTGGTAATTTTTCACAAATCAGGGTAAATTTGTAAAATTTAATTAATTAGGGATATTTCAAAAGTTGTAAAACTTTGAGGGTTCTTTTTGAAAATTGTTCCTTCAGAAATGGGGATGTTGCAAAAATTTTGGAAATCAGGGTCATTTTGGTAATTTTGTAAGTTAGGGGCAATTTTGTAATTTTCCAAAATCAAGGTATTTTGATATTTTACAAATTAAGGTTTCTGAATGTTTATAAAATAATAAAATTTTGGTAAAGCTGTTGAGTAGTTGAACATTTTAGAATCCAAGGGCATTTTGGTAATTTCACCACTGAGGGCATTTTTTGTAATTTTCGCAAATCAGGAGTTTTTCAGAAAATGTTGTAAAAATAATTTTCTCAGATTTAAAAGAAAGTTTTAAAAGTTTGAAAAAACTAGGGTTTGTTGTTTTGTTCTCTCTTCCTCCTTTTTTTTTTCAAACGGCTAGTTCCCTTTTTGGGTTTTAGTCATCTGTTTAGCCTATGACCGAGCCCTCTTGGTCAGGGTGAACCAAAGCTACGCACCAGGTAGGATTCGAATGGAGAGGAGGTGAGTCACGCGAACTGCTTAAATACCAAGCTCCCACCGAAACCATTCCTAGACATGCGCACAGAGGTTGCCACACCACTGAGCCCTCTGAGTTAGGGTGAACCGAGGCTATGCACCTGGTAGGATTCCTGCGAAGAGGAGGTGAGTCACTAGGACTACTTAAATACCAGGCTCTTCCGGATCCAATCCTAGACATGCGTACAGGGGTTACCACACCCTTAGCTCAGTGACTTAGCCATATGGTTGTTTAGTGCATTAAGTCTTATGTGGGTTTGTGTTTGAGTAAACTAGTCCTAGGGTTCAAGTTCCTATCATTCTATTCTACGTTCCATGCCTGTTCTACCCCTACACAGTTCATAAATCACAGAATCACACATAGAGTTAGGGGTACTTACCTGGTGGACTGCGGGTCGGAGACTTAGGTGCCATGCCATAAAACCTGCTTATGGTCAAAGAAAATCATTTGGGCTCGAATTCAAAACGTTTTGGGCCTTAGCCCACAGGCCGAGAGTTTTAAAACTGGGCTCTGATACCAAGCTGAAACACCCCACACCCGACCCACGAGCCCGGACCGGATCTGGTATGTTCCTTAAGTAAACCGGTTTTCAAATTCTTTGTTACTTAGAGAAAATTTGCATAATTTTTAGAAAAATGTTGTTATGGATTGGGCTCAGATTGGGAACCCATTTAATCTTTTTGAAAATCCAATTTTATTTTATTAAGGTGACAAAATAATTGTTAAGGTTTATAAAAAATATATTTCACTTAAAATTTAATCCAAAAATCGTTTGTAACAAAATAATTAAAAGTAAAGCAGAAATAAAGAAAATCCACTAGGCCTTATGGCCTTATTACATCAAGTAAAACCCAATAATAAAATTAAAGGTACTAAAAGAAATAGAGTCCAAATTAAATAAAATCTTCAAATGGATGCATGGCCACCTCAAGGTCTACCGTCCCGGTCCGTCACTGTTCATCACCTGAAAATAGTTCCCACAACGGGGTGAGTCCACAGACTCAATGTGTACACAACATTAGCATTCAACAAATCAGGCATACAAGTTCATATCAAGTTCATGTTCATATAAAATAAATGATGCAACCCAAACCCAAGCCTAATGGTCCATCCGCTACACACCACCCGTACCTGCCAGTCACACCGTGGGGACTACTAAGTCAACCCTCCATCCGCTACACACCATCGAAGGCAGTCGCTGCAGTCGACGTGTTCATCGCCCATATAATTTGTGTCATTAGACACCATATTCAAATAATGTAACCGAAGTTACCAAATTCAGATAATGTAACCGAAGTTACCATATTCAAATTTTGTGACCGTAGTCACCATATTCCGTTGGTGAGACCGAAGTCAACACCTTCTTCCCCTTTCACATATATCCCGAATGCCCCATATATCATGCATAACATACTTAATTTCTCATTATTCACATGTTAACAATATAACATATTCGTAATCCTATCGAAAGTAGGAAACGTACCTGGGTACTCTTACCGCATTTGTGGTACTTAGCCACATTCACATTCTTATGCATATTCATATATTAAAAATAATTGCCATATGATATATCGAAAATTAATGTGAGTACACACCTGATTCGCTTATTAGATTCCTTGAAATCTCGAAGAACGATCTACCGATCTAGATCTTTATCTCCTAAATTTGGCCAAATATTAAAACATATTAACAAACCTATTTGGCTTAAAAACCAAATCCTAGTAGGATTTGTATTACTTACCTTGTTGCCGAATTGGATGATTGTAAATCAAGTCCCAAAATTGCTAGTATCCCTTTTCCTTGGAATCGGCTAACACTAATTCATGTAACCATGTGAGTTTTCGGTTTTTGAAATAATGAAAAATAATTCCAAATACCAAAATTAAGCCTTGGCCGAATATCACTTACCATACAAATTCCAAATCTGAAGAGGATTCCTTGCCCTATATGTCTGTCGAAATCTTCATGTTAGATCTAATCTAACATATACATCATAACCTTTAATCAAATAAATTTATCTTACCTTAGATCCTTGATCCTTGTATTCGACAGTTGTAGAAACCTGATAAACCCCTTGCAGATTCGGCCAAATTTGCTAATGGGATTAGTACCCTGATTTTGGTAAGAAGAAAAGAATAGAAATTGATTGACCATAGATCTTACCCTTTTGATGTTGTAGTTGATTGCTCCTTTACTTAGAATCAACAAAGATTCGGCTTTGACAGTAAAAACAGAGAAGAAAATAGAAGAAGAGAAGATGGATTTTGCTTAAAGAAAAATTCGGCAAAGAGGGGGAGAGAGTTAGGAAAATTTCGGCAAAGAAGAAGCAAAAGTGAATGAGTAGCCCTCCTGCCCTCCTTTTATAGCCAAAGTTATCAGCCTAGGAGTCCCTTACTTGGCCACCACTCCTCTTTTTGATAATATTATCTCTTTTATTTAAAAGATAAAAGCCTTTAATCCATCAATTATCTCCTCAATTATCTTAAAAGAAAATCATTTATTTATCACTTATTATTCACATATTTATGCAAATAAAACTCTTCCTTTTCTAGAAACCCATGCCGTCCACCTCAGCCTTCTGGAAGCAAAAATAAAACTTATTTATTTGCTTCTCAAGTGACTCGAACTCAGGCCTATTTCCCTGCATGTGACGCCATCTCCTTAGGCCCTAAGTGGCATCTTCAGGCCACTTTTCCAAGCCTGTTTGTGTGTCGAACTTCTCCATCTTTTTCTTTTAGGGCCCTCTAGCCCTTATTTCCTATTTTGAACTTTAAAATTTGACATTTCGGCATCATTTCTAAGTTTCCTAAAATTTTCGATCGGCTCTGTAACTTACCATTTTTCTTACATTTCCAAGTTTCCAGAAATGTTTACTTTCCATTTTTGAATCATTTCCAAAAATGTTCAGGTTTCCAAAAATGTTCAGGTTTCCAAAATGTTCAAGTTTCCAAAATGTTCAAGTTTCCAAAATGTTCAAGTTTCCAAAAATGTTCATTTCCATTTCCATTTCCATTTCCATTTCTAGGTTTCCAAAAATATCAAAAATTTATTCTTAGTACTTGAGACTTGACATTTCGTACAATTAAACTGAAAATGCATAGGCCCTTTTCAGGATGTTACACCCTAGGCCCAGAAAATGAAACTTGTGCAAATTACTCCTTATTCCAAGCCTAACCAAAGCTCCATTACAAATTTTCCAGCACATGTATTCATAAAATTTCAGAATTTTTCATCAAATTTTACAACTTTTTATTTTAGTCCCTAAATCATATTTTCATAAAAAATCACTTTGTAAAAGTTGTTTATTTATCAATAATCTTTCACTTTCTACCATAAATTTCAAATTTCTAGCATGATACATCCATGACCCATTTTCATACTTTGATAAATTTTCAAATTAATCCCCCAAATATAGATATTAAGCTATTCCAATTCTAAAAATAACAAAATTATTAAAAACGGGACAAGGAAACTTACCCAATTTGTAACAGCTCGATTTTGGGCGTAGTCGGAACAGTGGTTTCGGGACCACAAATCTGATGTAGAAAAGTTTATTTTATTATATTTTATGGTCTATAGTTTCACGGAATGATTGCGTGGAAATTTTGTTCGAAAATTTTGACGTTTGGGCATTCAATTTAGTCAAATGGACTAAATTGTAAAAAGTGCAAAAGTTGAGTTCTACATACTCGAGGTGTCTAATTGCTATGAAATTTTAAATTGAAGGTCCTTATATGGTAATTAGACCATTGGTTAAGTTCGTGGACAAAAATGGACATGGAGTAAGAGAATTTTCATGTTTTAAGTTAGGGGCATTTTAGTCATTTGGCTAATTAAATGAATTAATAATCAAATTAAAAGCCAATATTTTCTCATCTTCAACCCGTTGGTCAAAATTTATAAGAGGGAGACATAACTAGGGTTTTTTAAGCTTCTAAGCTCGATTGTAAGTCCGTTCTAGCCCCTTTTTTAATGATTTTCATGTTTTTGAGATCCTTGTAACTTGATCCATCTATTTCTACAATTAATTTAAGGAATAATCAAGGTATATGGTTTGACCCGTGTTGGATATTTGTGTATTTTTATGTCTAATGGTGGAATATGTATGTTTGATGTGTGATAAACAACTTTTGTTAGGTGGTTTTTGATGAAAATGTCAAAAGGACCTATTTGTAAAAAAATTATAAAATATGTGTAAAAGTGTGATTAAATGAAAAATATGGACTGGTATAAGTATGAAATAGGATCGACTAGGCTTGGGAATCGAAGAAATTGAATAGATTTCATTTTTCGAGCCTAGGGGAAAAAATGTAAATATGTCAAAATTTAGGGGTAAAAATGTAATTTTGCCATAATGTATTTTTGGACTGAATTGAATAATGTGAATAATAAATGAGTCCAATTTTCTATTATAGATCAAGAGAGACGAGCTTCAGACCTAGATCTAAGGAAAGACAAAGTATTTGACGATTTGGTCCCGTTCCTACTATTTTAGCACCGAGGTAAGTTTGTATGTAGATAATACATTATTTTCTTTATGTTCTAAATGCTTTAATATTGTATGAATTATGATCGACTCCTTGAACGTAATTAAGAAAGTTCGACAAGCGAGCAAATCCCGGTTGAACCTTAGGAATAGTTAGGATACAAATGTCAAGACATTAGGGTTATTGAGATTTCGTGCAAGACCATATCTGGGTTATGGAATCGATATGAGTGTAATATCTGAGATTTTGGGGTTATGCATTCTAATTAGTATTTGCGTGTTAATATGCTCTGTATGCTGATTGGATGTGTTTGGGGGCTTCGGGAAACTGTGGGGTTAGGTAGAAGCCTTAGTGAAACTTTTTGGTTTAAGCTGATTAGGGGAGAGCTAGGGGAGCTAGGCCTTAAGGGACTTAGTGTGGTGTTCTTTGACACAAGAAGTAAGGTGGTGGAGTGGCGTCAGTAGGGGGTTCCAAGGGGAAGAGGTTCGAATCACGCTAACAACAAGGGAGTGTTGTTTTATTTTGTATTTTTGCATCAAGGGAGGGGGAGGTGTTGGACGGCATGTGAACTCTGAAAGGATGGGAGGAAGACTTGGTCAAGATATTTGAATGAGTGGTGGAGAGCTATTGGAGAGGGTTGAAGCACTCAAATTCGTTTGAAAGAGGGGTGTAGAGGAAAAATAGGAGAAAAAGAAGGGTTTTGAGAGAAAGGGAAGGTGTTGGCCAAATGTGGGACTTTGGAGGGTGGCATTTTCAGTCATGCAAGGTGGGGGGCTTAGTGTGCCAAAATTTGGGTGTTAGTATAGTGTAGAGTGCCGAAAGTTAGCCTTCTTTTCCTTCTAGCTTCTTATTCTTTCTTTTGTGCCGAAACACCTAGCTTTTCAACCTTCATTCCCTCTTTTTGTCTCTTGGCCGAAACCTTAGAAGACCATAGGGGTCATTTCTTTTCTTTGGTGTCATCTTTTCCCTTCCCATCTTCAAAAGCCGTCTCTCCCTGTATTCTTCTCCTAGTGGCCGAATAGTTCATCTTCCTTTGAGATCTTAGCCGAACCATATCACTCTCTCACTCTCTTCTCTTTTTCTTTTCATCAATCTTTTTATTTGCATAACCCGAAGAATCTATTAGTTCTTGAAGTGGGTGGCCGAATCTGCTAGCCATTCTTATTCACTTCTTTTTGTGTTTCAAAATCCATTCTTCCTTGAGTGTGCGATCGCGTTTGTTCAGCAATCTCTGAGGGAGGTATCGTCGTTCATATTCTATCGAGTCCTTCAAATGATTGCTAGTAAGTGTGGTAAGGGTTCTCTATTATTCAATCTTTCTTTCTCCTCTCTGGGTTGCCGAAATCTAGAAGCCTAACTTCGGGTTCTTTGTAGTCAGCGTTAGAAGGAGGATCTTTCGGGATTCAATTGAGTAAGGTAGGTGGCTATAATATTCAGCCAAAGGCCACATCTTTTGACCTTATGCAGTTTAGCCGATTCTAACTAGGCTGATGTAGGTGGTTTCGACAAAGGTTAAGGAGGAGCCTTCGAGATTTGGATCTATTTCGGTAAGGGTATTTGATTAAGATTTGGTTTTGTCTCGTTTAAGATTTGATTTAAAGTTTAACCGGGTCTTCTGATTAAGTGTTATTCAACGGATGCGGGTACCAGTCAAGGAGAGAAAGGGGTTGTCCCTACCCCTAAGTTCAAGAAGCGTTCGATTTCTGCGGTGCGGGATTGGCCACTGGGGTGTGGGCCAGTGTCAGAGCAGGATCGTAGGCAGATAGCGGAAGTTTCATTTAGTGACAGTGTCGACATAGAGGGTGTGGTGTTACGAGTTATCAGGTCTGTGGTTATTGCACTGTTTTTCTATTTTATTTATCACATGTATGTGGTATGTGTGGTAGCCGGGAATAACGGTTGTGGTGGTGTGGCTACCCATGGTGGGTAATCTGATAATCAGGTTAGTAACTGTTGATATCAAATCTTGGATGATATACGTGTAAGCATGTTGTGTATGCATGTTGATATGTTCATAATAGTTATATTGTTATTTTATCATAAAATAATGTATGTGCATGGGGATCGGGATATGATTAATGAAGGACAGGGTGTACATTTATGTACGTGGTTTGATGTTAGCCTTGAGCTACATCGTGGATTGATGGCTATGTGCCTCCTCGTGGATTGGTGTTGGCTATGTGCCACATCGTGGATTGATGATAGTTTCATGCTTCATCGTGGATTGGTGATGACCTTGGGTCACATCGTGGATATCGATATTTGGTCACATAGTGGTCGGTGGCTATGCCACATTATATTTGGTCACATAGTGATCGGTGGCTATGCCACGTTATATTTGGTCACATGGTGATCGGTGGCTAGGCCACGTTATATTAACTTTGAGCAGCTTGACTGCCAAAGAGGTGTGTAGCGGTTGGAGGGTCGATTTAGTAATCCCCTAGCGTGTGCGGTAGGATATACGGGGGTGTGTAGCGGATGGACACTAGGTTGGGTTGGGGTTCATTTTGCATAATCATGTGTGGTATGTGGATTTGTGTGGATGTGGGCCAAGCCCATTTGTGGAGACATGTGAAATAATTGCACACTGAGTCGGTTTGACTCACTATTTTTTTCTAAAAACAACGCAGGTGATACATGATGCTTGGACCGGGCTGGAGTGGATTCGAGGTGGCTATGCAGAAGATGGTTTATTTATACTTGCATTTTAAATTCTTAATTACTATTGGGATATTTTATTGTAATAAGGCCGCTTTAAGTATTTCGGGGTTTTATTATGGTTTTAAGTTGGGATTAAAACAGATTAATAATTGAGAGTGATTTGGAAACATTTCCTAATTGACAATTAATTCAAGTTTTCAAATTCGGATTATTGACACACAACTCGTTTTCTCAAAATTTTTATTCGAATAATGACTTAATCATTTTCTCAAACTGTAAGTTTTATTTCCCGTCAAACCAAGATTTACTACATAACAAACCCCTTATAGATCCAGTAATCGTTTTCAAACTTAATGCTTATTTTCACCCTCCAATACAGATTTATTTTTAAACCATTTCTTAGCAAAAGCTGAATCCTCGTTTTCTTTAAAAATTTAACATTTGTTTTCACCTTCGTAACCAAACTCTTCACAACCATTTTTCCCGTAACACTTCGAATTCGGCCGTAGTGTTTTAGGCCGGGTTTGGGGTGTTACAATGAGACTCTGTGTAAGACCATAGTTGAGCTATTGGCATCGATATGAGATCCCATGTAAGACCATATCTGGGATATCACATTGGTATGGTGCTGTGAATGTGAGATGCCCCAAGTATCCTTTAATATTCCAAGTGGTTCAATGGGTAGTTTGACAGAAATGTTAAAGTTGTGAAAAACTTTGGTATGTTGCACTTGGGTACAGGTATGTACATAAGACTCATGCTTAATGAGCTCAATATGTGATGAACCCTTGGTAAGTTTGTGATTAAGTTTGACTATGAGATATATAATGACATTTACCTTAATTTACATTATGTTAATTATGTGTTAAATCTGTGTTATAATTCCTATTATTTGTGTAACACCCAAACCCGGCCCAAACACCACGGCCGAATTTGGAATGCTACTGAGGAAAAAGTTTGAAAAGAATTTAACATAAAGGTGAAAACTTAAAAATTTTCCGTCATTTATAAAACATGGTATATTTAAAATTCTAAAAAAACTAAGTTGTTACAAATTCCCGGAATTAAAACTTTAATATAAGTTTCTAAGATATGAATTGTTTGAAAGAAAACATTCCCAGTTAGTAGCTCGATAATTAATCCATCGGAAACATAATAAAATCCCCAAATTACTTTAAATGGCCTTATTACAATAATGATTTACCCAAAAGTACTAAAAATATAAAATGCTTAAAACAAATAAAACATCTTCTGCATGGCCACCTCGTATCCGCTCCAGCCCGGTCCAAGATTCATGTATCACCTGTAATGTTTGAAAAAAATAGGGTGAGTCAAACCGACTCAGTGTATAGTTATTCTACATGCCTCCACAAATGGGCTTGGCCCACATCCACACAGTCCACATACGTAATCATGCAAAATGAATCCCAACCCAACCTAGTGTCCATCCGCTACACACCCCCGTACTTGCTGCACACACCAGGGGATTACTAAATCACCTTCCAACCGCTACACACCTCCTTGGCAGACCTGCTGCTCAAGGCCGTGGCTTAGCCACCGATCACCTAAGTGACCCCACATATCTGTATCCACGAGGTGACTCAAGGTCATCCTCAATCCACGGTGATGCACATAGCTATCATCCGCCCACGATGTGGCACATAGCCAACACCCCACCTTGATGAAGCACATAGCTAACATCAAGCGCTAATGTAGCTCAAGGCTAACATCGGACCACGTACATAAATATGTACACCCTGTCCTTCAATATTCACATCCCAGTCCCCATGCATATATGTATGTATCATGACAAAACAATGTTAAGATGAGTATACATCGCATGCTTACCACAATTTTACACATAAATCACAGGTAGATTAATATCATTAAATACTGACCTGATTAACCGATTACCCACCATGGGTAGTCACCATCTCAGCCATATTTCCGGCCACCACACATATCTTATACACATATATATAACAACACATACAAACAACAAGAGAGCAGTGCGATAACTACATACCTTTTAAGCAAAAGTCGCCTAAACCCGAACCCCGTAGCCTACACAATTTGCACCTTGCGATTTGTTGAACTCCCTCCTTGGATATTCAAATCCCGAATGATCTCCCCCTAAACGTCGGCTACAAAAGAATCCCAAAATCCCCCTTCAAGGCTTTACCCCTAGCGTTGAGATCAATTGCACCCTTGATTGAAACCACAGAGATATTCGGCTTTTAAAGATAGGTGAGCAATCGAATATGGAGAAATAGATGAAGAAATCGGCTAAATGGTGATGTGCTTCAGCTTTTGATAAATTGTGAAAAGAAGAGAGAGAAGGTTGAGACTTGATGCGATTTGGCTTGGTGACAATAGGGAGATTCGGCTTTTGAAAGAACTATGAGAAGAAGTGAATAATGGAGTGGTTGCTCTTAACAAAAGAATGGAGAGGAAGAGTGTGAGGCTTAGAAGTTGCGGGAAAGGTGAAATAAAAGGGATGAGAGGTTCGGCCTAAACAAAATAAAGGGAGGAGAAAGATGATCAAAAGAGAAAGAGGTGCACAAGAGGTCACTTACTTGGTTTACGGTCTCAAAAGAAAAAGAACACAAAAGCTTTCGGGAAAAGAAATCGCACAAGGAAATGCCTAAACCTCCCTATGCAAATTCGGCTACAAAAGAAAAGGTGTTTGGAAAATACAAAAAAAATGACCAAATGGGAAAAACACCTAACCACTCATCCTTACCAAAGTCTACCATAAAATTCGGCCACCCCCTAGTCCATAGTGCCGTCCAAGTTCATGGACAAGTTGGCCATGCCAAACTTTCCAAAACACACCCCATAAAGAGTGCCTTATGTTCCCCTAACTTACCATAATCTTTGGACTTCATTCCTTAAGTTAATATTTGCCTTTTTCCTTTAGTCTACTTTCCATAAAAGAAAATAGTCCAACCTTACCTTAATTAAAGTTTGACCGTCACATGCCATACAAGTGCAAAATAAAAAGTCACCTTAAGACTATCCATGGGATTCGAACCTAAGCCCCCCTCACACTGCTTGTGGCGTCACTTCATAAGGCCCTAAGTGGCGCCTCCCTTGCCACTTTGCCAACTGATTCGTGTGATTAAATCCTCATACAAATTTTTCTTAAGGCCTCACTTGCCCAGTTCCCCTTTAAGACCTAAACATCCATTATTTTTCTAAGTCACCTACCTATATTCCAAGGTTCCCGAAACCCCCAAACACTTCCAATCATCATACAAAGCACATTAGCACACAAATACACATTAAAATGCACAACCCCCAAATTCCAGATATTACAATTTGCCTAGGAACTTACTAAGCTTTAAAGCTTACTCCCCTTTCGTTTCCCTGGTCTTATAGTGTCACCAAGCTAGCTCGGGGATCGGAGACTATCAGATATTCACTCACACTATCAACATATCATTTTGGGTACCAATGAATTTAACATTTTGAGTTATGGCTTGTATAGGGACTTGGTCATTTTGTTATGTGTCATAATTGATTTGGCCAAACTTGTTGGCTTGTGATGGTTGATAATTCATTTTGTAAATGGCCATTGAAATTGGCTAAAGTTGTTTAAATATATTTATATATGATGATGCTTATCATGGACGTGGGAATTTGGATGCTTGAGTTGATAAGTATGTGATGGTTGTATGTGATAGATGGCAGTATCTGAATGAGTGTTGCTACCTTGGTTGTGACTGATTTGGTTGAATGTATATGCTTGGATTGGTGTAATGTTTTGTTGTGTAGGTATGTGTATGGAAGGGTGACAAAATGGCTTGGTAAATAGCCTTGTTTTTGTCCACACGAGTAGATACATAGGCATGTGTCTAGTCCGTGTGTGACACACGACTTGCCCCATAGGTGTCTGTTCTGGCCGTGTGTCCCCTGCACCTTAATTGTTGCAAAACAGAATGCTCAGTAATGAGCACACGGGCAGAGATACGGGCGTGTGTCTCAGCCGTGTGGATGGCACGGCCTTGAACACAGACGTGTGCCCTGGCCGTGTGAAGTCTTCACCAATTTTATGAAAAATTATGAAAATTTAATCGATCACACGGGCGTGTGACTTGGCCGTATGACCTCAATTTGATGATGATGTCATAAATAGAAAGCTCCCTAATTTGAACACGGCTTGAAGCACGGTCGTGACTTAGGGTCACACGGGCGTGTCCGGAACCCACACGGGCGTGGAACCGTTTTACATGAAAAATTTTCTAAGTTTCCTAAAAGTTTCCAAAGTTATTGGTTTAGTCCCTAACCACTTTCGATGCATGTTTTGGGCCTTATAGGCTCGTGATAGGGACGATATAAATGCATGTGAAAGGTTTTAAAATTGGATGGAAATTTATGTCCCGATTTTATATGTTTGCTTGTGTTTATGTCTGGAAATGCCTCGAACCCTATTTTGGCGTTGAATAAGGGTAAGGGGTGCAACAGTCTGGTTTAGACCCTATTCAGAACAGCTGTTTCGGGACCACAAATCTGAGTCAGAAAAATATTTAAATATTATTTTTCGTGCTTATAGTATGGGAATTTGCATGTGTGAAAGTCTCGTGATTTAATTTGGTCATTTATGTGCTTAATTTGAGAAAAGGATTAAATTGCATAAAAGGTAAAAGTGACATACTATATGTTAATATGCTTATTTGAGTTGGCTTTTAAATGGAGTGGCCTTATAAGGCAATTAAACCATTTTAAAAGATAGTGCATGGTTAAAGGACATCAGTGGCCTTATATTTATATGTTTTATATGTTTATTCATAAGGTTAATTTTCTAAATGAATTAATAATATATGTTATAATATAATGAACATAAAACATGGCCATTGTTCATCTTATTTGGCCGAATACTGCAAAGAAAGAAAGGAAGAAAACCATTTTAGGTTTCGGCACTCATCTAGTTCAATTAAGGTATTGATTTTGATCGGTTTTTGATAATTTCTACGTTTTTGTAATCGTTGCTTTGTATACTTCAAAACCCATGCTTCAATTTTGTGAGTTGATGAATATTTTGTAATGTGCCATTGATGAACATATGAGTTTTGGGATGTTTGATGGTGAAATATGAATTATATATGATAGAATAACATAGTTTGTCTTTGGAGTTTTGATGATTTTGAGTAATTTGGATTAAATTGAAAGAATAATATTTTGAAGGACTAAATTGTGACATAAATGAAATATATGAACTTAGATGAGCATGAGTATAATTCAACTATGCATGGGTATCATGTGATTTTGTGTATTTTGTGATTTTGTGAAATTGGGACTAAAATGTCCAAATGTGAAAATGTGAGGGCTAATTTGCAAATTGCCCTAAATATGTGTTTTTGGATTGAATTGAATGAGTTGATGAATAAATAGATTAAATTTGAATATGTATAGATCAAGAACCGAAGAAAATAGACTTAGATCGCGGGAAATCGAAAGTAATTGAGTAGCCGAGTTCGTTTCCGTTAAACCGAATCCGAGGTAAGTCGATATACAAATAAATGTATTTGAATTGAATTATTTGTGCATATATGAAATTTGGATTGCTATGAATATCAACTGAGATGAAATTTATGTGAAATCCGAGGATATATTTATATCGACAAGTTGAAAATGTCCGAGAAGTCCCGTTTGAACCTAGGGATAGATAGGATTGTATATGTCATGACATAGGTGTCTGATATGTGATATCATATAAGACCATGTCCGGGACGTTGGCATTGATTCGAGATTTCGTGTAAGACCACGTCTGGGACATTAGAATCGTATTGATTCGTGTAAGACCTTGTCTACGACAATGGCATCAATATCTGGTTACATGTAAGACCATGATCGTTGTTTTGTCGAGTTTTAAATTTATATGAATGAGAATGATCGAACCTGGAAACCAACTCTAACAACGATTTAAGGCAAGTGCACCTATCGAACAGTAGTATAGCTTAGGCAAGACCGAATTGTTGAACCCAAAGGAACTAAAAGTACTAATACTAACTTTCTTTTTATTATCAAGCCTAAAAAAAGTGAAGTTGTTATCTAATCTAAATTTAACTAACTACTAAGCTAAAGAATCAAGACAAAAAGAATGAATAGGGGAAATACTATTGGGAAAACTCAGTTGATTACGACGATACCCTAGGAAGAATCCACCTAGACTTCACTTGTTATCTAACACTGAACCAGACAATTTCTTCACTTGACTTGATCTGTAAGATTCCCTAAGTTATATTAAACCCTCTCTCGAGGCGAATGACGTCTAACCCTAGGTTGATTAATTGAAATCTCTTTCTAATTAAAACCCCTAGAATCGCATTAACTCAATTTATGGACTCCCATATTAGGTTTCACCCTAATCCGGCAAAATCTCATCACCCTATCTCTAGGCGCGCGATCAACTCCGCTTAATTATGCTAGATCTACTCTTAAGCAGGGACTTTTGCTCCTCCACCTAAGCACATCCAACTTGAATCAATATCCCAGAAATATTAACACAAGGATTGAGCACACATAATTAAGAAAAATCAAGTATTTATCATATAGTTCAGAAAACAATAATAAGATCCGTCTTAGGTTTCATCCCCTTTAGGTATCTAAAGGGTTTAGTTCGTAATAATAAAGGAAAACATCTCAGAAGAAAAGATAAAACCAAACATAAGAAATCCCTAAAAACCCCTGAAGGAATTGAAAGAGAGATCCACCATCTTGAGTAGAATTCCAGCTTCTTGAGATTGATCAACTGGCTATCTTTGAGTAATCCCCACAAATCTGACCTTTTCGGCTTGGCTCATTGGCCTAGCTAGCGGCGCCCTTGAAGGTTATACTTAGGGTGTTTATATAGGCTTTCGAAATAGGTTTATTGACCCCTAAGTATCCTTTTCCGAGTGAAATTCTTATTTCTGATGACAGGGACATGGCCATGGCACACGCCCGTATGAATCGTCTTAAGGCCGTGTTCGAACTTATTGAATAGGGCACGGCCGTGTAAATCGTGAGCAGGCCGTGTTCTAGTAGATAAATGAGGCACGGCCGTTTGGTCTTGGGCCCAGGCCGTGTGGATTTTGTGATATGGCCCATTTACTCCATTTTGGGCCCGTTTTATGTTCTTTTCATCCTCGAGTGCTTTCCTGAGTATAAGACATGAAAAGAAAGGATTAAAAGCACCTTTTTACATGAATCAAGGTATAAATCATCCAAAAATATGCTAAAAGTAGGATTAAAATATGTTACTTTTACGGTTTATCACATACCTCTACACTTAAACTTTTGCTTGTCCACAAGCAAAATTCTCAACTTACAATTAAAACGAACTTTCCATGATTCATAATTCCTATCAACAATGTCTAAAATTCATAGATAATTTATACATGGATGATTTAACTCGAAGAGTCTTAAAGATTCAAATAATATAAGTCATACATTTGTATCACGAAAAAGTAGGTGTTTTCCTCTTACCTAAATTATTACCTTTAATTCAAAACCGACAAGGATTGACATCCTCACAAAATATTCACTCAAATCACTCGAAGTGTTTAAGGTTCAGGTAAAAGAGCACCCAACAGTCGAACTTGAAAAGTTAATCCCATAGGCTTGCCTGAAAATCAAATCTCCACCACTGTAAAATGAGATGATAAATAGATCAAAAGGTCTTTAATAGGGTTGTAATGGGGCTAGGGTTAAAGGTGTGGATAAAGGCTGAATCAGAAGGTTAGAATCGAGATTGTCCTGACAAGTTACCTATCTAATAATAAGTAACTACATCAACTGAAAAGTAATAACCCTAATAATACGAGCTTTTCTTTTGATAAATAGACTTTTAACTGTATGAGCTCTTTCTTTCATATTACTAATACTGAATAATTTTTTTAAGAACAAATCAAGTAATAAAAGATAAATTCAACTACTGAAATAATATAATTAAGTAACTAATCAAATCAAATCTCGATATAAGGGTAGTCAAAAGGAATGGTGATAACAAATACAAAGGGTTTTTTTTTGGATAATATTAGTGAGTGAGTCAATAAAAAGGGTTGTTAGGATCAACGGGGTTTACTAGGGGTTAATTATGAACGTAGGCTTTTTAGTGGAGTGAGTAGGTTAAAACCTAGGTGCCTTTATCATCTCGGTATATCAAATCATAGGTGTGGTCTCAACATGTATAATCGAGGCAAGTTCTAGAATAACAGTTCAATGTTGACACACTCATAATCAGAAAGTGAGCAAGAAAAAGAATATATGCTCTATAAGGCTCAAAATCTCACAAAAATTATGGGTGTTTTGACATCAACCTCGTAAATTTTGAATTTCAAAGTAATATTCAAATTTAGGTTAACAACCTAGCAAAAATTTTAATTCTGAAAAATAGACTTATTCTGCTTGATTCTCTAGTATCTTAAAATTTCAATCATCAATGCACAATTAACTATGACTTAATCAAAAACATGTCAATAAAAATCATAAATCATCAGAAATTTCATCCTAATTAGTAATATGAGGAAATTACTTAAGAACAGAATATAATTCAGGGATTTGAGAATAATGAAGAAAGTTAGGCCATATTTGAGAATAATGCAAAAAGTTAGGCACTTTCTCGAAATAGATATTCACCCCCCACACTTAAGATGTACATTGCCCTCACTGTACAAAGATAGAGAATATCAAAATGATCATAAAATCGTAAGATGGGAGAGAAGTGAAACTTCCTGGATTTTGGATGAAGTCAATGAAAAGAAACCGGATAGGATTTGAGGTGAACGTAGGGAAGCGTCTCGAACTGTTTGAAATTGAGTCCTTGAAGCAGCCGTCCTTATTTTATTGTATCCTAAGCTAAATCTAAATGGTACGAATAATAAAAGAAAATAATAAAGAAAATAAAATAATAATAAAGATAAAAATAAAAATAAAAATAAAAATAAAAGTAAAAGTAAATATTGGAAAATGAAAGAAGAAAGATAATGGGAAAAGGAAGGGAAGAAGGGGGTTAAATAGAAATTATGGATCTGGTAGTTGGCCCCGCCCTTGTATCTTCCTGTGGTGGCCACACGGCCACGGCCACGGTCGTGTGCTAGGCCGTGTGGTATGGAAATCTGTACTTTTGTTAGTTTATGGTTAGGTGCTAAAAAGAAAAATAAAAGTAAAAAATAAAAAAAATGTAAACATTAATGGGGTTAGTGCTCGGGTTGCCTCCCGAGAAGCGCTCGTTTATAGTCTTAAGCTAGACTTTACCTCTCATTCGTATGGTCATGGTGGTTTGAGGAGGTGAAAATCCTTTCTCATGCGATCAATTCAGTTATTGATATAAAATTTAAGTCGAGTAGTGTTTACCTTAAAGGTGCTGATTTTGGGACTAGTTACCTCGATTGTTCCATCTGGGGAGATTTTGAGTACCTAATCTCCTATCTTAAGCTGGCTTGTCCCATTATTAAGTTCATCGTGGAGTCGCCTCATTTTTGCTTCGTGTGTTTTTAGTTTCTCTTTGAGGTGTGTCTTCCATTCGTCTAGTTCATCGATCCACAGCCTTCATTCCTCATAGATTTTTTCTTTATCGCCACGAGGTCTAGGGTCTAGCATCTGCGAAAGAGCTTCACAAAACGGCAAGTTAATATGAAATTTCTTTGGAAGTTTAAGAGACTTATTGAATTGTTCCTCTGTGTGGTCTTTCTTTATCGTATTAGGGTATGGCACAAGAGCTTGGTACTCTATAATTACCGGGTTTGGTAAATCTTGGCTTACCTCAACCTTACCTTCACTTGCCACAAGCTCTTGCCTTGGGTCAGATTCTACTAACCTTTCACGGTCATGAGCTGTTACGGCTTGAATTTGCTCTTTTGGGTTAGTTTCAGTGTTGCTTTGCAAGCTTTCTTGTGGTTGTTCTAAGATCAGCTTAGCGAGCTAACCTAACTGATCCTCGATCCTTTGAATCGATGCTTCTTGTTTCGTTTCTATATTTCGATGGCTTGTTTCTGTGTTTGCTATGAATTTTGCCAGCATCTCTTCAAGGTTTGACTTATCCTCCTGTTTGTGAGGTGGTTGTTGAAAATTTGGATGAAGTTCCTGTCTTTGGCTACTTTGATCATCCCACGAGAAATTGGGATGGTACCTCCAACCTGCATTATAAGTGTTATCATAAAAATTATTTTGAGGTCTTGCATAGTTACCCATATAGTTGACTTGTTCGCTTTCCATGCCATGTCCGTAGCGTGGGTACTCGAGATTCGTCACGCCTCCGTTTGTTTCACACTGCATAACTGGATATACCTCTGAGGAACCACATAAAATGTCAATTTTCTTACTTAAAAGCTCTATCTGATTTGATAGCATGGCTACTGGGTCGAGGGTGTAGATATCGGCTGCTTTTGTTGGCTTTGTCCTCATAACTTGCCACTGATAGTTATTTAGTGCCATCTCCTCTATCTGCCAAAATCAAATAAAAGAAAATTTAGCAAAGTAAAAAAAATAAAAATAAAAATAAAAAATAATAATGAAAATAAATTGTAATAAAAAATGGCTAAAGTAATAAAAATAGAGCTTTCTTAATATTTTAGTTCCCCGGCAACAGTGCCAAAACTTGATCGTTGTTTTGCCGAGTTTTAAATTTATATGAATGAGAATGATTTAACCTGGAAACCAACTCTGACAACGATTTAAGGTGAGTTCACCTATCGAACAGTAGTATAGCTTAGGCAAGACCGGATTGTCGAATACAAAGGAGCTAAAAGTACTAATACTAACTTTCTTTTTATTATATAGCCTAAAATAAGTAAAGTTGTTATCTAATCTAAATTTAACAAACTACTAAGCTAAAGACTCAAGACAAAAAGAACGGGTTGGGGAAATACTGTTGGGAAAACTCAGTTGATTACGACGATACCCTAGGAAGAATCCACCTAGACTTCACTTGTTATCTAACACTGAACCAGACGATTTCTTCACTTGACTTGATCCGTAAGGTTCCCTAAGTTATATTAAACCCTCTCTCGAGGCGAATGACGTCAACCCTAGGTTGATTAATTGAAATCTCTTTCTAATTAAAACCCCTAGAATTACATTAACTCGATCTATTGACTCCCATATTAGGTTTCACCCTAATCCGGCAAAATCTCGTCACCCTATCTCTAGGCGCGGGATCAACTCCGCTTAATTATGCTAGATCTACTCTTAAGCAGGGACTTTTGCTCCTCCACCTAAGCACATCCAACTTGAATCAATATCCCAGAAATATTAACACAATGATTAAGCACACATAATTAAGAACAAATCAAGTATTTATCATATAGTTCAGAAAATAATAACAAGATTCGTCTTATGTTTCATCCCATTCAGGTATCTGAAGGGTTTAGTTCGTAATAATAAAAGAAAACATCTCAGAAGAAAAGATAAAACAAAACATAAGAAATCCCTAAAAAAACCTTGAAGGAATTGAAGGAGAGATCCACCATCTTGAGTAGAATTTCGGCTTCTTGAGATTAATCAACTGGCTATCTTCGAGTGATTCCCACAAATCTGACCTTTTCGGCTTGGCTCCTTGGCCTAGCTAACCGCGCCCTTGAAGATTATACTTAGGGTGTTTATATAGGCTTTCAAAATAGGTTTCTTGACCCTTAAGTATCCTTTTCCGAGTGGAATTCTTCTTTCTGACGACAGGGACACGACCATGGCACACGCCCGTGTGAATCGTCTTAAGGCTGTGTTCGAACCTATTGAATGGGGCACGACCGTGTAAATCGTGAGCAGGCAGTGTTCTAGTAGATAAATGAGGCACGGTCGTGTGGTCTTGGGCTCAAGCGTGATGATTTCGTGATATGGCTCATTTACTCCGTTTTGGGCCCGTTTTAAGTTCTTTCCATCCTCGGGTGCTTTCTTGAGTATAAGACATGAAAAGAAAGGATTAAAAGCACCTTTTTACATGAATCAAGGAATAAATAATCCAAAAATATACTAAATGGGGGATTAAAATATGTTACTTTTATGGTTTATCAAACCACGTCTGGGATGATGGTATTGTACGACTATTATGAGCATTCTGAGTATCCAATTTAGTTCCGAATGGTTCAACAGGCGAGTCCAAGAAATGAATAATTATATGTGATGTCCATCCATTTCAGGTATGTCTGAATTATATGCTTTGAATAAGCATGAGAGTTAAGCTAATATGTACATTGATGCTTTGAACAAAGTGTGATATGTGTATGTTTGACATTTGAGTAAAAGAGATGCTTGAGATATGATATGTTAGTAAGCAATGGCAATCCAAGTGAGCCAAAGAAACTTATGTGTATGGAATGAAGATATATTTATGAATTTGATGTGCCATGCTTATAATTGACTATATGTTAAGTTTATTTGTATATGGCTTATTAAGCTTTTGAAAGCTTACTTTGTATCTGTTTACTCTGTTTTATAGATCATCAAACCTACTGAAGGCTCGAGGACCGTCGAGGATCATCATCACACTACTCAATCTTATTTTGGTGCCTTTTGAAAGTGTAAATACTAAAGTATGGCATGTATAGGCTAGTCATCTTGAGTTATATTTGAGATATGTGAAAATAGCCATGTGATATGGCTAGATGAGTAGTTGTGCTATGAATGAGATGCTGTACTATATGGTGTTGGTTATGGTACGATCTCATGTCTATGAAATGGTCAAGATTATGGTAAGCATATCGATGCAAAATGAGTATTTATGTTTGATCAATGAAATGGTTATATGAATGGTAAGATATGGATATATCATACTTGATTTAATTATGAATTGGCTGAACTATTTAGCATATAAGTTGGAATGCTTAGAAATGAGATTGAATGGGATGATATGATGATCATTTGGTGTGTTTTTGGTTGCCAATTGTGTTAAGAATTATGCTTGTATGTGCTTGTAGGGATAACCCAATGTGTGGGTGGCATTTTGGCCTTGAAAATGGCCTATAATTGCCCACACGGTTGAGCACACGGGCGTGTGGCTCGACTGTGTCCCTCGTGGTTGAAATTCATAGCAAGTCAGTAGCGACCACGGGAAGGACACACAGGCGCGTGACTAGCCGTGTGGTGCAAGTCAGTAGCAACCACGGGTGAGGCACACAGGCATGTCCACGGCCGTGCGGACAAGTCAATATGTATGCTTTGTTTTGACACGGCTTATACACGCGGGCGTGTTTGAGGCCGTGGGAGGCACACGACCTGCTCACACGGGCGTGTGACCTCTGTAACTTAGAAAAATTTTTAAATTTTTGAGAATTTTCGTATGTGTTCGGTTTAGTCCCAGTCCTACTCTGAAGCATGTTTAAGGTCTCGTTGACCTATTTGAGGGACACTTTGATGTGAATTGATGATTTATGTTATGAATTATCCATAAAAGTTTTTAATTGTTCGGTAATGCCTCGTAACCCTATTTCAGTGACGGATACGAGTTAGGGGTGTTACATTTGATTGGTATCAGAGCTACTGTTTAGCCGATTATCAAACTAACGTAACGTGTGAGAGCCTAGTACTAGCTATACATGCCATATATTTGAACTATGATAGTGTGATGAATCTTGATGTGTAAAATGTGTTTATCTTATAGTAATAGATCCCAAAAGAGCCGTAGCTGACGATGTTGAAAGCAATGCGCCTGCTCTCACTCAAGGGATAGTGCCATCTGATTCGAGACCGGCTAAGGGTAGATTTACGGAAATACCCCTGAGTAGTGAAATGACTAAAATACCCTTACGTGCTTAATGTGTGAAAATGTGTATGTTGCATTCATGAGATATATGTTGCACTTGGGTGGGTTTGATGATACGGAGGAAGATGTGTGAGGATCGCATAGTCGCTTGACGATCGTGGATCCACCGGTGGCTTTAAGCCTATTATATGCTTAGCAACCTTGCTGCAACGTTTGAGTAGTGCCGTTGTTGGTGCTACATTTGGAGTGTAGGGATGGATGGGTTGATATTTATATCCCCACAAGAGTGTAGGGTTGGAAGGGAAATGGAGTGTAGGGTTGGATTTGGGATGGGAACCTTGCATTCATGTGATACTGATGTGATATGAGGTCATTGCAGGCTAAGACCCAAGACCACCGTTTTTGATAGGGCTTAGGCCCAATGTGATAATTGCATGTTGATTGGATTACCAAGGGTCGTACACACTGAGTTTTGAAACTCACACCCTTTTATTAAATGTTTCAGGTGACCCTCAATAGACGGCTTGACTTGGGAGAGGACTCGGAGATGGCCACACTACAAGTTACTTAGAAGTTTTAGCTTATTTGATTTCGAATGACTTGTCGTTAATTATTTCGTTTGTAATAAGGCCTTGTATCTCCAATTTGATTTTACATTTGAGTTTCTATATGTATTCAACTGTTTAATTGTTAAACTTGAATAAATTTCTAAAGTTTAAACATGGTTTTCGAAATACCTATAACATGTGGGCGTTTTCTTAAAATATGGGATTTTATCATTACTTAACAAGTTGCTTAGATTTTGGGTTTCTAAGCTCTAAATTTAAGTTTTAAAAAAGTGAAGTCGTTTGGAATTATCCCTTTGATGTGACATCACCAGATTCAGCCATAACGTCTAGGCCGGGTCTGGGGGTGTTATAGGCCACAGGTGAGGCACACGGGCGTGTCCACGGCCATACGGGCAAGTTAATATGTATGCTTTGTTTTGACATGGCTTATACACACGGGCGTGTTTGAGGCCGTGGGAGGTACACGGCCTGTTCACACAGGTCTATGACCTCTGTAACTTAGAAAAATTTTTAAATTTCTGAGACTTTTTGTATGTGTTTGGTTTAGTCCCAATCCTACTCTGAAGCATGTTTAAGGTCTCGTTGACCTATTTGAGGGACACTTTGATGTGAATTGATGATTTATGTTATGAATTATCTGTAAAAGTTTTTGATTGTCTGGTATTGCCTCGTTACCCTATTCTGGCGACTGATATGGGTTAGGAGTGTTACAAGGGGTGTTACATTCAGTGGTATCAGAGCTACGGTTTAGTCGATTCTCAAACTAACGCAACATGTGTAAGAGTCTAGCTATACATGCCATAAATGAGCTGTGATAGTGTGATGACTCCTAACAATTTTAAATTGTTTTTTTGTATAGTAATGGATCTCGACCGAGCTGTGGTTAATGACGTTGAAAGTCATGCGTCGACCCTTGCTCAAGGGGCAGTACTGTCTGATAGTAGACCCACAACGGTTGGTCAATGAGAAGAGGCTAGGGAAGCCTATCTCCACATGATGAATGAATGGTATATGGAATTTCTTCGAACAAATCTGAATGCCCAACCTCATCCACCCCACCTATTCCTCGATCGGTTCCAGTAGCTCCACATGGTATGGAGTTTGTAAGAATGAATAAGCCCCTAGTTGATAAGATCCGAAAGCATGTGGCTGAAGATTTTAGAGCTAATGTGGATGATGATTCCGAGAGAGCCAAGTTTTGGTTCGAAAACTCCATCAGGGTATTTGATGAGCTATCCTGCACACCAGATGAGTGTTTAAAGTGTGTCATCTCACTTCTGAGGGATTCTGCATATCGCTGGTGGAATACACCAGTATCAGTGGTACCAAGAGAAAGGGTTACATGGGAATTCTTTCAAGAGGAGTTCTGGAAGAAATATATTAGTCAGTGGTTCATGGATCAGAAATGTAAGGAATTTCTTGAGCTGAAGTAAGGCCGTATTTTAGTTATCGAATATGAAAGAGAATTCGTCAGACTTAGTAAATATGCTCGGGAGTGTGTTTCCATCGAGGCTATTATGTGCAAGAGATTCTAGGATGGTTTGAATGAGGATATTCGTGTGTTAGTTGAGATCTTAGAGCTGAAAGAATTTGTTGTATTGGTTGAACGGGCTTGTAAGGCCGAAGAGTTGAATAAAGAGAAGATGAAAGCTGATCTTGAAGCTAGGGATTCGAGAAAAAGACCTATGAGTAAGTCATTTCCATCTCAGTCAAAGAAATATAAAGAAATGTACTCTCTTCGAATATTTCAACGGGGTATTCACACCGAGATCGTGGAAAGCAACATTCAAGTTTTAGGTCTGAGGCTACTTCAATGGAAGATGTAGGTAATGTGAGGTCTAACAGATCCGAATGTCAACATTGTGGAAGAAGACATCCCGGTGAGAGTGGGGTGAATGACCGGGCTTGTTTCAAGTGTGGTTCTCAAGAGCATTTTATCTGAGATTGCCTTAAAATGTCTGAGAAAGAAAAATTTCAAAGTGCAAAGCCCAGTAATACCACTAATAAGGGTATGTCACAAAGAAACACTGGAAATGGAACTAGTAGTAAATGTGTGATGAAAGATACAACCGTGAGATCCGAAGCTCGAGCATCTGCTAGAGCCTATGCCATCTGTGCTCATGAAAAAGCGACATCTCCCGATGTTCTCACTGGTACTTTTTCTCTTTATAATATTAATGTAGTTGCATTGATCGATCTTGGATCGACTCATTCTTATGTTTGTGTGAAATTAGTAACTAGTAAGAACTTGCCTGTTGAATTTACTGAGTTTGTGATTAGTGTGTCAAACCCCTTAGGCAAACATGTACTAGTTGGTAGAGTTTGCAAGAATTGTCCATTAATGATTTGAGGTCACTGTTTTACGGTAGATTTAATGTTGTTGCCATTTGATGAATTCGATGTTATTTTGGGCATATATTGGTTGACATTGCATGACGTCGTAGTGAACTGTAAAAGAAATATTATTGAACTGAAATGTGAAAATGGTGAAATTCTTCGGATTGATTAAGATGAACCGGGTAAGTTACCTGTTGTAATTTCTTTGATGTCTGCCCAAAGATATGTAAGGGAAGGTTGTGAAGCTTATCTTGCTTATATGTTGAATACAAAAGAGTCTGAATTGAAAATTGAATCAATGTCAATAGTTTATGAATATCCGAATGTGTTCCCGGAAGAATTGCCTAGGTTACCACCTATTAGAGAAGTTGAGTTTGGTATTGACTTAGTACCAGGGACCTCGCCGATATCAATTGCTCCGTATAGAATGGCTCCGACCGAATTGAAAGAGTTAAAGACTCAGTTGCAAGAGTTGATAGATAAGGGTTTTGTGAGACCAAGTTATTTTTCCTGGGGTTCTCCAGTATTGTTCGTAAAGAAGAAAGACAGGTCTATGAGACTTTGTATAGATTACCCACAGCTCAATAAGGTAACCATTAAGAACAAGTATCATTTGTCGAGGATTGATGATTTATTTGACCAACTGAAAGAAGCGACTGTGTTCTCGAAGATAGATTTGAGATCTGGTTACTATCAGTTGAGAGTAAAAGAGTTGGATGTGCCAAAAACCGCTTTCAGAACAAGATACGAACACTATTAATTCCTTGTTATGCCTTTTGGGTTAACAAATGCTCCTGTAGCTTTTATGGACTTAATGAATCGAATCTTTAGACCGTATTTGGACAAGTTTGTGGTTGCGTTTATTGATGATATTTTGATTTATTCTCGTGATGAGTCCGAGCATGTCGAACACTTGAGAACAATTTTGCAGACTTTGAGAGATAAGAGGTTGTATGCTAAGTTTAGTAAAAGTGAGTTTTGGCTCCGAGAAATCGGATTTTTAGGACATATTGTCTCAAGTGATGGTATTCGGGTTGATCTAAGTAAGATTCCGATAATTGTTGATTGGAAATCGCCAAGGAATGTATCTGAAGTTAGAAGCTTTTTGGGCTTAGCCGGTTATTACCGATGTTTTGTCAAAGGATTTTCAATGATTGCTACTCTAATGACCAAGTTGTTGCAAAAATATGTTAAATTTGAATGGTTCGAAAAATGTCAGCAAAGTTTTGAGAAATTGAAGGAATTATTGACTAAGGCACCGATTTTAGTACAACCTGAATCGGGAAAAGAATTCGTAATTTATAGTGACGCATCACTGAATGGATTGGGATGTGTGTTGATGTAGGAGGGGAAAGTGATAGCTTATGCCTCGAGACAGTTGAAATCGTACGAGAAGAATTATCCGACGCATGATTTGGAACTAGCTACTATTGTGTTTGCCTTGAAAATTTGGAGACATCATCTGTACGGTGAGAAATGTCATGTTTTTACTGATCATAAGAGCTTGAAGTACTTGATGACACAAAAAAATTTGAACTTACGGCAACGAAGATGGCTTGAGTTACTGAAAGACTATGAGTTGGTGATTTACTATCCCCTAGGTAAAGCGAATGTGGTCACCGACGCCTTGAGTAGGAAATCTTTGTTCGTTTTGAGAGCGATGAATGCATGGTTGACTTTGTCCAGGAATGGTTCGATTCTAGCCGAGTTGGGATCTAGGCTATTGTTCCTTCAACGAATTTGTGAAGCTCAGAAATGTGACAGTGATTTGCAAGCTAAGAGAGCTCAATGTGAATCAGGCAGTGATTCAGATTTTCATATCAGATCCGATGGTTGTTTGATGTTCCAAGGTAGAATATGTGTACCGAAAGATGATGAACTTATTCTAAAAATTCTCCGTGAGGCACATAATGGTTCCTTGTCTGTGCATCCATGTAGTGCGAAAATGTATAACGATTTGAAGATATTGTACTAGTGGTCAAGTATGAAACGAGATATTTTAGAGTTTGTTTCGAGATGTTTGATTTGTCATCGAGTAAAAGTCGAACACCAAGTGCCTTCGGGTTTACATCAACCAGTAATGGTACACGAATGGAAATGGGACAAGATTATGATGGATTTTGTAACGGGATTGCCTTTGACTCCAAAAAAGAAAGATGTCGTATGGGTTGTGGTTGATAGATTGACGAAATCAACTCATTTTATACCGGTACGTACTGACTACTCACTGGATAAGTTAGATGAATTTACATTTACGAGATTGTGAGATTGCACGGGGTGTCTATTTTTATTATTTCGGATAGAGATTCGAGGTTTACTACGAGATTTTGGAAAAAGTTACAAGAGGCTTTGGGTATACAGTTAAATTCTAGTACCGCATTTCATCCACAAACTGATGGTTAGTCTGAAAGAACGATTCATATTCTTGAAGATATGCTCCGATGTTGTGTTCTGGAATTCAAAGGTAGTTGGGAGAAATATCTACCATTGATTGAATTTGCATATAACAATAGTTTTCAATTGAGTTTAAAGATGGCGCCTTATGAGGCATTGTATGGCCGCAAGTGCCGAACACCTTTGTATTGGACCGAGCTCAGTGAGAAACAGATTCACGGGGTTGACTTGGTTAGGGAAACTGAAGAAAAAGTAAAGGTAATCTGAGATTGCTTGAAAGCCGCTTCATATTGACAAAAGTCGTATGCAGATTTGAAAAGAAAAGAGATCAAATTTCAGGTCAGTGACAAAGTCTTTTGGAAAGTATCTTCGTGGAAGAAGATTCTAATATTTGGCCGTAAAGGCAAGTTGAGTCCATGTTTCATTGGGCCGTATGAAGTTATTGAAAGAATAGGGCCAGTGGTGTATCAGTTAGCATTACCGACAGAGTTGGAAAGGATCCATAATGTGTTTCATGTGTCTATTCTTTGACGTTATCGATCAGACCCTTCACATATGATTTCTCCGACAGAGGTTGAGATTCGACCTGATATGACTTATGGTGAAGAACCAATCAAGATTTTGCCTCGGGAAGTTAAATCATTAAGAAATAAAAGTATAGCTCTAGTGAAAGTTTTGTGGAAAATACAGTGTGGAAGAGGCTACGTGGGAACCTGAGGAAGCTATGCGAAAATAATACCCAAACCTATTCTCTGGTAAAATTTTCGGGGACGAAAATCTCTATGGGGGAGAGTTGTAACAGTCTGATTTTAGGCCTAGTCGGAATAGTGGTTTTGGAACCACAATTCGATGCAGCAAAGTTCATTTTTCTTATATTTTTATGGTCTGCAGTTTCACGGAATGATTTCGTGAAAATTTCTTTTGAAAATTTTGACATTTGGGCACTCAATTTAGTCAAAAGGACTATATTGTAAAAAGTACAAAAGTTGAGTTCTACATGCTAGAGGTGTCTAATTGTTATGAAATTTTATATCGAAGGTCCTTAGATGGTAATTAGACCATTGGTTAAGTTAGTGGACAAAAATGGACATGGAGTAAGAGAATTTTCATGTTTTAAGTTAAGTGCATTTTGTTCATTTGGCTAATTAAATGAATTAATAATCAAATTAAAAGCCAATTTTTGCTCATCTTCAACCGCTTGGCCGAAATTTACAAGAGGGAGACATAGATAAGGTTTTACAAGCTTCCAAGCTTGATTGCAAGTCTGTTCTGGCCCAGTTTTTAATGATTTTCATGTTTTTGATATCCTTGTAACTTGATCTATCTATTTCTACCATTAATTTAAGGAATAATCAAGGTCTAGGGTTTGACCCATGTTAGATATTTGGGTATTTTGATGTCTAATGGCGGAATATGCATGTTTGATGTGTGATAAACAACTTTTGTTAGGTGGTTTTTGATGAAAATGTCAAAAGGACCTATTTGTAAAAAGATTATAAAATGTGTGTAAAAGTGTGATTAAATGAAAAATGTGGACTAGGCTTGGGAATCAAAGAAATTGAATAGATTTCATTTTTCGAGCCTATGGGAAAAAATGTAAATATGTCAAAGTTTAGTGGTAAAAATGTAATTTTTTCATAATGTGATTTTTGGACTGAATTGAATAATGTGAATAATAAATGAGTTAAATTTGCTATTATAGATTAAGAGAAATGAGGTTCGAACCTAGATCGGGGGAAAAACAAAGTATTTGACGATTAGGTCCCATTCCTACTATTTTTGTACCGAGGTAAGTTTGTATGTAAATAATGTATTGTTTTATTTATGTTCTAAATGCTTTAATATTGTATGAATTATGATTGACTCCTTGAATGTAATCAATAAAAGTTCAACAAGCGAGAAAATCCCAATTGAACCTTAGGAATAGTTAGGATACAAATGTCATGACATTAGGGTTATTGAAATTTCGTGTAAGACCATATCTGGGATATGGCATTGATATGATACTTCGTGTAAGACCATAGCTGGGCTATTGGCATCGATATGAGATCCAACGTAAGACCATATCTGGGATATGGCATTGGTATGGTACTGCGAATACAAGATGTCCCGAGTATCCTTTAGTATTCCAAGTGGTTCAACAGGTAGTTTGACAGAAATGTTAAAGTTGTGAAAGACTTTGGCATGTTGCACCTGGGTACAGGTATGTACATAAGACTCATGCTTAATGAGCTCGATATGTGATGAACCCTCGGTAAGTTTGTGACTGAGTAAGTTTGACTATGAGATTTATAATGACATTTATGTTAATTTACATCATGTTAATTATGTGTTAAATGTGTGTTATAATGCCTATTATTTGCATAAGAACTTAGTAAACTTTAAAGTTTACTCCCCTTTCCTATTCCTCGTCTTATAGTGTAACCAAGCTAGCTCGGGGATCAGAGACTGTCGGAGATTCACTCACAGTATCAACATATCATTTTGAGTACCGATGAATTTCACATTTTGAGTTATGGCATGTATAGGGACTTGGTCATTTTGTTATGTGTCATAATTGATTTGGCCAAATGTGTTGTCTTATGATGGTTGATAATATATTTTGTAAATGGCCATTGAAATTGGCTAAATTTTTTTTTAAATATATTTATATATGATGATGATTATCATGGATGTGGGAATTTTCATGCTTGAGTTGATAAGTATGTAATGGTTGTATGTGATAGATGGTAGTATATGAATGTGTAACACCCCCAAACCCGGTCAACACACCACGACCGAATCTGGTATGTCACGTAGGGAAAACATTTTGAAATCATAAGTTTGTCGAGTAATTTTCCTAGAAAACCCTTCTTAAAATATTGGAAAACCTTGTTTAAGAATTTTCGAGTTGAAAACCACTTGCTTCCGAAGTTGTTTGACATTTACAGTTATAAAGATATCCAAGTTACCTTATTACTATGTGAACTTTATTACCCGATGGTAACGTTTGAAAACCCGAAGAGATATAATTTGGAAAACATTGCTTCTTTACCAGTTAATTTTATCACATTTATAAATCCAACTTGTAAAATATAAACAAAATAAAAGTAAGTAATAATAAAACCCAAAATAAACTTAGCGGCCTTATTACAAAACCAAAACAAATTAAAGGAAAGCTAATAAAAATGAAATAGCAGTTTAAAGTCAAAACCAAACTAAGATGCATGGCCACCTCGAGTCCTCCTCGGCTCCATATCCGCGATCTATGCCTCATCTGCAAAATGTATGGGACGAAGTGAGTCACCGAGACTCAATGTATAAATACCTAACCTGATAGTTCATGCACTTACACAGATCATCAGCAAACATGCAAATCATGCACCCCATAACCTATCCATCCAATCTCCTTCAGCTATCCCGTGTGGTCAAAACCACTGGTGGTCAAAACCACTGGTGACCGAAGTCACAAATATCAAGTGATGGGGCCAACCCATCGTATGGTCAAAACCACTGATGACAATCCCGTAATATATCATGTGGGGCCAACCCACTGTGGTACCAAACCACTGGGACAAGTCACAATATCCATGTGTGGTCAAAACCACTGGTGACCGTAGTCACAAATATCAATCGTGTGGTCAAAACCACTGGTGGTCAAAACCACTGGGACTTAGTCACAAATCATATCAATAGTGTGGTCAAAACCACTGGTGACCGTAGTCACTAATCAACTGATGGGGCCAACCCATCTTGTGGTCAAAACCACTGGTGAGAGTCCAAATAAATCATCCCCCTCCTCTCATCAACCCATCATCATGTTCATCACATACGTGTCATAATATCATGTATCATGCAATAGGGCATAGCATAGCATTTAACAAAGCATGATGATGCATATCAAAATCACATAGCAGGGGACTTACCCGGTTTCCAAGCTCATGCCCAAAGGGCATTATCACTGAATACAATGGTTTAAGCAGTAACATAATAAGCAGGTTGTACTAATAAAGTGTGTAAGAGTTTACACACCTGATTAAACATAAATCTAAGCGAAAAATTCCAAAGCTACGCGATACTATGAGATCCCGAAACGTATGCCCTCACTGCTCCTACAATCGGCCACTGCTTAGTTAGTAATGAAAAGCCCTATTCGGCTTAACTAGAAATCCCAAAAAGATGTCGCCCCAAATATAGTACTCACCTTAAGCCGATTTGGTTACCAACCAAATCCCGAACCACGTGATGATCTCTCTTGAAATCGGCTAAACCTTAATACACATAGATGGTTAGCCTTCGGCTTTTGAATGGTTAAGAAACGGATATTGAGATGTTAACCCCTTACCTAGATCGACCACCAAATCCCGAAGGCTCAATGTGTTTGGCTAAACTCCCCCTACAATCGATTTCACACATCATTAAGAATCCAAGGCCATTCGGCCATAGCATAAATCCAGAACTA
Organism: Gossypium australe; assembly: GCA_005393395.2. Classification (NCBI taxonomy): domain Eukaryota; kingdom Viridiplantae; phylum Streptophyta; class Magnoliopsida; order Malvales; family Malvaceae; genus Gossypium; species Gossypium australe. Next base: position 93,289,471 of record CM016626.1, on the reverse strand, counting down.
AAAGAGTTTGTCATCATCTTACCTTGATAACTGCTTTGGCCCTTGAACACCACAGATCGACACACCCCAAATGATGTTTAGAAGTTTCGGCACTTGAGTTGAGACTAGATCACGCAAGAAGAAGAAGAGAATGAGACTAAGAATATTCGGCCACAAAAGAGAACAATCAAGGTTTCGGCTTCCTTTAGAATAACGAAAAAGATAGAAGAAAAAGGAATCAAGATTCGGCTCAAATGATGGTTTGATTCGGGAAAAAATGATGAAAAGAAGAGAAGTGGAAGGTGATAGTTTCGGCAATGGGTTTGAGAGAAGAGGAGGACGGAATAGAAAGGAAATAAGGAGAAGAAGATGTGAGAGTAGGTTTCAGCTTTGAGCAGAAATAGGAAGAAGGAGTGCACAAGAGATGGATTCGGCAATGGACTAACCAAAAGTGAACCGAAAACACCAGGAAGAGAATGGCTACCAATTTGGCTCTTCAAGAAAAAATGCACAAAAGATCCGACCACTTACAAGAGCTGCCAAAAAGAAAGAAAGAAAAAGGCAATTGGTGGTTCGGCTTTGACACAAAAACGAAAAGAGTAAACCCCCTCCTACTAGCCGAAATTCTCCCTTAAACCCCACCACATTCGGCCACCAACAAAAGGCTCCCAAACAGATATCACCCCTATCCCAAGGTTCCAAAATTCGTCCAACACCTACCAATGAGTTTGAACTAACTCAAACTCCTACATTTCCTCCCTTCCATCATTTCAAAATTGTTTGAACGGGTCAAACTCCACAAATTCCTCCTCTCCATCCATTCAAAAGAGTCCCACCTGAACACTCCTCCCCTAGCTTGTGGCGTCAAAAAGAAATAGCAGGGAGTGCAACTCCTGCTGCTCGAACCCAGGCACTCCCTCCCTGCAAGTGGCGTCATCTCTATGGTGCTTAAGTGGCGCCTCCTTGCCACCATTTCAAATGATTTCTTGAGTCATCCTTCCCCAATAAATTCTCTTAACCCCTATCTCACCTAGCTCCTACTTCTTAAGGGCTAAAACAAAAATTTTGGCCATGACCCAGAACTAACCCGAGGTCATGCCTAGACCCCAAAACATATCAAACCAACACATTAGACATACCATCACATGCAAACACATACAAAATGCAGAGGCCCCGATTTAAGGATGTTACAGTTCTACCCCCTTAAAATAATTTCGGCCCCGAAATTACCTGGTCAAAAGAGTTGAGGGTATTGCTGCCGCATCACATCCTCTGATTCCCAAGTAGCCTCCTCCGTACAATGGTTCCGCCATAACACTTTTACCAAGGGTACTGACTTCCTACGCAGAACTTTGACATCTCAATCCAGAACCCGTACCGGTTCCTCCTCAAAAGACAAGTCAGGTCTCACCTCTAACTCCTCAACGGGTACAACATGTGACGGATCTGATCGATAGCGCCTAAGCATTGAAACATGAAAGACATCATGAATCTGACTCAACTCTGCTGGCAACTCAAGTTGGTAAGCTACCGGTCCCACTCGCTTCAATACCGTATACGGTCCGATAAACCTAGGGCTTAACTTGCCCTTCCAACCGAATCTCAACACTTTCTTCCAAGGCGATACCTTCAGAAAGACCTTATCACCCACTGTATACTCTATATCCCTGCGCTTAAGATCGACGTAAGACTTCTACCTGTCCGATGCTTCCTTAAGACGAGCCCGAATTACCTTAACCTTATCCTCTGTTTCTGTTACCAACTCCGGACCCAACATCTGTCGTTCACCCAATTCTGTCCAACACGTCGGAGTACGACATTTCCGTCCATATAGTGCTTCATATGGTGCCATCTGAATACTCGCTTGATAACTATTGTTATAAGCGAACTCTGCCAAAGGTAGGTACTCCTCCCAACTACCACTGAAATCCAAAACACAGCCCCTTAACATATCCTCCAGAATTTGGATTACCCTTTCGGACTGTCCATCAGACTGCGGGTGAAACGCCGTGCTGAAATCCAACCTTGTACCCAAAGCCTGGTGCAAAGCTTTCCAGAACCTCGATGTGAACCTGGGATCCCTATCTGAGATAATTGACACTGGAACACCGTGCAACCTTACTATCTCCACCATATATAACTTGGCTAACTTCTGAAGTGAATAATCCACCCTTACCGGAATAAAATGAGCCGATTTAGTCAGACGATCCACAATTACCCACACTGAGTCCTTTTTACCAGGTGTAAGGGGAAGTCCACTAACGAAATCCATCGTAATCCTTTCCCACTTCCACTGTGGGATCTTAACTGACTGCAACAGCCCTGACGGCAACTGATGCTCGGCTTTAACTTGCTGGCACGTCAAACACCTGCCCACAAACTCTGTTACTTCCTGCTTAAGACCTGGCCACCAAAACTGCTCCCTCAAATCACGATACATCTTACTGCCTCCAGGATGCATAGCGTATGGGCTGCTATGAGCTTCCTGAAGAATCTGCTGCCTCAGCTCGACATCCCTAGGCATACATACCTTCTCTTGAAAACGCAGTACACCATCACTGCCCAAGCTGTAGCCTTCCGACTCACCACTTTGCACTTGCAACCTCCTAACACTCAGGACCTCATCTGCCAGCTGTCTCTCCTTAACTTGATCAATCCAAGACGGCTTTACTTGCAATTCTGCCAAAAGACTCCCATCATCAAAAAGACTTAGATGAGCAAACATCGCCTGCAAGTCCGCTACCACCTTACGACTCAATGCATCAGCTACCACGTTAGCCTTACCCGGATGGTACTCAATCGAACAGTCGTAATCTTTCAACAATTCGACCCACCTTCGTTGCCTCAAATTTAAATCCTTCTGAGTTAAGAGGTACTTCAGACTCTTATGATCCATATAGACTATCGACTTTTCCCCATACAAGTAGTGCCTCCAAATCTTCAAGGCAAAAACCACTGCAGCTAACTCCAAATCATGTGTCGGGTAGTTACCTTCATGAGGCCTCAACTGTCGAGATGCATAAGCGACTACCTTCCCATCTTGCATCAGCACACACCCTAAGCCAGTATGTGATGCATCACAGTAAACCGTGAATTCCTTGCCTGCCTCAGGCTGAATCAAAACAGGAGCTTCAGTTAAAATCTTCTTTAACTTGTCAAAACTCTCCTGCTGTTTCTCAGTCCCCACAAACGGAACCCCTTTCTTCAACAGCTTAGTCAATGGCGCTGCAATTAAAGAGAAACCCTCTATGAACCTTCTGTAGTATCCTGCCAAACCCAGAAAACTTCGAATCTCCGCAACCGACTTGGGTGGTTTCCAATCCAATACTGCCTCAATCTTACGAGGATCCACCCTAATTCCCTCAGCTGATACAACATGACCCAAGAAAGTTACCTCCTTAAGCCAGAACTCGCACTTACTAAACTTGGCGTACAACTGCTTCTCCCTCAGAACCTGTAGAACCACTCGAAGATGTGCGTCATGTTCCTCCTCAGATTTCGAGTACACCAAAATGTCGTCTATAAACACTACGACGAACCGATCCAAATATGGCTGAAACACCCGATTCATCATGTCCATGAATTGTAACACCCCTTACCCGAAACCCTTGCCGGAATCGAGTACGTGGCATTACTAGACTTGACTATTAACTCGGGGTGTAAGATTTTAAAGCTGTCCAACTGCGTCATGCTGATTAAATCGACCATAACTCGACTTTCAAAACTCAAAATTTAGATCCATAAATTTTCCTTGAAACTAGACTCATATAACTTTTTACCATAATTTTTCCAGAATTTTTCATGTGGCCAATTAGTACAGTTTATTCATCAAAATTACCCTTATTACACTGCTTGACAATTCTGACCTGTCTCTACAAAAATACAGTTATCTCATTGCACAAATTTCCTATAATGTTCTTGTTTATACCAATGAAAAATAGACTCATTAAGGGTTATACACATATAAACCATGCTTCTTAATTATTTTTGTAAAAGTTTTTACAATTTTTCTAAAACAGAACAGTGACTCCCGAATTCATTCAGGGCAGGTCTCACTGAAACTTAATTATATCATAATATATAAATCTTTTGCCTACCCTGTTTCTTTCATGTAAAAATAGACACAATGAGGTTTAATTTCATATCCCATTCACCTTATAATTCAATATACCCTATTTTTGGTGATTTTTCTAACTCACATCACTGCTGCTACTACAAGCTGTTTTGTTGCATTTTATGAAAGACTAGCTTCTAACCGAACCTACCTACATCCCTAATTCAAGGATTCGTTTCGTATACAAACATTTCCTTAACAAAACGATTAAACTTTGATTAAGAATGCATAAACATTGCCATCATGAACCAACATACATATCAAGACACAACAGCGTACTTAACTAAAAATTTAGCCATATTCGCATGGCTATTATATACAAGGTCAAACATCATATGTTTCTAAAACTTCATCTAGCCTATACATGCCTTCTAATTCGTAACCAAAATTCAAAATACCAAAGGAAGGCGATAGTGTGGTTGACTTCTTGAAGATCCTTTACGAGCCCGCAACGTGACCAAAATCTATAAAACAAAGGAGAACATTTCACATAATTAAGCTTACTAGCTTAGTAAGTCCTAACTCATGATAATAAAACATTTAATTATTTACGAAATGAAAGCAATCAACTTATGGCATTTCACATAGGCAATTAAGTAAATTATTTATACAAAGCCAGATACTAGTAATTCATTAACCCAAGTAAATTAGGAATCATTTCCTTCAACCTACATTTCTTTGTAGTTCATATAAGCATATCGCATGAAAATCTCCTTTCTTAACATTTAAACTTTAAAACCAATTGTTCCATAATAGCACATTCTAAGCTCGAATTCCATCATATTACATCCATCAATATTAACTTCGAACACATATAACACAATTCTCATAATATTAATTCGACCCAAGTAATGTTAAGCATAGCATACCTTACATGCTTACCTGAACCGTATACTCAATAAATTAGCTTTAAGTTGTCTTGAACAAAGATTCGATTTCTCTTTTATAAATTACATTACCGGCATCAAGCCTGCTAGGCGTAAAAGCCTGAAAAGTAACACCGGCACAAGGCCTGCTAGGCGTAAAGCCCGATAAATAACACCGGCACAAGGCCTGCTAGGCATAAAAGCCTGAAAAGTAACACCGGCACAAGGCCTGCTAGGCATAAAGCCCGATTTTGTCACCGGCACAAGGCCTGCTAGGCATAAAGCCCGATTTTGTCACCGGCACGAGGCCTGCTAGGCTCGAAGCCCGAATGTCAGAATAATTTTACATGCTTTCCACATTTCACTATCACATATCAAACCATATGCATTTATTCACAGTGCATAAAATATATTTGAAATCAATCCAATCCATCATCATCACATTCGGCCAACTCATGGTTTTACACCAAACTTATGCAAATTCTATCATTCATTACATTTGTAATTAACCTTTAAGCATAAGGTAGCTCAAGAACTTAATTATACACCTTGCATTAGCCAAAATAAATTCACTTCAATACTATACATTCACATTCGGCTATATCATGAATTTATACTCTAAATTTCCACAATTCATCATTCACTAAGTTCATAATTAATTTATTGACATATTTTAGCTAAAGGACTTACCTCGGTTGTTGATAGTCCGTGCGAATCGGCTATTTGAGCACCTTCGTCTTTCCCCGGTCTAATTCCGTTTTTCTTTGTTCTTGATCTAAAACACATTAAAATTTAGCTCATTTAATTGCATTTCATCTCAATTTAGTCCCAAAACACACAAATGGGCAATTTACAATTTTGCCCCTAAGGTTTCCCATTTTTACGATTTAGTCCAATTTACACAAAACACAAAATATGCAAGATTTTCCAACACTATAGCTTGGCCGAATATCCCCCATATTCTTATGTGTCCATGCATGTCATTTATTTCATGTTTTAGTCCCTCAACTTTTTTTTTTCAAATAAATCCCTAACATCCAATTCCACCACAACTTCAAATTCAAAAGAGGATGTTTTAACATATACTAATTGAAATCTACTATCAAACATCTTAAGTCAAGCATATACAACCATAGCCGAATTTAATGTGCCATAATCTCAAAAATTTCTACATGGGTTGTATAGGATTCAATGCAACCATTCCAAAAATGCAAAAATTATCAAAAACTAAACAAAACACATACCCCTAATTAAGCCCCAAAATGCCGAAATTTCAAGCTCCAAAAATGGAGTTTCTTCCTCCAACTTTCGGCCAAGGAGATGAGCAAGGTGAAGTTCTCTTTCTTCCCACTTAACTTTATTATTTTATGTTAAAACAAACATATATTATCATATTTATTAACACTAATTTTTAACTTATAATTATACTAAAACAACATAAATTTTGTAATTAAAAGGCCTATTGCCGTCCCTCTTTGTAGCACATGGGCTAATTGCCCTTTTAGTACACCCACTTAAAAAGCCACAATCAAATTAGTACCTTTCACTTTAGCATGAAACTTTCGCGTTTTCTCGATTAAATCCTTTTTATCAAATTGAGCACTTAAACGACTAAATTTTTATACGAAACTTTCACACTCACTAAATCACATATAATAAACACAAAATATAATATTAAAATATTTCTCAGGCTCGGATTCGTGGTCCCAAAACCACCGTTCCGATTTGGGTCAAAATTGGTCTGTTACAACTCTCCCCCCTTAAGGATTTTCGTCCTCGAAAATTTTACCGTTAAATATGTTCGGATATTGTTGCCTTATTGACTCCTCAGGCTCCCACGTAGCCTCTTCAACTCCGTGACGATTCCATAAAACCTTTACTAATGGAATTCTTTTATTTCTCAACTCTTTTATTTCCCGAGCTAAGATACGGATCGGTTCCTCATCATATGTCAAATCAGATCTAATTTCAATCCCTTCCGGTGCAATCACATGGGACGGATCCGATCTATATTTGCGAAGCATCAAAACATGAAATACATTGTGTATCTTTTCTAAGTCAAGGGGCAATTTCAATCTATAAGCAACAGGCCCTATACGCTCTATGATTTCATACGGTCCGATAAATCTAGGACTCAACTTGCCTTTCTGACCGAATCGGAGTATTTTCTTCCACGGAGAAACTTTTAAGAACACCCGATCTCCGACCTGAAATTCAATGTCCTTACGTTTTAAATCGGCATAGGGCTTTTGACGATCCGAAGCAGCTTTCAAATCACTTCTAATAACAACCACTTTCTGTTCTGTTTCTTTAATCCAATCAACCCCGTGTATCTTATTCTCACTGAGCTCAGCCCAATACAACGGTGTGCGACATTTTCGACCATATAAGGCTTCATAAGGCGCCATTTTAATGCTAGATTGAAAGCTATTATTGTAAGCAAATTCAATCAAAGGTAGGTATCGTTCCCACGTACCTTCAAACTCGAGAACGCAACACCTCAACATGTCCTCAAGTATCAAAATAGTTCGCTCAGACTGACCGTCTGTTTTCGGATGGAAGGCTGTACAAAAATGAAGTTTAGTACCTAGAGCATCTTGCAATTTCTTCCAGAACCGCGATGTGAATCTTGGGTCCCTATTCGAAACAATGGAACTCGGTACACCGTGCAACCTTACAATCTGCGACACATACAATTCGGCAAGCTTATCAAGTGAATAGTCAGTACGTACCGGTATAAAATGAGCTGATTTAGTCAGTCTATCAACGATAACCCATACTGCATCTTTCTTGCTCGGGGTCATAGGAAGACCGGACACAAAATCCATTGTAATTCTATCCCATTTCCATTCAGGTATCATGATTGGTTGAAGTAGTCCGGACGGTACTTGATGCTCAGCTTTTACTTGTTGACAGATTAAGCACTTAGAAACAAACTCGGATATATCCCGTTTCATGCCAGGCCACCAATAGAATTGCTTCAAATCGTTATACATTTTAGTGCTACCCGGGTGTATCGATAGTCGACTATTATGGGCCTCACACAGGATCATCTGTATCAAATCTGAGTTCTGTGGAACACACAATCGGCCTTTATAATTCAAACAATCATTTGCATCAATCTGAAAATATGATTCTGTACCACTTCCACACTGACTCTAAATAGCAATCAACTTTTTGTCAACTTTCTGTACATCACAAATCTGCTGAATGAACATCGGTCTCGCTTGTAACTCGGCTAAGATCGAACCATCATTAGACATAGTCACCCGTGCGTTCAATGCACGAAGAGTAAATAATGATTTTCGACTTAACGCATCCGCAACAACATTAGCTTTCCCCGGATGGTAGTCAATCACTAATTCATAGTCTTTCAGCAATTCTAACCATCTGCGTTGTCTCAAGTTTAAGTCTTTCTGCGTCATCAAATACTTCAAACTTTTGTGATCTGAATAAATATGACATTTTTCGCCAAATAAGTAGTGACGCCAAATTTTTAATGCGAACACAATGGCTGCTAACTCCAGATCATGAGTTGGATAATTTTTTTTCATGTGGCTTCAATTGTCTCGAACCGTAGGCTATCACCTTGCCTTCTTGCATTAAAACGCAACCCAACCCATTCAAGGAAGATCGCTAAAAATAATAAATTCTTTACCCGATTCAGGCTGGGTTTATACTGGAGCCTCGGACAAAAGGGCTATCAACTGTTCGAAACTTTTTTGACACTTTTCTGACCACTCAAATTTGACATCTTTCTGTAGTAGTCTCGTCAAAGGTGTAGCTATTACGGAAAAACCTTTTACAAATCGTCTATAATATCCCGCAAGGCCTAGGAAACTTCGGATCTCGGATACATTCTTTGGCGGTTTCCAATCGAGTATAGCTGCTATCTTGTTTGGGTCCACCCAAACACCTGACACCGAAACAACATGACCCAAGAAGCCGACTTCATTCATCCAGAACTCACACTTACTGAACTTTGCATATAACCGTTGATCTCTCAAAGTTTGTAGTACTACTCTGAAATGCTCAGTGTGTTCCGCTTCATTTTTGGAGTAGATCAATATATCATCAATAAACACTACTACAAACCAATCCAAAAACTGTCGGAAGACTCGGTTCATTAGATCCATAAACACAGCAGGTTCATTAGTGAGTCCAAACGGCATAACTAAAAACTCATAATGTCCGTACCTTGTTCGGAATGCAGTCTTTGGCACATCTGAATCTCTGACTCGCAACTAATAATAGCCCGATCTCAAATCTATCTTCGAAAACACTGAAGCCCCCTTCAACTGATCAAATAAATCATCAATCCGAGGTAACGGGTACTTATTCTTTATAGTCACCTTATTTAGTTTCCGATAATCGATACACATTCTCATAGTCCCATCCTTCTTTTTCACAAATAAAACCGGTGCACCCCACAGAGAGAAACTCGGTCACGCGAAGTCCTTATCTGTCAACTCTTGCAACTGCGCTTTCAATTCTTTTAATTCAATAGGTGCCATTCGGTACGGAGCTATCGAAATCGGAGCCGCACCCGGTACTAACTCAATGCCGAACTCAATCTCTCGTACTGGGGGTAAACCCGGTAGTTCTTCAGGAAACACATTAGGGTATTCACATACAACTGATACGGATTCAATTTGTTTCTCGGACATTTTATTATCCAGTACATAGGCCAAGTAAGCTTCACATCCTTTTCTCACATACTTCCAGGCTAACATTGAGGATATTACTGTAGGCAACCCATTTATGTCACAGGATTTAATTCTGATGGTCTCACCATTTCGACATTTTAAATCGATAGGCTTTCTTTTACAATCCACTACTGCCTCGTGCGAAGTTAACCAATCCATACCCAAGATTATATCAAATTCGTCAAAGGGCAACAACATTAAATCAGCTGGGAAGCAATAATCTCGAATCATCAACGGGCAACCTCTACACACTTTATTAACAAGCACACATCTACCCAAAGGGTTGGACACATGAATCACAAACTCGGTAGACTCAACTAGCAGAGTCTTGCCAAATTTTAAAGTTTCACACATATAAGAATGAGTCGAACCAGGATCGATTAGTGCAATTACAGTAGTATCATAAAGAGTGAAAATACCGGTAATGACGTCGGGGGAGGAAGCATCCTCTCTAGCTCGTGCAGCATATGCTCTAGCCGGAGCTCTAGCCTCAGATCGATCTGTGGTGTTCTTCGTTCCTTTCTGACTACCACCTACATTGCCTGAATGTCTGGGTGGCCTACCTCGCATTGACACGTTGCTCGGCTTAGTGTTCTGAACTGTATTCTGCTTAGCTAACTTCGGACACTCTCTAATAAAATGATCTGACGATCCACATTTATAGCAAGACCGATCATGAAATCTACAACTCCCTGAGTGCCATTTCCCACAGTGCTTACATTCAACTCTATTTTGTGGAACGTTACCAACACTAGCTATCGAGGTAGCTCGGGAGCTCATAGGAGGTCGATCCCGTCTAGGTGGATCTGTAGTAGCTTTCTGTCGGTTGTAGTCATCTCTGGGCTTCTTGGTCGTGGAATGAAAGACTTTACTCGAAGACCTTTTTCGGATGTCTCTAGCTTCTGTCTCAGCCTTTCTTTTCTCTTTCCCGAGCTCTTCAGCTTTGCAAGCTCTCTCAACTAAAGTTACAAACTCTTGAATTTCAAGAATGCCAACAAACATCTTTATATCTTCATTTAGGCCGTCTTCAAATCTTTTACACATAATAGCTTCAGTAGAAACACACTCTCTAGCATATCGGCTGAGCCTGACAAATTTTCTTTCATATTCTGTTACGGTCATTCGCCCCTGTTTCAGCTCGAGGAACTCCTTTCGTTTTTGATCAATGAATCTTTGGCTAATATACTTCTTGCGAAATTCAGTTTGGAAGAAATCCCATGTCACTTTTTCTTTCGGAACCACTGATACTAGTGTGTTCCACCAGTGATATGCAGTGTCCCGCAGTAAAGATATAGCACACTTCAGGCATTCATCCGGAGTACAAGATAGCTCATCAAGTACCCGAATAGTGTTATCAAGCCACATTTCGGCTCTCTCTGCGTCGTCATCATCATTGGCTTTAAATTCTTCAGCCCCAAATTTTCGAATTTTATCAACTGGGGGCCTACTAGATCTCATCAGATCTATCATCGGGGGTGCTGAAGGAATCGGAGTTGAATTATTCGGGGGTGGAGGTTGATGTACATTCGGGTTATTCTGAATAAATTGGGCAAACCACTCATTCATCATCCGATAAAAGGCTTGTTTAGTTTCTCCTTCGTGGCTACCCGAAACAGGTCGAGAGTCGACCGGTGCTGATCCGTGTGCACGGTCAGGTGCTACACTCTCTACGTCATCAGCTACGGCTCTTTCAGGATCAGTGTCCATTTACTATATAAAACAAAGTTCAGGCTGTCAGAAGTCACCACACTATCAATATATATATTAAAGGCATGTATAGCTAGACTCACACGCGCATACGGTAGTCCTAGAATCGGCTAAACCGTAAGCTCTGATACCAATCAAATGTAACACCCCTTACTCGAAACCCTTGCCAGAATCGAGTACGTGGCATTACTAGACTTGACTATTAACTCGGGGTGTAAGATTTTAAAGCTGTCCAACTGCGTCATGCTGATTAAATCGACCATAACTCGAGTTTCAAAACTCGAAATTTAGATCCATAAATTTTCCGTGAAACTAGACTCATATAACTTTTTACCATAATTTTTCCATAATTTTTCATGTGGCCAATTAGTACAGTTTATTCATCAAAATTACCCTTATTACACTGCTTGACAATTCTGACCTGTCTCTACAAAAATACAGTTATCTCATTGCACAAATTTCCTATAATGTTATTGTTTATACCAATGAAAAAAAGACTCATTAAGGGTTCTACACATATAAACCATGCTTCTTAATTATTTTTTTACAATTTTCGACAATTTTTCTAATACAGAACAGTGACTCCCGAATTCATTCAGGGCAGGTCTCACTGAAACTTAATTATCTCATAATATATAAATCTTTTGCCTACCCTGTTTCTTTCATGTAAAAATAGACACAATGAGGTTTAATTTCATATCTTATTCACCTTCTAATTCAATATACCCTATTTTTGGTGATTTTTCTAACTCACATCACTGCTGCTACTACAAGCTGTTTTGTTGCATTTTATGAAAGACTAGCTTCTAACCGAACCTACCTACATCCCTAATTCAAGGATTCGTTTCGTATACAAACATTTCCTTAACAAAACGATTAAACTTTGATTAAGAATGCATAAACATTGCCATCATGAACCAACATACATATCAAGACACAACAGCGTACTTAACTAAAAATTTAGCCATATTCGCATGGCTATTATATACAAGGTCAAACATCATATGTTTCTAAAACTTCATCTAGCCTATACATGCCTTCTAATTCGTAACCAAAATTCAAAATACCAAAGGAAGGCGATAGTGTGGTTGACTTCTTGAAGATCCTTTACGAGCCCGCAACGTGACCAAAATCTATAAAACAAAGGAGAACATTTCACATAATTAAGCTTACTAGCTTAGTAAGTCCTAACTCATGATAATAAAACATTTAATTATTTACGAAATGAAAGCAATCAACTTATGGCATTACACATAGGCAAGCCAGATACTAGTAATTCATTGACCCAAGTAAATTAGGAATCATTTCCTTCAACCTACATTTCTTTGTCATTCATATAAGCATATCGCATGAAAATCTCCTTTCTTAACATTTAAACTTGAAAACCAATTGTTCCATAATAGCACATTCTAAGCTCGAATTCCATCATATTACATCCATCAATATTAACTTCGAACACATATAACACAATTCTCATAATATTAATTCGACCCAAGTAATATTAAGCATAGCATACCTTACATGCTTACCTGAACCGTATACTCAATAAATTAGCTTTAAGTTGTCTTGAACAAAGATTCGATTTCTCTTTTATAAATTACATCACCGGCATCAAGCCTGCTAGGCGTAAAAGCCTGAAAAGTAACACCGGCACAAGGCCTGGTAGGCGTAAAGCCCGATAAATAACACCGGCACAAGGCCTGCTAGGCATAAAAGCCTGAAAAGTAACACCGGCACAAGGCCTGCTAGGCATAAAGCCCGATTTTGTCACCGGCACGAGGCCTGCTAGGCATAAAGCCCGATTTTGTCACCGGCACGAGGCCTGCTAGGCTCGAAGCCCGAATGTCAGAATAATTTTACATGCTTTTCACATTTCACTATCACATATCAAACCATATGCATTTATTCACAGTGCATAAAATATATTTGAGATCAATCCAATCCATCATCATCACATTCGGCCAACTCATGGTTTTACACCAAACTTATACAAATTCTATCATTCATTAGATTTGTAATTAACCTTTAAGCATAAGGTAGCTCAAGAACTTAATTATACACCTTGCATTAGCCAAAATAAATTCACTTCAATACTATACATTCACATTCGGCTATATCATGAATTTATACTCTAAATTTCCACAATTCATCATTCACTAAGTTCATAATTAATTTATTGACATATTTTAGCTAAAGGACTTACCTCGGTTGTCGATAGTCCGTGCGAATCGGCTATTCGAGAACCTTCGTCTTTCCCCGGTCTAATTCCGTTTTTCTTTGTTCTTGATCTAAAACACATTAAAATTTAGCTCATTTAATTGCATTTCATCTCAATTTAGTCCCAAAACACACAAATGGGCAATTTATAATTTTGCCCCTAAGGTTTTCCATTTTTACGATTTAGTCCAATTTACACAAAACACAAAATATGCAAGATTTTCCAACACTATAGCTTGGCCGAATATCCCCCATATTCTTATGTGTCCATGCATGTCATTTATTTCATGTTTTAGTCCCTCAACTTTTTTTTTCAAATAAATCCCTAACATCCAATTCCACCACAACTTCAAATTCAAAAGAGGATGTTTTAACATATACTAATTGAAATCTACTATCAAACATCTTAAGTCAAGCATATACAACCATAGCCGAATTTAATGTGCCATAATCTCAAAAATTTCTACATGGGTTGTATAGGATTCAATGCAACCATTCAAAAAATGCAAAAATTATCAAAAACTAAACAAAACACATACCCCTAATTAAGCCCCAAAGTGCCGAAATTTCAAGCTCCAAAAATGGAGTTTCTTCCTCCAACTTTCGGCCAAGGAGATGAGCAAGGTGAAGTTCTCTTTCTTCCCACTTAACTTTATTATTTTATGTTAAAACAAACATATATATTATCATATTTATTAACACTAATCTTTAACTTATAATTATACTAAAACAACATAAATTTTTTAATTAAAAGGCCTATTGCCGTCCCTCTTTGTAGCACATGGGCTAATTGCCCTTTTAGTACACCCACTTAAAAAGCCACAATCAAATTAGTACCTTTCACTTTAGCATGAAACTTTCGCGTTTTCTCGATTAAATCCTTTTTATCAAATTGAGCACTTAAACGACTAAATTTTTCTACGAAACTTTCACACTCACTAAATCACATGTAATAAACACAAAATATAATATTAAAATATATCTCAGGCTCGGATTCGTGGTCCCGAAACCACCGTTCCGTTTTGGGTCAAAATTTGTCTGTTACATGAATGCTGCCGGTGCATTGGTCAAACCGAAAGGCATTACCAGAAACTCGTAGTGCCCATACCGAGTACGGAATGTCGTCTTATGAATATCAGCCTACTTCACTTTGAGCTGATGATACCCCGATCTAAGGTCAATCTTAGAGAAAACCGATGCACCCTTGAGTTGATTAAACAAGTCGTCAATCCTAGGAAACGGATACCTGTTCTTGATTGTCAACTTATTCAGCTCGCGGTAGTCTATACACATCCGCATCGTACCATCCTTTTTCTTAACAAAAAGCACTGGAGCTCCCCAAGGCGATACACTCGGCCGGATGAAACCTCTGTCCAACAGTTCCTGAATCTGAGCCTTTAACTCCACTAATTCTTTCGGCGCCATCCTATATGGTGCAATAGATACTGGCGCGGTTCCGGGTAACAAGTCTATACCGAACTCAACCTCGCGATCAGGAGGTAGACCCGGAAGTTCCTCAGGGAATACATCGGCAAACTCCCTTACAGTTTGGACATTCTTTACAGCTGCATCCTTAGCTTCCAAAGCACAGACATGCACCAGAAATGCTTCACAACCCTTCCTAACCAATTTCTCAGCCTTCAATGCAGAGACCACATTAGATAAGTAATCCCTCTTATTACCTATCATCACCACCTCCTCACCTTCCATGGTCTTTAGCACCATGCGCTTAGCTGCACAGTCCAAGCTAGCCTGATACTTCACTAGCCAATCCATCCCGAGAACTAGATCAAACTCCCCAAACGGCAGTTCCATCAAGTCAGCCAAAAACACGACCCCTTGAAGTTCTAGGGGTAACTCTCTATATAGTTTACTTACTTCTACAGAGTGACCTAGAGGGCTTATCACAGTCATTTTCCTAGAAGTAATCTCAGAGTCTAAGTTCAGGGTTTCCACTATGCTACTAGCAACATACGAGTGCGTCGAACCAATATCTATTAAAGCATTATAAGGTACTCCAAAATTTAAGAACGTACCGGTTATAACGTCCGGTGCATCGCCCTCCTCTCGATGCCTCGCTGCGTAGACCAATCCAGGCTGTCTCGCCTCTGTACCACCTGCACCTCTGCCCGGAGCTCCCCGACCTCTACCAGAGCCATTACCTCCCCTGCCTGCACCACGGCCCCTCTGTGGGTGCTGATTATCCCTCCTATACTGTGCACGACCCTGATCCTCAGACTGCAGCCTGGCCGACCTCTGTGGACAATCCCTAACTCGATGCCTCAGCGATCCACACTCAAAGCATCCCCTGTTACCAGTCCAACACTCTCCCGTGTGAGACTTTCCACACCGAGCACACCATGGTGGCCACTGAGTATTAGTAGCAGCAGGCCTAGCAGCTTGATTCGGCCCACCATACCTAACCCTCTTTTGCTGATTCCCAGAAAACCCAGATGATCCAGAACTCCTTTTATTCTAGCCCCTATCCTGGTTCCGCCTTACTGACTGTTTTACCCCTTCAGCAACCTTAGATTTCTCCACTAGAACGGCAAACTCTCATTCCTGCTGAGGGGCAATTATATCCGCAGCTCGTCTCTCAGTCCGTCCTCAAACCTGACACAGCGCTCATGCTCGGTACCCACAATACCCCGAGCATACCGACTCAATCAAAGAAATTCCGCCTCATATTCTGCTACAGTCTTATTACCCTGGACCAAGTTCAGGAACGCCCTGCGCTGCGCATCAACATAACTAGCCCCTATGTATTTCCTCTGATAGGTTGTTCTAAAGAATTCCCAAGTGAGATCATCTGCCATCGCTCCATCCCTAACTGTGAGCCACCACTGATATGACTCATCTCGTAGCAGGGATACTATGCCCTTCAGCTTTTCCTCAACCGAAAAATCCAGGTCATCCATAACGCGTTCCGTCGCCTCCAACCAATACTCCGCCGTGCTAGGTGCCACACCAGACACACCTCTGAATACCTCTGCACCATTCGCCCTGAGTCGCTCGGCCACAGATTTCCAAGTTCCAGTTCCAACTCCTGCACTCGCAACCCTCTCCAGCACCCGCAGCACCGCCTGCGACACTGCGTCATTACCACCCGTCTGATCCTGATGTTCCGCGCCCACAGCTGGTGGCGGTGGTACCTCATTTTCCGATCCATGACCACACCCTGCCGGTTTCGAGACCGTCATCCTACCCCTACCTCGTCCACGATTGTTACGCCCACGTCCACGTGCACTCATATCTACCGATATATTCAAGCTGACTAAAAGTTTTATGCGTTAGACTTTTATTCCACTGTCTCTTAAAACACAGTCTTATGAAAAAGTTTTAATACGGGGTTGTTTCGCGAGTACATATCATCCTATAGGTCATGTCTCTAAAGTAGTTCCTACTACTATTCAGTCATGCCATCATCATCATAATCATATACTCATATCAGCCAAAAGCGACAGTTTGGGGTACTTACCTGGGCGGATTGGTGTCGGAGACTCGGTGCCATGCTTTCTCCACTGTTCTTTTTCCCATAAAAACCTTTCATAACCCTTTTTCAAAACATTTTTGGGCCTCGGGCCCACAGCCGAGTTGTTGAAACTGGCTCTGATACCACAATTGTAACACCCCAAACCCGGTCAACACACCAGGACCGAATCTGGTATGTCACGTAGGGAAAACATTTTGAAATCATAAGTTTGTCGAGTAATTTTCCTAGAAAACCCTTCTTAAAAAATTGGAAATCCTTGTTTAAGAATATTCGAGTTGAAAACCACTTGCTTCCAAAGTTGTTTGACATTTACAGTTATAAAGATATCCAAGTTACCTTATTACTATGTGAACTTTATTACCCGATGGTAACGTTTGAAAACTCGAAGAGATATAATTTGGAAAACATTGCTTTTTACCAGTTAATTTTATCACATTTATAAATCCAACTTGTAAAATATAAACAAAATAAAAGTAAGTAATAATAAAACCCAAAATAAACTTAGCGGCCTTATTACAAAACCAAAACCAAATTTAAAGAAAGCTAATAAAAATGAAATAACAGTTCAAAGTCAACCAAACTAAGATGCATGGCCACCTCGAGTCCTTCTCGGCTCCATATCCGCGATCTATGCCTCATCTGCAAAATGTATGGGAAGGGGTGAGTCACCGAGACTCAGTGTATAAATCCCTAACCCGATAGTTCATGCACTTACACAGATCATCAGCAAACATGCAAATCATGCACCCCATAACCTATCCATCCAATCTCCTTCAGCTACCCCGTGTGGTCAAAACCACTGGTGGTCAAAACCACTGGTGACCGAAGTCACAAATATCAAGTGATGGGGCCAACCCATCGTGTGGTCAAAACCACTGATGACAATCCCGTAATATATCATGTGGGGCCAACCCACTGTGGTACCAAACCACTGGGACGAGTCACAATATCCATGTGTGGTCAAAATCACTGGTGACCGTAGTCACAAATATCAATCGTGTGGTCAAAACCACTGGTGGTCAAAACCACTGGGACTTAGTCACAAATCATATCAATAGTGTGGTCAAAACCACTGGTGACCGTAGTCACTAATCAACTGATGGGGCCAACCCATCTTGTGGTCAAAACCACTGGTGACAGTCCAAATAAATCATCCCCCTCCTCTCATCAACCCATCATCATGTTCATCACATACGTGTCATAATATCATGTATCATGCAATAGGGCATAGCTTAGCATTTAACAAAGCATGATGATGCATATCAAAATCACATAGCAAGGGACTTACCCGGTTTCCAAGCTCATGCCCAAAGGGCATTATCACTGAATACAAAGGTTTAAGCAGTAACATAATAAGCAGGTTGTACTAATAAAGTGTGCAAGAGTTTACACACCTGATTAAACGTAAATCTAAGCGAAAAATTACAAAGCTACGCGATACTACGAGATCCCGAAACGTATGCCCTCACTGCTCCTACAATCGGCCACTGCTTAGTTAGTAATCAAAAGCCCTATTCGGCTTAACTAGAAATCCCAAAAAGATGTCGCCCCAAATATAGTACTCACTTTAAGCCGATTTGGTTACCAACCAAATACCGAACCACGTGATGATCTCTCTTGAAATCAGCTAAACCTTAATACACATAGATGGTTAGCCTTCGGCTTTTGAATGGTTAAGAAACGGATATTGAGATGTTAACCCCTTACCTAGATCGACCACCAAATCCCGAAGGCTCAATGTGTTTGGCTAAACTTCCCCCTACTATCGGTTTCACACATCATTAAGAATCCAAGGCCATTCGGCCATAGCATAAATCCAGAACTAAAAGAGTTTGTCATCATCTTACCTTGATAACTGCTTTGGCCCTTGAACACCACAGATCGACACACCCCAAATGATGTTTAGAAGTTTCGGCACTTGAGTTGAGACTAGATCACTTGAGAAAAAGAAGAGAATGAGACTAAGAATATTCGGGCACAAAAGAGAACAATCAAGGTTTCGGCTTCCTTTAGAATAACGAAAAAGATAGAAGAAAAGGGAATCAAGATTCGGCTCAAATGATGGTTTGATTCGGGAAAAAATGTTGAAAAGAAGAGAAGTGGAAGGTGATAGTTTCGGCAATGGGTTTGAGAGAAGATGAGGACGGAATAGAAAGGAAATAAGGAGAAGAAGATGTGAGAGTAGGTTTCGGCTTTGAGCAGAAATAGGAAGAAGGAGTGCACAAGAGATGGATTCGGCAATAGACTAACCAAAAGTGAACCGAAAACACCAGGAAGAGAATGGCTACCAATTCGGCTCTTCAAGAAAAAATGCACAAAAGATCCGACCACTTACAAGAACTGCCAAAAAGAAAAAAAAGAAAAAGGCAATTGGTGGTTCGGCTTTGACACAAAAACGAAAAGAGAAAACCCCCTCCTACTAGCCGAAATTCTCCCTTAAACCCCACCACATTCGGCCACCAACAAAAGGCTCCCAAACCGATATCACCCCTATCCCAAGGTTCCAAAATTCGGCCAACACCTACCAATGAGTTTGAACTAACTCAAACTCCTACATTTCCTCCCTTCCATCATTTCAAAATTATTTGAACGGGTCAAACTCCACAAATTCCTCCTCTCCATCCATTCAAAAGAGTCCCACTTGAACACTCCTCCCCTAGCTTGTGGCGTCAAAAAGAAATAGCAGGGAGTGCAACTCCTGCTGCTCGAACCCAGGCACTCCCTCCCTGCAAGTGGCGTCATCTCCATGGTGCTTAAGTGGCGCCTCCTTGCCACCTTTCCAAATGATTTCTTGAGTCATCCTTCCCCAATAAATTCTCTTAACCCCTATCTCACCTAGCTCCTACTTCTTAAGGGCTAAAACAAAAATTTTGGCCATGACCCAGAACTAACCCGAGGTCATGCCTAGACCCCAAAACATATCAAACCAACACATTAGACATACCATCACATGCAAACACATACAAAATGCAGAGGCCCCGATTTAAGGATGTTACAGAATGAGTGTTGCTGCCTTGGTTGTGGCTGATTTGGTTGAATCTATATGCTTGGATTGGTGTTATGCTTTGTTGTGTAAGCATGTGCATGGAAGGCTGACGAAATGGCTTGGTAAATAGCGTTGTTTTTGTCCACATAGGTAGACACACGGGCGTGTGTCTAGTCCGTGTGTGACACACGGCTTGCCCATGAGCGTGTGTTCTGGCCTTATGTCCCCTGTACCTTAATTGTTGCAAAATAGAATGCTCAGTAATGAGCACACGGGCAAAGACACGAGCATGTGTCTCAGTCGTGTGGACGACATGGCCTTGAGCACGGACGTGTACCCTGGCCTTGTGAAGTCTGTACCAATTTTATGAAAATTTATGAAAATTTAATCAATCACACGGCCTAAGCACACGAGCGTGTGACTTGGCCGTGTGACCTCAATTTGATGATGACGTCATAAATAGAAAGCTCCCTAATTTGAACATAGCTTGAAGCACGGGCGTGACTTAGGGTCACATGGGCGTGTCCAGAGCCCACACCCCTTTTACATGAAAAATTTTCTAAGTCTCCCAAAACTTTCCAAAGTTATCGGTTTAGTCCCAAACCACTTTCGATGCATGTTTTGGGCCTTGTAGACTCGTGATAGGGACGATATAAATGTATGTGAAATGTTTTAAACTTGGATGGAAATTTATGTCTCGATTTTATATGTTTGCTTGTGTTTATGTCCGGTAATGCCTTGTACCCTGTTCCGGCGCTGAATACGGGTAAGGGGTGTTACACAATTAGGCCTTGAAAGTGTCTCCTCTCTCTCCTAGGGTTTCCATAGAATTTTAGGTTGAAGATGACAATAATAAGATGATATTTTCTTTTAAATAATTAAATTTTTGCTACTTACAATTTAGTCCTTGACCTTGTTCTATAATTCCATGGATGAGTCACCATGAAAAATCTACATACTTTTCTTAATGGTCTAATTATCATATAAGGACCTCTAGTTTTGAATTCCATACCTATTTGATCCTTATAGCTACTAGAATTAAACTTTCACATTTTATGCAATTTAGTCCTTCTCGTAACTAGGCACTAAATCGATAAAAATTTCATGTCAAAATTTTCACATGTCACAACTATTATATTACAGACCATATAATAAAATAAAAATACATTATATTTTGGGTCGGATCCCGTGGTCCCGAAACCACTGTTCCGATTTCACTAAAAAATGGGTTGTTACAACTCTCTTCCCCTTTAAGGATTTTCGTCCTCGAAAATCTTACCAGTAAAAATATTCAGGTATTGCTTCTTCATAGTTTCCTCCGACTCCTAGGGAGCCTCTTCTATACCATGTCGATGCCAAAGAACTTTTACCAAAGCTACCTTTTTATTTCTTAACTCTTTTGTTTCCCGAGCTAAGATTTTGATTGGTTCTTCACCATATGTCATATCAGGCTTAATCTCTACCTCTGTCAGAGCGATAACATGTGAAGGGTTGGATCGAGACCGCTGTAGCATAGACACATGAAAAACACTATGAATCTGATCAAACTCTAGTGGTAAAGCTAACCAATATGCAACCGGTCCAATTCTTTCTGTAATCTCATATGTTCCAATAAACCCTGGACTCAATTTCCCTTTACGACCAAATTAGAGTACTTTCTTCCAAGGCGACACTTTTAACAATACTTTGTCACCAACCTCAAATTCTATCTCTTTTCTTTTTAAATCACATAAGACTTTGGCCGATCCGAGGCTGCTTTCAAGCTATCTTGAATTACCTTCACTTTTTCCTCGGTCTCTTGGACCAAGTTAACTCCGTGTAACTTTTTCTCACTGAGTTCTATCCGGTATAATGGAGTCCTACATTAACGACCATACAAGGCTTCATACAATGCCATTTTAATACTAGACTGATAATTGTTATTGTAAGCAAATTCGACCAAAGGCAAATACCTTTCCTAGTTACCTTCAAACTCAAGTACACAACACCAAAGCATATCTTCCAAGATCTGTATTACCCGTTCATATTGACCATTTGTTTGGGATGAAATACAGTGCTAAAGTGTAACTGAGTACCCAAGGCTTCTTGCAACTTGCTCCAGAATTGAAATGTAAATCGAGGATCTCATCTAAAATGATGGAGACAAGCACTCCATGCAATCCAACAATCTCAGAAACATATAACTCAGCCAGTCTATCCAAAGAATAATCCATACGTACTGGAATAAAGTGTGCAGACTTTGTCAACCAATCCACAATTACCCAAATGGCATCTTTCTTCTTTTGGAGACAAGGGTAATCTCGATACAAAGTCCATAGTAATTCTTTCCCATTTCCATTCCGGTATCGTAACTGGCGTAATAGTCCAGAAGGCAACCGATGTTCAACTTTTACTTGCTAATATATCAAACATTTAGATATAAACTTAGAAATATCTTATTTCATTCCCGACCACCAATACATCTTTTTCAGATCATTATATATTTTATTACTACCAGGATGCATAAACATGTTAGCATTATGAGCTTCATTCAAAATCTTCTGTATCAGTTCTGAACTTTTCGGCCCACATACTCTGGCTTTGAATAACAAACAACCATCAGTCCCTATGTGAAATTCTGAGTCAAGAGTTGACTTACTTTGTATCCGTTTTGCTTGCAACTTATTATCATTTTTCTGAGCTTCAGAAATCCGTTGCAAAAACATTGGTGTAACTTTTAACTCAACTATGATCGAACCATCATCAGACAATGATAATCGGGTATTCATTGCTGGCAAAGTATACAGTGATTTTCTGCTCAAAGCATCTGCCACTATGTTGGCTTTCCCCGAATGGTAGTCAATAACAAGATCATAATCTTTCAATAACTCAAGCCATCTGCACTGTCTCAAATTCAAATCTTTCTGTGACATCAAATATTTCAGACTTTTATGATCAGTGAATATGTGACATTTTTCACCAAATAAGTAATGCCGCCAGATTTTCAATGCAAACACTATGACTGCCAATTCAAGATCATGTGCCAGTAGTTCTTTTCATGTGGCTTTAGCTATCATGACGCATAGACTACTACTTTACTATCTTGCATCAATACAAAGCCTAAGCCATTCAATGACACATCACTGTAAACTGTAAATTCCTTACCCGATTCAGGCTGGACTAACACATGTGCTCCTGTCAATAAAGCTTTTAATTTGTCAAAACTCTACCGACATTTATCATTCCACTCGAACTTTACATCATTCTAGTAAACGAGTCATCGGAGAAGCTATCATTCAAAAGCTTTTTACAAATCTCCGATAGTTCCCAGCTAGTCCCAAAAAACTTCGGACTTCAGACACATTCTTCGGTGGCTTCCAATTAACAATGGCTGAAATTTTATTTGGGTCTACCCTGACATCCCAAAGAAAACTAACTTCCCGTAGCCAAAATTCACATTTACTGAATTTGGCATACAATTGTTTTTCTCTCAGAGTTTGCAACACTATTCTCAAATGCTTAGCACGTTCATTTTCATCTCGGGAGTAAACCAAACTATCATCTACAAATACCACTACAAACCTGTCCAAATACGAGCTAAAAATTCTGTTCATCAAATCCATAAACACTGCAGGTGCAGTTGTCAAGCTGAATGGCATCACGAGAAATTCATAGTGTCCATACCTGTTCTAAAAGCTATCTTAGGCACATCAGATTCTTTTACCCGTAATTGATAATAGCCAGAACAGAGATCAATCTTCGAAAATACAGTGGCACATTTTAATTGGTCAAACAAGTCATCAATACGAGGCAATGGATACTTGTTCTTTATTGTAACTTTGTTAAGCTGTATGTAATCAATACACAGCCTCAACGACCCATCCTTCTTCTTTACAAACAAAATCGGAGCACCCCAAGGTGAGAAACTAGGTCGATCAAAACCTCTGTCAATCAACTCCTGCAACTATGCTTTCAGCTCTTTCAATTCAGTAGGAGACATTCTGTAAGGTGCTATAGATATTGGTGTCGTTCCAGGAACGAGATCTATAGAGAATTCCACTTCTCTATCCGGTGGTTAACCAACAATTCTGTTGGGAATACATCAGGAAATTCACATACAACTGGCACTGATTGAATCTTTAACTCAAACACTTTAGTATCAACACATATCCAAGGTAAGCATCATAACCCTTTCGGACATATTTCTGTGTCGTTATTCCTGAAATCACATTCGATAATCCATCGAGTTTATCAGATTCAACACGAAGTAATTCATCATTCTCACATTTCAATATGATATATTTTTGTTTACAATTTACCACTTCACCATATCGGGTTAACCAATCCGTTCCCAAAATCACATCAAATTCATCAAATGGCAATAACATTAAGTCAGCCAAAAAGCAATATCCTTTTACCATCAATGGATGGTTCCTACAAACTTTATTCACCATAACACACTGGCCCAGGGGGTTTGAAACTTTAACCTCAAATTCAGTAAATTCAACACGTAAATTTTTAACAGTCACTAAGTTCGTGCATATATATGAATGTGTGGAACCAGGATCAATCAATGCAGTAATATCAGTATCAAATAGAGAAAATGTACTAGTAATGATGTCTAGTGCAGAGGCATCTTCTCTAGCACGAATGGCATATGTTCTTCCAGGTGTTCGTGCCTCAGATCAAATTGTTGTATCCTTGGTAGTACCTCGACTACTACCAATATTGCCAGGATGACGGGGTGGTCTGCCTCTCGAGGCAGGATTACTTGGCTTTGGAGCTGGTTCTATCTATTTTTCAACTCTTTCAGGACAATCTCTAAGTTACAAAGGTTACATGCCTGTATGGGTAGGTCGTGTGCCTCACACAGCCTCAAACACGCCCGTGTGTCCAAGCCATGGCAAAACAGGGCATACATACTGACTTGTTCACACGGCCTGAGAGACGCCTGTGTGCCTAACCCGTGGTCGACACTGACTTGCACCACACGGCCAGTCACAAGCCCGTGTGTCCAGCTCGTGGTCACTAATGTCTTGATCCACACGCCCGTGTGTCTTGTTCGTGGTCGATTCTTACTTGTATCAAATTATAAATATTAAAGACACGGTCGAGCCACACGCCCGTGTGCTCTATCGTTTGGGCAATTATAGGCCATTTTCAAGGCCAAATTACTGATCGTGTCTGAGAGTTTTAATATTTATATAATGAATGATTGAGCCTAGAAACTAACTATCACCACGATTGAGGCAAGCGCACCTATCGAACAGTAGTATAGCTTAGTGGCAAGGCCGGAATGTCGAACCCAAGGGAACCAAAAGTACTAGTACTGACTTTCTTTTTACTATCTAGCCTAAAATAAAGAGGATTGATGTTTATCTAACTAATTCTTAAGCTAAGGATGCCAAGACACATAGAATGAATTGGGGAAATACTTTTGAGAAAATCAATTGATTAAGACAATACCCGAGAAAGAATCCACCTAGGCTTCACTTGTAATGTAACTTTGAACCAGCCGATTTATTCACTTAACTTGATCCGTAGGATTCCCTAATTTATATTAATACCTCTTTCGAGACTACTAACGTCTAACCCTAAGTTGATTAATTGAAATCTCTTTCTAATTAAAACCCCTAGTGTTGCATTAACTCGATTTATGGACTCCCATATTAGGTTTGACCCTAATCCGGTAGATTTTCGTCGTCCTATCTCTAGGAGTGCGATCAACTCCGCTTAATTATGCTAGATCTACTCTTAAACAGTGACTTTTGCTCCTCTGAATAAGCACATAATGTAACACCCCTTACCCGAAACCCTCGCCGGAATCGAGTATGTGGCGTTACTAGACGTGACCATTAACTCGAGGAGTAAAATTTTTAAAGCTGTCCAACTGCGTCACGCTGACTAAATCGGCCATAACTCGAGTTACAGAACTCGAAACTTGGATCCGTAAATTTTCCTTGAAACTAGACCCATATAACTATTCACCATAATTTTTCTAGAATTCTTCATGTGGCCAATTAGTACAGTTTATTCTTCAAAGTTACCCTTATTACACTGCTGGACAGTTCTGACCAGACCCTATAACACTGCAGTTATCTGATTGCACAAATTTCCTATGATGTTCTTATTTATACCAATGAAAAATAGACTCATTTAGGATTCTACACATATAAACCATGATTCCTAATTATTTTTGTACAATTTTTGACAATTTTTCCAAAACAGGACAGTGACTCACGAATTCATTCAGAGCAGGTTTCGTTTAAACTTGATTATCTCCTAAGATATAAATTTTTTTGCCTATTCTGTTTCTTTCGTATAAAAATAGACACACTAAGGTTTAATTTCATAACTCACTCATCTCCAAATTCAATATACCCTATTTTTGGTGATTTTCCTAACTCACGTCACTGCTGCTGCTACAAGCTGTTTTATTGCATTCTTAAAAATGAACTAGCTCCTACCCGAACCTCCTTACTTCAAATTACAAGAATTCAATTCATATTCAAACATTTTCTTAGCAAAACGATTAGCTCGTTTAGGAATGCATAGACATTGCCATCATGAACCAACTTACATCAAATCACACCAACGTACTTAATAAAAATTTAGCCATTTTCGCATGGCTATTCTTTTTAGTGTTTACACATGAACCTTAAAATTTCCTCAAACAAAACCAAGCCTATCCTATACATGCCTTCGTTTAAAACAAACCCAACATGAAGGAGTACCCCAAAATGTAGGTTGATAGTGTGAGCGACTTTCCAACGATCCCAGTGAGCTTGTGGCTTGCTCCTAATCTATAAAACAGAGGAAACATCTCACACAATTAAGCTTACTAGCTTAGTAAGTCCCAACTCATAAAAGTTAAAACATTTAATTATTTATGAAAAATAAAACAATCCACATATGGCATTTTACGTAAACAACTAAATAAATAGTTTACACAAAGCCAAATATTAATAATTCGGTAACCTACTTTCTTAGCAGTTATACATGCAATTCAATTGTCCCATAATAGCATGTTCTAAGCTCGACTTCCGTCAAATTACATTCATCAATGTTAATTTGGCACAAGTAATATTTAACATAACATACCTCACATGCTTACCCGAACCATATTCTTGACAAGGATTACATTCCTCTTTGGTAAATTACATCACCGGCAACGAGCCTGCTAGGCGTAAAAGCCTGAAAAGTAACACCGGCGCAAGGCCTGCTAGGCATAAAGCCCGATAAATAACACCGGCACAAGGCCTGCTAGGCATAAAGCCCGATTTTGCCACCGGCACGAGGCCTGCTAGGCTCGAAGCCCGAATGTCAGAATATTTTTACATGCTTTCTGCATTTTCGCTATACATATCGAATCATATACATTTATTCCCATTGCATTAAATAAACTTGAAATCAATCCAATTCATCATTATCACAATCGACCAACTCATGGTTTTACACCAAGCTTATACAAATTATATCATGCACTAGATATGTAAATGATCTTTAAATATAAAGTAGCTCAAGAACTTACTTACTCACCTTGCATTAGCCAAAATAATTTTCATCACATTCTCAACATAAATCATCAACCAATATGTCAGTATACATTCGGCCATGATGTAATTGGGCATTAACATTCATAAATTTTTAATAGTCAAGATAACCATAATTAATTCTTTGACATTATTTAACTAAAGGACTTACCTCGGTTGTCGATAAGCCGTGCAAATCGGCTACTCGATAATCTTTGCTTTTCCTCGATCTTGTTCCTTCTCTTTTTGTTCCCGATCTAAAATGTTAAATAAATTTTTGTTCATATCCACCCTATCTCTTTTTCTTTTTTTTTTTTAACTCAAAACAATATTACACACAAATTTAATTCAAGCAAACTAGGAACCGAATCCTCATTTCATACATTTAATGTACCTTAGTTTAACTTATCTTCTTACCAATGGCCATACATTCACTTTATAAGTATACATGTATAGCCAAATACAATATCTCCAATTCATTCTCTCCTATGGCCGAATATGCCAATTCAATACCCATGCATTTTCCTCAACATACAACCAAGCAACAAGCTAAATAACCACTCCAAATTCATGCATTTAACTACTCCAATTCAACCTATGTGGATTTCTTCTACATGGCCGAATGGCCCTTAGGTTCTTAGAATTCTTTTTAACTCTTCCTTCCATCCATTTTACCCCTTGCACTAATTTACTTCAAGTAATCAAGTCTTAGACTTAGTCCCCCCAATACTTTAACATCACATATAAAAGTCTTCTATGGTAAATTTCATTATAAGAGAATGGCCTAACATCAAAACACATGAAGAAACATTTTCATGAATATTCATCCCATTATTCGGCCAACTAGTAGGGTACCTTCAAGCCAATCAACATAATCTTCTTACCTATTCATGCCATTTCTTCTCATGCTATCTAACTTATCAACTCAAGAAGCTACAACATTAGCACCCATGGCCGAATCTCCTCCTACCCATATTAACAAATTTTCTTTTTTTTTTTTTTTTTGTTTCAAAGAAAAAGATCAAGAATTTAAGCCATATCAAGGTGAGTTTTCAAAATCAAGATCAAATTCTTACCTATCCTAGTGCATGCAAGGCCGAATAGGGGAGATGAAGCTCTTCCTTTCTCTTCAAAGTAGGAATCGGGTAAGAGGGGATGAGTGAAGGGAAAATTATTTTCCTTTTTGTTTTTTATCTTTTTAGCATAAAAAATATGGCATGCTTCTTCTTACAATATTACTAAAATCAATATATATATAATTAAAAAGCATATATTCATAGCATGCTTCAATATAATAATGCCTAAATATCATACAAAAATAAAAAAAAGAGAGCATATATGCATGCTTGCCGTCCACCTTGTTCAAATGTGGGGAATTTGACATGCAAATTCCCATGTTTTATGGACAATTCATTTAGCTCCCTTTTTATTAATGCCCACTACATTAATCCTTCTTGCAATTTAAGCCTTCTTAGCAAATTAAACACTTAGATAGCTAAAATTTTCTACGAAATTTTTTACACTCACTAAAACACACATAACAAACACAAAACATAATATTATAATATCCCTCAGGCTCGGATTCGTGGTCCCGAAACTACCGTTCCGATTAGGGTCAAAATTGGTCTGTTACACATAAATACTTGAATCAATATCCTGAAATATTAAAGAAAGAATTAAGAACAAATAACTAAGAACAAATCAAGTATTTATCCTACAGTTCAAAAAACAATAACAAGATCCATCTTAGGTTTCATCCCCCTCAAGTATTTGAGGGGTTTAGTTCATGTTTATAAAAGAATACATCTCAGAAAAATTTAATAACAAAAC
The DNA here is from genome assembly GCA_005393395.2 of Gossypium australe. Lineage (NCBI taxonomy): Eukaryota > Viridiplantae > Streptophyta > Magnoliopsida > Malvales > Malvaceae > Gossypium > Gossypium australe. Next base: position 93,260,062 of record CM016626.1, on the reverse strand, counting down.
ATAAAGAAAAACCTTAAACCCCTTGAAGGAATTTGAAGGGGAAATCCTCAGTCTTGAGCGTGATTCCTCCTTCTGAGATGGATCAACTGGCTTTCTTCGAGTAATTCCCTATATCCAGCCCTCTCTGGCTTCGCTCCTCGTCAAAAGCCTTGAGAGAGGCCTTCTGTCGAACTCCTCTTTTAGGTTGCCCTCTAGGGTGTTTATATAGGCTTTCAGGATGCCTAACTTGGCCGACAAGTATCCTATTTCGAGTGGAAATAAAACAGGTCATGGCAGGGACACGGCAGGGACACGCCCGTGTGGCACGCCCGTGTGAATCAAGCCTAGGGCCGTGTTCGAGTATGCTAAAGCGGCACGGCCGTGTGGTGAACTCCATGCCGTGTTGATTTCTTACTTTGGCCCATTTTCTCCGTTTTTGGCCCGTTTCTCGTTCTTTTCATCCTCCTATGCTCTCCTAAGTATAAAACATGAAATTAAAGGATTAGGAGCATCAAATTTCACAATTCAAGGGATAAATCATCCAAAAGTATGCCAAATGTAGGATTAAAATATGTATATATTACGGTTTATCAGATACCCCCACACTTAAGCATTTGTTTGTCCTCAAGCAAAATCCTCAACTCACAATTAAAATTCATTCTTCTCAGCTTATAACTCCTATCAATAATGTTTCGAATAATCCATAGGTAATCATACATTGAGAATTCAAATAAAAGAACATCAAAGTTTTAAACAATCCAAGTTGAGCATTTTATTCATGGAAAAACATAGGTATTCCCCCTTATCTAAGTAATCACCTTTGATTCAAAATGTCACAGAGTTAACATTCTCACTAAGGATTCACTCAAATCACTCGAAGTGTTTAAGGGACAATAAGTTAAGCACTCAATAGTCAACATGAAAAGTTATTACCATAGGCTTGCATGAAAATCAAATCTCCACCGTTATAAATTGAGATGATACATCGATCAAAAGGTCTTTAAAAAGGGTTGTATCGTGGCTTGGTTAGGGGTGTGGTCACAGGTTGAAAAAGGAGGTTAGAATCGAGATCGAATTGACGAAGTACCTAACTAGAAAAATAAACTAATAATGAATAATTACATGAATAACACGAGCTTCTTCTAAAGATGTGAAATTTACTGTTTAAGCTCATAGAACTAATAATGGATATACTCTCAACTTTTTTTAAAGTATTTACAATAATAAGAATTTAACAACTGAAATGGAAAACATAGTTAGGCAACTACTCAAATCAAATCTCGACAAAAAGGAGTTAATTCAATAGGGAAAATTTCTTTATGAATCAAAAAGAGTAAGTCTTGGGTTAATATTAAGGGTAAATCAATGAATGGTTTATTAGGATCAAAGAGGTTTACTAGGGGTTAATTATGAAGGTAGGCATTTTGGGAAGTAAGTGGGTTAAATACTAGGATTTATTCACTTGTTATTTAACTCTGAACCAGACGATTTATTCACTTGACTTGATCCGTAGGATTCCCTACTTTATATTAATACCTCTTTCGAGGCTACTAACATCTAACCCTAGGTTGATTAATTGAAATCTCTTTCCAATTAAAACCCCTAGTGTCACATTAACTCGATTTATGGACTCCCATATTAGGTTTGACCCTAATCCGGTAGATTTTCGTCGTCCTATCTCTAGGAGTGCGGTCAACTCCGCTTAATTATGCTAGATCTACTCTTAAACAGGGACTTTTGCTCCTCTAAATAAACACATCAATACTTGAATCAATATCCTGAATTATTAAAGCAAGAATTAAGAACACATAACTAAGAACAAATCAAGTATTTATCATACAGCTCAGAAAACAATAACAAGATCCGTCTTAGGTTTCATCCCCCTCATGTATTTGAGGGGTTTAGTTCATGTTTATAAAAGAATACATCTCGGAAGAGATTAAATAACAAAACATAAAGAAAAACCCTAAACCTCCTGAAGGAATTTGAAGGGAAAATCCTCAGTCTTGAGCGTGATTCCTTCTTCTGAGATGGATCAACTGGCTTTCTTAGAGTAATTCCCTATATTCAGCCCTCTCTGGCTTCGCTCATCGTCAAAAGCCCTGACAGGGGCCTTCTGTTGAACTCCTCTTTTAGGTTGCCCTCTAGGGTGTTTATATAGGCTTTCGGGATGACTTACTTGGCCCACAAGTATCCTATTCCGAGTGGAATTAAAACGGATCATGGCAGGGACACGCCCATGTGGCACGCCCGTGTAAATCGAGCCTAGAGCCGTGTTTGAGTCTGGTAAAGTGGCACGGCCGTGTGGTGAACTCCAGGCCGTGTTGATTTCTTACTTTGGCCCATTTTCTCCATTTTGGCCCGTTTCTCGTTCTTTTCATCCTCCTATGCTCTCCTAAGTATAAAACATGAAATTAAAGGATTAAGAGCATCAAATTCCCCAATCCAAGGGATAAATCAGCCAAAAGTATGCCAAATGTGGGATTAAAATATGTATATATTACGGCTTATCAATTACCATCCACATTTTGAAATCACCTACAAGCTTCAAATATCATGCATTTAAACCTCAATTAGCAACCAAAACATACCAATATATGCACCAAATAACCATCATCAACATCATCTATTTCCATCAACATCATCTATTTCCATACTCAATATCATCTCAAATAAGTCCATCTAAAGTATCAAAGTTACATCCCAAAACATATAAAACAAGCATCGTGTAATCCATACCATAAGTTCAGATTTAGATCACAATTCTCATCAACTAATTCAAGCATAGAATGTACCATTTCCACCCTCACTACTTCAAATCATATTCATCATTTTTAAAGCCTACATATAAAAGCTTATATCATTCAACTTCCAAGCCATATCACATGGCAAGGAACAAACATCTCATAATCACTAGCCTATACATGCCATATACCAAATATGTACATCTTTCAAAAGTACCGAAATAGATAGCTGATAGTGTGATTGAGTCACTGACGATCCCCGGATCCAAGCTAGCTTTACTGACACTGTAAAACAGAGAAACACATCACACAGTAAGCTTTAAAAGCTTAGTAAGTTTGTAATATAATACAACATTAATACATAATTAAACCATCACATAGATAGATCCACAATTAGGCACATTATCATCCTCAACCATATGCTCAAATATCCATTCATTCAACCTTTAAAACTACCATCAACCACATAGGTTCAAACATACCTTTGCCAACACTTAGTTAACAAATGTTCTTGCTATTCGATGCTCAATACCATATCTCATTCACTGCTCGATATCTTTACAACTCAATCGCACACTTAGTGCCCAAACCATAGCTGAAGCTTAATTAACACACACACTTAGTGCCTCGATACAAAACCAAACTTAATTCAGTATCGCACACACAGTGCCAACCAATAAAGCCGAAGCTTCCATTACTTCGCACACACAGTGCTATTCAACTCTATCTTGATTTCAATTACGCAGACTTAGTGCCTCATTTTTCGATCTCACATATAACATTTCTAATTCAATAACTATCATTCAATTCACATCACAAAGATATAAATTAACAACTTGTACTATATCCGAACTTACCTCGGATGTCGAAATACCGAGACTAGCTGATTGATCGAGTACTTTGTCTTTGGCTCGATCTCGATCCGAATCTCTCCTTTCTTGGTCTATACATATTCAAATTTAGCTCATTCAATCACCAATTCATTCAATTTAGTCTAAACACACATATTTAGGGCATTTTACAAAATAGCCCTCAGATTTTCACATTTTAACACTTTAGTCCCTAATTCACAAAATCACAAAATACACAAAATTTTACTACACCATGCTTAGGCCGAATTCTCCTTAGTCTCATACAAGCCCATATATTTCATTTATTTTACATTTTAGTCCCTCAAAATATTATTTTCACAATTTAGTCCAAATTACTCAATTTCACCAAAAACTCAAATACAAACTATGTTAACCCAACAATAAGCTTTCATATTCCACCAACTAATAAGACAAAGCTCACAAATTCATCAATGGCATATCTCAAAATCACCATCAATTTCTAAAATTAAAGCATGGGTTTTGAAGAGCACTAAGCAACGATTACAAAAACGTAGAAATTATCAAAAATCGAGCTCAAAACATACCTTGATTAAAATCAACAATGGCCGAACCCTATATGGCTTTTTCTCTATTCTTTTCTTTCAAATTTCGGCAAGGATGGATGAACAATCCACTAACATTTTTCATTTGTTTTATTTAATATACCTTAATTCATGTTTTACCATTTTGCCCTTTAATAATTCATTTAAATTTCCACCAACTAAAGCCCATTTTTGTCCATCCATTCTTTTAATGGTTTATTCACACATAAGGACTTCTCATTTAGAAAGCCATGACAAATAAACACTTTAACAATCAGCACACAGCTTTTGTATTTTATGCGATTAAGTCAATTTCATAATTCGACACACAAACGATAAAATTTTCACACAGAATTTCCACACATGCTCAATCACATGTCATAAACACCAAAAATAATATTAAAATATTTTTTTGACCTCAGATTTGTGATCTTGAAACCACTATCCTGACTAGGGTCTAAATCGAGCTGTTACACAAGCTCCACTTCTGGACCGACATTCCTCATTATGGAATTTGTTACAATGTTTACATTTCACTTTGTGATTACCAACACTACCCACACTAGTCACAGATGGAGATGAAGACCTTGGGTTAGAATGTTGAGAGCCCCGCTCTCTTCCAGAATACCCCGTAGAGGTAGTAACACGATTATAATACCTCTTTAATTTCTGAGAAGTAAATGATTGTGACTTACTCATTTTTCTTTTTCCTGAAACTCGAGCCTCTCTTTCGGCTTGGTTCATTTCCTTACTCAGTTTCTCAACTTTTGGGGCTCGACCGGCTAACACCGCAAATTCCCTTATTTCAAGAATTCTAATCAATAACTTGATATCTTCATTTAGGCCCTCTTCAAAGCGTTTACATATTTCAGCCTCAGTTAAAATATAACACCCCTAAATCGTATCCATAGCCGAAGTAGATTTACGAGGTATTACCGATCATTATATATTATTTAACATACAATGCTCATACATCTATGCATTCATACTCAAATACCATTCAACATAATCATATTGTCCCTTATAATAGCCTACGAGGCCTTAAATATGCTTTAAAAATAGTTCGGGACTAAATCGATAACATACAAAATTTTTGGAAAACTTAGAAAGTTTTCATCTATACAGGGGTCACATGCCCGTGTGAATAGGCCGTGTGCCTCACACGGCTCCAGACACGCCCGTGTCTCAGTTCGTCTGAAAATAGGACATACATACTGGCTTGGGTCACATGGTCGACCACACGCTCATGTGTCTAGCTCGTGTGCCCTTCAAAATGGTCACACGCCCATGTGCCAAGCCGTGCTAAAACTGCAGCGTATACTGACTTATGCAACACGGTCAAGTCACACGCCCGTGTGCTAGGCCGTATGCCATTTAGGGGGTATACTAACTTGTACCACAAGGCCAGTCACACGCCCGTGTGTGAGACCGTGTGGAGCATACTGAGTTCAATTTAATATCAACACCAGGGGACACACGGCTGCGCAACTTGACTGTTTGTCACACACGGCTAAGATACAAGCCCGTGTGGACAAAAATAGGCCATTTGTTTAGCCATTTTGCCATCCTATTTTTACATTCATACACAAGCATAAATTGCAACATTTTAGAACTCAATTCGCAGCCAATACATAACATTTAATACAGATATTACTCCAATTCAACATGGAATTCAAATGCCTAATAAATCACATACATTTTCCATTTATATACTAACCACATATCAAGATAACATTTGCATATTTTCATACTATCTATTACTAGCCAAAACATACCATTTTTGAGTACTTAAACACAACCAAAATACTATACCAAGTTAACCCAAATCACATGGCTTCAAATCATACCATAAAATGTACCAAAATCAATATCTCAAGTAACCTTAACTACCATTCTTATAACTAGCTTACACATGCAATATTTACAAATATCCAAAAATTCATAAGTACCAATCGGCAACTGGATAATGTGATGCGTAACTCCGACTTTATCCGAATCGAGCGAGCTATCGAACCTCTATAATATACAGAAAAGAAATAGAGTAAGCTTTATAGCTTAGTAAGCCCGTATAATCTAAAAAAAATCTTACCATTCGTACATAATCAAGACAACAAGTAATGTAAACTGTAACAACCCGGTTTATGAGGTCAAAAAAATATTTTAATATTATTTTTCGTGTTTACAGTGTGTGATTAAGCATGTGTGAAATTTTTTGTGAAATTTTTATTGATTCTGTGCTTAATTTGCAAAAAGGACTTAATCGCATAAAATGTAAAAGCTGTGTGCTAATTGTTAAAGTACTTATTTGGCATGGCTTCTTAAATGAGAAGTCCTTATGTTGTAATTAAACCATTTGATAGTGCAACAAATTATGTATCCACTAGTGACTAAAAATCAGCATATTAAATTGGGTAAATGGCCACCATTAATTCGGTTGAATGTTGGCATTGTTTAATCTCCCACCTTGTTATATTGCTTGGCCATTCATGCTTCCACTTCATGCATTCATGCCCCCATATTTTAATGCTCCATTTCATGCTTGAATAAGCTCCACCTTTGCCATAATATTCCTTCATTGCCGTCCATTACTAGGCATTTTAAAATGGCTTTGTTTAATCATCAATTAATCCCCCCTAGTTGCCGTCCAACATGGTTCTTCATGCCATTCTCTTTATTTATTGTTCCCACTAACGCACATCACCATTGTTTATGCTTCCATTCAATTGAATTTGCAATTTGTTTTTGGCTGCTCTTTCAATTGCTCATTTGTTTATTCCTCCACCAAGCTCCTTGTAAATGATTCCATCTAAATGATCCACTTGCTTTAAATATTCAAGTGCCGTCCAACATTTCTACACCACCAAATTTGCACTTTTAATTTCATCATTATTTATATCCACCATGGTTGTGCCGTCACTTGCAAATGGAACATTCTACCATGCTTTTGAATTTTTAAATCACAATGTGTGCCGCCCAATCCCTTGAAAACCTGCAGCAAATTTAAATCAACTCATTAGTTCATTATATCAGCATTTAAAGGGAGCAACTAGCCATTATAAATTCGGCAAAATCAAGGTCATATAGACATCTTAAATTCGGCACACTAGAGGACATATTAGACACATGTTTCAACTAGGATATTTTAATCATATGAAATAAATCTAACATATTTAATATGATACTAATTATTTGGCAAATTAATTTGCTATAGAAAATCAATTAAACAAATTAAGATGTTTAATTCATTTAATTAAAATTCAACAATTTAATTTTCAACAAATTCAAAGACTCGATTTATTTAAAGCAATAAAAAAAAATTAAAATTTGGAGTCGAGCTTCGTCGACTTGAAAATTCGGTGGGTGCCCCGGGCGTGCCCGTATCATAAATGGATGATAATGCCATGGATTTTGGTGTTACAATTAATATTCATTAAGGTTAAAATTGGTATTTAGCTATTCAATGTTATATTATAATAAAACAAATAAGAAATCCAAATTATCATCTTTCTTTTGGCCGAATATAGAGGAATAAGAAAGCCATTGATGAAATTTTAGGGTTTGACACTTGTGAGCTTATTTGGTAATTGTTTTGAGCTCAGTTTTTAGTGATTTTTATGTTTTTGTGATCGCTGCTTAGTGTATTATCAAGCCCATGCTTTAATTTTACAATTTGATGGTGATTTTGTAAAATGCCATTGATGAATGCTTGAGTTTTGTGATAGTTGGTGATGAAATATGAAAGATATGTGATAGATTAACATATTTTATCTTTGAATTTTTGGTGAATTTGAGTAATTTGGGCTAAATTGTGAAAATGTGAAATTGGAGGACTAAAATTTAAAATAAATGAAATATGTGGGCTTGTATGAACATAAGGAAAATTCATATAGGCATGTGTGAAATGAAGTTATGTGTATTTTGTGATTATATAAAATAAGGACTAAAATGTCAAAATGTGAAAATGTGAGGGCTATTTTTTAAAATGCCCTAAATATGTTTGTTTGGATTAAATTGAATGAATTGATGATTGAATGAGCTGAGTTTAATATTATATAGATCAAGAAAAGAGAGATTTGGATCGAGATCGAGGGAAAGACAAAGTGTTTGATTAATTGACTAGTCTCGGTATTTCTACATCCGAGGTAAGTTCGTTTATAATAAGAATTGTTTAAATTATGCTCATGTGTTATATAATGAAAGATTATGTGGTTAATGAATTGTTAATGTTAAATGTGGATTGAGAGATGTTGCACTAAGTGTGCGAAATAGAATTGATACAGTAGAGAATGGCAGTGTGTGTGCGAAATAAAGAAAGTATCGATTGTATTGATTAGCACTGTGTGTGCGATACCGAGTTAAATTCAGTTTAATGTAAAGGCACTAATTGTGCGGTGATATTTAAGTTTCAGTTAAGAAATTGGCACTAAGTGTGCGACTAAATCAAATGAATAATGAGGATTGATCGAAATGTGGTATCGAGCATTGAGTAGCAAGGCTGATCGTTAACTAAGTGTTCGAAAAGGTATGTACAGAACCTATGTGGTTGATGATTTTGTAAATGGTTACATGGATAGTTGAGTGAGCATAGTAACTATGGATAAGTTTGTGCATTCTTATGAAATAATCTATGTGATTGTTTATTTTGTGTATTGATTTTGAATCACTGAGTTAAATGTATTATATTACGAACTTACTAAGCTATTAAGCTTACTGTGTGAAGTTTTCTCTATTTTACAGTGTCTTTAAAGCTAGCTCGGATTCGGGGGTCGTCAGCGACTCAATCACACTATCAGCTATCTATTTTGGTACTTTTGGAAGTTGTATATATTTGGTATATGACATGTATAGGCTAATGATTATGGCATGTTTTGAAGTGTATAAGCCTTGCCATGTGATTTGGCTTGGTAGTTTGATGGTTTGCTATATGTTTTGAACATGTGAAAAGAATGACTTATATGTGTATATGTGTGTTCTATGTGAGTGATCATTATGGCATAAATTAGAAAAATAGAAATTGTATGTTTCATGATAGATTTGGTTATGATTGAATGATGAATAGATTATATGACTTGGGATGTGAAATTGATATTTTAGATGGACATGTTTGAGTTGAAATTGAGTATGGAAATAAATGGTGTAGTTGATGATTAATTGGTGTATATATTGGTATGTTTTGGTTGCCATTTGAGGTATAAATGCATATGGTTTGATGCTTGTTGGTGATTCCAAAGTGTGGGTGGCAAATTGGCCTTGTAAATGGACTATAATTGCCCACACGGTTGAGCACACGGGCGTGTGGCTCGACTGTGTCATTTAAGTTTGCAAATTGAAACAAGTCAGGCTCACACAAGGGCTAGACACACAGGCTTGTGATTGGCTGTGTGGTGCAAGTCAGTGTCGACCACGGGTGTGGCACATGGGCATGTCTCCTACCGTATGGACAAGTCAGTATGTAAGCCCTGTTTTCCCACGGTTTGAACACACGGGCGTGTCCGAGGCCGTGTGAGGCACACGGCCTACCCACACGGGCGGGTGACCCCTGTAGCTTAGAAAAATGTTAAGTTTCAAAAAAAATTCGTATGTGTTTGGTTTAGTTCCGACCCCTTTCTAATGCATGTTTAAGGTCTCGTAGACCTATATAAGGGACTCTATGATTGTGGTTGATTAAGTTAAGATGTGAAATGGTTATAAATGTTCTGAATGTTCGGTAATACCTCTTAAACCAATTCTGGTGATGGTTACGGGTTAGGGGTGTTACATTTTATTGGTATCAGAGTTACGATTTAGTCGATTCTAGGACTAATGTAGAGTGTGTGAGTCTAGCTATACGTGCCATATATATATAATTGCGATAGTGTGATGAATCATGACAGTTAAAAATGTGTTTTTATATAGTAAATGGATCCCGATCGAGCAATTGCTGATGATGTTGAGAGCAATACGCTTGCTCCCACTCAAGGGACAGCGCCAGCCGAATCTAGGCCGATTGCTAGTAGCCATGATTGAAAGGCTAAGGAAGCCTTCTTCCAAATGATGAGTGGGTGATTTTCAGAGTTCATTCGAATGAATCTGGCTGCTCAACAACCTCCAATCCCGCAAGTACCTGTAGTGCCACAAGTTACAGATCTGATTCGATTGAGTAAACCTCCTGTAGATAAAATCTAAAAGTACGGCGTCGAAGAGTTTAGGGCCATAGTTGATGATGATGTCGAGTAAGTTGAGTTTTGGCTCGAGAATACAGTTCGAGTGTTTGATGAGATGTCATTGACTCTGTAACATCCTAAAATTTTAGTTTTGTATGTGTTACATTAAATTGGTGATTAAGCTTGTTAGATTATTAATTTTGTTTGTTAGGGAAGTCCTGAGAAGGCTTGGGATCTTTTTGGACTTAGTGAAAATTTTTAGCTTTTGGTACTTTAAAGAGAGGGAGTCAGTGGATTTATAACATATGGAAATTTTTGAGTAAGTATCTAAGCATAAGTTGAGCTATTGGTTAAGAGGTTATGCGCCACATGTATTGTCTTGAGGGGAGAGGTTCGAATCCCTTGGTATGCATTTTTGTGACTTAAATTTTTGCACTCTCCTATTAAGTGTCGGCCAAGCTTTATTTTTGGTATGTTGGACTTTTAATTTTTATGGCAAGGTGGCTAAATGGATTAAGGAAACATTGAAGTTGAGGATAGGAATCAATAGGATAAGGCAAGTAACGGAACAAATGGCTTAATTTGTGGAATGTGCTATGGAAAGTAAAGTTGGCAAATGTTGACCCCTTTTTGGCTTGAACATGGACGGTTTTTGGGGCTAGGGAGAGTGGCCGAATGTTGTTAGTAGTTTGGTTAGGATTAAGAGTTAGTTTTGGTCAATTTCTTAGCATCATGTGTACCAAAAACAATTCTCTCCAAACTCTTCCTCCTAGCCGAATTTTTGTCATAAGCAATAGGTAAAGCTTTTGTTTTCTTTTGGCCATTTCATTTTTTACCATTTCAGTACCATTCTTTTTCTCCCTAAACTCTTTTCCTTTTTGTGCCAAAATCGTACAACCTTGGGGGACATTTTTTTTCAATTCCTTTCTTCCTTGGCCAAATGAACACCAATCTCAAAACTTCTTCTTTGTTCATTCTCCATCCTTGAAAACCGAAATATAAACATCTTATCCTCTAATTTTTTTTACTTCTTTACTTCGTACAAAAAAATTCTCAAACATCTCTCTCCCTAATTCTTCACCATGGCCGAATGTCAATGATCATCTCCTTAGCCGAATCTTTCTCTTCATATATATATTTTTCTTCTCAATCATTCTTTCTACTCACGTTTTGATCGATCGGTAAGAACCCTCTTCAATTCTTTATTTTTTTCTTTTCCTTTTTGCCGAATCTACATATTGGCTTGGGAGGGTCTTTTTGACCGAAAATATCATCATCTATCCCTCTTTTAGACAAATCTTTTTCATCTTTATAGTGAAATAGAGAAAGGCTGAATTACCATTTCCTCGAAGTTATCTCGTAATCACTAGAATTCGGACCAAAAACCTTCAAGGTGAGAGTTCTTCACGATTTTCACGATCATCCTTTATTTATTAAGATGATTAACAGTATGGAAAGGAGTAACCGATTCTTATATATAGGGATTTATTCGTGGATCACTCGGAACTTGTGGCAAGCCTATCTATATCACTTTGTTAAGTCCATACTTTAATAGATTATTGATTTATTGAAGATCTAACGAATGGGGGCTCGTACTAATGTATTGAAAGGGAAATCTAGTGGTGACCTAAAAAGGAGTGGATTGATGATCCCAACTCCTAGATTCAAGTGTAGGGCTATTTCAGCAATTCGAGACTTTCCACCGGGTTGTGGACCCTCCTATCGTGAAAATCAATTATTCGAGGTTATTCGCAGTTCAGAGCCATTAGCTGTTCGCAGTTTTCCAACGAGTTGTGGACCGTCAACCGGGGAAAATCGACAAATCGTAGTTATTCGCGATTCTGAGGGTAAATCTTAGATTGTTTCTTTAGAGTAGCTTTATTAGATCACGTTTATTTTTATAAACGAGCATTAAACATATTTTTAGGTATCAACGATCAGGAGAGCGTAGTGCTTACCGTAATCAGGTGTGTATTCTCACACCGTATTTCGTGGGTTAGATAACTATATCGTATTAATCGCTTGATTAAATCACAAGTTAGTGAAATCGGGTAAAATGGCATTTTTATCATTTTAGTGGTAAAGACTATAAGAATCGGTATTAAGACTGTTATAAATGGGCCAAATGTGATATGTGATAAATGGGGCCAAATGTGATATGTGATAAATGGGCCAAATGTGATACTGGCTACATGGGCCAAAATGTGATATGGGCTAGAATGTGAGAATTTTTATAATGGGCCGTATGTTTGTAATAATTATATGAATGGATTGTAGTAATTGAATGTGCATATTATATACATGATTTGCATGGGTTGGGATATATGACGAACAGAAGTTCTGGTAGCTTTGCTACAAAATTCTGGTGGCTTGTCCACAAATTGTAATATGGTTTAATGCCCAGTTTGATATATGGCTTAATGCCCAGTTTGGTGTGTTGGCGGGGTGGGTGACTAAAGCTCCCCACAGGTGTGTTGGTTGGTACGGGTGGTGTGTAGCGGATGGAAAACTAGGTTTGGTTGGGAAATTGCATAACACATGCATGTTATATATGATATTATGTTATGATTGTAATGGGCTTTGGCCCAATAAATGCTTAATTAAATTTTTTGGCCCAGTGACAATGGTAAGTGGATTACACACTGAGTTCTAAGTAACTCACCCCTGTTTTCTTTACCCTCCACAGGTAATGATCAGTGATGGAGGCTTGGACCGGGGACGACTCAGTGGAGGCCATACTACGAATTATGGGTTATTTAAATTACGTATTTCTTTTTAAGTACTTTTTATTATTTTTGCTATTTTGTAATAAGGCCTCTGGTTAAATTTTTGTGGATGTTTTACTTTTGGATGGATTTTATAATATGCCTTAAATACTTAAATGGGTTTATTTTTCTAAAAATAGAAATAAACATTTTTCTTAAATAAACGTACGAAAAGGGTTTCATTCTTAGATATTTTTAACTCAGTAATTTTTTTCTGTTACAACATTTTTAAATGTTTGTTTTCAAATTACTTTCGAACTCTTTAAATTTTCTCAAATATTAAATTAATTTTTTTTAAGTTTCAAATTATACGACTCAAATTACTAGATTTAGTAATCAACCTTTGGTTTTTAATAAACTCCACGTCAAAATGTTTTTGAAAATTCGGTTCCTTTAAAAGATTAGATGTATGTTCATTTTGTCTGACACGTCAAATCTGGTCTTAACGCATAGACCAAGTTTGGGGTATTACATTTTATGGTATCAGAGCCAGGTTTCAAAACTCGGCTGTGGTTTGGGTTCAAAAACATTTATGGTACAAACTATTTTGAATTATAGAACTTATGTTTTTAAAGGTAGTATGGCACCACGAGTATCCGGCACCAAGTCAAGTAAGTGTATGCAAATTGAATGATTATTATTATTGTGATATGACTATAGGAACACTCTAGAACTTTTAGTTTTATGTGTTGAAACTATAGAGTTTGAGACTATAGGATGCGTTTACGAAAACAACTCTATCTCTTATATCTTATAAAAAATCGTTAATGAACACTGAAATAGTATACTGATTCATAAAACTTGTAATCAGATTAAATCGAAATAGTCAATATGAGCGCTAGAGGACGTGGATGTGGTAGATGTGGCCGTGGTAGAGGCCAAGGTGCTAGGGTTGCGTCTGAAGCGTCGGGACATATGCCGGAAATGGACGCACCTGCATCACCCGGGACTGAGACTGGATCACATGACCATACGAGAGAGGACATTGCCTTGACCCAAGCAATGTTACGAGTCCTAGAAAGGGTTGCTGGGGCTAGATCTGGGCCAGCAGCTCATGGATCAATATCAGAACGACTTAAATCAAGTGGTGCCGAGGTTTTTAGGGGTGTCTCAGGTGTAGCTCCAAATGTAGCGGAGTATTGGCTCGAGGTAGTGGAGCGGATCATGGATGATTTGGAGTTCACCACTGAGCAGAAACTAAGAGGAGCTGTGTCCTTGTTTAGGGATGAGGCGTATCAATGGTGGCTTACTGTTCGAGAAGGCACTCAGGTTGAACATGTTACTTGGGATTTCTTCAAAACTGAATTCCAAGGAAAATATGTCGGGGCAAGTTATGTGGATGCTCGGAGGAAGGAATTCCTGAATCTGGTCCAAGGAAATAAGACGGTGGCAGCTTACGAGTCAGAATTTCTACGTTGAGCCGTTATGCTCGGAAAATAGTGCCAACTGATCATGAGTGCTGTGTACGTTTTGAGGATGGGCTGAATGATGAGTTGCGGGTACTGATAGCCCCACAACAAGAAAGGACTTTTGCCAAGCTTGTGGAGAAAGCCAAAATAGCTTAAGAGTTTAAGAACTCCGAGCGTCAGAACAGAGACAGAGGTAAAGGCAAGAGGGAATTTAAGTATTCGGGTCCCGGTAAAAGGTTTCAAAGAGGCCCAGGAATGATGAGCTAGCTCCAGCTAGAGCACCTGCTACTACCAATCAGATTCAACCATGTGCTGACTGTGGAAGACGACACCCTGGTGAATGCTGGAAGAGAACCGATGGTTGTTTCAAATGTGGTTCTAAGGACCATCAGCTTAAGAATTGTCCTCGACGGACTGCTCCGACTCAAGAAGCTCGTAACCCTGATGCACAGCCAGCTAGAGGCGCTCAATAGCCACCGAGGGGCCGTGGACCAGGTCGTTGTGGTAATGGCGCGGGTCGAGGTCAAGGTGCATCGGTTAGAGGTAATGGTTTCAGTGGTAACGCGGAGGCGAGACAGCCAGGGTTAGCCTATGCAGTCAGACGCCGAGAGAATGGCGATGCACCTGATGTGATAACCGGTACGTTCTTCATCTTTGATGTACCTGTTACTGCTTTGATAGATATCGGATCTACCCATTCGTATGTTGCTAGTGCTATATCTGGAAACCTGAACATTAGATCTAAGATTACTGATAGAAAGATGATGGTAATTAGTCCTTTAGGACAGTCTGTGATAGTGGATAAATTGTTTAGAGATGTGCCCTTGAAAATTCAAAGAGAAATATTTTTGGCAGATTTGATGGAACTACCTTTCGACGAGTTCGACCTTATTTTGGGTATGGACTGGTTGGTGAAGCACCGTGCGCACTTGGATTGTGCTGCAAAGCGGATGTCGATAAGGACTTTGGAAGATAAGGAAGTGGTGATGATGGGCAAACGGAGAAACTATTTAGCAAATGTGATATCTACTTTAAAAGCAGAAAAGTTGGTGCGAAAAGGGTATGGAGCATTCCTAGCTTTCATTTGTACTTTGGATGTCAAGGAATTATCGGTGGAAGGTGTTAGAACGGTGAAAGAATTTACAGATGTCTTTCCCGAGAAACTTCGGGGTCTACCTCCAGATCGGAAAGTAGAGTTTGGCATTGAGCTTTTGCTCAAAACGGCTCCGGTGTCCATTGCTCCTTATAGAATGGCGTCGAAGGAGTTAGCGGAGCTTAAAGCTCAAATTCAAGAATTGTTGGATCGGGGATTTATTCGACCGAGCGTGTCTCCGTAGGGAGCACCGGTCTTGTTCGTCAAAGAGAAGGATGGATCGATGCGTATGTGCATTGATTATAGGCAGTTGAATAAGTTGACGATCAAGAATAGGTATCTATTGCTGAGAATCGATGACCTGCTTGACGAACTGCGAGGAGCTTCGGTTTTCTCGAAAATAGATTTGAGATCGGGTTATCATCAGCTTAAGGTCAAGGAAGCGGATATTTGTAAGATAGCGTTTCAAACTCATTATGGACACTACGAGTTCTTAGTAATGCCATTTGGGTTGACCAATGCACCAGCTGCATTTATGAACATGATGAACCGAGTCTTTCAACCCTACCTAGACCGGTTCGTGGTGGTGTTCATAGATGATATCTTAGTATACTCGAGGAATGAAGAAGAGCATGACTCACATTTGCACATAGTATTGCAAATACTGCGAGAAAAGCAACTTTATGCCAAATTCAGTAAGTGTGAATTTTGGCTGAAGGAAGTGACTTTCTTGGGACATGTTGTGTCGGCCAAAGGAATCAGAGTTGATCCTCGAAAGGTAGAGGTTGTGTTGGATTGGAAACCACCAAAGTCACTGGCTAAGATTCGGAGTTTCCTAGGATTGGCTGGTTATTATAGACGTTTTGTTGAGGGGTTTTCGTTGATTACTGCTGTAACAGACCGATTTTGGCCATAATCAGAACGGTGGTTTCGGGACCATGAATCCGAGTCCAAAATATATTTAAATTATATATTCTGTGTTTATTAGATGTGAATTAATGTGGGTGAAAGTTTCGTAGAAAAATTTAATCGTTTGTATGTTTAATTTGAAAAAAAAAGGATTTAATCGCGTAAAAGGTAAAAGTTTCATGCTATAGTGAAAGGTGTTAATTTAATGATGGCTTTTTAATATGGAGTGTCTAATGGGCAAATATCCCATTTCCAAGGATAGTCGACGGCAAAGGTCAAGTATGACCTTAAGTTATAAGTTGTTTTTATTTTTTATTAATGGTTAAAATGGTAAAACATTAAAAATGTTATTATATGTTATATTATATGAAATTAAAAGCCATTTTAGTTGTTCTTCTTCTTCCATTACCGTGAGTTAGCTAAGAAAAAGGGGTTTAAAGGCTTAAAACACTCGTCCATCATCAAGCTCAATTAGGTATGACTTTTAGCTCGGTTTTTGATAATTTCTACGTTTTTGTGATCGTTGCTTCGTATATTATCCGACCCATGCTAAAATTTTTGAGATTAGTGTGTATGTGATATTTGGCCATTGATATATTCATGTGGTTTTTGATGTTTGATGATTTTAAATTAATGATATGTTAAAGATTAGTATGTTTTGTATTGGAAATTTTGGTGAATTTGAGTATTTTGGGCTAAATTGCAAAAATGAATTTTTGAGGGGGCTAAAATGCAAAATAAATGAAAGAAATGGACTTGTATAGTCCCTATGAAAATTTGGCCCTAAGGTATTATTGTGAAATTTTGTGTATTTTGTGTTTTGTGCAAATAGGACTAAATTGTAAAAATGTGAAACATTAGGGGTAAAATGGTAATTCGCTCATTTATGAGTTTTGGGACTAAATTGAGATGAAATGTGCTTGTTTAGATCAAGAACAAAGAAAAATAGATTTAGATCGGGGAAAGGCGAAGGTTATCGAATAGCCGGTCTACGTTGTCCGTCGATAGTCGAGGTAAGTCTTTAAGCAAATTAATTTCGTAAGAATTAATTATAATCTAGTATACATATTGAATTATGAAATTGTGGAATTTATCATGTTAGAGCCGAATGTGAGAAAGAAATTTAGCAATGTATATAATCAAATTCATTGAGTTACTTAGGTGATAGTATGTGAATTATATGTGATATTTGTGATATTGCTAATGTGCAATATTGCTTATTGCCTAGCAGGCCTTGTGCCGGTGAAATGTTTCGGGCTTATTGCCTAGCAGGCTAAATGCCGGTGATCAAATCTCAGACTTTTGGTCTAGCAGGCTTAATGCCGGTGTACATTTCGGGCTTTGATGCCTAGCAGGCTTGATGCCGGTGATGTGTTATAATTGGAGAAATTATGAATCATACAAAGTGAAACCTATTTAATACAATGAGCTAAAGGTTCAGGTAAGTATAAGCCTTTTCTTTTATACTTATAGAGAGTAAGGTAAGTTGGTATAGTATTATTTGAATTAAGCATGATATGATATGGTTAATGTTTCAGTAAGAATTATGATATGTGTTATTGAGTTTACTATTGAGGTGTATGAACATTATATAATAGAATTTGAGTTTAAATGTGCTATTTTGGAGAACCGGTTATAAGTGAAAATGTTAAGAATGAAAGAATTTGAGTGTTTGGGTATGTGTATAAATAAGTTTATAAGGTTGATATGAACGTTGGACTCATATGACTTGGAGTATGCGAATACATGTGGTATATTTCTTTGGTTTCGATGAATTATAAGTTTATGGAAATAAAGTGCAAACCTTTAGGTTAATGAGTTAATAGTATTCGGCCATGTTTAACTTCACATATTGATATGTTTATATTCAATGCAATAAGCTTAAAGATGAATGTCTAAGTGTTTAATTATTATATTATCCTTTGCTTGAGACTTACTAAGCTAGCAAGCTTACTCTATGTGTGTTCAATGTTCTGTTTTATAGATTTTACCAAGCTACGAGCTCAAGAGATCATCAGTGAAGTCATCCACACTATCGACTGGTTTTGGTATTTTCGAAGTTTAGATTTTGGAACTTAAGGCATGTATAGGCTAACTCTATGTTTGAATAGCATTTTGATGATGTATAGAAGCCATGCGAAAATGGCTTAAATTTTCATATCTAGTTCGGTTCTATTTACCTTTTCCTATGCGATTAATATGTTTGGTTTCAACTATTCGGCTAGGGGCTGTCTTTTTAATTACATCTTGTGAATTATGCGTAATATATGATTGCTTGTTTGTAATGTTAATGTTTGTGTTAAATTAGTCAAGAGTTTCAGCTTTTAAGTTAATATTTGCAGGTATAATTCAAGATGGGTATGTGTAGTTGAGCATTATTCGGAATCTATGTATGTATGTCAACTTTAGTTGATTAACGAAGTATGAATTATATTGAGTAATGCATGTAGGTGTATTCGGCCAAGCCTTTGTGATATATTCAAATGAAGTCAACATGCTTAAGAGAATTAGGTATGGTTAATAAATGAGTCTTATGTGCTAGTAAATATTTATGTATATTCGATGATGACTTATATTGTTTTAAGATATGTTTTATGAATTATATACTTGAAATGATTGGCTTATAAGTAGTTATTGGGAAGTGAATGGTAATGAGGTTATACGGTTATGAAAACAACGTATTCGGAGGTGCATTTTTTTTTTGTGTTATAATTTGAGTGTGAAGATGAACTTATGTTTGGCTTGAATCGTATGATATTGGATGGACAAGTTTTAGATTTATGTTCCATGAACCTATGAACTATGAGATAATTTGTTATGAATCGGGAAAATTAGTACATACGTATATGTGTATGTATTGTATGTTTGTGTATGCTATTTGAACATTTAGGTTGAGTTTATAAATGCATGAAAGCATATGGTTTTGATTGTTATAAAACAAAAATAAAATAAATAGGTTTGGCATAAGGTTCAATTTGTATATGTGGTTGATCTAGTGATTGATTTTGAAATGATATAGACGATGAATTTATAATTAATGGTATAATGTGCATAAAATTTTATATACATGTCCTTGTATATTCGGCCAGGTAAATAAATGTGTGCATGATATTGAAATGATCTTATTTATATACGTTTATGGATTGTCTGTTTATAATTAAATTATTTTATAGGGATGTTCAATTAGGACCTAATTGATTGAATTAAAGTTTTGATTTATCCGATAATGCCCGTAGCCTTAATCCGGCGATGGACACGGGTTAGGTGTGTTACATTCGATTGGTATCAGAGCTTACAGTTTAGTCGATTCTAGGACTACCGTAGAGAGTGAGAGCTAGCTATACATGCCTTTTATTATATATACGATAGTGTGGTGACTTCTGACATTTCAAACTGTGTTTTATATAGTAAATGGATTCCGATCCTGACAGAGCCGTAGCAGATGATGTAGAGAGTGTAGCGCCTGATCTCGTACGTGGATCAGCGCCGGTAGACTCTCGACCAGTTTCGGGTAGCCATGAGGGGGAGGCTAAGCAAGCCTTCTACCAGATGATGAACGAATGGTTTACCCAGTTTATTCAGACTAATCCGGCTGTACAACAACCTCCACCCCCGAATAATCCAACTCCGGTACCTTCAGCACCCCCGATGATAGATCTGATGAGACCAAGTAGGCCTCCTGTTGATAAAATCAGAAAATATGGGGCTGAGGAACTCAAAGCTAATGATGATGATGACGTAGAGCGAGGTGAGATGTGGCTTGATAACACTATTCGGGTACTTGATGAGCTATCCTGTACTCCAAATGAATGTCTGAAGTGTGCTATATCTTTACTACGGGACACTGCATATCACTGGTGGAATACACTAGTATCAATGGTTCCGAAAGAAAAAGTGACGTGGGATTTATTCCAAATCGAGTTTCATAAGAAATATGTTAGCCAGAGGTTCATTGATCAGAAAAGGAAAGAATTTCTGGAGTTAAAACAGGGCCGCATGATTGTGACTGAATACGAGCGAAAATTTGTCAGATTAAGCCGATATGCTCGAGAGTGTGTATCAACTGAAGCCATTATGTGCAAAAGGTTTGAAGACGGTCTGAATGAAGACATAAAGTTGCTGGTGGACATTCTTGAAATCAAAGAGTTCGTGGTACTTGTCGAACGAGCTTGCAAAGCTGAATAGCTTGGGAAAGAGAAAAGAAAGGCTGAAATAGAAGCTAGAGACACTCGTAAAAGATCATCGAGTAAGACTTTCCATTCAGCACCTAAGAAGTTCAAAGATGACTTCGGCCGACATAAAGCTACTTCAGACCTGTCTAGACGAGATCGACCTCCAGTGAGTTCTCAAGCCACTTCGATGGCTAGTGTTGGTAATGTTCAGCAAAACCGGACTGAGTGCAAGCATTGTGGAAAATGGCATTCTGAGAGTTTTAGATTCCGTGAACAGTCCTGCTTTAAATGTGGATCATCAGATCATTTTATTCGAGAGTGTCCGATGCTAGCCGACCAAAATACGGTTCAGAACATTAAACTGAGCAACGCGTCAGCATGAGGTAGATCACCCCGACATTCAGGCAATATAGGTGGCAGTCAGAGAGGGACAAAGGACACCGCAGTTCGATCAGAGGCTCGAGCACCAGCTAGAGCTTATGCTATACGAGCCAGAGAGGATGCTTCTTCTCCAGATGTCATTACCGGTACTTTCACACTTTATAATACTACTGTGATTGCATTGATTGATCCTGGTTCGACTCATTCATATGTGTGTAAAACTCTAGTATCCAGTAAGACTTTGCCTGTTGAGTCTACTGAGTTTGTGATACGTGTGTCCAACCCTTTGGGTAGATGTGTTCTCATTGATAAAGTGTGTAAAGGTTGCCCGTTGATGATTCGGGTTTCCTACTTTCCAGCTGATTTAATGTTGTTGGCTTTCGACGAGTTCAATATAATTTTGGGAATGGACTGGTTAACTTTGCATGATGCAGTGGTAAATTGCAAAAGAAAGATTATTGATTTGAGATGTCAGAACGGTGAGATCATCCAGGTTGAATCTAATGACCTGAGTGGGTTGCCTACCGTAATATCCTCGATGTTAGCTGAAAGTATGTGAGAAAAGGATGTGAAGCTTACTTGGCTTATGTGTTAGATAATAAAGTGTCTGAAAAGCAGATTGAATCCGTACCTATTGTATGTGAATACCCAGAGGTGTTCCTTGAAGAATTGCCGGGATTACTGCCAGTTCGAGAGATAGAGTTTGGTATTGAATTAGTATCGGGGACGACTCCGATTTCGATAGCTCCGTATCGGATGGAACCTACTGAATTGAAAGAGTTGAAAGCACAGTTCCAAGAGTTGAGAGATAGAGGATTTGCACGATCGAGCTTTTCTCCTTGGGGTGCACCAGTGTTATTTTTGAAAAAGAAAGATGGAATTATGCGAATGTGTATTGATTATCAGCAGCTGAATAAGGTGACTATAAAGAATAAATACCTGTTGCCTCGGATTGATGACTTGTTTGATCAGTTGAAAGGGGCTTCAGTGTTTTCGATGATAGATTTGAGATCGGGTTATTATCAGTTGCGAGTCAGAGATTCCGATGTGCCAAAGACTGCATTCCGAACGAGGTACAGACATTTTGAGTTCCTAGTCATGCCTTTTGGACTTACTAATGCACCTGCTGTTTTTATGGATTTGATGAATCAGGTGTTTACACAATATTTGGATCGGTTGTGGTAGTGTTTATAAAAGATATCCTGATCTACTCCAGAGATGAAACCGAACATGCCGAACATTTGAGATTGGTGCTACAAACTTTGCGAGATCAACAGTTGTATGCAAAGTTTAGTAAGTGCGAATTTTGGATGAAAAAAGTCAGCTTTTTGGGTCATGTCGTTTCAGCATCAGGTATCGGGGTTGATCCGAACAAAATATCGGCTATACTTGATTGGAAGCCACCAAAGAATGTTTTCGAAATTCGAAGCTTTCTGGGACTTGCGGGATACTACAGACGATTCGTCAAAGGTTTTTTCATGATAGCCACACCTTTGACAAAGCTATTACAGAAAGATGTCAAGTTCGAGTGGTCACAAAAGTGTCAGAAAAGTTTCGATCAGTTGAAAGCCCTTTTGACCGAAGCTCCAGTGTTAGCTCAGCCTGAATCGGGTAAATAATTTGTTGTTTTTAGTGATGCTTCTTTAAATGGTTTGGGTTGCGTTTTGATGCAGGAGGGCAAAGTCATAGCCTATGCCTCAAGACAATTGAAGCCTCATGAAAGAAATTATCCGACTCATGATCTGGAACTAGCAGCCATTGTGTTCGTATTGAAAATTTGGCGTCATTACTTATTCGGTGAGAAATGTCATGTTTATTCAGATCACAAAAGTTTGAAGTACTTAATGACTCTGAAAGATTTGAACTTGAGACAACGCAGATGGTTAGAGCTGTTGAAAGACTATGAATTAGTGATTGACTACCATCCGGGGAAAGCTAACGTTGTTGCAGATGCCTTAAGTCGAAAATCATTGTTTGCTCTTCGTGCGCTGAACGCACATATGGTTATGTCTGATGATGGTTCGATCATAACTGAGTTGAAAGCAAGACCGATGTTTATTCAGCAGATTTGTGATGAACAGAAAATTGAAAAAGATATGATTGCTAGACGAATTCAGTGTGAAAATGATGCAGAGTCAGAGTTTCGAATTGATGCAAATGATTGTTTGAACTTCAAAGGCCGAATATGTGTTCCGAGGAATGTGAACTTGATTCAGATGATTTTGAAAAGGCTTATAATAGTCGACTATCGGTACATCCAGATAGTACAAAAATGTATAATGATTTGAAACAGTTCTATTGGTGGCTTGGCATGAAGCGGGATATATCTAAATTTGTTTCAAAGTGTTTAATTTGTCAGCAAGTAAAAGCCGAGCATCAAGTGCCTTCTGGGTTACTTCAGCCAATCACGATACCTGAACGGAAAAGGGATAGAATCACTATGGATTTTGTACCCGGTTTACCTATGACACCGAGCAAGAAAGATGCAGTCTGGGTTATAGTGGATAGACAGACCAAATCAGCTCACTTTGTGCCGGTTCGTACAGACTATTCGCTCGATAAACTTGCTGAGTTGTATGTATCTCAAATTGTGAGATTACATGGTGTGCCGAGTTCCATTGTTTCAGACAGAGACCCGAGATTCACATTGCGATTTTAGAAAAAGTTGGAAGATGCTTTGGGTACTAAACTCCACTTTAGCACAGCCTTTCATCCGCAGACAGACGGTCAGTCTGAACAAACCATTCAGATACTTGAGGACATGTTGAGATGTTGCATCCTTGAGTTTGAAGGTACGTGGGAAAGATACTTACTTTTATTGAATTTGCTTATAATAACAGTTTTCAATCTAGTATCAAAATGGCACCTTACGAAGCTCTATATAGCCGCAAGTGCCATACACCATTGTATTGGACTGAACTGAGTGAAAATAAGATACACGGGGTTAATTTGATTAAAGATACGGAACAGAACGTGGCAATAATCAGAGATAGGTTGAAAGCTGCCTCGGATCGTCAAAGGTCCTATGCTGATTTGAAACGTAAAAACATTGAGTTTCAGGTCGGAGACCGGGTATTCTTGAAAGTTTCTCCATGGAAGAAAGTACTCCGATTTGGTCAGAAAGGCAAACTAAGTCCGAGATTCATCGGACCGTACGAGATCATCGAACGTATTGGGCCTGTTGCTTATAGATTGAAATTGCCCTCTGAATTAGAGAAGATACACAATGTATTTCACGTTTTGATGCTTCGTAGATATAGATCAGATCCGTCACATGTGATCGCTCCGTCCGAGATTGAAATCCGATCCGATATGACGTACGAGGAAGAACCGATTTGTATTTTAGCTCGGGAAATGAAAGAGTTGAGAAACAAGAAAATTTTGTTAGTAAAAGTACTATGGAAGAGGCTACGTGGGAGCCTGAGGATTCAATGAGGCAACAATATCCGACTTTGTTTAACGGTAAGATTTTTGGGGACAAAAATTCCTAAGGGGGAGAGTTGTAACAGTTCGATTTTGGCCCTAATCGGAACGGTGGTTTCGGGACCACTAATCCGAGTCCAAAATATATTTAAACTATATGTTCTGTGTGTATTAGATGTGAATTAATGTGTGTGAAAGTTTCGTAGAAAAAATTAATCATTTCTGTGTTTAATTTGAAAAAAAAAAAAGGATTTAATCGCGTAAAAGGACTATAGTGAAAGGTGTTAATTTGATGATGGCTTTTTAATATGGAGTGTCTAATGGGAAAATATCCCATTTCCAAGGATAGTGGACGGCAAATCAAGTATGACCTTAAGTTATAAGTTGTTTTTATTTTTTATTAATGGTTAAAATGGTAAAACATTAAAAATGTTATTATATGTTATATTAAATGAAATTAAAAGCCATTTTAGTTGTTCTTCTTCTTCCATTGCCGTGAGTTAGCTAAGAAAAAGGGGTTTAAAGGCTTAAAACATTCGGCCATCATCAAGCTCAATTAGGTATGAATTTTAGCTCGATTTTTGATAATTTCTACGTTTTTGTGATCGTTGCTTCGTATATTATCCGACCCATGCTAAAATTTTTGAGATTAGTGTGTATGTGATATTCGGCCATTGATATATTCATGTGGTTTTTGATGTTTGATGATTTTAAGTTAATGGTATGTTAAAGATTAGTATGTTTTGTATTGGAAATTTTGGTGAATTTGAGTATTTTGGGCTAAATTGCAAAAATGAATTTTCGAGGGGGCTAAAATGCAAAATAAATGAAAGAAATGGACTTGTATAGTCCCTATGAAAATTCGGCCCTAAGGTATTATTGTGAAATTTTGTGTATTTTGTGTTTTGTGCAAATAGGACAAAATTGTAAAAATGTGAAACATTAGGGGTGAAATGGTAATTTACCCATTTATGAGTTTTGGGACTAAATTGAGATGAAATGTGCTTGTTAAGATCAAGAACAAAGAAAAACGGATTTAGATCGGGGAAAGGCGAAGGATATCGAATAGCCGGTCTACGTTGTCCGTCGATAGTCGAAGTAAGTCTTTAAGCAAATTAATTTCGTAAGAATTGATTATAATCTAGTGTACATATTGAATTATGAAATTGTGGAATTTATCAGTTAAAGCCGAATGTGAGAAAGAGATTTAGTAATGTATATAATCAAATTCATTGAGTTACTTATGTGATAGTATGTGAATTATATGTGATATTTGTGATATTGCTAATGTGTAATGTAAATGAGTTGGTGTGGAAATAAATGTTTCGGGCTTATTGCCTAGCAGGCCTTGTGAAACACCCCAAACCCAGCCCACGAGTCCAGACCGAATCTGGTATGTTCCTCGAGTAAAATGGTTTTAAAACTAGTTTGATACTTTGGAAAACTTTGGGTGATTTTGGGGAAAGTTTGATTTGTGTTGAATCAATTGAAAACCTTGTTAGTTTTGAAATTAGGGATTTATTAAAACCTCGTTTTTTTAAGTTAAAAGACTTGCCGAATTTGTTTTAGAGTTTATCTCTGCATTGAAAATCATTTGTGTTTAGGTGTCAAAACATTTAACATTTATTATTAAGAAAAATTGTTTAACCTTGCTTTAATATTAATCGTTTCATAATAAAACAAGTAAAATCGCATGCATAAAACAGTTAATAGTAATGGCCTTATTACATCCAAATAAAACCCGAAATAAATCCAAAAAAAATACTTAGAAATAAAATAGTCCAAAATAACTTCTGAGCTGAGCATGGCCACCATTAAGTTCCTGCCGACCCAGTCCATCACTGAGCGTCACCTGAAAAATATTCCCACAACGGGGTGAGTCAAACAGACTCAGTGTATAACCACCAACACTAAGTCCCAACAGTTATGGCATATCAAATCATACATATTCATATAGCACATATAGATAATGATGCATTCCCGAACCCAAACCTAGATACCATCCGCTACACATCACCCGTACCGTCCATCACACCGTGGGGACTACTAAGTCAACCCTCCATCCGCTACACACCATCGAAGGCAGTCGTTGCAGACGACGTGCTCATCGCCCTTATAAATATTGTGGCAGAGCCACCAGATGATAATACGTGACATAAGTCACCACATTCAGATATTTGTGACATAAGTCACCACATTCAGATATTTGTGACATAAGTCACCACATTCAGATTTCGTGGTAAAGACCACCAGATCACTTCCCCTTAACATATCACCCATATGCCCCATGTCATACAATCATGCAATAACATGCCTTATTCTATATTCACATTCTTATAGTTTCACATATGTGCCGTAACAGATCATGTTATACTCATAGTAGGAGTAGGTAAACGTACCTGAGTACTTTGTACCATTGCATGGTACTTTGGCCATATTTTCCACATTCTTATTAACACATACAATAAATTAAAGCCGTAAATCTATTAAGATTTAGTGTGGGGTACACACCTGATTCACTTAGCGAGTACACTGAAATCCCGAAGAATCCCGATCTAACACTTTAGATCCTTAACCCCTACATTCGGCCAACACTTAATATTTAGCAAAAGCCTATTCGGCTATATTGTCAAATCCCGAAGGATTATCACAACCAAAGTCCTTACCTCACTGTCGATTTAGCTACTAATCAAATCCCGAAATGCCATGATATTTCCCCCTTGCAATCGGCTAACACTAGATCACTTTAACCGGTTAGTTTCGGCTTTCGAAAAATTAAGAAATAGATCTGAATCACTAGATATGGCCTTGGCTGAAAGTCCATGTTCACTTACCTTGTGAATCTTAAATCCCGAAATTGCTACTTGGTTGAGGTATCTGTCGAAATCCTTATAGACACATGTTAGAATCAGCCTATTACACAAGATCCATTAAAATGGCCTATGGCCGAATACATACTGCTTACCTTGAGTACCTCAACTCCTGAAAGAACACCTTTACGCTGGTAACAACCAAAAGAAACACATTAATATGGCCTTAAGCATATTCGGCCATTCCTAGAAATCAAGGCCTTCCCTTGATTTCGGCATACCAAGAGAAAGAGAAGGAAACCGATTGTTAATAGAAGTACTTACCACCAACGCTTGCTTGAAGAGACTACAAGAAAGTAGTCGACAGCACCTTCAATAGGGATTCGGCTATGGTATTTCTTTAATGTAGAAAAGAGGAACAGAGGCTACAAGGTTCGGCTACCACCTTAGTTGCAGAAATAGGGCATTCGATCAAATAAGAAAAAGATATAGAATCAAGGTTGAAAGAAGAAAAGAATGAGAAGGGAAGGTGAGAAGAAATTTCGGCAATCAAGAATGATGATGGAGTTTCGGCCTTAGCAAAATAAATGGAAAAGGAGAGGAATTCTCTTGACTAAAATTTTCGGCAATGGAGATTAAAGGAGAACTAAACAATTTCGGCACTTATCCCCCTACACATGACCGAATTTTACCAACCCAAGGAACCCCTCATTCGGCCACTACTATGCCCCTTATCATATCCCTTATTATGCTCTTTATCACCTTATTCAAAAATAATCAAAATAAAACATCAATTATCCTTTACTAATCTCCTATTTTATCTCTTATCTACCCACTTAAACTAAATAAAATAAATCAACATATATCCTACTCTTCTAGCCGAAATTTAAAGAGACAATCAAGGCTTATCCTTATCCCTCCAAAGTCCATATGCCGTCCATCTCCCCTCCCCACTCTTGACGCCAAAAGTCCAAAAATAAAACACACTTCTTGCTGCCAACATGATTCGAACCTGAGCCCTTCTCTTGCTTGATGCGTCATTCAAAAAGGCCCTAAGTGGCGCCTCCAAGCCACTTTACCAAGCCAATTCTTATGTCCAAATTCCCTCACAAATTCCCTTAAGGCTTCCCTAGCCTAGCTTCCCCTCTTTCACTTAAAATTCAAATATTTTCTAAGGCATTTTCCTGCACTCTGAAGTTTCTAAAAATCCACAAGACACACTCAAGCACACACAGGCATGCTACTTCATACAATTAAGTAAAAATGCATAGGCCCTAAATCCTGGAAATTACACCTTGTGCCGGTGAAATGTTTCGGGCTTATTGCTTAGCAGGCTGAATGCCGGTGATAAAATCTCAGACTTTTGGTCTAGCTGGCTTAATGCCGATGTACATTTCGGGCTTTGATGCCTAGCAGGCTTGATGCCGGTGATGTGTTATAAATGGAGAAATTATGAATCATACAAAGTGAAACCTATTTAATGCAATGAGCTAAAGGCTCAGGTAAGTATAAGCCTTTTCTTTTATACTTATAAAGAGTAAGGTAAGTTGTTATAGTATTATTTGAATTAAGTATGATATGATATGGTTAATGATTCAATAAGAATTATGATATGTGTTATTGAGTTTACTATTGAGGTGTATGAACACTATATAATAGAATTTGAGTTTAAATGTGCCATTTTGGAGAACCGGTTATAAGTGAAAATGTTAAGAATGAAAAAATTTGAGTGTTTGGGTATGTGCATAAATAAGTTTATAAGGTTGATATGAACGTTGGACTCATATGACTTGGAGTATGCGAATACATGTGGTATATTTCTTTGGTTTCGATGAATTATATGTTTATGGAAATAAAGTGCAAACCTTTAGGTTAATGAGTTAATAGTATTCGTCCATGTTTAAATTCACATATTGATATGTTTATATTCAATGCAATAAGCTTAAAGATGAATGTCTAAGTGTTTAATTATTATATTATCCTTTGCTTGAGACTTACTAAGGTAGCAAGCTTACTCTGTATGTGTTCAATGTTCTGTTTTATAGATTTTAATCAAGCTACAAGCTCAGGGGATCATCAGTGAAGTCATCCACACTATCGACTGGTTTTGGTATTTTCGAAGTTTAGATTTTGGAACTTAAGGCATGTATAGGCTAACTCTATGTTTGAATAGCATTTTGATGATGTATAGAAGCCATGCAAAAATGGCCTTAAATTTCCATATCTAGTTCGGTTCTATTTACCTTTGCCTATACGATTAATATGTTTGGTTTCAACTATTCGGCTAGGGGCTATCTTTTTAATTACATCTTGTGAATTATGCGTAATATATGATTGCTTGTTTGTAATGTCAATGTTTGTGTTAAATTAGTCAAGAGTTTCGGCTTTTAAGTTAATATTTGTAGGTATAATTCAAGACAGGTATGTCTAGTTGAGCATTATTCAGAATCTATGTATGTATGTCAACTTTAGTTGATTAATGAAGTATGAATTATATTGAGTAATGCATGTAGGTGTATTCGGCCAAGCCTTTGTGATATATTCAAATGAAGTCAACATGCTTAAGAGAATTAGGTATGGTTAATAAATGAGTTTTATGTGCTAGTAAATATTTATGTATATTCGATGATGACTTATATTGTTTTAAGATATGTTTTATGAATTATATACTTGAAATGATTGGCTTATAAGTAGTTATTGGGAAGTGAATGGTAATGAGGTTATACGGTTATGAAAACAACGTATTCGGAGGTGCATTTTTCTGTTATAATTTGAGTGTGAAGATGAACTTGTGTTTGGCTTGAATCGTATGATATTGGATGGACAAGTTTTAGATTTATGTTCCATGAACTTATGAACTATGAGATAATTTGTTATGAATCGGGAAAATTAGTACATACATATATGCGTATGTATTGTATGTTTGTCTATGCTATTTGAACATTTAGGTTCGGTTTATAAATGCATGAAAGCATATGGTTTTGATTGTTATAAAACAAAAATAAAATAAATAGGTTTGGCATAAGGTTCAATTTGTATATGTGGTTGATCTAGTGATTGGTTTTGAAATGATATAGACGAAGAATTTATAATTAATGGTATAATGTGTATAAAATTTTATATACATGTCCTTGTATATTCGGCCAGGTAATTAAATGTGTGCATGATATTGAAATGAGCTTATATATATACGTTTATGGATCTGTTTATAATTAAATTATTTTATAAGGATGTTCAATTAGGACCTAATTGATTGAATTAAAGTTTTGATTTATCCGGTAATGCCCGTAGCCTTAATACGGCGACGGAACGGGTTAGGGGTGTTACAGTTGCACCCCTAACTAAACTGTTGCGAAAGGGAGTACCGTTTGTGTGGGCAAAGAAACAACAAGAAAGTTTTGAGAAATTGAAGAAGATTTTGACGGAAGCGCTAGTACTGAATCAACCTGAGGCTGTAAAAGAGTTTATTGTTTACTGTGATGCGTCACATACGGGTTTAGGTTGTGTGTTGATGCAAGGTGGAAAAGTGGTGGCTTATGCATCTCGTCAGTTAAGGCCACACGAAGTCAATTATCCTACTCATGATTTAGAGTGGGTTGCGGTGGTTTTTGCTTTGAAGATTTGGAGGCACTACCTGTACGGTGAGAAGTCGATCATATGTACGGATCATAAGAGTCTGAAGTACCTCCTTACCCAGAAGGAGTTGAACTTAAGACAGCAGAGATGGATAGAGCTATTGAAGGATTATGACTTCTCAATTGAGTATCATCCTGGGAAGGCTAACGTGGTGGCAGACGCGTTGAGTCATAAGGTGATATCGGAGTTGAGAGCAATGTTTGCTCATCTTAGTTTGTATGAAGATGGCAGTTTGCTAGTAGAACTTCAGGTGAAGCCTATGTGGTTAGAATAGATCAAGGAGAAGCAGTTATCAGATGAAAAGTTGGGTCCCTTAATTCAACAAGTTGAAAATGGTGTAATGGGGGATTTTGGATTGAATAAGGATGGAATACTGTGTTTTTGCAGAAGAATTTGTGTGCCCATGGATTTGGATTTGAGACAAATGATTCTGCGAGAGGCGCATAGTAGCCCCTATGCTATGCACCCCGAAGGAAATAAGATGTATCGAGACCTTCGTGAACAGTATTGGTGGCCATGGTTGAAGCGGGAGGTTACTGATTTCGTGGGTAAGTGCTTGACTTGTCAACAAGTGAAGGCAGAACATCAATTGCCGTCGGGATTGCTACAACCGGTAAAGATTCCATTATGGAAATGGGAGTGGATAACGATGAACTTTGTTAGTGGGTTACCCTTAACACCTACTAAGAAAGATTCTGTTTGGGTAATAGTGGATCGGTTGAGGAAGACTGCCCATTTTCTACCTGTTCGTACGGATTTCTCACTACAGAAGTTGGCCAAGTTGTATGTAGCAGAGATCGTGAGGTTACATGGGGTACCAGTGTCTATTATTTTGGACAGGGACCCTAGGTTTACATCGCGGTTTTGGAAAGCTTTGCATGAAGCTTTGGGAACAAAGTTAAATTTCAGCACAGCTTTTCATCCTCAGTCAGATGGTCAGTCGGAAAGAATAATCCAGATTTGGAAGACATGCTAAGGGGTTGTGTGATTGACTTCAGAGGTAGTTGGGAGGATTTTCTACCATTGGCAGAGTTTGCGTATAACAACAGTTATCAATCCAGTATCCAGATGGCACCTTATGAAGCATTATATGGTCGTAGGAGTCATACCCCAACTTGTTCGACTGGATTGGGGGAACGACAGCTATTGGGTCCTGAATTGATATCAAAGACGGAAGAAAAAGTAAAGGTGATTCGAGCATGGTTAAAGGAAGCTTCGGATAGACAAAATTCATATGCGGATCTGAAGCGTAAAGATATTGAGTTTGAGGTGGGAGATCAGGTTTTTCTTAAGGTCTCACCTTGGAAGAAGATCTTCAGATTTGGAAGGAAGGGCAAGTTGAGCCCTAGGTTCATTGGATCGTACCGCGTGCTAAAGCGTGTAGGACCAGTGGCTTATCAACTTGAATTACCTCCGGAGTTGAGTCAGATTCATAATGTTTTCCATGTATCTATGTTGAGGCATTATCGATCGGATCCGTCTCACATATTACCGGTAGAGGAAGTTGAGTTAAGGCCTGACTTGTCGTTCGAGGAAGAACCAGTGAAAATTTTAGATCGAGATGTTAAAGTGCTGAGAAAGAAGTCAGTACCGTTAGTAAAGGTTCTTTGGCGTAATCACGGAGCGGAGGAAGCTACGTGGGAGACTGAGGACACAATTCAGCAGCAATATCCTCACCTCTTTTAACCAGGTAAATTTCGAGGACGAAATTTTCTTAAGGGGGTAGAATTGTAACATCCTAAAATTTGAGTTTTGTATGTGTTACATTAAATTGGTGATTAAGCTTGTTAGATTATTAATTTTGTTTGTTAGGGAGGTCCTGAGAAGGCTTGGGATCTTTTTGGACCTAGTGAAAATTTTTAGCTTTTGGTACTTTAAAGAGAGGGAGTCAGTGGATTTATAACATATGGAAATTTTTGAGTAAGTATCTAAGCATAAGTTGAGCTATTGGTTAAGAGGTTATGCGCCACATGTATTGTCTTGAGGGGAGAGGTTCGAATCCCTTGGTATGCATTTTTGTGACTTAAATTTTTGCACTCTCCTATTAAGTGTCGACCAAGCTTTATTTTTGGTATGTTGGACTTTTAATTTTTATGGTAAGGTGGCTAAATGGATTAAGGAAACATTGAAGTTGAGGAAAGGAATCAATAGGATAAGGCAAGTAAGGGAACAAATGGTTTAGTTTGTGGAATGTGCTATGGAAAGTAAAGTTGGCAAATGTTGACCCCTTTTTGGCTTGAACATGGACGGTTTTTGGGGCTAGAAAGAGTGGCCGAATGTTGTTAGTAGTTTGGTTAGGATTAAGAGATAGTTTTGGTCAATTTCTTAGCATCATGTGTATCAAAAAAAAAAAAAATCTCTCCAAACTCTTCCTCCTAGCCGAATTTTTGTCATAAGTAATAGGTAAAGCTTTTGTTTTCTTTTGGCCATTTCATTTTTGACCATTTCGGTACCATTCTTTTTCTCCCTAAACTCTTTTCCTTTTTGTGCCAAAATCGTACAACCTTGAGGGACATTTTTTTTCAATTCCTTTCTTCCTTAGCCAAATGAACACCAATCTCAAAACTTCTTCTTTGTTCATTCTCCATCCTTGAAAACCGAAATATAAACATCTTATCCTCTCTTTCTTTTTCTTCTTTACTTCTTACAAAAAAATTCTCAAACATCTCTCTCCCTAATTCTTCACCATGGCCGAATGTCAATGATCATCTCCTTAGCCGAATCTTTCTCTTTATATATATATTTTCTTCTCAATCATTCTTTCTACTCACGTTTTAATCGATCGGTAAGAACCCTCTTCAATTCTTTATTTTTTTCTTTTCCTTTTTGTCGAATCTACATATTGGCTTGGGAGGGTCTTTTTGACCGAATATATCATCATCTATTCCTCTCTTAGACAAATCTTTTTCGTCTTTATAGTGAAATAGAGAAAGGCCGAATTACCATTTCCTCGAAGTTATCTCATAATCACTAGAATTCGGATCAAAAACCTTCAAGGTAAGAGTTCTTCACGGTTTTCACGATCATCCTTTATTTATTAAGATGATTAACAGTATGGAAAGGCGTAACCGATTCTTATATATAGGGATTTATTCGTGGATCACTCGGAACTTGTGGTAAGCCTATCTATATCACTTTGTTAAGTCCATACTTTATTAGATTATTGATTTATTGAAGATCTAACGAATGGGGACTCGTAGTAATGTATTGAAAGGGAAATCTAGTGGTGATCTAAAAAGGAGTGGATTGACGATCCCAACTCCTAGATTCAAGCGTAAGGCTGTTTCAGCAATTCGAGACTTTCCACCGGGTTGTGGACTCTCCTCTGGTGAAAATCAATTATTCGAGGTTATTCGCAGTTCGGAGCCATTAGCTGTTCGGGGTTTTCCAACGGGTTGTGGACCGTCAACCGGGGAAAATCAACAAATCGTAGTTATTCGCGATTCTGAAGGTAAATCTTAGATCGTTTCTTTAGAGTAGCTTTATTAGATCACGTTTATTTTTCTAAATGAGCGTTAAACATAGTTTTAGGTATCAACGATCAGGAGAGCGTAGTGCTTACCGTAATCAGGTGTGTATTCTCACACCGTATTTCATGGGTTAGATAACTATATCGTATTAATCGCTTGATTAAATCACAAGTTAGTGAAATCGGGTAAAATGGCATTTTTATCACTTTAGTGGTAAAGACTATAAAAATCGGTATTAAGGCTGTGATAAATGGGCCAAATGTGATATGTGATAAATGGCCCAAATGTGATACTTGATTTATGGGCCAAATATGATATTGGCTACATGGGCCAAAATGTGATATGGGTCAGAATGTGAGAATTTTTAAAATGAGCCGTATGTTTGTAATAATTATATGGATGGATTGTAGTAATTGATTGTGCATATTATATACATGATTTGCATGGGTTGGGATATTTGACGAAGAGAAGTTCTTGTTCTGGTGGCTTGTCTACAAATTAATATATGGCTTAATGCCCAGTTTGGTGTGTTGGCGGGGTGGGTAACTAAAGCTCCCCATAGGTGTGTTGGTTGGTACGGGTGGTGTGTAGCGGATGGAAAACTAGGTTAAGTTGGGAAATTGCATAGCACATGCATGTTATATATGATATTATGTTTTGATTGTAATGGGCTTTGGCAGAATAAATGCTTAATTAAATTTTTTGGCCCAGTGACAATGGTAAGTGGATTACACACTGAGTTCTAAATAACTCACCCCTGTTTTCTTTACCCTCCTCAGGTAATGATCAGTGATAGAGGCTTGGGCCGGGGACGACTCAGTGGAGGCCATACTACGAATTATAGGTTATTTAAATTACGGATTTCTTTTTAAGTACTTTTTATTATTTTTGCTATTTTGTAATAAGGCCTCTGGTTAAAATTTTATGGATGTTTTACTTTTGGATGGATTTTATAATATGCCTTAAATACTTAAATGGGTTTATTTTTCTAAAAAAAGAAAAAAACGTTTTTCTTAAATAAACGTACGAAAAGGGTTTCATTCTTAGATATTTTTAACTTAGTAATTTTTTTTTTGTTACAATATTTTTAAATATTTGTTTTCAAATTACTTTCGAACTCTTTAAATTTTCTCAAAATATTAAATCAATTTTTTTTAAGTTTCAAATTATACGACTCAAATTACTAGATTTAGTAATCAACCTTTAGTTTTTAATAAACTCCACGTCAAAGTGTTTTTGGAAATCCGATTTCTTTAAAAGATTAGATGTATGTTCATTTTGTGTGACATGTCAAATCTGGTTTTAACGCATAGACCGGGTTTGGGGTGTTACAGACTCCTGATGAATGCTTAAAATGTGCTATTTCATTGTTGAGAGATACGACATATAATTGGTGAAAAACGTTGATATCTATGATTCCAAGAGATAGAATCATCTGGGATTTCTTTCAAGCTGAATTCCAGAAGAAATATATCAGTCAACGATTCATAGATCAGAAGCGTAAAGAGTTCTTAGAGCTGAAACAGGGTCGCATGTCTATTACTGAGTATGAGCGGTCTAAACACACGCGCGAGAATGTGTTTCAACAAAAATTACTATTTGCAAATGATTTGTTGAAGGTTTGAATGAAGACATTAAATTGTTAGTTGGAATACTTGATTTGAATGAATTTGTAGTGTTAGTTGAAAGAGCCTGCAAAGCCGAAGAACTTAGCAAAGAAAATAAGAAAGCAAATTCTAAAGCTAGAGATGAAAGAAAAAGATTGATGATTAAGTCATATCAACCTTCGTCAAAGAGATTCAGAGATGTAGTTAATCGATCAAATGTTTCATTTGGACATTCGAGTAGAGATCGTGTGAACGAAAGTGTTGGTCTTAAAACTCAAATTCCAATTAAATCGAGCGTTGGAAGTGTCAAAAGCAACAAGTTGAGTGTAGACAGTGTGGGAGGTGACATGTTGGAGAATGCTGGGGCAAGTATAATAATAGAGTTTGCTTTAAATGTGGATCACGAGATCACTTCATTCAAGATTGTCCAGAGTTAGCTAAGAAAGACAATGTTCAGAGTGCGAGGCCAAGTAATACGACGGCTAGGGGTAGACCACCTAGAAACACCAGAAATGTGAGTGGAAGCCAAAAAGGGACAACAAATACAGCTGTGAGATCCGAAGCAAGAGCACCTGCCCAAGCCTATACTACTTGGGCTCGCGAAGAAGCAACATCTCCAGACGTCATAACTGGTACTTTTACTCTATTTGATACTGATGTGATTGCACTGATAGATCCAGGATCTACTCATTCATATGTGTGTGTGAATCTAGTATCTAGTAAGACTTTGCCTGTTGAGTCTACTGAATTTGTAATTAGAGTATCGAACCCCTTAGGCAAGTGTGTCATTGTTGATAAAGTATGCAAGAATTGTCTGTTGATGTATCAAGATAATTGTTTTCCAGCTAATCTGATGCTGCTACCCTTTGATGAATTTAATACCCATAATTTTTGTGATATTTTGAGCCTTAAAGAGCATATATCCTTTTCCATGCTCACTTTTTAATTATGAGTGTGTCAACATTGAACTGTTATTCTAGAACTTGCCTTGATTATACATGTCGAGACCACACCTATGATTTGATATACCGAGATGATAAAGGCACATAGGATTTAACCCACTCACTCCACTAAAAAAGGCCTACCTCCATAATTAACCCATAGTGAACCCCGTTGATCCTAACAACCCATCTTTTTGACTCACCTAATATTAACCTAAAACCCTTTGTATTTGTTACCACCATTCTTTTTAACTACCCTTATATCGAGATTTGATTTGATCAAGCTGTCTAGTTATTTTATTTCAGTATATGAATTTATCTTGTAATTTGACTTGTTATTAAAAAAAAAGAAAATCGAAGTATATTCAGTATTAGTATTATGAAGAGTAAGCTTATACAGTTAAAGTCTATTTATCAAAAGAAAAGCTCGTAGTATTAAGGTTATTACTTTTCAGTTGATATTATTATTTCAGTATTTCTAAATAGGTAACTTGTCAATTCAATCTTGATTCTATCCTCCTAATTTAGCCTTTTTTCACACCTTTAACCCTAGCCCCGTTACAACCCTGTTAAAGACCTTTTGATCTGTTTATCATCTCATTTTACAGTGGTGGAGATTTGATTTTCAGGCAAGCCTATGGGATTAACTTTTCAGATTCGACTTTTGAGTGCTTAATTTTGAACCTTAAACACTTCGAGTAATTTGAGTGAATCTTTTGTGAGGATGTCAGTCCTTGTCGGTTTTGAATTAAAGGTAATTATTTAGATAAGGGGAGACACCTAAACTTTTGTGCTACAAATGTATGACTTTGATTGTTTGGATGTTTAGGACTCTTTGAGTTAAATTATCCATGTATAAATCATCTATGAATTATGATGAGACATTGTCGGTAGGAATTATGAATTATGGAAAGTTCGTTTTAATTGTAAGTTGAGAATTTTGCTTGAGGACAAGCAAAAGCTTAAGTGTGGGGGTATTTGATAAACCGTAAAAATGACATATTTTAAGCCCACATTTAGTATGCTTTTGGATGAATTAAGCCTTGATTTATGTAAAAAGGTGCTCTTAATCCTTTGTTTTCATGTTTTATACCCAGGAAAGCACCCGAGGATGAAAAGAACAGAAAACGGGCCCAAAATAGAGTAAATGGGCCATATCACGAAATCCACATGGCCTGGGCCCAAAACCACATGACCGTGCCTCTCATCCTACTAGAACACAGCCGTCTCCCGATTCACATGGCCGTGCCTCATTCATCAGGATTGAACACGGCCTGGCAACGACTTACACGGGCGTGTGCCATGGCCGTGTCCCTGTCGCAGGAAAGAGCAATTTCATTCGGATTTGGATACTTAGGGGCAAAGAAACCTATTTCAAAAGCCTATATAAACCCCTAAGTATTACCTGAAAGAGGGCGGTTAGCTAGGCCAAGGAGCCAAGCCAAAAAAGTCAGATTTGTGGAGAATCACTCGAAGATAGCTAGTTGATCCATCTCAAGAAGCCAGAATTCTACTCAAGACAGCGGATCTCTCCTTCAATTCCTGCAGGGAGTTTTAAGGATTTCTTATGTTTTGTTTTATCTTTTCTTCTGAGATGTTCTCTTTTATTATTATGAACTAAACCCTCAGATACCTGAGGGGGATGAAACCTAAGACAGATCTTGTTATTGTTTTCTGAACTATATGATAAATATTTGACTTGTTCTTAATTATGTGTGCTTAATTCTTGTGTTAATATTTCCGGGATATTGATTCAAGTATAATGTGCTTAAGTGGAGAAGCAAATGTCCCTGCTTAAGAGTGGATCTAGCATAATTAAGTGGATTTGATCACACGCCTAGAGATAGGGTGACGAGATTTTGCCGGATTAGGGTGAAACCTAATATGGGAGTCCATAGATCGAGTTAATGCAATTCTAGGGGTTTTAATTAGAAAGAGATTTCAATTAATCAACCTAGGGTTAGACGTTATTCGCTTCGAGAGAGGGTTTAATATAACTTAGGGAATCTTACGGATCAAGTCAAGTGAATACATCGTCTGGTTCAGTGTTAGATAACAAGTGAAGTCTAGGTGGATTCTTCCTAAGGGTATCGTCTTAATCAACTGAGTTTTCCCAACAGTATTTTTCCCAATTCATTCTTTTCTTTAGCTTAGTAGATAGTTAAATTTAGATTAGATAAACATTTACTTAATTCTTAGGATAAATAATAGAAAGAGAGTTAGTATTAGTACTTTTGGTTCCTTTGGGGTTCGATATTCCAGTCTTGCCTAAACTATACTACTGTTCGATAGGTGCGCTTGCCTTAAAATCGTTGTCAGAGTTAGTTTCCGGGTTCCATCATTTTTATTATAAATTTTAAAGCTCTGATTTCGACGATCAGTCATCCATCACAATTCAATTTCATATAAACATGAATAAATCAACTTAAATACATTTATTTGTATATAGACTTACCTCGTACGGATATAAACGGATGAAAATGACTACTCGATCACTTTCGACTTTCCCCGATCTAAATCCGTTTTCTTTGGTTCTTGATCTAAATATATTCAAATCTAACTCTTTTATTCACCAAATCATTCAATTCAATCCAAAAACACACATTTAGGGCATTTTACAATTTAGCCCTCACATTTTCACATTTTGACATTTAAGTCCCTATTTCACAAAATCACAAAATACACATAATTTCTTTGTACCCATGCTTAGCCGAATATTCATATGCTTCATCTAAGACCACACATTCCATTTATTTCACATTTTAATCCCTCAAAACATTATTTTCACGATTTAGTCCAATTTACTCAAATTCATCAAAAATCCAAAGACAAAACATGTTAATCTAACGCATATATTTCATATTTCATCAACTAACATCACAAAGCTTACAAAATCATAAATGGCATATCTCAAAATCTTCATCAAATTCTAAAATTAAGGCATGGGCTTGATAGTATACTAAGAAACGATCTAAAAAACGTAGAAATTATCAAAAACTGAAACCAAAACATACCTTAATCAAGCTTAAACCTACCCAAATAAAGCTTGTTATTTTTCTTTTCTTTTCTTTGAATTTTAAGCACAAAGATGAAAACATTTTAACCATTTTTCATGTTTGTTTAATTAATAATCATATTAAGTTTTAATTTCCATTTTTACCCTTAATGAAACATTAAATAAAAACATTTAAACCATGGACATAATTGTCCACTAACTTAATAATTGCATAATAACCTTTTAAGGACTTATAACATATCAAATCATAGCAATTTAGCACATTAACAAATAGAATGCCACTTTTACAATTTTTGCGATTTAGTCCTTTTTTCAATTTAAACACACAAACAATAAAATTAATTCACAAAACTTCCACACATGCTTAATCACATACTGTAATCACAGAAAATAATATTAAATTTTTTTTACTCGAATTTGTGGTCCTGAAACCACTATTCCGACTAGGGTCTAAACCAGACTGTTACAGACCCTGTCTAGGACAGTAGCATCAATATTTATTTACATGTAAGACCGCGTCTGGGACGTTAGCATTGTATGAGCTTTTTCAGCTATCTGAGTATCCTTATTGATTCCAAACGGTTCAACGGGTGTTCCAAGAAATAAATGATTAAGTGAATGACATTCCGATTCAGGTACGTTGAAATGTATACAATATTTGATAATGAAAGATAAGCATATATGTGCAAAGAATGTTATGTGATGTATACGCAAATGAAATGTGAATATGTGCAAATGAAACATGAACAAATGAATAATATGTGATTTATAAAGTGGCATATGTGAAATTGTTAGATACTATATGAATGAAAGGTGAATTTGGATATAAGTGATGATATGCGATTCATATGAGAAAGATATGTGATTAAATATGTTATTTCCCAAAATGTGCTCATTTGGCTATACGAAAGTGAGAATTGAATGTTATATGAGAATCGAATTGAATAAGCTTGTTGTAACAGCCCGATTTTGACCCTAATCGGAATGGTGGTTTCGGGACCCCGAATTTGAGTTGGAAAAATATTTTAATTTTATTTTCTATGCTTATTATGTGTGACTTGGTGTGTGTGAAATTTTCGTATTAAAATTTGATCGTTTTGGTCCTTAATTGTGAAAAAGGGCTTAATTGCATAAAAAGAAAATTTGGTGCTTAAATGTGTAAGTACTAAATTGATGATGTCTTTATAAATTGGAGGTTTAAAGTAGCAATTTGACAAAAAAATGAACATAGTGGCCGGCCATCATTTGCATGTAATAGTGATTGTAATTTTTTTTATTATGTTTTATTATTATGTTATAATTTAAGTGATAAAATATAATATATTTTAATGAAAGATGAAAGTGTTCATCTTTTTCATGGTGCTTGGCCGAAACTAAGAGAAAAGAATAGGGAGAAGAAGCTTTGTAATATTCGGCCTTTACAAGCTCAATAGGTAAGTGATTTGAGTTCGGTTTTTGATAATTTTTACGTTTTTGAAATCGTTGCTATGTGATTTAGCTAGCCCATGCTTGAATTTTTGAATTGGTTGTGTATTTTGTGAATTGCCATTGAAGAAAGCTTGTTGCTTTTGTAGTTTGACGATGAAATATTGATTATAAGTGTTACATTAACAAGTTTTGTTCTCGAATTTTTGATGAAATTGAGTGATTTGGAATTAATTGCAAAAATAAATTTTTGAAGGGCTAAAATGTGACATAAATAAATTGTATGAGCTTGTATTAAGTTAATGAAGATTCGGCCCTAAGGAAGTGTGGCCAAATTTTGAGTAATTTGTGTTTTATGCAATAGGGACTAAATTGTAAAAATTGTAAACGTCAGGGTAAAAGTGTAATTTGCCTATTTATGTGTTTTTGTATTAAATTGAATGAAAATATATTTGAATAAGCTTAATTTGAAATTATTTAGATCAAGAACAAAAAGAATCGGGATTGGATCGGGGAAAAACAAAATTGAACGAATAGCCGGGAAACCTAATCCATCGATTTCTGATGTAAGTTTTTAAGCAATTGGGATGAATTGAACTTTAATCTATATTAAGGTGTATATGTTAAATAGAAATAAGCATGTTAAATTACTTAAGGCCGAATGTGATATTTGATAAGTTATATGCTAGCCGAATATAAGATTGATTTATATACAAGCCTTGACTTATTTGAGTTGAATGAGTACATACAGATTAAGAGGTAGTTAAATGTGAAATTTGTAATGGGCGATGGATGTATTTGAATATGTAAGTATACATGTTTATTGAGTATGGCCGAATGTGATGGTAATTTATAAGAAGAATAAGTTGTTTTGAACATGTTCATATATGTGTATATACGAATGAAAATGAAATCATATGTGTTTATATGAATGAAGAAAAGATCGGTTAATGGGCACTATGT
Source organism: Gossypium australe (assembly GCA_005393395.2). Classification (NCBI taxonomy): domain Eukaryota; kingdom Viridiplantae; phylum Streptophyta; class Magnoliopsida; order Malvales; family Malvaceae; genus Gossypium; species Gossypium australe. The sequence continues at coordinate 93,217,762 of CM016626.1, read as the reverse complement.
GTGCAAGCTTAAATACCGAGCACTGTGTGTGCGAAATCGTTCGTCTAGCACTAAGTGTGCGGAAAATAAGTAATGGCACTAAGTGTGCGATACATTACAAGTAAATGGCACTACGTGTGCACTTTATCAAAGTAACGGCACTAAGTGTGCGATATGTTACATGGTTTGCACTAAGTATGCGGATTTACGGATCCTCCAAGGATATCAACTAGTGAATTGTGATAAATGAGATGAAATAAACAGGTAAGTGATTCACAACAGTTGGATAAATTTAGTACTAAAGAGGTAAGTTATTCTTGTTTAAGAAACTAAAGAAATGAGATGTGATTATAAATTTTTGAGTTTGTTTTAGATGGAATAATGATGCATAGGTATTCAGTATTGAGATTACTAAATATGATAGTTAATGAAAGGTGACATGATTCATACTTATGTTTATGAGTTTCGTTGATAATCATATTAAATTGATTTAAATTGAATAATGTTAAATTGTATGTTTTACAATTGCTTATAACTTACTAAGCTATGTTAGTTTACTGTGTGTGATCATTTGACTGTTTTATAGATTTTGAAGTCTACGTACGAGCTCGGGGATCATCATCAAAGTCAATCACACTATCAACTATCTTTGGTACCCTTTTTATAAGTTGAACTTTTGGAATTATGGCATGTATAGGCTATATTACTCTTTTGAGTTTATTTTGAATATGATGTATATATTTGTATAAGCCATGCGAAAATGGCTTGTCCATCTTGTTAATCTTGGAATTAATATTTTGGCTTGATGATTATGTTTGGTTTTTGTTGATTTAGTTTTAGTATATATACAAGTATGGTTAATGTATAGAGTTTAAATGAAATGGAATAAGGATGTTATAAACTAATTAACCATATTTTCCAATGAAACAGTTTTTGGTTAACAGTAGTGACGTGATTTTGAAAAATCACCAAAAATAGGAGAAATGTAATTAGAAAGTGAATAAGATATATAATTAAAGCCTATTGTGTCTATTTTTATATGAAAGAAATAAAGTAGGCACAGGAATTTTATATTATGACATATTTAAATTTTAGTGAGACTGGTTCTGAATGATTTCGTGATCCCCTAATCTATCTTGAAAAAATTATTAAAAATTGTACAAATATAATCATGGAGCATATTTTATATGCTTAGAATCCTTAATGAGTATATTTTTTATTAGAATAAACTAGGACATTATTTGAATTCTTTATAATGAGGTAACTGAGCTTTTGTAAAGATAGGTCAGAACCATCAAACAGTGAAACAGGGGAAACTTTAATGAATAAAATGTACTAATTGGACACATGAAAAATTCTGGAAAAATTATAGTAAGAAGATATATGAGTCTAGTTTCAAGGAAAATTTATAGATCTAAATTTTGAGTTTCGTAACTCGAGTTATAGTCAATTTAGTCAACATGATGCAGATGGACAGTTTAAATTTTTATGCCCCGAACTAGTAGTTAAATCTAGTAATGCCTCATGCTTGACTCCGGCAACGGTCTCAGGTAAGGGGTGTTACACTTGTGAAAGCTAAAGTTAGTAAGTTAGTATGTATATTATTGAATGGTGATGATTTGATATGAAATCATGTTATAAACTTTAGATAAGTTGTGTTTTGGCCTGTGAGATAGTATATCATGCTTATGGCATTGTAATGAAATTATTTGTTATGTTAAGTTTATTAAGACACTAGCTTACTAAGCTTTCAAAGCTTACTCTGTGTGTTTTTCCTAAGTTATAGATTTTCGGAGATTTGCTCGGGTTGGAAGTCGGTGGAGATCACATCACACTATCTAGCTAATGATTTTGGTATTTATACACTTTATGACTTGGTTATATGGCATGTATAGGTGTAACACCCCAAACCCGACCTAGAAGTTAGGCCTGAATCCGGTGTGTCACATCGAAGGCATAATTCAAATGATTTTGCTAATTAAAAATTTAAGGCCCAAAAGCCCAAAATCCTTGTATCTTGTTAAGTTAAGATGAAAAGCCCATATTTTAACAAAACGTTCATATGTTGAGTTATTTTGAAAACCATGCTAACTTTAGAAATTTTATTTAAGTTTAATAACTGGATAGTTGAAACAATAATAATAAAACCCAAAATGAAAAGTCAATTAAGAGATACATGGACTTATTACAATCCAATGAAAAACAAAGTATTTAAAATAAATTCATTTGAACAAATTAAAACATCTAATCAGCTTGTAGTGTGGCCATCTCCAAGTCCTCTGCCAAGTCGAGTCGTTTACTGTGCCTCACCTGAAATATTAATTAAAAGTGTGTGAGTTTCGAAACTCAGTGCGTACGACCCTTGGTAAACAAATTCATTATGCAATTATTACGTTGGGCCTAAGCCCTATCAAAATTGGTGATCTTGGGCCTTAGCACATAATGACCTCATATCATATCATATCACAAGAAATCAAGGTTATGCAAAACCCTCCCCAAAAGTCCATCTGCTACACACCATTTCCCTTCCAACCCTACACACCTGTGGGGATTTCTAAATCAACCCACCCATCCTCTACACACAAAGGTAACACTCACAGCGACACTACTCAACGTTGCAGCAAAGCTGCTAATCATATAATGGGCTTAAAGCCACCGGTGGATCCATGGTCGTCAAGCGACTATGCGATCCTCAAATCTTCTCCGTACAATAATTCCTACCCCATATGCATCCTAATCAGAATATCATATGAATGCAACATGCACATGAGTAACATCCACAAAACTCATACTCATCACATAGGGGTATTTTCGTCATTTCACAACCCAAGGGTATTTCCGTAAATCTACTCTACAGGGGTATTTGGGTAATTTTTCAAAACAAAGGTACTTTGGAATTCTTGTAAATCAGGTATATTTTGGTAATTCTGCAAGCCAAGGGTATTCCGATAATTTCACAATTCGGGGTTATTTTAGTGATTTTACAAATCTAAGGATGTTTTGGAAATTTTCAAACTAAGGGTGTTTTGGTTATTTCACAATTCGGGCTATTTTAGTGATTTTACAAATTCAAGGATGTTTTGGTAATTTTCAAACTAAGGGTATTTTGGTTATTTTCAAATCAGGGGTATTTTAGTAATTTTACAAATCTAGGGGTATTTGGTCCCTCTCGGGTTTTAGTTATGAACTTTGGCCCATTAACAAGTCCTTGCGGCTAAAGTAAACAGACACTACGCACCAGGTAGGATTCTAGAGAAGAGGAGGTGGGTCACTAGGGCTGCTTAAGTACCAAGCTCTCCCTAGATCCAGTCCCAGACATGCATATGCTCGTTACCACACTCTAACCTACCGACTTGTCCACGGACATGTTTAATTATTAGAAAGTCTTATGCGGTTTAAGAGTTATTCAGTACTACGCCTAAAGTCCATAAAACCCTAGCATACTAGTCTACGTCCCCATAAAGCCCATCAACCCATTTCTCGTTCATATAACCCATAATGGCCACATCACATTTTTATGGCCCACTAGGCGCAAATCTCAATCATACAAACAAAACAAATCTAGATCATGTAACATGCATGCATAACCCAGTTCATAAAATCAAATTAATCCATTTCATCAAACTTAGCCTCAGGACCCACCGGGCCCATTTAGCCACTTTTGGCCTTTCGGCTTTCCGGCATTGCCGGTATGTGTGTGTAGTGCTTGTACACACCTGGTAACCACGCGCGCTGCAAACCCCTTAATCACGAACCTACAATCGACATCACCTAATGATTAATCATAACTTAATATACACTTTATCAGAAACCAAAACATCACCGTAACCTTACCGTGTGCCACACGTTCTAGTAGCCCTTCCTTAGCTACTATTTGCGATTATCCTCTAGATCTGCACCCAAACATACATTGTCAAAATCAAGTGACCCATATTCCTCATAAGTCACCCCTATAAGCCATAATACATTCGGCCATTTACTAAACCACCACCGGGACGAGTGCACTTACCTCTTGCTAACGATCCTTACCTACCACGCTTGTGATTGTTGAACTTCACCCTTGTTAATACAAAGTTAACTACAAGGAGGGGTTAGATAGCCATTCGGCTTTTAAGAAAACTCACTAAAAAGATCAACTAAGCACTTACCAAAATCCTCCTTTGATCCTGCGGTTTAAATTCGACTTTTGAGATTAGTATGGTGACATAGACAATTCGACACCACTAGGGAGAATAAGAGGAGAAGCGATCGGCTAGAACTAACGGTGAACGAGAAAAAGGATTTAAGAAGAGAAGGTATGGGGAATTCGGCTAGAGAGAAAACCAAAATTTCAGCAAAGGAATGATGGGTTTTTTTCAGCAAATGGAAGAATTCGGCTAAGGGGGAGAAAAAGAAATGTAATGGTACCTAAGGAACCTCTTAGAGGAATTTAGCACCTCTTTTTATAGCCAATAGCCGAATCCTACCTTCCCCCACAGTCCAATTCGACACCAACTTTTTCCACCTCTCATCTCCTAATTTTTCTCCATGATGTCTCCCTTATCTCATCCGAAATTCCCTCATTTATCAGCTCACAAGACCAATTCAAACACTTCAACAAAATAGTCCAAATTCCACACAACTCTGGTCGTCCACAATGCAAAATGAACACCTCAAAAACACCTTACCACTACTCGAACCTTGGACCTCTTCACACCACCTTGTAGCTCCCCTAGTGACGCCACCTTGCCACTGGACCACAAGCCCATTTGTGTCCTATTTTCCCCTTAATCTGCTTAAGAGGCCTAATGCCTGAGACTAGGATCCACTAAAGCAAGAAAAATAAATTTTTCCCTATGGTCATCCCTATCTCTAAGACTTCAAATAATCCCGATAATACTTTAAAATTAATATTCTAAGTGCTACTCATATATACCAACCTCAGTGCACGAAAATTTAGAGCTTCAGGATTTTTGGGGCATTACAACTTGGTTAGTGTCGTTCTCTTGTTCTCAAAAATTTTAAACGCTCCTATTCCCAAGGCCCAATAGGCCCAATTCTACTAAGCCCAAATTCGGGGCATTATAATAGGCTTTATGATTATTTGATGAGTATTTGTAATTTGGGCAATTGATGCCTATGTGTTTGATGCAATTTGCCATGATGTGTGGCTTGGAAATCGATGTTAATTTTGATGTGTATATGTTGCCTTATGTAATGGCATAGTTTGGTATGGTTGATGATGGTTGAAGTTGTTTTACTTGATTATTTGGTAGGTGTTGAATAAATGCTTATAATGCATTATCTCAAACTTTATAAATGAATGGTTAGTAGACGATTTATGAGTCGAGCTTGGTGTGTGATTGATGATAAAACAATATTTGAAATAGGTTGAATTGATGAATGTGATATGTGGTTTGGTATATGATGGAATAAGTGTGAAATGAGAAATGAATCATGTTGGCTTTGGTATGTGTTTTGTATAGGAAATTGTTATGATTTGAGTTGATAAAATGGAGAGAATTCGTATGGCATGTTTGGTGTATATAATAACATGTTTTGGCTGCCTATTAATTGTATTGAAATGGTACAAAATGATGTGGTTTAGGTGAGCATGTGGAGAGTGAGAAATATGGCTTAAACCAAGCCTAATTTCGTGCCACACGGCCTAAGCACACGGGCGTGTGACTCAACCGTGTGACCCCTGCTGCTTAAATAAAACAAGTCAGTGTGTTCCACGGCCTAAACACACGGCCGTGTCTGGTGGCCGTGTAGTGCAAGTCAGAATGTATGCCCTGTTTTCACACGGCTTGTGACATGGGCGTGTCTGGTGGCCATGTGCCTCTAAATGCTTGAAAATTTTAAGTGATTCCTAAAGTTTGCAAATGTGATCAGTTTAGTCCCAAACCTTCTCTAAATCATGTTTAAGGTCTCATAGACCTATATAAAGGACATTGTGTATGTTAATAATGTTATTCGATAATGAATGTTTTTTGAGATATGGAATGTTAGTTAAATGTTGTGTTTGATCAGTAATACCTCTTAACCCTAAGCCGGTGATGGACACGGGTTAAGGGTGTTACAGCAAGGTACATAATTACCACAATATGCTATTCAATTTCATACCAAATTCACTTTCTCAATTCACTTAACTGGTTAACTTCATATATGCATTTTCTTACCTCTAATCACATGCATACCAAATCATCAAATTTCAACCATATGGCACTCAAAAATACTAATTCACAACAAGCATATAAATGGCAATATTACACAACATAAAAAAGGCTATTTGCACAAATATATACATCACCAAATATACCAAATTAAGCCAACTCTCATGGCTATACAAAAAACCAAACACTTAAAATTTACAAGCCAACCCAAATAGATAAATTCATTACCAAACTATATACTAAAATGACCATAATTCCTATACATGCCATATAACCAAAATATAATTTCAAAAGTACCAAAGTGAAAGCTTGATAGTGTGATGCAATCTCCGACGACTACCGATTCGACCGAGCTTCGATAAACACTATAAAACATGGAAAAGTAAACAGAGTAAGCTATAAAGCTTAGTAAGTTCGTATAGTAATAAACTCAACTAGCCATAAATACACAATTCACACAATTGGATATAACAATATACAACTCATATTAATCCACAAACCTATCACAAGATCATTTACAAGGTTAAATGTCAAATTCACAAATTTCTTCGATTCAAAGCTTATACGGTTCATGTACATACCTGTACCATCTCGTACTAATCTCATACTCATCTATATCTTTGACATACCCGTTGAACCATTTGGAATACTATCGGATACTCGAGAATCTTGCACCCTAAATGCCAATACATAGCCAAAGCTATCTCAACCTCCTAGCACATATAATGCTCACTCTCGAGCTATCAACTGGTCTGCTCACACAAGTTGACGGTCATGACATAGCTACATAGTACTACTCACACAAGCTGACGAGAATCCACAACACATGCCGAATAACTCAGCCACCGGTAGGACGTACGGACTAGCACCCAAATCACATAACCCCTAATGACATGTCATTCGTATCCTAATCTATTCCTAAGGTTCAATAAGGATTTCTCATTTGCTGAATCGTCATCGAACATACCCGCAAGGTTGTATTCACAAATAATTCAATAATAAAGCATTTAAAACACAATTATATTAATGCTTATTAACATACGAACTTACCTCGAATGCAAAAATGATGAAATGAGTCGATTAGTACAACACTTTGTTTTTCCCCCGATCTAAATCCGAACTTCGCTTTTCTTGATGTATATGTAATCAAATTTAGCTTATTTAATTATCATTCTATTCAATTTATCCCAAATTGCATATTATGGCAACTTTACACTTTTGTCCCTAAAATTTCAACATTTTGTACAGTTTAGTCCTTAGCTCATAAAAATACAAATTCATGCAATTAAGTCCCTACCCATGTTAGCCGAATTTCATATAGACCCATAGTAGCCCATATTTTTCATTTATTTCATAAATTAACCTCAAAATTTCCACATTTCTCAATTTAATCCCTAATTGACAATTTTACTAAAAATCACTTTACAAATGTTGTTTATCTAACAACAAACATACATTTTTCTATCATCAAACATCAAAATACACTTATATTCATCAATGGAAAAACCCTAAACCTTTAACAATTTTGTAAATTAGTCCCTGGGCTAGATAGATCAAGTTACAACGACTCCAAAAACATAGAAATCATTAAAAACGGGGCAAAATGAACTTACATGCACCAAGGATAGTTGGCCAAACCTTGAACCGTAACAATGGCTTTTCTCCTTTCAAATATTCTGTGGGATTATAATAGGAAGAAGATGATAACTTTGTTTAGTTTATCTTACCTTAACTTATTTAATAAATTACAATTTTAACCTTGTTAATTAATGACTTAAAACACTTAATAGATGTCCATCTTTGTCCACTAACATTAAAAATGGTCTAATTACCACTTAAGGGCCTCCACTTTATGGTTTCATAGCTATTAGACACCTTTAGCTATTAGAATACTACTTTTGCACTTTACGTGATTTAGTCCCTTTTATCAAATTGAGCATTCAAACGATAAAATTTCTTAACGAAATTTTCACACAATCATACTATCATACTGTAGACCTTGAAATAATAATAAAATAATTATTTCAACTTCAAATTTGTGGTCCCAAAACCACTATTTTGATTTGATTAAAAATGGGTTGTTACACCTTGTGCACCATAATGAAGATGGTTTGTTTCCTACATTTGATGGTCAAACTTACCATAGTTAGGATCCTTTTTTTCTCCATGTCCCCCTCCCTTGCCATAACCTCACCTCTTACCATGTAGCTTGATAAATTGAACCTGGCCATAGTTTACCAAGCTCCTCCCTTGCTTTTGCTATCCATACCCCCTCTCCCTCTCACTTTCTTCCATTTTTCATTTCTTTCTCATCAATTTTCCCTTCATTTTTGCAAAAAACCACCACATTTCCTTTAAAACACTTTCTTCCTCCGCCATGAATCGAACAACCCTCTATTGATCACCACCGCTCGTGGCCGCCGCTCTTCCTCTTTTCTCATCTCCCTCCTCCTATCACCGCTATGGTCACTGCCGTGCACTATCGCGATTCCACTTCTTCCTCTATTTTTTCTTCAATTTTCTTCTCCTACATATTTCTTCTCTTCTCCTTATTCGAACCTCCAAACTCCACAATTGTTGGACAATCGTCGAACCACCGTCGAACATAGCATCACTATCGTCGGACTATCACCGAGCCGCCACTGTCGCCGCCATTGATCAAAATATTTATCTTACTTTTCTTTTCCTTTCCTTGTGTCGGTTCTAATTTTAAATTAATCAAACTTATTCTTTTATCTGACTGATACATTCTAGATTACTGGATTCTCCGAAATCACCCCTTCTTAATTCATCGTTTGATTTGAATTGATCAAGTGTAAGTATGGAGCATTTTTAAGTCATAAAAATCCTTCTCCTAGTATTTTCTTGACATGGTCGAATGGTATAGTGCCATGATTCATAGTATTTATGTACTTTAATACTAATGCTACATCATATTATTTTGAAGGACCAAACAATAATAGTAAGGGAGAACCCTAACTTCGCAACAAAAATTCTCATTTCAAAAGTCTTAGATCGCGAAGGTAAGCAATGAGATAATTAGTGATAGACCTCTAAAGTGATGAAACGTTTCCAAAGATCCATACTAATATGTGTTAATTATGTGATAGATTGTCTTGCGAGGCAGATCGAGTGAAACCAATTAATAAGGGTCGAAGCAAATCAAATCTACAATCTAAGGTATGGGTTCGATACTATTTGTTGTGTGACATCAATATTTTATTGTCAACAAAGTAAGTATTTTAAATTTTGAATACACTAAATATTTATAAAGAGATGTAAAACTCAACGAGATGAATACCAAGTAAGTGTTCTAACCAAGTGGATCTATGAAATACATGACAAATGATATGCTTATGATTGTGATTGTGTTATATGTGTAGATCTCATGCTCATGATATGTGATGTATGACTTATGTGTTATTGTCGCGTGTGAAATGATATGTGATTTGTGCAAGTATACACGTTGAGTCAAGTCGTAAAGTGTTGAGTGAGTATCGTTCCCACAATGATCGGATTGAGGCACAAAAGTGGTCAAGTTATTATAATAAAATACAATTAATGCTATGGAAAAAACAATGATAAGTATGCAATGGCAATTAATAAAATATTGATGTATGCAATATTTGGAATAAATGAATACTTGAAAATTCTATGGCAAAACGAGAGTAGAAATGTAATGGCCATTATGAGAATTACTACGGGAATATTATGTAAATGAACAAATAAGTAACTAACAATGGTGTGGCAAAGATACTATGACAAAGAATAAAGATAAAATGATATTGATTCGGAAGGTTAGGATTACCCAGAATTGAACCTTACTATCAATAATGCCTTGGCAAAATCGTATGTATTTTACTGCACAGAAGAGTTCTAATATGTCATGCCTCTCGCGAGAGCAAAACCTCAAGTTACCTTACTCCTATCTACACGCTTTTTAGATATCTTGCATGGGTTCCTTCTGTATGATTGTGACTCTATGTTTGGAGTCTACTACAAGTGTCTATTGAATACTTGCTCATTACATTTAATTTTAATCCAACCAATCCAACCCTTTCGGAATTAGAATCAGTTTATAAGCATGCAAACAGTCTTCTATGTCTAGAGATCATTTGCATTTTAATTAAGAAATAAGAACAATAAAATGAAATAGTAAAGTGAATTAGATATATATTGCATCCATAAAAATAATTTAAGGTTTCATCAAAAGTAATCCCAACCCTATGAGATTTAGCTCATGGCCGGGGAAATAAAATTCCAAACCAAAATTGTAACACCCTTAACCCGTATCCGTCATCAGAATATGGTTACGGAGTATTACCGGACTTATTTCATAAGTAACCATACATTTCACATACATTTTCTAATTCCAAATAAATATCATTCACAACCACTCACATTGTCCCTAATTTGAGCCTACGAGACCTAAATCATGCATTAGAAGTGGTTCAGGACTAAACTGATAACTCAGGAAATTTTATGGACGAGGATTGAAATGACCTTTCCAACTGTCTCTTCTTCGAGCTGCGAGACTCAATTTCAGCTTTCTATTTTCTTTGACTAGTTCCTCAGCCTTAAGGCTCGATCTACCATCACCACTAACTCTTTTAGTTCGAGGACACCCACAAACAAATGGACGTCCTCATTTAACCCATCCTCAAATCTTTTACACATGATGGCTTCTGTCGATACGCACTCCTGAGCGTATTTGCTGAGCCTTACGAACTCACGCTCCGAGGAATTTCGGGCTAGTAAGGATGATGATCCGGGGAGGACAGAATTGTGGCTTGAGAATACCATCAGGGTATTCGACGAGTTGTTATGCACGCCTGAAGAGTACATAAAGTGTGCGGTATCTCTCTTGGGAGATTCGGCCTACCAGTGGTGGAACACCCTTGTGTCGGTGGTCCCAAAGGAGAGAGTTAACTGGGATTTCTTCCAAGAGGAATTCCGGAAGACGTTTCCCAGAGGAATTGCCAGGGCTACCTCCAGTTAGAGAAGTCGAATTTGGAATTGAGTTAGCCCCTGGTACTGCCCCTATTTCTATTGCTCCATATAGAATGGCTCCTACCGATCTAGAAGAATTGAAGTATAGTTGCAAGAGTTAACGGATAAAGGCTTCGCAAGACTGAGTCATTCTTCGTGGGGTGCTCCCGTATTATTTGTGAAGAAGAAAGATGGTTCCATGAGGTTATGTATAGATTATCAGCAACTCAATAAGGTAACTATGAAGAGCAAGTACCCGTTGCCAAGAATTGATGATTTATTAGACCAATTGAAGGGAGCCACGGTGTTTTCCAAGATAGACTTAAGGTCTGGATATTATCAGTTGAGAGTCAAGGACTCGGATGTACCGAAAACTGCATTTCGGACAAGGTATGGTCGCTATGAATTTTTGGTCATGCCTTTTGGTTTAACAAATGCCCCTGCAGTTTTCATGGATTTGATGAATCGTATCTTTCGACTGTATTTGGATAAATTTATGGTAGTCATTAACGATGATATATTGATCTACTCTCGGGATGAGAACGAGCACGTTATACATTTGAGAACGGTTCTGCAAATTTTTAGTGATAAATAATTATATGCCAAGTTTAGTAAAAGTGAATTTTGGCTTAAGGAAGTGGGATTTTGGGGGTATATTGTCTCGGGAGATGGAATCAGAGTCGACCCGAGTAAGATCTTAGCAATAGTAGAATGAAAGCCATCAAGGAATGTAACCGAGGTTAGGAGTTTTCTGAGCCTAGCCGGCTATGATAGACATTTTGTCAAGGGATTTTCCATGATAGCTACTCCGATGACGAGGTTGCTACAAAAAGATGTAAAGTTTAAATGGACAGAAAAGAGCCAACAGAGTTTTGAGAGATTGAAGGCATTGTTGATAGAGGCTCCAGTCCTAATACAACCCGAGCTGGGAAAGGAATTCATGGTTTATAGCGATGCATCCCTGAGTGGGTTAGGTTGTGTACTCATACAAGAGGGCAAGGTGATAGCATATGCCTCTAGACAATTAAAACCGCAAAAGAAGAATTACCCGGCTCACGATTTGGAGTTAGCCGCAATTGTTTTTGCAGTAAAGATTTGGAGGCATCATTTGTATGGTGAGAGATGTCGGGTGTTCAGGGGTCGTAAGAGCCTAAAGTACTTGATGACTCAAAAAGAGTTGAACCTTAGGCAACGGAGATGGTTGGAGTTGATAAAAGATTACGAGTTAGTAATTGACTACCATCCAGGAAAGGCGAACGTGGTCGCCGATGCCTTGAGTAGGAAATACTTGTTTGCGCTGAGAGCCATGAATACATGGATAGCTTTTTCAGATGATGGTTCTATTCTAGCTGAGTTGAGGGCTAGACCAATGTTTCTCCAAGAGATTTATGAAGTTCAGAAAGACGACAATGTCTTGCAAGCTAAAAAGTTCAATGTGAGTCAAAGGTTGAGTCGGACTTTCGGATAAGTCCTGATGGATGTTTGATGTTCTGAGATAGGGTATGTGTACCCAGAAATGATGAATTTATTCAGAAGATTCTGCATGAAGCTCATAGTGGATGTTTGTCCGTACATCCAGGCAGCACGAAGATGTATAACGACTTGAAGAAATGGTATTGGTGGCCGAGTATGAAGAAAGAAATTTCAGAGTTTGTATCGAGATGTCTAATTTGTCAACAAGTGAAGGCTGAACATCAAGTATATTTGGATCTACTTCAGCCTATTATGGTTCCCGAGTGGAAATGAGACTGTATTACTATAGACTTCGTGACGGGTTTACCGTTGAAGCCGAAAAAGAAAGATGTCGTATGGGTCGTAGTGGATAGACTCACGAAATGGGCCAGTTTCATACCAGTACGGGTTGACTACTTGCTCAATAAGCTGGCATACTTGTATGTGACAGAAATAGTAAGACTTCATGAAGGACCGTTGTTGATTATTTCGGATAGAGATCCGAGATTTACGTCAGGATTTTGGAAAAAGTTGCAAGAGGCCTTAGGCATCAAATTGAGCTTCAGTATAGCTTTCCATCCAAAAATCGACAGGCAGTCGGAGAGAGTACTATAGATACTTGAGGACATGCTTTGATTTTTTGGTTTGGAATTCCAGGGTAATTAGGAGAAATACTTATCGTTGGTGGAATTTGCCTACAATAACAGCTTTCAATCGAGTTCGAATATTGTGCCTTTTGAGGCATTGTATGGACGTAAGTGTCGAACGCCCCTATATTGGACTGAACTCAGAAAGAATCAGATTCACGGGGTTGACTTAGTCAGAGAAACTGAAGAGAAGGTAAAAGTGATACGTGAATGTCTGAAAGCTGCCTCAGATAGACATTAGATTTAAAAAGGAAAGAGATTGAGTTCCAAGTAGGTGATAAAGTGTTTCTGAAAGTATCACCATGGATAAAAGTCTTTAGATTTGTCCGGAAAGGCAAATTGAGTTCGCGTTTTATCAAATCATATGAGATTACCGAGAGGATAGGGCTGATAGCTTATCGTTTGGCCTTGCCACCTGAGTTGGAAAATATTCATGATGTTTTCCTCGTGTCCACGTTACGCCGATATCGTTCAGACCCTTCACATGTAATTGTACCATTAGAGGTGGAAATTTAATCGAACATGACTTATGGCGAAGAGCCGGTCAAGATTTTGGCACGAGAGGTCAAATAGTTGAGAAACAAAAGTATAACCCTTGTCAAAGTATTATGGCAAATACATGGAGTAGAAGAGGTTACTTGGGAGCCCGAGGGGGATATGAGAAACCAATATCCCAACCTTTTTACCAGTAAGATTTTCGGGGTTGAAAATCCAGAAGGGGGAGAATTGTAACAGCCTGATTTAGGGGCTAGTCGAAACAGTGGTTTCAGAACCACTAATCCGAAGATGAAGAAATTATTTAATGTTATTTTATGAGTTAGAGGAAGATTATATAGGTGCATGAAATTTTTGGTGCTTTAATTTTAGCGATTGCATGTTTAATTTCGAATAAAGACTAAATCGCATAAAGTGTGAAAGTTATATTTTACAAGCTAAAGGTGTCAAATAGCTAAGAAATATTAATTGGAGGTCCCTAATGTGCAATTAGGGCTTGTTTTAAGGGGTGGCCGTCCATAGGGACAAAGAAAAGACTTTGTCATATGGTTAGGTAAAAAATTTGGTGATTAAATTGATTTTTAATCATAAAATAAAGAAAAGAAAATATTATCATTTCTTCTCATCTTCACCATCGAAAAATACAAGCAAAATAGGGGTTTGAGAGGTCAAAATTTTTAGCAACTTCTCACCTTTGAAAGTAAGTGACTTTGGTAATTTTTCTTGATAAAATTTGTATTTTTAGAACCCTTAAAGCTCAAGCTAGCCAAAGAAGGGACTATTTTGCAAAATGGTTAAAATTTTAAATTTTTGCCATGTGAGCATTTATGTTGTTTGCTGAATTTTTATGGAAGAAAATGAGTCTTAGTTGTTGAATAAACAACTTTTGTGAAAGGTGATACCATGAAAACACCTGAAAGAACCTTTTTGTAAAGGTTGTAAAATATATGGTAAATGTGTGAAATGATGAGTATTAAAGACTGCCATAAGAGTAATAATTGTTCACCCAGGCTCGTTAAAGAAAGAAATTTGATTAGAATTGATTTCCGAGCCTAAGGGTAAAATGGTCATTTTGTGAAAGCTTAAGGGCAAAATGGTAATTTTTCCAAATTTATGATTATTGAAATGTATTTATTAATGTGGTGATTAAATGAGCTAAATTGTTATTATAGATCAAGAAGAGCGAAGAATTAACCTCGACCGAGGAAAGGGCAAAGTATCGGACTAGATCAGCAATCTAGCCTATTTTGAAATCGAGGTAAGTTTGCGTGTAATAAGTTCAACACCATGTTAGTATGATCTTAAATGTTTGATATTTGTGAAGATGTATGTTATGTCCAACAATTTAAATAATGGTGTTGTATTAGAAAATGATGAGAATTGAGATGTTGAAGTACTGGTTGGACTTAAATAAATGACAAAACAATATCATCAAGACTTGAGATGGGTAAGGTCCCGTATAAGACCATGTCCAGGACATGGCCTCGGCACCAAATTGAAATCCCGTATAAGGCCATATCTGGGATATGGCATCGACATTGAATACGAGAAATGTATAAGATCATATCTGGAATATGGCATCGACAATCGTTATGAGATCCCGTATAAGACCATATCTAGGATATGGCATCGGCATCTAGAAGTGACCCCATGTAAGACCACATCCGGGATGTGGCATTGGCATCGTAATTATGTGAATGAGGATGATCATGTATCCTTGAATATCCCAAGTGATTCAATAGGGTAAATAGTTAAGTATGATAGAGATGAGATTAATGCTAAGATTATGTGATGAAGTGATACAGGTATATGTGAGTAATTCAAGAAATTGGTTTATGATATGTGGCTTGATATGTAATTAGTAAGAGTAAGGATGAGTAAGTTATGGAAATGAGCTTAAGACTTGTGTTTTTATTCAATACAATGGATGGATGACATTACGAGCTTTATGTTGCTATTTATTTCATGCAAACTTACTAAGCTTCATGCTTACCCCTCTCATTTCCCTTTAACTTGTAGCATTGCCAAGTTAGCTCTAGAATTCGTGGAACGTTGGAGTTCAGAAATCACACTATCGACTACTTTTTGG
The DNA here is from genome assembly GCA_005393395.2 of Gossypium australe. Classification (NCBI taxonomy): domain Eukaryota; kingdom Viridiplantae; phylum Streptophyta; class Magnoliopsida; order Malvales; family Malvaceae; genus Gossypium; species Gossypium australe. The sequence goes on along the minus strand of CM016626.1, from coordinate 93,201,956 downwards.
TTTAGCCAAGTTAGATTCATTTTGAGTATGGCATTTATAGAACTTGGACTATTTTGTTATGTCATATTTGTTAGCTAAAGTGTTGGCTAATAATGTTATCAAATTCATTTTGTAAGTGGTGATTTGTAACTGGGCCAATACTTGACAAGTTTATATATATTCAATGATGATGAAATTCATTAAGTGTATGCTTGTATGGATGTCTTGATTTTGAGTCTTTAGTAGTGGTTTATAGTTTTGATACATGTTGGATTAAATTGGTGTAAGTGTGGTTGCTATGTAGGGTGGCATTTGGTTTGGTAGATATCCCTTCAAATGTTCGGGAAGTCTTTTCAATCGGCTCTGTTGTTAAGGTAAGGAAAGATTCTGTTGCTCGTCTCTTTTCCCTTCTTTCAGTTTTTGGTAGCCAAAGCCGAATGGCTAATTGGTTTGGTGTGTATATTTTGGTTAACCCCTCTTCCTTTATCTTCTTCTCTAGTGTGGGACGCTTATTCCGGGAAACATCTTTAGCCAAACGATTTGAGTCCAAATTTGAAGGATCAGCTGATTTTCGAATCTCATCTCTTCATTTAGATTCTTAAGGTAAAGAGTTCTTTAGTCTTGCGTATTTGGACTCTTTCTGTTATATTCTATTTTAACTGAATCTCTTGATTAGTCAATCAAAGGTTCTCTTTGATCTCTGATCAAGTCTATTTCATGGATACAAGAAACGGTCAAGCCTAGGAGGGGAGTGTACCCATAGTTTCGGCTCCTAAGTTTAAGAAGCGTGCTGTGTCGGCGGTTCGGGATTTTCCGCCGGGCTGTGGTAGAGAGCCGACGTCTACTTGGGATAGGCAAATAGCCGTCGTCCCTGCTAGTGAAAGCATCAACGTAGAAAGCTTAGTGTTACGTGTTATCAGGTGTGTATTACCCACACATTTCTTTACTGTTTACGTTATTAATTGTGAAGGCTGAAAGCCGAATTTACTGCGATGATAGTCAAAATACCTTTATGGGTAAGGTTGGAGACACCGGGTAAGTTCTCGATGATGATATTTCTGATTATATGCATGTATGTACGTTCGATGTTATGCATGTATGAATTAGTTATCTATTACGCATTGTGATTATGGTTGCATTCACATTTTGCACATGTAAAGAACATGGGCTCGGGATTGAATGGAAGGAGATATGAGAATCAGTGACCATTGTCACGAGTGGTCTAAGTACCACGGTGGTTGAAACCACGAATGCTTTAATCAGTGACTTGTCTCGTTGGTTAAATACCACAGTGGGTTCGCTCCACGTATGCGTAATTTATCAGAGAGCGTCACGGTGGTCTAAGACCACAGTGGGTTGGCCCCACGATAATATATAATACTGACTTTGTCACGAGTGGTCTAGGACCACGGTGGTTTTGAACCACAGTGGCATAATGCCACAGGTGTTTGGATGGAGAGCTAAACTGGGTTGGGCTATATTACATACATGTGACATATGTCGTACTGAGTGGGCTAAGGCCCAGTTTGCGTTACACGGGGTTTTACACACTGAGTCTCGATGACTCACCCCTTTGCTAATTTTGTAGGTAATCAGTAGATGGCGGGTTTTGGAGCCGAGACGGACTCGAGGTAGCCATGCGTTGCGAAGTCTTTAGTAAACTCGTACTTCATTTTTAAACTTATTTCTATTTCGGGATTTTAATTTGTAATAAGGTGGCTTTAACTTTAATTTGGGGTTTTGTTTAAATGTTGATTTTATATATGTTATGAATTATCGAGAAACGAGGTTTTCTTAAAAACTTGAATAGAGATTTTCCAAAATTTCAACGATTGGATCACGAGTCGTAAATAATTAAAACTTGGGGATTTTTCTCAACACTACAAATATTGTTTCCAAAGATCACGCACCTCAATATCAACTTCAGGTATCACCTTTCAAAAATTTTCTAAGTTCAATTTTGATCAAATCAACCCGTTTTCAGCTCCTAAGTAACTTAATGAGGAAATGGTAAAGTATGTATAACCAAACTGATCTTTTGTAAAACAACCCTTAACATGGATTCACCAAACTAAATAATTTCTCAAATCACAATGTTTTACCAAAACTTTCGAATCTACTTTTCCTGTAACAATCCAGATTTGGTCGTAACGTATTGACCGGGTTTGGGGTGTTACAGTTATTGTATGCAAATTCAATTAACGACAAATACTTTTCCCACGTAATTTATAACTCAAGAATGCAGCATCTCAACATATCCTCAAGAATTTGAATGATCCGCTCAGGCTGACCATCCGTTTGCAGATGAAATGCAGTACTGAAATGCAACTTTGTGCTTAAAGCCTCTTGCAATTTCTTCCAAAATCGTGAGGTAAATCTCGAATCCTTTTTAGACACAATAGATAGTGGCACCCCATGCAATCTCACAATCTCAGTAATATACAATTAAGCTAATTTATCAAGTGAATAATCTGTTCTCACTGGAACAAAATGAGCTATTTTCGTCAATCTATCAACTATCACCAATATTGCATCTTTCTTTCTCGGAGATAAAGGTAATCCCGACACAAAGTCCATCGTGATTCTCTCCCATTTCCATTTAGGAATCATAATCGGTTGTAACAAACCAGATGGAACCTGATGTTCAACTTTAACTTACAGACAACTGAATACTTCGACACAAATTCAGAGATATCTCCTTTCATACCATGCCACAAATAAAACTGTTTCAGATCATTATACATTTTTGTACTCCCCGGATGAATAGCCAAACGACTATTGTGAGCTCCATTCAAAATCAATATAATTAACTCTGAAGTCCTCAGAATACAAATCCGATCTCTGAATCTCAAACAATCATCACTATCAACTCGAAATTCTGAATCAAAATTCAAATCACATTGAGCTCGTTTTGTTATCATCTCTTCAACACTTTTCTAGGCGTCACAAATCTGACGTACGAACATCAGCCTCACTTTCAACTCGACCAAAACTGAATCATCATCACATAGATCTATCTGAGTACTCATATCTCGTAAAGCACATAAAGACTTTCGACTCAAGGCATCAGCAACAACATTAGCTTTGCCTGGATGATAATCAATCAGAAGTTCGTAATCTTTCAACAATTCTAACCATCTTCTCTGTCGCAAATTCAATTCTTTCTGAGTCATCAAATATTTCAAACTCTTGCGATCAGTAAAAAACATGACATTTCTCACCAAACAAGTAGTGATGCCAAATCTTTAATGCAAATACAATCGTAGCTAATTTAAGATCATGCGTCGGATAGTTCTTTTCATGTGGCTTTAATTGCCTCGAAGCATAAGCGATGCCTTCTTGCATCAGCACACAGCCCAAACCATTCAATGATGCATCACTGTAAACTATGAATTATTTACCCAATTTAGGTTGAACTAACACGGGTGTGTTTATCAACAATGCTTTCAACTGTTCAAAACTCTGCTGGCACTTTTCTGACCACTCGAATTTAACATCTTTCTGTAATAACTTCGTCAATGGAGTCGTAATCATCAAGAAGCCTTTCACAAACCGCCTATAATACCCCGCTAGTCCCAAAAAACTACAGACTTTAGACACATTTCTCGAAGGCTTCCATTCTAAAATAACTGAGATCTTACTTGGATCAACTCGTATTCCCGCAACTGATACAATATGTCCCAGAAAACCAACCTCACATAGCCAAAACTTACATTTACTGAACTTTGCATACAAATGCTTCTTGCGTAGAGTATGTAACACAATTCTCAAATGCTCGGCATGTTGCATCTCATCACAGGAATAAATCAGAATATCATCAATAAACACCACAACAAGCGATCTATGTACGGTCTGAATATTCGATTCATCAAATCCATAAACACTGCAGGAGCATTTGTTAGTGTAAATGGCATAACTAAGAATTCATAATGTCCATACCTCATTCTGAAAGCAGTCTACGGCACATCTGATTCTTTAACTCTCAACTGGTAATAACCGAATCTCAAATCTATCTTAGAAAACACTGTAGCTCCTTTCAGTTGATAAAACAAATCATCAATACGTGGTAAAGGATATTTTTTCTTTATCGTCACTTTGTTCAACTGTTGGTAATAAATACACATCCTAACAGTGCCATCTTTCCTTTTTTAGAAACAACACAGGAGCACCCCAAGGCGAGAAACTCTGTCGTGCAAATCCTCTATCTGTCAATTCTTGAAACTGAGACTTCAATTCTTTCAATTCCATCGGTGCCATCCTATATGGAAATATTGAAATAAGAGTAGTTCCTGGCACTAATTCAATTTCAAATTCAACTTCTCGTATCCGAGGTAATCCCGGTAGTTCTTCAGGAAACACATTTGGGAACTCACAACCTACAGGTACAGGTTCAACTTTCTTTTCTGTCACTTTTGTACCAATCACATATGCAAGATAAGCTTCACAACCCTTTTTCACATAGTTCAGAGCTTTCATTGAAGATATAACAGTCGGCAACCCATTCAAATCACTGGATCCAATTCGAACTATCTTACCATTCTGACTTCTCAAATCAATACTCTTTCGTTTATAATTCACAATAGCATTATGCAAAGTGAGCCAATCCATACCCAGAATAATATCAAATTCATCAAAAGGTAGCATCATCAAATTAGCCGAAAAGCAAATATCCCGAAACATCAATGGACAGTTCTTGCACACTTTATCAACCAAGACACACTTGCCTAAGGGGTTCGGGTAACAACCCAGTTTAGACCCTAATCGGAACAGTGGTTTCGAGACCACAAATTTGAGGTCGAAATAATATTTTAATATTATTTTCTGTGTTTATAGTATGTGATTTAGCCTGTGTGAAATTTCTATGTGATGATTTTATCGATTGTATGTTTAATTTATGAAAAGGACTTAACCGCATAAAATATAAAAGCTGAGTGTTGATAAGTGTTAGATTGTCATGGCTTAATAAGTGTGGAGTCCTTAAATTGAAATTTCGCCATTTGATGAATGCATGGACGGTTAAGACATTAATATACATTATTTCTAAGTTATATTAAAAGGGGTATAATAGTAAAATATGAAATAAGCTAATATTACTCAAAATAAAACAAAAGATAGTGGAGTAATGGTCATGTTTTCACTGAAATTGAAGAAGAAAATAAAGAGTTAGGGCCTAAAACATTTGGCCATTGTTGTTCTTAATCAAGGTATGTGTTTTGATCGGTTTTTGATAATTTCTACGTTTTTGTGATCGTTGCTTTGTGCTATTTAAAACCCATGCTTCAATTTTTTGAATTGGTGAAGATTTTGAGATGTGCCATTGATGAACATGTGAGCTTTGTGTTGATAGTTGGTAAAATATGAAAGCTTAGTGTTGGGTTAACATAGTTTGTATTTGGATTTTTGGTGAAATTGAGTTATTTGGGCTAAATTGAGGAAAGTGTAAATTGAGGGACTAAAATGTGAAATAAATCAAATGTATGGGCTTGTATTAGCATGAGAAGAATTTGACTAAGCTTGTGTGAGTAGAAATTTGGTGTATTTTGTGATTTTGTGTATTAGGGACTAAAGTGTCGAAATGTGAAAATATGAGGGCTATTTTGTAAAATGCCCTAAATAAGTGTGTGTGTGGACTAAATTGAATGAATTGGTGATTTAATGGATTGAATTTGAATGTGTATAGACCAAGAAAGAAGAGGTTCGGATTGAGATTGAGGCAAAGACAAAGTGCTCGATTAATTGATCGTTTCGGTATTTTGACGTCCGAGGTAAGTTTGGATATAATACTAGTTTTAAACTATATCTATGTGATGTGAATTGAGTGAATATATATATAACTATGAGATTAGAAATGCTATGTGCGGAATTGAATTAGAGAGCACTAACTGTGCAAAATTAGAAACGAGACAGAAATAATTAGCATTGTGTGTGCGAAAGGATAAAAGCTTCAGCTTATTGAACTGGCCCTGTGTGTGTGATACCGATATAAGTTTGGTTTAACATATTGGCACTAAGTGTGCGGTGACGATTATGTTTCGGTTATGAAATTAGCACTAAGTGTGTGAATAAATCAAAGAAATAGCAAAGGTTGAATGAGAGGTAATATCGAGCAATTGAGTAGCATGAATGGTGAGTAACTATGTGTTGAATAAGGTGCATTTGAACCTATGTGGTTGATGATAGCCATAAAAGATAAATGAGTAGATACTTGAGTATATGGTTGAGTTTGATGATGAGCCTAATTGTGCATTTATCTATGTGATGGTCTAATTATATGTTGATGTGGTATTATTGAGTTGTATGTATTGTATTTCAAACTTACTAAGCTTTTGAAAGCTTACTGTGTGATTTGTTTCTCTGTTTTACAGTGTCAGTAAAGGTAGTTCAGATCCGGGGATCGTTAGCATCTCTATCACACTATCGGCAATCTATTTTGGTACTTTTGAAGATGTGTATATTTGAATATGGCATGTATAGGCTAGTTGTTTTGAAACGTGTTTGAGATAAGTAAATAGCCATGTGAGGTGGCTAGATAAATGTTGGTTTTATGCATGAGTGATTATGGCTTATGAAATATATTTTGGAATGGTTTGATGGCAATGAAATAGTCTTATGAATGGTAAGTTTAGTGATGGATTGATGCCATAGTGATATAGTGATAATGTGGATGAATCATGCTTGGTTTTAAATGTGATTTAGTTCTGCTATTTGGTATATAATTTGACATGACTAGAAATGAGATTGGATGGGATGATATGTTGATCATTTGACATGTATTTGGTTGCCAATTGTGTGTGGAAATAGGCTTGTATGTGCTTGTAGCTATGACCCAAGTGTGGGTGGCATTTTGGCCTTACAAATGGCCTATTTGGCATACACGGCCAAAGGACACGGGGCGTGTGTCTCTGCCGTGCAGCTCAAGGGTCACTTCGAAGTGTGCCTGTGCAGGTTACACGGTCGTGGTACATGGGTGTGCCTGGTGACCGTGTGACCAAGTCAGTAGCTAGCTTAATTTAGCACGGCCATGGCACACGGGCGTGTTTGCTAGCCATGTGGATAAGTCAGTATGTATGCCTTGTTTTGACACGGCTTAGACATACGGACGTGTCTGAAGGCCGTGGGAGGCACACGGCCTGCCTACACAGGCGGGTGACCTCTACAGTTTGGAAAAATCTTTAAATTTTTGAAAATTTTCGTAAGTGTTCAGTTTAGTCCCGACCTCTTTCTAACACGTGTTTAAGGTCTCGTAGACCTCAATAAGGGACTATATGATTATAATTGAATATGTTTGATTAATGTTTAACTATGTGTTAAGAATTGGATGTAAAATGATCCTATTGTTCGGTAATGCCTCTTAACCCTATTCCGGCGACAGTTTCGGGTTAGAGGTGTTACAGTTCGATACTCTAATCACGAATTCAGTAGACTCAACATGTAGAGTCTTACTTGATACTAGATTCACACACACATAGGAATGAGTAGAACCTGGATCTATTAATGCAATCACATCAGTATCAAATAGAGTGAAAGTACCAGTAATAACGTCTGGAGATGATGCTTCTTCTTGTGCGCATATAGCATAGGCTCGGGCAGGTGCTCTCGCCTCAGATCTCATAGCTGTATCCATAATCCCTCTCTGACTTCCACTTATGTTTCCAATATTTCTAGGTGGTCTACCTCTAGTCGTCATATTACTCGGTCTCACACTCTGAACATTGTCTTTCTCAGCTATCTCTGGGCAATCTCGAATGAAATGATCTTGTGATCCACATTTATAGCAAACTCTATTATTATATTTTCCCCAGCATTCTCCAACGTGTCGTCTACCACACTGTATACACTCAGGCTTGTTGCTTTTAACACTACCAACACTTGATTCAATTGGAGCTTGAGTTCTTGGACTGTTTTCCACCAATTATATGTCGTATCTTTCAACAAGGAAACAACACATTTAATGCATTCATCAGGATTCAACGACATCTCATCAAACACTCGGATGGTATTCTCAAGCCAAAACTCAGCTCATTCGGCATCATCATCAGCTGTGGCCCTAAACTCTTCGTCCCCATACTTTTGGATTTTATCTACAGGAGGTTTAATCAATCGGGTTGGATCTGTCACTTGTGGCACAACAGGTACTTGTAGGGGTGGAGGTTGTTGTGCAGCCGGATTCATTTGAACGAACTCCGACAACCACTCACTCATCATTCGAAAGAAGGCTTGCTTAGCCTCTCCTTAGTCATTATTAGCAATCGGCCTAGATTCGGCCAGCGTTGTCCCTTGAACGAGAGTAGACGCATTACTCTCTACATCATCAACAATTGCTCGACCGGGATCCATTACTATATGAAAACACATTTTCAACTGCTAGGATTCATCACACTATCGCAATTATATATATGGCATGTATATCTAGACTCACGCATGTTACGTTAGTCCTAGAATCGATTAAACACTAGCTCTGATACCAATAAAATGTAACACCCCTAACCCGTAACCATCGTCGGACTAGGGTTAAGAGACATTACCGATCATATCCGAACATTTCATATCATTCCACATCTAAACATAACAATTCATGTTCAATGAGTCCCTTAATAAGGTCTACGAGACCTTAATCACAAGCTAGAAAGGGGTCGGGACTAAACCGAATGCATACGAATTTTTCAAAATTTAAACATTTTTCTAAGTTACAAAGGTCACACGCCCGTGTGGGTAGGCCGTGTGCCTCACATGGCCTCGAACACGCCCGTACGTCCAAGCCATGGCAAAACAGGGCATACATACTGACTTGTTCACATGGCCTGGGACATGCTCGTGTGCCTCACCCGTGGTCGACACTGACTTGCACCACACAGCCAGTCACACACCCGTGTGTCCAGCCCCTGGTCGCTACTGACTTGATCCACACAGCCAGTCACACGCCCTTGTGTCTTGCCCGCGATCGAGTCTGACTTGTACCAAATTACAAATTCGAAAGAAACGGTTGAGCCACATGCCCGTGTGCTCAACCGTGTGGGCAATTATAGGCCATTTTCAAGGCCAAATTACTATCCACATTTTCAAATAAACTACAGGCTTCAAATCTCATGCATTTAAACCTCAATTAGCAACCAAAACATGCCAATATATACATCAAATAACCATCACCAACATCATTTATTTCCATACTCAATATCATAACCAATAAGTCCATCTACAGTATCAAAGTTACATCCCAAAACATATAAAACAAGCATCATGTAATCCATACCATAAGTTCACATTTAGATCACAATTCTCATCAACTAATTCAAGCATAGAATATACCATTTCCACCCTCACTACTTCATATCACATTCATCATTTTCAAAGCCTACATATAAAAGCTTATATCATTGAACTTCTAAGCCATATCACATGGAAAGGTACAAACATCTCATAATCACTAGCCTATACATGCCATATACCAAATATGTACATCTTTCAAAAATACCGAAATAGGTAGCCGATAGTGTGATTGAGTCGCTGACGATCCCCAGATCCGAGCTAGCTCTACTGACACTATAAAACAGAGAAACACATCACACAGTAAGCTTTAAAGCTTAGTAAGTTCGTAATATAATACATACTACTCAATAATGCAACATCAATACATAATTAAATCATCACATAGATAGATGCACAATTAGGAACATTATCATTCTCAACCATATGCTCAAATATCCCTTCATTCAACCATTAAAACTATCATCAACAACATAGGTTCAAACATACCTTTGCCAACACTTAGTAAAAAACGTTCTTGCTATTCGATGCTCGATACCATATCTCATTCACTGCTCGATGTCTTTTCAACTCAATCGCACACTTAGTGCCCAAATCATAGCCGAAGCTTAATTAACATCGCACACTTAGTGCCTAGACACAAAACCGAACTTAATTCGGCATTGCACACACAGTGCCAATCAGCAAAGCTGAAGCTTCCATTACTTCGCACACACAGTGCTATTCGTCTATGTCTTGATTTCAATTACGCACACTTAGTGCCACATTTCTCAATCTCATATTAAACATTTCTAATTCAATAATTATACATTCATTCAATTCACATCACATATATATAATTTAACAACTAGTACCATATATGAACTTACCTCGGATGTCGAAATACCGAAACTAGTTGATTAAATGAGTACTTTGTCTTTGCCATGATCTCGATCTGAATCTCTCCTTTCTTGGTCTATACATATTCAAATTTAGCTCATTAAATCACAAATTCATTCAATTTAGTCCAAACATATATATTTATGGAATTTTACAAAATAGCTTTCACATTTTCACATTTCGACACTTTAGTCCCTAATTCATCAAATCACAAAATACACGAAACTTCTATTCACATAAGCTTAGCCAAAATTTCCCCATGCTAATACAGGCCCATATATTTCATTTATTTCACATTTTAGTCCCTCAAAATATTATTTTTACAATTTCGTCCAATTTACTCAAAATCACCAAAAATCCAAAGATAAACTATGTTAATCTTTCACATATCTTTCATATTCCACCAACTAACAACACGAAGGTCACATATTCATCAATGGCATATCTCAAAATCTTCATCAAATTATAAAATTAAAGCACGGGTTATACATTTTATGCGATGAAGTCCTTTTTGCTATTTAAGCACACAATTAATAAAATTTTCACACAAAACTTTCACACATGCTCAATCACATATTATAAACACCAAAAATAATATTAAAATATTTTTTCAAACTCGAATTTCTGGTCCTGGAACCACTATTCTGACTAGGTTCTAAATCGGGCTGTTACAATATGTGAGTAATTCACGAGAATGATTTACGATATGTGGCATGATATGTAATCGGTAAGAGTTAGGTGGAGTAAGTTATGGAAATGAGCTTGAGACTTGTGTTTTTATTCAATACAATAGATGGATGACATTACGAGCTTTATGTTGCTATTTATTTCATGCAAACTTACTAAGTTTCATGCTTACCCCTCTTATTTCCCTTTTCCTTGTAGCATTGCCATGTTAGCTCGACAATTCGTGGAACATCAGAGTTCGGAAATCACACTATCGACTACTTTTTGGTATAGCCAAGTTAGATTCATTTTGAGTATGGCATGTATAGAACTTGGTCTCTTTTGTTATGACATATTTGTTAGCCAAAGGGTTGGCTATTAATGTTATCAAATTCATTTTGTAAGTGGTCATTTAGAATTGGGCCAATACTTGACAAGTTTATATATATTCAATAATGATGAAATTCATTAAGTGTATGCTTGTATGGATGTCTTGATTTTGAGTCCTTAGTAGTGCTTTATAGTTCTGATACATGTTGGATTAAATTCGTGTATGTGTGGTTGCTATGTACGGTGGCATTTGGCTTGGTATATAGCCCTTCAAATGTCCACACGGGTAGACACATGGGCGTGTGTCTAGGCCGTGTGTGACACACAGTCAGCCCCATGGACGTGTTGATTGGATGTGTATCCCCTTGCATGCTAGGTTTACAAGACAGTATGCTCAATAGTAAACACACGGGCAGAGACACGGCCGTGTGACTCAGCCATGTGGAAGGCACGGCCATGGACATGGGTGTGTGCCTAGGCCGTGTGAAGTCTGCACCTGAAATTTGGAATTTAGTTCGACACACAGTCTACGGACACGGGCGTGTGCCTTGGCCGTGTGACCTTATTGAGATGATGCCGTCATAAGCAGAATGTCAAGGTTTTCACACACAGGCGAAGACATGGGCATGTCATGGCCGTGTAAGGGACATGGGCCAGAGACACGGGCGTGTGTCCGGCCGTGTGAAAACCCCTATAGGTTCGAATTAGAAAATAATTCCACAAGTGTGTGGATCACGGGCATGCGATATGCCACACGGGCGTGTCCCTTCTTCCACACGGGCTTGTGGACCTGCTTTAAGTAGAAATTTTCTTAGTGTGCAAAAGTTCTCGGTTTAGTCCCGAACCATTCCGTATGTAAGTTTTGGGTCTCGTAGGCCCATAATAGAGACATTATGAGTATGAATGAAAAGTTTTAAGTCAAAATGAAATTTTTGGCCCGATGTTGTATGTTTAAGAAAATTGAGTTCGGTAATGCCTCGTATCCGGTTCCGGCTTTGAACACGGGTAAGGGGTGTTATAAGAGTTGCACACGGGGTAAGGCATGGTCTAAGGCATGGCCGTGTGAGGCACATGACCTAGCCACACGGGCATGTGTCCTGTTTTGAAAGAAAAATTTTCTATGTTCTGCAAAGTTTCCATATGAGATCGGTTTAGTTCCGAACCTTCTCAAAAGCATGTTTAAGGCCTCGTAGACCTTTTAAAGGAACTTTGTGTTATTGATTAGCTATGATATGCTGATGTGTGAGCCATAGTGGTTTAAATGTTATGATTCGATCGGTAATACCTCATAAACCTAGTTCGGCGATGGATACGGGTTAAGGGTGTTGCACACACGTCCGCGTGACTAGCCCGTGGGCCGTGTGGAGCATACTAACTTTATTTCTAATTAAACACCAGGGGACACACAGCCGTGTCACCTGACCGTTTGTCAAACACGGTTAAGACATACGCCCGTGTCTCTGCCCGTGTACACAAAAATAGGCTATTTACCAAGCCATTTTTCTAACCCAAACTTTCAATCACCTACACAAACCAAATGGCATATAACATGGCATAAATAGGCATTCCAACCAATCTCAATCAAGTGTAATTCATGCTATTTCCATACCAAGAACTATAATGTTCATAACATCATATTTTTCCAATTCAAATATACCAAATTCACATTCACAAATCACTTAACTAGTTACCTTCATATATATACACTTTCTTACCTAAAATCACATACATGCCAAATCTTCAAATTTCAACCATATGGTACTCAAATTACCAATTCATAATAAACATCACATAGCCATTACCAACCACATAACAAAATGTCATTTGCACTTATATATATGCATCATCAAACATGCCAAAATAACCCAATTTACATGGCTATACATATAACCAAACATTTATGATTTACACGCCAAATCAAATGGCTAAATCCATTACCAACATATATACCATAATGACCAAAACTCCTATACATGCCATATAACCAAATACAAATGTTCAAAAGTACCAAAGTGATAGCTTGATAGTGTGATGAGATATCTGACAACTCCCAATCCGAGCTAGCTTCGATAAACACTATAAAACACAGAAAAGTAAACAAAGTAAGCTATAAAGCTTAGTAAGCTCGTATGCTTAAAGTAAAACTTACCATTTATACACAATTTAAACAATTAATATATAATAACATAACTCATATTAATCCACAAACCTATCATTTATTCATTCACAAGGTTAGATATGAAATTCACAAGTTTCTTCGATTCAATGCTTGTATAGTTCATGTACATACCTGTACAACTCCTATCAATCTCATACTCATCCATATCCTTTATATACCCATTGAAACATTTGGAATAATATCAAACACTTAGGAATCTCACACCCTAAGTGCCAATACATAGCCGAAGCTATCTCAATCTCATTTCTCATATAATGCTCACTCTCGAGCTATCAACGGGTCTGCTCACACAAGCTGACAATCACGACGTAGCTACACAGTGCTTCTCACACAAGCTGACAAGAATCCACAATACATGCCAGATAACTCAGCCAACGATAAGATGTACGAACCAGCACCCAAATCATATAACCCCTAATGACATGTCATTCGTATCCTAATCTATTCCTAAGGTTCAATTGGGATTTCACATTGCCGAATTCTTCGTCGAACATATCTGTAAGGTCGTATTCACAATTAAATTCAATAATAAAGTATTTAAAACAAAATTATAATAATGCTTATGAACATACAAGCTTACCTCGATCGCAAAAACGATGAAATGGATCAACTAGTCCAATACTTTGTTTTTCCCCTGATCTAAATCCGAACTTCATTTTTCTTGATCTATATAATACCAAATTTAACTTATTCAATTATCATTCTATTCAATTTAACCGAAAAATCACACTATAGCAAAGTTACACTTTTGCCACTAATATTTTAACAACTTTACAATTTAGTCCTTAGCTCATAAAAAATACAAATTCATGCAATTAAGTCCCTACCCATGCTAGCTGAATTTCTCCTATTATCATATTAATCCATATTTTTCATTTGTTTCACATTTCTACCACATAATTTACACATTTCATAAATAAATCCCTAATTGACAATTTTATCAAAAATCTCTTAACAAATGTTGTTTATCTAACAAAAACCATTTATTTTCTATCATCGAACATCAAAATACACACATATTCATCAATGGTAAAACCTTAAACCTTTAATAGTTTTTCAAATTAGTCCCTGGGCTATCTAGATTAAGTTACAACGACTCCGAAAACATAGAAATCATTAAAAAGGGGACAAAAACTATACCTAAATGGACAATGGAAGCTTGGCCGAATGAAAACCCTAAAATTGCTTCTTTTCTCCTCAAAATTTTGGTGGAGAAGATGATACAAAAATGACACCTTTTTGTTTATTTTAATTAACCTTAATTACCAAATTATAAAATTAACCTTGTTATAAAATCATTTAAAACATCCATTTTATGACCATAAATGTCCACTCACTATAAAAATGGTCTAATTACCACATAAGGACCTCCACTTTAAGGTTCTATAGTTATTAGACACCTTTAGTTAATGGAACTCAACTTTTACACTTTACGCGATTTAGTCCTTTTTATCAAATTGAGCATTCAAACGATAAAATTTCTTAACGAAATTTTCACACTATCATACTATCATACTGTAGAAATTAAAATAATAATAAAATAATTATTTTAACCTCAGATTTGTGGTCACAAAACCACTATTCTAGTTCGACTAAAAATGAGCTGTTACAAAAGTATTATTCCACATTATGTTACTTCAATTCAATCTTTCGAGGGAACACTAATGGAAATAATAGAAGAACTTTGGAAAACAGCTTTTGCTTGTCCAATCCACACTTCGACAGCACAACGTCATGTGATGGCTAAGAAGGCTTGCCTTTGACTTCCTTTCTTTTGTGCAGCCGAACCCTTATTCACTCCTAAGGATCTATCTCATTTTTTTTTTTGCCTTTGTAAGGTGCCCTTCATCGGCTTTTATAGATAGATTAGACTAGGGCTGGATAACAACTTGTGACTATCTTTTCCTCTATTACGGGGGATTTTTTTGGTACAATTTTGAATTTGAACTAGGACTGTTGCACGAAAAACGTTGACTTGGTTTAAAGACAAAATTCTAACTTAAATGTCCTAAAATGCAACAAAATGTACTTAAGTGCAAGCATTTTGCTAGGTCTATAGACATGAAATATAACTCTTTTCAAGAGTTATTAGTTATATGTGATGATTTAAATATATGCGATATATGTGTATATATGTGTAATAAATCAATATATATGATCTAATGTGAAAAGCATGTTATTCATGTTAAAAGTGAATATTATGTGATAAGTGATTATGAGAGCATGTTTACATGCATAAGTGTATAAAGTGATCTATATGGAATGTCCACAAATAGTGTTTGGATGGACGTGTAACACCCCTAACCCATAACCGTCGTTGGACTAGGGTTAAGAGGCATTACCGATCATTTTCAAACATTCCATATCATTCCACATCTAAACATAACAATTCATATTCAATAAGTCCCTTAATGAGGTCTACGAGACCATAATCACATGCTAGAAAGGGGTCGGGACTAAACCGAACGCATACGAAAATTTTCAAAATTTAAACATTTTTCTAAGTCACAGAGGTCACACACTCGTGCGGGTAGGCCGTGTGCCTCACACGGCCTCGGACACGCCCTTGCGTCCAAGCCGTGGCAAAACAGGGCATACATACTGACTTGTTCACACGGCCTGAGACCCGCCCGTGTGCCTCACCTGTGGTCGACACTGACGTGCATCAGACGGCCAGTCACACGCCCATGTGTCTAGCCCGTGGTCGAGTCTGTTTTGCACCAAAATAAAAACCTACATGACACGGTCGAGCCACGCACCCGTGTGCTCAACCGTGTAGGCAATTTCAAGGCCAAACATGCCACCCACACTTGAATCACCTACAAGCCTCAAATCATATGCATTTATACCACAAATGGCAACCAAAACACATTAATATATGTACCATTTAATCATCATTTAGATCATTTACTTCCACACTCAATTCCTACTCAATTAAATACATCCAAAACACCATTTTCACAACTCAAAACTTATAAGCCAAGCATCATTTAATTCATACTACAAGTTCACATTTTATCCATCATTCTCATCAACCGATTCAAGTATAAAACATACCATTTCCATTCTCGCTATTTCATAATTCATTCATCATTTTCATAGCATACATATATGCACCATCAACATTCAACCATCTAGCCATATCACATGGCAAGGTCCAACATTACCAAAACATACCATAACTTCTAGCTTATACATGCCATATACAAAATATGTACATCTTTCAAAAGTACCGAAATAGGTAGCCGATAGTGTGATGAGTCGTTGACAATCCCCGAATCGGAGCTAGCTCTACTAACACTGTAAAATAGAGAATGTAACACCCTGAATTTGGGCCTAGAAGAATTGGGCCTATTGGGCATTGGGCTTTGGATTTCAGACAATTTTTTTAAGTGAGCGAGAAAAATGACGATTGGCATGTGGGCTTTGAGGATTTATGAATTTGGAGTGTCTAGGGGTGTTGGAGATGTCTTGGGATCAAGTAAGGGTAAAGGAAAAATTTCGGTTTTAGCCTTAGGGAACAGTGACTTCAATTAGTAGACCTTTTTAATAAAAAAAGAAGAGGTAGGACACGAATGGGCTTGTGGTCCAGCGGTAAGTGGCGTCACTTGGGAGCTATAAGGTGCCGTGTTGTAAGCTGAAGAGGTCCATGGTTCGAGGCTTAGGAGTGGTATTTTGTGGAGTGTTTATTTTACTGTATGGAGGGCCAGAGTTGTGTTGGTTTTGAACTCTTGCCGTGGAGATTTTGAAGTAAACAGGTGTGTTGGATGTGGAGGAAATTTCGGATAAGATTAAGGTGTTATCAGGGAGAAAAGTCAGGAGATGAGGAGAGGGAGGAGTTGGTGCCGAATGGGACTGTGGGGGGAAGGTAGGATTCGGCTTTGGCTATAAAAAGGGGGTGTCGAATTCGTTGAAGGGTTCCTTGGGTTCGGTTATTTCTTCCTTTTCTCCCCCTCAGCCGAATTCTTTCATTTGTCGAAAAGAAAACCCATCATTCTTTTTGCCGAAATTCCTATTAGAGTTGTGTTCTTCTTCTTTCTCTGAAAGCCAAATTCCCCTATAGCCAAATACTCTTATTTGCCGAAATTACTATCATCCTTCTGTGTTGAATCTCTACTCTTGCCGAACCCTTGTTGTTGTTCCTCCACCTCAATCGATTGTTATCCACTCTTAGTCACGTTGGAAGCCGAATCTTGTTAAGTAGATAACTAAGCCACAGGATCAAAGGAGAATTTCGGTAAGTGCTTAGTTGAACTTTTTAGTGTGTTTTGTTAAAAGCCGAAGGGTTATCTACCCCCTCCTTGTCGTTAACTTGTATTAATAAGGGTAAGGCTCAACAATCGCAAGCGTGGTAGGTAAGGATTGCTAACAAGGGGGTAAGTGTTCTCGACTCAATCATGGTTTAGTAAATGGCCGAATCTAATGTGGCTCATAGGGGTGACTTATGTACAATATAGGCCACTTGGTTTTGACAATATAGGTGTTTAGGTGCAGATCTAGAGGATAATCGCAAATAGTAGCAAAGAAAGGGCTATTAGAACGTGAGGCACACGGTAAGGGTACGGTGAGGTTTCAGTTTTTGTTAAATATGTGTTAAAGCCTTGGTTAATCGCTAGTAATGTCGATTGTAGGTTCGTGACTAAGGGGTTTGCAGCGCGCGTGGTTACCAGGTGTGGACAAACACTACACACACAATATCGACAATACCGAAAAGTCGAAAAGCCAAAAGTGGCTAAATGGGTCCAATAGGCCCTAAGGCTAGGTTTGATGAGTTTGTTTGGTTTGGTGTATGAATTGAGTCTGTCAAGCATAATACTTGATCTGGAATTGTTCTGGGCCTAACGGGCCATAAGGATGTGATTTGGGCCTAATGGGTCATAAAGATGTAATTTGGGTTTGATGGGCTTTATGGGGACGTAGACAAGTATGTTAGGGTTAATGGACTTTAGGCCTAGTTTGAACAACTCTTAAATTTCGTAAGACTTAATCTAATTAAACATGTCCATGAACAAGTCGCTGGGCTAGAGTGTGGCAACGGACACACACATGTCTAGGATAGATCTAGGGAGAGCTTGGTACTTAAGTGGCCCTAGCGGCCCACCTCCTCTTCTCTGGAATCCTACCTGGTGCGTAGTGTCTGTTCACTTTAGCCGCGAGGACTTGTTGATGGGCCAAAGTTCATAACTAAAACCCGAAAGGGACCAAATACCCCTAGATTTGTAAAATTACTAAAATACCCTTAGATTTGTAAAATTACCAAATACCCTTAGATTTGTAAAATTACTAAAATACCCTTAGATTTGTAAAATTATTAAAATACCCCTATATTTGTAAAATTACTAAAATACCCCTATTTTACAAAAGTATCAGAATACCCCTGTTTTACAAATTACCAAAACACGCCTATTTTGCAAAATTACCAAGATACCCTTATTTTGCCAAATTACCAAAATACCCCTATAGGGTAGAATTACGAAAATACCCCTGGGTAGTGAAATGATGAAAATACCCCTCTGTGACAAATATGAGTTTATGGATGTTACTCGTGTGTGTGATGCATTCACATGATATTCTGCTTAGGATGCATATGGGTGGAAATTATGGTACGGAGGAATATTTGAGGATCGCATAATCATATGGCCATGGATCCACCGGTGGCTTTAAGCCCATTATATGATTCGCAGCTTTGCTGAGACGTTAGGTAGTACCGCAACTGGGCTACCTTTAGTGTGTAGAGGATGGGTGGGTCGATTTAGAAATCCCCACAAGTGTGTATAAGGTTGGAGGGGAAATGGAGTGTGTAGCGGATGGATTATTGGGATGGGTTTTGCATTATCTTGTTTATGATACGATATGATATGAGGTCATTGTGGGCTAAGGCCCAATACCACCGATTTTGATAAAGCTTAGGCCTAATGTGAACTTTTTTATGTGATTTGATTGCCAAGGGTTGTACACACTGAGTTTTGAAACTCACACCCTTTTATTTAATGTTTCAGGTGATCTTGAATAGACGGCTCGACGTGGAAGAGGACTCGTAGATGGCCACACTACAAGCTGATCAAATGCTTTATTTTGTTCAAATGAATTTATTTTAAATACTTTGTTTTTTTTTCATTAGATTGTAATAAGGCCATGTAACTCCTAATTGACTTTAGATTTTTGGTTTTATTATTATTGTTTCAACTATCCGCTTAATAAATTTCATAAAATTTCTAAAGTTAACATGGTTTTCGAAATAACTTAACCTATGGATGTTTTCTAAAATATGGGCTTTTCAACGTAACTTAACAAGATACAAGGGTTTTAGGCTTTTGCGCCTTAAATTGTTAAATGGTAAAATCGTTTTGAAGTGTGCCTTTAATGTGACATTCCGAACTCGGGCCTAGCTTCTCCGTCGGGTTTGGGGTGTTACAGAGAAACACATCACACAGTAAGCTTTAAATCTTAGTAAGTTCGTAATATAATACATACTACTCAATAATACAACATCAATACATAATTAAATCATCACATAGATAGATGCACAATTAGGTACATTTTCATTCTCAACCATATACTCAATATCCATTCATTCAACCATTAAAACTATCATCAACCACATAGGTTCAAACATACCTTTGCCAACTCTTAGTTAATAAACGTTCTTGCTATTCGATGGTCGATACCATATCTCATTCACTGCTTGATTTCTTCTCAACTCAATCGCACACTTATTGCCCAAATCATAGCCGAAGCTTAATTAACATTGCACACTTAGTGCCAAGATACAAAATCGAACTTAATTTGGCATCGCACACACAGTGCCAATCAGTAAAGCCGAAGCTTCCATTACTTCGAATACACAGTGCTATTCATCTCTGTCTCGATTTCAATTACGCACACTTAGTGCCACATTTCTCAATCTCATATTAAACATTTCTAATTCAATAATTATACAATCATTCAATTCACATCACATAGATATAATTTAACAACTAGTATTATATCTGAACTTACCTCAGACGTCGAAATACCGAAACTAGTCGATCAATCGAGTACTTTGTCTTTGCCTCGATCTCGATCCGAATGTCTCCTTTCTTGGTCTATACATATTCAAATTTAACTCATTCAATCACCGATTCATTCAATTTAGTCCAAACACACATATTTAGGGCATTTTACAAAATAACCCTCACATTTCGACACTTTAGTCCCTAATTCATCAAATTACAAAATACACAAAATTTCTATTCACATAAGCTTAGCCGTATTTTCCCCATGCTAATACAAGCCCATATATTTCATTTATTTTACATTTTAGTCCCTCAAAATATTATTTTCACAATTTAGTCCAATTTACTCAAAATCACCAAAAATCCAAAGAACATATCTTTCATATTCCACCAACTAACAACACAAACCTCACCTATTCATCAATGGCATATCTCAAAATCTTCATCAAATTCTAAAATTAAAG
Source organism: Gossypium australe (assembly GCA_005393395.2). Lineage (NCBI taxonomy): Eukaryota > Viridiplantae > Streptophyta > Magnoliopsida > Malvales > Malvaceae > Gossypium > Gossypium australe. The sequence continues at coordinate 93,181,200 of CM016626.1, read as the reverse complement.
CATGGGTTTTGAAGAACACTAAGCAACGATTTCAAAATCCTAGAAATTATCAAAAACCGAAGCAAAACATACCTTAATCTAGCCAAAATGTGTGCCGAATGCAAGAAGAACTTAAACCCTTCTTTCTTTTCTTTATTTTCAGTGGTGAAGTGTAACACCCCAAACCCGGCCTAGACGTTACAAACGGATCTGGCATGTCACATGAAAGGAATGTTTAAAAAACTGTGCGTACGTTAAAAAGTTCGTATTCTTTTTGAAACTCCGCGTTTTGTGGTTTGTTTATAAAAGCCGATTTATTCAATGCCCATTTTACAAAGTTGTTATTAATTTGAATAAAATTGTATTTGTTGTGAAAATCGAGTTTAAGTAATTTTTAATAAAAACGGTTTATTATCATTTCAGGAAAATCCCATATTGAACATTAAATAATAAACAGTAACCAAATTGAAAGCTGAAACCAAATAAAATACCAAAGGCCTTATTACATATCAAAATCCCAAAATTAAAAGTAAGTTTAAATATAAGAAACGAGGTTATGAAAAAACATTGCAGGGCCACCACAAGTCTGCCTCGGCTCCCAAATCCGCGATCTAATGGTTACCTGAAACATTTAAAAAAAGAGGGGGTGAGTCATCGAGGCTCAGTGTGTAATTCCCCTTACCACGATAACTGGGCCTAAGCCCACGGTAATATATTAGCCCAACGTCATGGCATATCAAGAATGAGTGCAATGCAATTAATCCACATGATTCCACAAATGGGCTTGGCCCCAAATCCACATCAAACCACATATCAGATAATAATGCAAAATGCACCCAACCCAACCTAGGGTCCATCCTCTACACACCCCCGTATCCAACCACCACACACCAGGGGATTACTAAATCGACCCTCCAACCTCTACACACCAATTCGGCAATTAATGTCATCCACCGAGTGGTTGAGCCACTGATCTACGTGATCAAATCACAATATAATCCACAACGTGACCGTAGTCAACGTCAATCCACGATGTAGCCTGCAGCTAACATCAATCCACGATGAGGCACATAGCCAACATCAATCCACGATGAGGCACATAGCCAACATCAATCCACGATGAGGCACGAAGCCAACATCAATCCACGATGTAGCTCAAGGCTGACATTAATCCACGTACATAAATGTACACCCTGTCCTTCATCAAATATATCCCGAACCCCATGCACATGCAGCACAATATAATGATTCGTGTATGCAGTATGACATGTATGCAGATCATATACCAAAGATAACCCGAATTACCATCATAATCAGAATAACAAATACGACATAATCAAGCTAATCAACCTCCAAGGGTATAACAGTAATTTTACCTACCAAGGGCATTTTCGTAATTTACCCTTCAGGGGTATTTTGGTAATTTACCCACTAAGGGTATTTCAGTAATTTCGCACCTGGAATGGCCTTTCCGAAGGCCCAATGTCGCCCCGAGTGACTCAACTACCATTTCTGGTTGTACCGGACGATTGGGCCTAAAACCCGATTTCGGCCCATCTAGGCCCACACGCTCGTGTGGCCCACCTAGCACAAATCTAGCCATGTATATAAGTTCCACCTAGTCTAGTTCAACATATACTAAACAATCATACAATTTACTCATTTGGGCCCACGGGCCCATTGGGCCCACTTCGGCCCATCGTGGCCCAAACAGCCCAACCCACAAGAATACTACTGATGGCCTCAACTATCGCGTCGAAGCCCCACACGTGCGCTCGCACGCTCGTGTGGCTACTATTGTCGTGACCAGCACTTCGGCATTTGCCGCTCTACAACTAGAGTAGAGAGAGTTACACACCTGATAGGACTCTGGTGTTAATTCGCGCTCCGACCACTCCTGTGCCCAAACGCCCTCCAAGATGTGTTTACTCTCCTCCTAGGATGCTCTTTATATAGCTAGCTCTTCACCTTCATTCTTTGTGTCTTTCCGATGTGGGATCCCTTCGCCAGTAGAGTTTAAATTCAACTGAAACTCTTGCCGTCGAATCCGCAAAATAAATACTCCCTTGCTTCTCATGAGATTCGAACCCAGGCTCCCTTGTAGCATAATCCACGCTACTAACCACTTGGCCACAAGCTCCTCTTGTGTCTTAAACCATGCGCAACTAAATATAAACTATGGCCCAAATTCTAAGATCCAAGTAAAAAGAAACCAAAATGCAAAAGCCAAGACTTGAACCTTGGACCTCCTTCCTTCCTTGTGGCGTCACCCCCCTTGCTCCCTAAGTGGCGTCACTTTGCCACTACACCACACACTCCACTTGTGTCATTTTCTCCATATTTTATTCTTAAGGCCTACCTGCCAACTTCTAGGGTTTTTTTCACCTAAAACCAAAATTTCTCCAAAGCCAATATTTGATCCCGGGACTTCATAGAAGCCCTCTAACCTTCCAAAATCACTTATCTAAAAGATCCAACTTGCATTTAAGCCAATCTCTTATTCTCCGAAAATTTAAACGCTACTACGCTCAACGCCCATTGGGCCCAATCCTACTAGGCCCAATTTTAGGATGTTACATGAAGCATGAAAAATGATAACATTTTGGCTTTCATTTTGTTTAATTAACCTTTAATAATAAAATGCCAAAATTTGCCTTAATGATTTAATATTAATTCCATCCACTTAAAGGTCATCCATGTCCATTAATCTTATTAATGGCATAATAACAATGTAAGGACTTCATATTTAAAGAGCCATGTCAAACAAACACTTTAACAATTAGCACACAACTTCTACATTTTATGCGATTAAGTCCTTTTTCTAAATTAAGCATACAATCGATAAAATTTTCAAACAGGAATTTCACACCTGCCCAATCACATATTATAAATATCAAAAATAATATTAAAATATTTTTAACCTCGGATTTGTGGTCCCGAAACCACTACTCTGATTAGAGTCTAAACCGATTTGTTACAGGACGAGTTATGGGGAACTCGATTTTGGTATGTAGTGGAGATGGCTAGGATTTTTTATAAAATATGCATCGATTTTAAATGTGCATCGATATGTTCATGAATAGTTATCAATGATAAGTTCTATAATTTTGATGATGTATGATTATGTCATGTTTGATATATGAGTTGATGTGAATGCAAATATATGTATATTATGTGGTGATCCCACTCTAAGCCTTTAAAAGGTCACCCATAATAATTATGTGTTTCAGATAATCATCGTGGCTAGGACTCATATTTGGGCTTCAAAGAGGGTCTCAAAAATTGACGATTTTTATGGCTATGGACTAGTTTATTATTTTGGGACTTTCTTTGACTTTTAAATTTTATTTTCGGACTTTAATTTGTGTTTTATCATTGAACTGTGGCATGGATGTTTTATTTTAAAAACTATGGATGATTGGACTTTTTGCATGGGTATTTAATATGGATAAACTGTTTTGATGTTTTCTTAATAAAATCCATTTTTCGTAAACTCATTTTATCGAATCTAAATTTTAAAAATAATTATAACATCTTTCAAATAATAAACAAGATTACTTCTCAAGATTATCTTTTAAATAAATGAATTCTAATGAAATATTAAATAAATGTTTTCAAAATTAAATACATTTATTTCAACTTGTGTTTTAGCCATTTCCATGTCCAATGTGATCACTTAGATTGGGCCATAACGTCTAGGCTTGATTTGAAGGGTTACACTTAGATCTAAAAACTGAAAGAACCTTACAAAAAAGAATAAGAGAACAAAAAGGAATGAATCAAGATGGCAACAATCAACCAGGATTGAATGAGCTACTTAATCCAAGAGTTGGAAATGGAATTTCTCCCATTGCTCAGATGTTTGATCATAAAGATAGGCCAATTCGAGAGCATGTAGTTCCTATCTTAGATAACCTGAAACTTGGAATAGTCAGACCAAAAATTCAAGCTTCCACTTTGAGTTGAAACCTGTAATGTTTCAAATGTTTTAATCAATTATCTAAGAGGAATTTTTTAAAAAAAAAAATTACCATGACAAAGAGAATAGTGAATTGGATTCAACTAATATTGATGATGAAGGGCCATTGGAACACCACAAGCAGTTGTTGACATCCAAACTAATTATCGATAAACCTAGAAAGAGGTTTGACACATTAATTTATCTGCCCAAACCTTCAACCTGCTAAATTGTCCATAGAAGAACCACCAATATTAAAGTTGAAACCTCTACCTGCATAGTAATAGTACTCTTATTTGGGGAAGGATAACACACTGCTTGTAGTTGTATCTGCTGAGTTAACTTATGAGCAAGAGGTTCAATTGCTAGTTGTACTTAGGAAATTAAAAAAAAAAAGCATTAGGATGGAAAATCGCAGATATTAAAGGAATCAACCCCACAATCTGCATTCACAAAATTCTACTGGAAAAATTTCCATGGTAGTTCTATTAAGCAGCAATGGAGGTTGAACCCCATTATGAAGAAGGTGGTGAAAAAGGAGAAAATCAAATGGATGGATGATGGCATTATCTACCCAATCTCAAACAACTCTTGGGTGAGTTTAGCCTAATGTGTACCAAAGAAAGGAGGTGTCACCATGGCCAGTAACGTTGATAATGATCTTATACCTACACGACCTGTCACGAGATGGCGAGTCTGTATGGACATCGCAAGCTTAACAGAGCCATAAGGAAAGACCATTTTCCATTGCCCTTCATTAATCAAATGTTAGATCGATTAGTCGGTAAGGATTCCTATTACTTCTTAGATGGATATTGTAGGTACAATTAGATTGCAATCACCCCAGAAGATCAAGAAAAAAACTACATTCACCTTTTCATATAGTACATTTGCCTTCAGAATAATGCCCTTTGGTCTGTGTAATGCACCGGTAACATTCCAATGGTGCATGATGTCAATATTCTCAGATATGGTTGAGAAGTTCCTCGAAGTGTTTATGGATGATTTCTCTATATTTTGGAATAATTTAAAAGGTTGTTTGCACAACATAGAGCTGGTACTTCAATGCTGTGAGAAGACTAACCTCATTTTAAACTGGAAGAAGTGTCATTTCATGGTACGAGAAGGCATTGTCCTAAGGCATAAGGTCTCTCATAAAGAATTTGAAGTTGACAAGGCAAAAATCGAAGTGATTGAGAAGCTCCAATGAGTGTTAAGGGAATTAAGAGCTTCTTAAGGCATGCTCGATTCCATAGGAGATTTATCAAAGACTTCTCTAAGATCTCTAAGACCTTGTGTACCTTGATGGAACAAAATAAACCTTTCCTTTTTTATGATGCTTGTTTTTCTTCTTTCGAGGAGCTAAAGAAGCGATTGGTGGTTGCTCCAATAGTAGTGGCCCTTGATTGGTCCCTACCATTTGAGCTTATATATGACACGAGTGATTTTGATGTTGGAGCAATGCTTGGGCAACAGACTGATAAGATTTTTGACACTATTTAGTATGCCAGTCACACTCTAACAGAAGCACAACTAAAGTACACTACCATTGAGAAGTAATTATTGGTTGTTGTGTTTGTATTTTATATATTTAGATCATATCTACTAGACACTAGGGTCATAATGTATACCGATCACTCTATAATTAAATACTTATTATACAATAAAGACGCAAACCCGAGACTGGTTAGGTGGATTCTTTTGCTACAAGAATTTGATCTAGAAATTCGAGACAGAAAATGAATAGAGAATCAAGTAGTAGACCATCTATCCAGGTTAGAAGATGGAAATGAGGATGGAAATGTCAAGCTTATTAAGAAAGACTTCTGAGACAAGCAACTGTTGGCTGACACGACAATACCTTGGTATGCCGATATAGTGAACTTCTTAGTAAGTGGTCTACCGCCACCTAATCTTAACAACCAAACAAAAAGGAAATTCCTTCATGATGAAAGATGATAATACTGGAATGAAACCTTCTTATTCAAGCAGTTTGCTGATTAGATAATTAGGATGTGTGTCCCTAATGATGAAATACACAGCATTTTGCAACATTGTCATTTAGCCCTTTATGGAGGACACTTTGGAGGAATGAGAATTGCTACCAAAGTACTTCAGTCAGGATTTTATTTGCCAAGTCTATTCAAGGATGCCCATAGCTTTTATAAAGCATGTAATCAATGTCAAAGAACTGATAATGTTTCAAGAAGACATGAAATGTCGTTGCAAAACATTCTAGAGGTTGAGTTGTTTCATGTATGGGAATAGACTTTATGGGTCCATTTCCACCCTCATTTGGAGACCTATACATACTAGTGGCAGTCGAATACATCTCCAAGTGGGTAGAAGTCGTAGCCCTTCCTACCAATTATGCCAAGTCAGAGATAAAGTTCTTGCACAAGAACATCCTCACGAGATGTGGTACGCCTTGAGCCATCATTAGTAATGAGGGGTCTTATTTTGATTGCAAACTTAATGCTAATGCTTTGCACAGGTATGGGGTAAAGCACAAACTTGCCACAGCATATCACCCACAAACAAATGGACAAGCTCAGATTTCTAACAGGGAGATTAAGCAGATTATGGAAAAGGTGGTGAAACCAACTCGAAAGGATTGGGCCTTGAAATTGGATAAAGCCTTGTAGGCTTATCGTACTACCTTCAAAAAACCATTAGGAATGTTGCCTTTTAAGCTTGTTTATGGTGAGCCATGTCACCCGCCTGTTGAGTTAGAGCACAGGGCATTTTGGGCCATTAAAAAGCTGAATATGGATTCGATAGCCATCGGACATAAAAGACTATTTGAGTTGAATGAAATGGAAGAATTTAGAGCCCAAGCTTATGAGAACGCTAAGATCTATAAGGAAAAGACCAAGTGATGGCACAAAAGAGGATCATGCCAAGGCAATTTGAATAGGGGCAACAAGTGTTGCTATTTAACTCAAGATTGAAACTATTCTCTAGTATGTTGAAATCGCGATGGTTAGGGCCTTTTGATGTGATCAAGGCCTATCCTCATAGCATAGTGGACATCAAAGATACCAAGGCTAAGGTAATTTTTAAGGTTAATGGTCAACATATAAAGCACTACTAGGTGCTCATATGAATCGAGACAAACAATCCATTGACCTTTGAGATGTTTGAGCTCAAAATTTTTTCTACATTTATTTTATTTAGTTGCTTTACTTTAATTTCATTTTTATATTTTTTTCTTTAATTAATTAACATTATTTTCATTCCTGGTTATATTTTTTTATTAATGTACAATCTTAGTAAGTATTGCAAGGAAAGAATGAAGGTGCAAGCTTGTTAGATATAGTACCAAGGGGTGTTTGCCCCACAATTTCGAAAGAGAATTATGCCATGGAAAACTAGGTTATTGGATATTGAAGCAAGAGAAAATGAGGGTTGACAAGAATGAATGGTTCAAGGAAGAGATTTTGGACAGTTGGGCCCATTATACTAATTAGGTAGCCCATAAAGAAAATGTCAAACGTGTTGCTTTAGGGCTAGGTCATTCTATGATTCCCTCCAAAACATTTTTATTTTTCCTCTTTCATTACACAAAACTTTCTCTGCATGCTTTTCTGAACTTGTAACACCCCTAACCCGTATCCGCCGCCGAATTAGAGTTACGAGGTATTACCGAACATAGCACAGTTCAGAACAGACATTTATTACAATTCTTGCTTCGTAATTTAAACTCATCGGAATACTTATCTTAATCACTTTTGAACTTAAAACTACTATATTACTTTCAGTGGCATATTTAAAAATTATTCAGATATATATGTATATATATATATACCATTACACAACATATACCAATCATATAATAACTATTTATCATAAGCTAATTATGAAATATCACATTTTATAATCTAAGCATGTTCACATATTAAAATCAAGTAACAACCAGACAAAAATGCAATTTTGGTTATTATACATTATGGTCGAATATATTAATGGTTATTAACAAACATGATACGCATTCATGTCCAAAGAATATGAACCATAACTCAACTTAGGTATCACTCATTTATGCGGCATTGATTACATTTAATCTAACATGATTTAAAACTAAACATACTTCTTTCCTAATCACCAAAACCATGCGCATATGACCTTGTTAACTTAAGCCATTTTAAGCACAAATAACAACTAAGAGTACACATACTTCACATGCAAATTTTATATGCTTTAATTTGTGCCAAAATTTCATTCACACAACCAAGCTGAATTGTTTCTTATTCGGTCATTCTATATAGCATACAATACATAATATATTTAGATAAATATGCTATAAACCAAATATCATGCTTAACTTTATAGTTCCAATGCCTTATTCATATATACATATACACTTACATTATCATTTCTAAACCAAATTACTCATTTAAGCATGTCATTTCAAATCAATACAAAAACCACATTTTCTAATCCAATTTTGATAGCCTAACTTACTTCACATATGTCTAATACCACAAATCCATCATTAACATATAACCAAACACTTGATAATAAGATTTATTCACCATAGCCGAATTATAAATAGCTTCAAACCATCACATACAAATTTCATTTCAAATTCAAATACATAATTACTTTATAAACAATATTCAAACCAATTCATATTACAATTTAGGCATCTCAATAACAATATGCATAACCTAATTATATTCATCAACCTCATAAATCAAATTTATTAAATAAACAATCATGAGCTTTAGTTAACCTTACTTAAATCTTAAGCATATTCCAAACACGTCACACACATATAGCAAGCATATTACTCAACTAATTTATCAAACCACATTTACAAATCATGCAATGTCCATCACACATATATATTTCATAACCGGAATCACCAAAACCAAAGATAACAAACTTCTAACCAAGAATATATAAAAATCAAACTTAAACATAATGACCAAGCCATTTTCGCATGGCTTTATAGATATATATATATATATATACATGTCCCAAAATAAAACATTTCAACTATGCTATACATGCCATATACCCAAATTCAACTTAGTAAAACACCAAAAGAAACAGTCGATAGTGTGACAGGCTTTGTTGATGATCCCCGAGCTCATAACGTGACTCCAAAATCTATAAAGCAGATGTAAACAAGAACACACACAGAGTAAGCTATTTAAGCTTAGTAAGTCATAAGCAAAAACATATATATTAACAAAGGCATATTAACATTTTACTAATAAAGTTGAATACACATAATTTCCAATACAAAGATATCATTTACGATAAAGGTCATACTTTAATCACACATACATATCATATGGCCAAATATAAACAATCATATACACATATATATTTTCACTTTTAATATCACCATTACATCAATAGGCCGAATCACTTATATGTCCAACGATGCTAACACAAAATCCATATTCACATAACTTTATATCATTTCAAGTAATCAACTTACCTTGTTTCCTTATAAACATTTAACTAGCACATACTTGAACCTGTAATTCGATTTCACATTCGGTCTTTACTTCATATTGCCTGTTGAACTGTTCGGAAATAAAAAGGATACGCGGATAGTCGGAAGGCTCATACAATGCCAACGTCCCAGACGTCGTCTTACATGTAATCACATATCGATGCCACTGTCCCAGACAGGGTCTTACACGAATCAAGTACGATGCCAATGTCCCAGACATGGTCTTACACGTAAACACAAGTCGATGCCAACGTCCCAGATGTGGTCTTACACGAAAACACATATCGGAAATCCTATGTCATTACATAAGTATCCTAACTATTCCTAGGGTTCATACGGGGCTTTCGGACATTGAATCTCGATCGAATCGAACATCGTAATCAGGATCCCAATCACATTTACATTTGGCAGTACACATTTAAATTCATAAAATTTCATTTTCACATATAACATATATGTATTATCAAATTTAACAACATTCATACGCTTATTGACTTACCTCGGATATCGACGGATGAAATCGACTACTCGACTACTTTCGACTTCCCCTGATCTAATTTCGTTTTCTTTTATTCTTGATCTAAATAAATTCAAATTTAACTAATTTATCACACATTTTTTCAATTTAATCCAAAAACACAAATGGGCAAATTACCATTTTGCTACTGACATTTCACACTTTTTGCAATTTAGTCCCTACTGCATAAAACACAAAATATACAAAATTTGCATATACAATGCTAGGGCTGAATGTTCACCATGATTATACAAGTCCATACATTTCATTTATTTCACATTTTAGTCCCTCAAAATATCATTTTCACAATTTAGTCCAAATTACTCAAATTCATCAAAAATTCAAAGACAAACTATGTTAATCTAACACATATATTTCATATTTCATCCTCAAACATCACAAAACCCAGGAATTCGTCAATGGCATATTTCAAAATCATCATCAATTCACAAAATTTAAGCATGGGTTTTGAAGAACACGAAACAACGATCTCAAATATGTAAAAAATTATCAAAAATCGAAACCAAAACCGAAACATACCTTAATTTGCTTGAACAAGAGCCGAATACCTAGCTTGGTTTCTTATTTTCTTTCTTTTTTAATTTCAACGAAGATAAAGATGATAATGGCTTGTTTAATGTTTGTTTTATTATAATAACATGTTAATTTATTATTTACTATTTTAACCTTTACTAATTAATATAAAAACTATATAATATATGCCTAATGCCGTCCATTCATATGTCCAATGGCATAATTGCAACATAAAACCTTCATGTTAAAAGAACAACCACTATTCGGCCCTTCTAAAATAACCACTAAATTTTCATTTTACGCGATTTAATCCTTTTATTTAATCGGACACTCAAATGAAGAAATTAAAGCACGAAAATTTCACACAAATAAATTCACACATAACAAACACAGAATATAATTTAAAAATATTTTTCTAACTTAGATTCGTGGTCCCGAAACCACCTTTCAGAATAGGGTCTAAATCGGGCTGTTACAACTCTCCCCCTTAGGGATTCTTTTCCTCGAAAATCTTACCGGTGCATAGGTTCAGATAACACTCTTTCATTGTATCCTCTGACTCCTAAGTTGCTTCCTCAACTCCATGTTTATGCCACAGTATCTTAACTAACGGAATTTTCTTATTTTGCAATTCTTTAATCTCGCAAGCCAGAATGCGAATCGATTCTTCTTCATATGTCATATCGGGCTTAATCTCAATCTCGGTCGAACTAATCACATGTGAAGGGTCAGATCGATATGTACGAAGCATCGAAACATGGAATACATTGTGGATCTTTTCTAGCTCAAGTGGTAACAACAACCTGTAAGCAACCGGCCTGATATGCTTTATAATTTCATACAGCTCAATATATCTCGAACTTAACTTGCCTTTACGACCAAATCTGAGTATCTTCTTCCACGGCGAGACTTTCAAAAACACTTTATCCCCAATCTAAAACTCCAAATCCTTACGTTTTAAATCTGCGTATGACTTTTTACGATCTATTGCAGCTTTCAAACTATCACGAATCACTTTCACTTTCAGTTCAGTCTCTTTGATCAAATCGACCCCGTGTATCTTACTTTCACTGAGCTCAGTCCAATACGAAGGTATTCGACATTTACGACCGTACAAAGCTTCGTAAGGTGCCATTTTGATACTCTATTGAAAGCTATTATTATATGCAAATTCAATCAAAGGTAAGTATCGTTCCCACGTACCTTCGAACTCGAGAATGCAACATCTCAACATATCCTCAAGTATCTGAATGATTCGTTCGATATGACCATCTGTTTGCGGATGGAAAGCTATGCTGAAATGTAATTTCGTACCTAGTGCGTCTTGCAATTTCTTCCAAAATCGCGATATAAATCTCGGATCTCTATCTGAGACAATAGAGATAGGCACACCGTTTAATCTCACAATCTGATAAACATATAATTCAATCAGCTTATCAAGCGAATAATCACTACGAACCAGAATAAAGTGAGCCAATTTTGAAACACCCCAAACCCGGCCCACGAGCCTCGACCGGATCTGGCATGCTCATTGAGTAAAACATTTCAAAAGTTTGTTTGTCAATTCGGAAGATTTGGGTAGGTTTGAAGAAAGATCGATTTGTGTTGTGACTAAATTGAAAACGGTGTTATTTTTGAAGTCAAGATTTTATTAAAACGTTATTTTCATGCTTCAAAACTATAAGTTAAAAGAGATGCCGAATTTCAGAGTTTAACATTAAGTCGAAAATAGTTGGTGTTTAGGTGACTACCCATTTGAAATTATTTTTAAAGAGAAGTACTTTAACATTTGATTTGACAATAATCGTATTATAATAAAAACGAATAAAAGAATGCATAAAACAGTTTAATAGTAATGGCCTTATTACATCGAAGCAAAACCCGAAAAAAATCCAAACTTAATATAAAAGTCCAAAATAAAGAAAACTCTGAGCTGAGCATGGCCACCACTAAGTCGCTGCCGACCCGGTCCAATTACTGAGTGTCACTTGCAAAATGTTAGCCCACGAAGGGTGAGTCAAACAGACTCAGTGTATTGCAACCAACACAACTCCCAAACGATTTAGGCATATCGATTTATATATATAGCAAATATAGGCAGTGATGCAATCCCAAACCCAAACCTAAATAACCATCCTCTACACATCACCCGTACCTGCCAAACACACCGTGGGGATTACAAAATCGACCCTCCATCCGCTACACACCATCGAAGGCAGTTGCTGCAGTCAACTGCACATCGCCCTTATAATCGTGGCATAGCCACCAGATAATGTGACAGAGTCACCAGATAACAATTTGTGACATTAGTCACCAGATTCATATTATGTGACATGAGTCACCAGATAATGTGGTAAAAACCACCAGAACACTTCCCCTTTATCATTATCACCCATATGCCCATGCATCATACAAAATATGCAGAAATCATGCAATATACCTTACCCAAATTCATAACGAATTCATACAAGTGTCATATATGCAAAACATATATCAAATATACGAATAACATGAGTTACCATCATAATCAGATAGACATAAAACAACAAAATCAAACTAATCAACCTCTAAGGGTATAATCGTAATTTTACCTACCAAGGGTATTTTCGTAATTTACCCACCAAGGGTATTTTCGTAAATTCGCACCTGCAATGGCCTTTCCGAATGCCTAATCTCGACTACCATTTCCGGTCCTTATCGGACTATTGGGCCTAAAACCCGATTTCGGCCCATTCGGGCCCACACGCTCGTGTGGCCCACCTAGCACAAATCTAGCCACGTATATAAGTTCCACCTAGACTAGTTCAACATATACTAAACAATCATACAATTTACTCATATGGGCCCACAGGCCCATTGGGCCCACTTTGGCCCATCGAGGCCCAAGCAGCCCCAACCCACAAGAATACTACTGATGGCCTCAACTATCGCGTCGAAGCCCCACACATTCGCTCGCACGCTCGTGTGGCTACTATTGCCGTGACCGGCACTTCGGCATTTGCCGCTCTACAACTAGAGTAGAAAAGTACACACACACCTGATAGGAGTCTGGTGCTAATCCGCGCTCTGACCACTCCTGTGCCCAAACGCCATCCAAGATGTGTTAACTCTCCTCCTGGAATGCTCTTTATATAGCTAGCTCTTCACCTTCCTTCTTTGTATCTTTCCGATGTGGGATCCCTTCGTCAGTAGAGTTTAAATTCAACTGAAACTCTTGCCGTCCAATCCGCAAAATAAATACTCCTTTGCTTCTCACGAGATTCGAACCCAGGCTCCCTTGCAATATAATCCACGCCGCTAACCACTTGGCCACAAGCTCCTCTTGTGTTTTAAACCATGCACAACTAAATATAAACTATGGCCCAAATTCTAAGATCCAAGTAAGAAGAAACCAAAATGCAAAAGCCAAGACTTGAACCTTGGACCTCCTTCCTTCCTTATGGCGTCACCCCCTTGTCTCTTATGTGGCGTCACTTTGCCACTACACCACACACTCCACTTGTGTCATTTTCCTCCACTTTTTATTCTTAAGGCCTACCTGCCAACTTCCAGGGTTTTTTTCACCTAAAACCAAAATTTCCTCAAAGCCAATATTTGATCCCGAGACTTCCTAGAAGCCCTCTAATCTTCCAAAATCACTTACCTAATAAGTCTAACTTGCATTAATACCATTCTCTAAAATTTTAAACGCTACTACGCTTAAGGCCCATTGGGCTCAATCTTACTAGGCCCAATTTCAGGATGTTACAAATCTACCCTCCTTAAAGAAATTTCGTCCCCGAAATTTCCAACTATAGGTACAGTCACACATCCTAACCTACAACACTACGCTCACGCTGCGCACTCTGATCTTAATAAAACTAATATACTTTCCAACTAAATCTTGGAATCCTTCACATAACCAACTATCTAACACCGGAGCAAACAAATATTTTTCCCACATACATACAATTCCTATATTCAAGCATCACATCCACATACATACAATCATTCAACATATAATAGAATATAGTAAAAAGGAAACTTACGGATTTGGTGCCGGAGACTCGGGTGCCATACTTCCAGAAAAGAGATATATTTTTCTAAACCATTTTCCAAACCATCATTTGAAAACATTTTTGAACCCAAACTCACAGCCTAGTTTTTGAACCTAGGCGCTGATACCAAATTGAAACACCCCAAACCCGACCCACGAGCCTCGACCGGATCTAGCATGCTCCTTGAGTAAAACATTTCAAAAGTTTGTTTGTCAATTCGGAAGATTTGGGTAGGTTTGAAGAAAGATCGATTTGTGTTGTGACTAAATTGAAAACGGTGTTATTTTTGAAGTCAAGATTTTATTAAAACGTTATTTTCATGCTTCAAAACTATAAGTTAAAAGAGATGCCGAATTTCAGAGTTTAACATTAAGTCGAAAATAGTTGGTGTTTAGGTGACTACCCATTAGAAATTATTTTTAAAGAGAAGTACTTTAACATTTGATTTGACAATAATCGTATTATAATAAAAACGAATAAAAAAAACATGCATAAAACAGTTTAATAGTAATGGCCTTATTACATCGAAGCAAAACCCGAAATAAATCCAAACTTAATATAAAAGTCCAAAATAAAGAAAACTCTGAGCTGAGCATGGCCACCACTAAGTCGCTGCCGACCCGGTCCAATTACTGAGTGTCACCTGCAAAATGTTAGCCCACGAAGGGTGAGTAAAACAGACTCAGTGTATAGCAACCAACACAACTCCCAAATGATTTAGGCATATCGATTTATATATATAGCAAATATAGGCAGTGATGCAATCCCAAACCCAAACCTAAATAACCATCCTCTACACATCACCCGTACCTGCCAAACACACCGTGGGGATTACTAAATCGACCCTCCATCTGCTACACACCATCGAAGGCAGTCGCTGCAGTCAACTGCACATTGCCCTTATAATCGTGGCATAGCCACCAGATAATGTGACAGAGTCACCAGATAACAATTTGTGACATTAGTCACCAGATTCATATTATGTGACATGAGTCACCAGATAATGTGGTAAAAACCACCAGAACACTTCCCCTTTATCATTATCACCCATATGCCCATACGTCATACAAAATATGCAGAAATCATGCAATATACCTTACCCAAATTCATAACGAATTCACACATGTGTCATATATGCAAAACATATATCAAATATACGAATAACATGAGTTACCATCATAATCAGATAGACATAAAACAACAAAATCAAACTAATCAACCTCTAAGGGTATAATCGTAATTTTACCTACCAAGGGTATTTTCGTAATTTACCCACCAAGGGTATTTTCGTAAATTTGCACCTGCAATGGCCTTTCTGAAGGCCTAATGTCGCCACCAGCGACTCAGCTACCATTTTCGGTCCTTATCGGACTATTGGGCCTAAAACCCGATTTCGGCCCATTTGGGCCCACACGCTCGTGTGGCCCACCTAGTACAAATCTAGCCACGTATATAAGTTCCACCTAGTCTAGTTCAACATATACTAAACAATCATACAATTTACTCATATGGGCCCACAGGCCCATTGGGCCCACAGGCCCTTTGGGCCCATTTCGGCCCATCGAGGCCCAAGCAGCCCCAACCCACAAGAATACTACTGACGGCCTCAACTATCGCGTCGAAGCCCCACACATGTGCTCGCACGCTCATGTGGCTACTATTGCCGTGACCGGCACTTCGGCATTTGTCGCTCTACAACTAGAGTAGAGAAGTACACACACACCTGATAGGAGTCTGGTGCTAATCCGTGCTCCGACCACTCCTATGCCCAAACGCCCTCCAAGATGTGTTAACCCTCCTCCTGGAATGCTCTTTATATAGCTAGCTTTTCACCTTCCTTCTTTGTATCTTTCCAATGTGGGATCCCTTCGTCAGTAGAGTTTAAATTTAACTGAAACTCTTGCCGTCCAATCCGTAAATTAAATACTCCTTTGCTTCTCACGAGATTCGAACCCAGGCTCCCTTGCAACATAATCCACGCCGCTAACCACTTGGCCACAAGCTCCTCTTGTGTCTTAAACCATGCACAACTAAATATAAACTATGGCCCAAATTCTAAGATCCAAGTAAAAAGAAACCAAAATGGAAAAGCCAAGACTTGAACCTTGGACCTCCTTCCTTCCTTATGGCGTCATCCCCTTGTCTCTTATGTGGCGTCACTTTGCCACTACACCACACACTCCACTTGTGTCAGTTTCCTCCACTTTTTATTCTTAAGGCCTACCTGCCAACTTCCAGGGTTTTTTTCACCTAAAACCAAAATTTCACCAAAGCCAATATTTGATCCCGGGACTTCCTAGAAGCCCTCTAATCTTCCAAAATCACTTACCTAATAAGTCTAACTTGCATTAATATCGTTCTCTAAAATTTTAAACGCTACTACGCTTAAGGCCCATTGGGCTCAATCCTACTAGGCCCAATTTCAGGATGTTACAGATTTAGTCATTCTATCCACAATAACCCAATTTGCATCTTTCTTGCTCGGTGTCAACGGTAAACCAGATACAAAATCCATCGTGACTCTGTCCCATTTCCACTCAGGTATCATGATCGGTTGAAGCAATCCAGAAGGTACCTGATGTTCGACTTTTACTTGCTGACAGACTAAGCATTTCGAAACAAAGTCAGAAATGTCTCGTTTCATACCATGCCACCAGTAAAACTGTTTCAGATCATTAAACATTTTCGTACTACTCGGGTGAACAAATAACCGACTACTATGAGCTTCGTTCAAAATCATCTGAATCAACTCTGAATTTCTAGGAACACATATTCGGTTTTTGAACTCAAACAACCATCAGTATCAACTCAAAACTCGGATTAACATTCTATTCACATTGAGCTCGCTTTGCTAATAAATCATTATCAACTTTCTGAGCATCACAAATTTGTTGAACAAATAATGGTCTTACTTTTAATTCAGCTATTATCGAACCATCACCAGTCATAGTCATATACGCATTCATTGCATGTAAAGCAAACAATGATTTTTAGCTTAAAGCATTAGCAACAACATTAGCCTTTCCAGGAGGATAATCAATCACAAGCTCATAGTCTTTTAACAACTCTAACCATCGACGTTGTCTCAAATTCAGATATTTTTGAATCATCAAATACTTCAGGCATTTGTGATCAGAATAAACATGACATTTCTCACCAAATAGATAGTGGCGCCAAATCTTTAATGCAAACACAATAGCTGCCAATTCCAGATCATGTGTCAGATAGTTCTTTTCATGCGGCTTTAACTGTCTCGAGGCATAAGTTATGACTTTGCCTTCTTGCATTAATACACAGTCCAGAACACTCAAATATGCATCACTATAAATGACAAATTCTTTACCCGATTCTAGCTGAACTAGCACTGGAGCTTCAGTCAACAAGGTTTTCAACTGATCAAAACTTTTCTAGCACTTTTCTGACCACTTGAACTTAACATCTTTCTGAAGTAGTCGTGTCGGAGTTGCAATCATAGAGAAACCTTTTACAAATGGTCTATAGTAACCAGCAAGTCCCAGAAAGCTTCGAACCTCAAATACATTTCTCAGAGGTTTCCAATCAAGTATAGCTGAAATTTTGCTCGGATCAACCCGAATACCCGATACTGATACAACATGGCCCAGAAAACTGACTTCGCGTAACCAGAACTCACATTTACTGAACTTTACATACAACTGTTTATCTCGCAAAGTCTGTAACACAAGACTCAGATGTTCGGCATGCTCGGTTTTATCACGGGAGTAAATCAAAATGTTATCTATGAATACTACCACAAATCGATCCAGATACCGTCTGAAGATCCGATTCATCAAATCCATGAAAATAGTAGGTACATTAATAAGTTCGAAAGGTATAACCAGAAACTCATAGTGTCCGTACCTCGTTCAGAAAGCAGTCTTTAACACATCAGAGTCTTTAACTCGGAACTGATAGTAGCCTGATCTCAAATCTATTTTTGAAAACACTGTAGCCTTTTTCAACTGATCGAACAAATCTTCAATCCATGGCAACGGATACTTATTCTTTATAGTCACCTTATTGAGCTGTCTGTAGTTGATACACATTCTCATAATTCCGTCTTTTGTTTTCACAAATAAAACCGGTGCACCCCAAGGAGATAAACTCAGTCACGCAAAACCTCTATCTGTCAACTCTTGCAACTGAGCTTTCAGTTCTTTTAATTCTGTAGGTGCCATTCTGTACGGAGCTATCGATATCGGAGTCATCCCCGGCACTAATTCAATGCCAAATTCAACTTCTCGTATAGGTGGAAAACCCGATAATTCTTCAGGAAACACATCCGGATACTCACACACAACAGGTACTGATTCAATCTTTCTTTCAGTTACTTTACTGTCAAGCACATATGCAAAGTAAGCTTCGCAACCTTTTCTTACATATTTCTGAGCTAACATCGAAGATATCACTGTTGGTAAACCATTCAGATCATTAGATTCAATCTGAATAATCTCATCATTCTGGCACCGTAAATTAATAGTCTTTCTTTTGCAGTTTACGATAGCATCATGCATAGTCAACCAATCCATATCTAGAATTCTGTCGAACTCATCAAATGGCAACAACATCAAATTAGCCAAGAAGCACGAATCTCGAATCATCAGGGGACAATTCTTACACACTTTATCAACCATAACACACCGGCCCAAGGGGTTCGATACTCTATTTACAAACTCAGTAGACTCAATAGGCAAAGTCTTATTGAATACTAAAGTCTCACACACATAAGAATGAGTCAAACCAGGATCAATCAATGCAACAACACTAGTATCATAGAGAGTGAAAGTACCAGTAATAACGTCTGGGGATGAAGCCACTCCCCGAGCACGAATAGCATAAGCTCTGGCAAGTGCGTGAGCCTCAGATCTAACTATTGTGTCTTTAGTCCCTTTCTGACAACTACTACATTACCTATGTTTCTGGATGGTCAACCTCGAGCTGACATGTTACTAGATCTCGCATTCTGTATGATATTTTGCTCTGCTAACTCTAGGCACTCACGAATAAAATGATCCATCGATCTACATTTAAAACAGGCCCGATCAATCAATCTACAGCTGTCGGGATGTCGTTTACCATAGTGTTTGCACTCAGACTGATTCGATCTAACATTACCAACACTAGCTACTGAGGTAGCTTTCGAACTCACAGGTGGTCTATCCTGATCACGTCTAGAATAACCCATAGTAGCCTTTGAACGGCTAAAATCATCTTTGGATCTCTTTGATACTGACTGAAATGTCTTACTCGATGATCTCTTACGGGAATCTATAGCTTCAAAATCAGCTTTTCTTTTCTCTTTCCCGAGATCTTTGTCATTGCAAGCTCGCTCAACAAGTACCACGAACTCTTTTATCTCAAGTATGCCAACTAACAGTTTAATATCTTCGTTCAGCCCATCTTCAAATCTTTTACACATTATAGCTTCGGTCGAAACACACTCTTGGGCATATCGACTGAGTCTCACAAATTTTCGCTCATACTCAGTCACAGTCATCTGACCCTGTTTCAACTCAAGAAATTCTTTGCGTTTCTGGTCGATAAATCTCTGGCTGATGTATTTCTTATGGAACTCAGTCCGGAAGAATTCCCAGGTCACTCGCTCTTTCAGAACCACTGATACTAGTGTATTCCACCAGTGATATGCACTGTCCCGTAGCAAAGAGATGGCACATTTTAAGAACTTGTCAGGGGTGCAAGATAACTCGTCAAACACACGTATAGTATTATTGAGCCAGAATTCAGCTCGCTCAGCATCATCATAATCAGTGGCTCTGAACTCTTCAGCCCCGTGTTTTCTGATTTTATCAACAAGAGGCTTAAGCAATCTTAACGGATCACTCACTTGAGGTATAATAGGTATCGAAGATGGATTAGTCGAGGGTGGAGGTTGTTGTGCAGCCGGATTAGTCCAGATATATTAAGTAAACCAGTCGTTCATCATTTGGTAAAAGGCTTGTTTAGCCTCTCCCTCCTGGTTACTCCAAGTCGGTCGAGAATCAACCGGCACTGTCCCTTGCGCGGGAGCAAACGCTATACTCTCGACATCATCAGCTATGACTCAATCGGGATCCATTACTATATGAAAACACATTTTCAAATGTCAAAAGTCATCACACTATCATAGTATATAAAAATATGGCATGCATAACTAGACACACACACGCTACGTTAGTCCTAGAATCGACTAAATCGTAGCTCTAATACCAATCAAATGTAACACCCCTAACCCGTATCCGTCATTGAATTAGGGTAACAGGCATTATTAGACATAGCACAGTTCAGAATAGACATTTATTACAATTCTTGCTTCATAATTTAAACTCATCAGAACACTTATCGTAATCACTTTTGAACTTAAAACTACTATATTACTTTCAGTGGCATATTTAAAAATTATTCAGATATATATGTCTATATATATCATTACACAACATATACCATCCATATAATAACTATTTATCATAACCTAATTATCACACATTACATTTTATAATTTAAATGTTCACATATTAAAATCAATTAACAACCACATAAAAATGCAATTTTGGTTATTATACATTATGGCCGAATATATTAAAGGTTATTAATAAACATGATACACATTCATGTCCAAAGAATATAAACCCTAACTCAACTTAGGTATCACTCATTTATGCGGCATTGATACATTTAATCTAACATGATTTAAAACTAAACATACTTCTTTCCTAATCACCAAAACCATAAGCATATGACCTTGTTAACTTAAGCCATTTTAAGCACAAATAACAACTAAGAGTACACATATTTCACATGCAAATTTTATATGCTTTAATTTGTGCAAAAATTTCATTCACACAACCAAACTGAATTGTTTCTTATTCGGTCATTCTATATGTAACACCCCAAACCCGGTCAACACACCACGACCGAATCTGACATGTCACAGAGGAAAACGTTTTGAAGAAAATCGAGTTATCGATTAAATTTTGTGGAAAACTCTTTGTTGTTCTATGTTTGTAGAAAACAGGTGCATGTTTAGTTAAAAACTGATAGTTTACTTTGAAATCTCGGAAATAAAACTTTAAAACTTAGTTGTCGATCCATAGGTTAGAAAACCTTTATGTAATTTTAAAAGAAACCCAAATGATTAATTTGAAAACCGTTTCTATTTGAGTTGTCGAAAACGATTAAGTTGTTAAATATTATCAAATGATTTATATTACCCGATGGTAAAGTTTTGGAAAACCATTGCGTTTTCTAGTTTAGAAAACTTTGCGCTCATATTATTAAATTAACCATGTAGTTTATTTAGCCATGTTTAAAACAAGTCCAAAGCATATAAATAATAAAAAAAAAACATAATTTGAAAGGCCTTATTACAAATCCAAATAAAGATGAAAAAACCGAATTTAAATAAAATAAAGCACCCAAACCAAAGTCCGTGTAGAATCAAATTTTTATTGCATGGCCTCCTCGAGTCCATCCGGCTCCTCGTCCGCGCTCTACGAATCACCTGTAAAGGTAAGGGAGAAGGTGAGTCACCAAGACTCAGTGCATAAATCCTTCCCCCGGTTGATGCAACATACTTACACAATTTATAATCAAGCAATATATATAATGCACCCAAACCTAGCCATCCATAACTCCTTTTCTACCCCGTGTGGTACCAAACCACTGGTGACCCAAAGTCACAAATAATCAAGTTGTGCGGCCAACCCACGTTGTGATACCAAATCACTGGCGACAATCCCGTAATATCAAATGTGGGGCCAACCCACTGTGGTGCGAAGCCACTGGGACGAGTCGCTATGAGGTGCCAAATCTCTGGTGTCCCAAAGACACAAAATAAATGTGGTACCAAACCACTAGAGTTGCCAAACCTCTGGTGTCCCAAAGACACGGATATCAAATCTTCCCCCTCCTCTCATATCACCCAAACCAATGTATTACGAGTGTAAATCATGCCATCATGCTTTGATATGAACATATAACAAATATATATCGTAGATCATGATATTAAACAACATATAGCAACATCATATCGAAACGGACTTACCCGAATCCTTGCTCATACCCATCAAAGTATCATATCAAGATCTCACAGTTTTCGGCTTTAATAATATGATTAGTTTATTTATATATATATTACCGAGTTATAAAGTGTGTAAGGTACACACCTGTCACTAGCGAAATCACTAAATCCCGAAGACCCGATCTACCGCACTAGATCTCCTTGTCCTACATTCGGCCAATACTTAGATTAATAACATAGACCATTCGACCATACCACTAAATCCCGAAGGGTGAAATAACGTATAACTAACACAATCCTTACCCTTGACTTACCAAAATCGATTGTCAGAGAATTGAGGCTTAGATCGATTGCTTCCAAAGTCCCGAAGAACCTAGGAGAAATCGGTTCCTAAAGATGATTAGCCACACATCAACAAATGCCGGATTTAGGCTTTTGTTTAAACATGCCGAAAAAGAAAAAGAGAGAGAGTAAGAATGAAGTTTCGGCCAAGAATACTTATCCTTCTACAAAACCGAATAGAGAAGAACCCAAAGATGATCCACTCTTGGTTGATATTTGGCCAAAATAAAACTAGAAGAAAGAGAGAGATTTCGGCAAAATGGTTGATTGAAACTACAAATAGAATTCGACTAGAGTGGAAAAGAGGAGGAAAATAAAAGTAAAATGGAAGAGAGGGAATTTGGCAAAAGGAAGTAAAGAGAATTTCGGCACAAAAGTTTGAGAGAAGAAAAGAAAAAGATGAAAGGGAAGAGATGGTTACTTTCGGCTTTGAGCAAAGAAAAATAGAAAAGACAAAGAGAGAGATATATGGGAGAGTAGTAGGTTCGGCCAAAAACTTTGAGAAGGAGAAAAGAAATGAAATGAAATAAAATTCAAGAACTTAGAGGAACATTCGGCTAGGTACCAAAAAATACAAAAAAGAAAAACGCA
Organism: Gossypium australe; assembly: GCA_005393395.2. Taxonomy (NCBI): domain Eukaryota; kingdom Viridiplantae; phylum Streptophyta; class Magnoliopsida; order Malvales; family Malvaceae; genus Gossypium; species Gossypium australe. Next base: position 93,157,737 of record CM016626.1, on the reverse strand, counting down.
CAAAAACGCCCAACACTACCTTATGCACAATCGGCTTCTCCCCCATCCAACAACATCACCAAAATGATCACCAAAGGTATCCCTTGGCCGGCCACAATCATTCCCATAACAAATCCCACCTTTTTCCTCCTTATTTCCTCCTAATCACATTCAAAAAAAATTAAGCCAACCCCCCTAGTCCACTATACCGTCTACATTCATGGTCAAATGGCCATAGAAAAATTTCCAAAACAACACTCCATACTTCCAGCCTTTTGTCCCCTTATCTTACCAAAACTCCTTGATTCCATACCTTAAATAAGCACTTGCCTTTTTCCTAAGTCTACTATCCATAAATGAAAAGTCCATCTTTACCATAAGTAAAATTTTACCAACACATGCCATACAAAAGCAAAAATAAAAGTATCCTTATTGCCATCCATGGGATTCGAACCTAAGCCCCCCTCACACTACTTGTGGCGTCACCTTCAATGCTCTAAGTGGTGCCTCCTTGCCACTTTACCAAGCCAATTCTTGTGCTAAAATTCCCCACGAATTACTCTTAACCCCTAGCTCCTTCAACTCCCTTTAACTAAAGCTTAAAAATAAAAATTTTCTTACAGCTCGAGCCTACCCTTGGCTTATTCCTAAGCCCTAGAACATCTCTCTTAACAACACAACAATCCGAACTCGTGCAAAACAATACAATCACAAATAACCCCTAATTCAGGATATTACAATTCTACCCTCCTTAAAGAAATTTCGTCCTCGAAATTTCCAACTAACTAACAGTCGTGCATCCTCACTCACCACACTACGCTCTTACTGCGCACTCTGATCTTAATAAAACTAACATACTTTCTATGAACAGTCTCAAAGTTCACACTCAAAGTTCTAGATACTTCACTAGCAATACAGGAATGAGTTGACCCTATATTTAACAAGGCAATAAAGGGTATTCCAGAAATAAGGAACGTACCCGTTATCACATCTGGCACATCTTCCTCCTCACGACGCCTGACTGCATAAAGTAACCCTGGCTGTCTCGCATCTACACCCTCAGCACCTCTGCCTGACGCTCCACGACCTCGGTCAGAACCATTACCTCATCTACCGTTACCACGACCCCTCTGCGGTGGCGATCCCTCATTTCTGATCTGAGCACGACCCTAACCCTCAGACTGATTCCTGGCTAGCTTACATGGACAGTCCCTCACACGATGATCCAGCGAGCCACATTCAAAGCATCCTTTGCCAACAGTCCAACATTCGCCCCAATGAGATTTTCCACATTGATTACACTGTGTTGGTCCCTGATTAGCAGCAACAGGCCTCCCCGATTGATTCGGCCCACCATGCCTAGCCCTCTTCTGAGAATCTTCAGCCGACCCAGATGATCCAAAACTTCTCTTATGTCTATTCCTATCCATATTCTGCCTCACAGACTCCTTAACCCCTTCGGCTACCTTAGCCTTTTCTACCAGAACAGCAAACTCACGTTCCTGCTGTGGAGCAATCAGCAATCTCAACTCATCCTTCAGTCCGTCCTCAAACCTGACATATCGCTCGTGCTCCGAAGCCACGATACCCTCCAGCATACCGGCTCAATCTTAAAAATTCTGCTTTGTACTCCGATACAGACTTACTCCCCTGAACCAGCCTCAGAAATACCTTCCGCTGCGTATCAATGTAGCTAGACCCAACATATTTCTTCTATTACGCTGCCTTAAAATAGTCCCAAGTGAGATCCTCAACTGTAGCACTATCCCGCACCGTGAGCCACTACTGTACGACTCATCCCGAAGAAGCGACACTATCCCGTTCATCTTTTCCTCAGCATTCAGATCCAAGTCATTCATGATTCGCTCCGTCGCCTCTAACCAATACTCAGCCGTACTAGGAGCTACACCAGAAACACCTCGAAATACTTCAGCTCCATTGGCTCGAAGTCGCTCAGGTACAGATTTCCGAGCTCCCGCGCCTCCACCTACTCCAGCTACCCTCTCAAGAACTCGCAGCATCGCCTGAGACACTGCGTCATCACCCGTCTGATCCTGGAACTCACCACCTACAGCTGGTGGTGGTGCTGGTATCTCATTTTTCGACCCCTGACCAGACCTCACTGGCTCAGACACAGCCATCCTACCCCGATAGCGTCCACGCGTAATACGACCCCGACCTCGAGTGCTCATGACTAAAGTTTTGACTTATCTGATTTAAAAGTTTTATGCATTAGTCATTATTCCACTTTCTTTAAAGCACAGTTTTATGAAAAGTTTTAATAAGAGGTTGTTTTGCGAGTACATCCAACCTATAGTTTTGGGTCTCTAGAGTAGTTTTTACTACTGTTCAGTCATGCCATCATCATAATAATCATATCATCAAAAGAAACAGTTTGAGATACTTACCTGGGCGGATCGGTGCCGGAGACTCGGTGTCATGCTTTTCAAATCATATAATTTCAAACAAAATGTTTTAAGACCATATTTTAAAACATTTTGGGCCTCGGGCCCACAGCCGAGCCTTTGAACTTGGCTCTGATACCAAATTGTAACACCCCAAACTTGATCAACACACCACGACCGAATCTGGCATGTCACAGAGGAAAACGTTTTGAAGAAAATCGAGTTACTAATTAAATTTTGTGGAAAACTCTTTGTTGTTCTATGTTTGTAGAAAACAGGTGCATGTTTAGTTAAAAACTGATAGTTTACTTTCAAATCCCGGAAATAAAACTTTAAAACTTAGTTGTCGATCCATAGGTTAGAAAACCTTTTTGTAATTTTAAAAGAAACCCAAATGATTAATTAGAAAACAGTTTCTATTTGAGTTGTCGAAAACGATTAAGTTGTTAAATATTATCAAATGATTTATATTACCCGATGGTAAAGTTTTGGAAAACCATTGTGTTTTGTAGTTTAGAAAACTTTGCGCTCATATTATTAAATTAACCATGTAGTTTATTTAGCCATGTTTAAAACAAGTCCAAAGCATATAAATAATCCAAAAAAAAAAAACCATAATTTGAAAGGCCTTATTACAAATCCAAATAAAGATGAAAAAACCGAATTTAAATAAAATAAAGTACCCAAACCAAAGTCCGTGTAGAATCAAATTTTTATTGCATGGCCTCCTCGAGTCCATCCGGCTCCTCGTCCGCGCTCTAGCAATCACCTGTAAAGGTAAGGGAGAAGGTGAGTCACCAAGACTCAGTGCATAAATCCTTCCCCCGGTTGATGCAACATACTTACACAATTTATAATCAAGCAATATATATAATGCACCCAAACCTAGCCATCCATAACTCCTTTTCTACCCCTTCTGGTACCAAACCACTGGTGGTGCCAAACCACTGGTGACCCAAAGTCACGATATCCAATAATGTGGTGCCAAACCACTGGTGACCAAAAGTCACGAATAATCAAGTTGTGGGGCCAACCCACGTTGTGATACCAAATCACTGGCGACAATCCCGTAATATCAAATGTGGGGCCAACCCACTGTGGTGCGAAGCCACTGGGACGAGTCGCTATGAGGTGCCAAACCTCTGGTGTCCCAAAGACACAAACTAACTGTGGTACCAAACCACTGGAGGTGCCAAACCTCTGGTGTCCCAAAGACACGGATATCAAATCTTCCCCCTCCTCTCATATCACCCAAACCAATGTATTACAAGTGTAAATCATGCCATCATGCTTTGATATGAACATATAACAAATATATCTCGTAGATCATGATATTAAACAACATATAGCAACATCATATCGAAACGGACTTACCCGAATCCTTGCTCATACCCATCAAGGTATCATATCAAGATCTCACAGTTTTCGGCTTTAATAATATGATTAGTTTATTTATATATATTATCGAGTTATAAAGTGTGTAAGGTACACACCTGTCACTAGCGAAATCACTAAATCCCGAAGACCTGATCTACCGCACTAGATCTCCTTGTCCTACATTCGGCCAATACTTAGATTAATAACATAGACCATTTGACCATACCACTAAATCCCGAAGGGTGAAATAACGTATAACTAACACAATCCTTACCCTTGACTTACCAAAATCGATTGTCAGAGAATTGAGGCTTAGATCGATTGCTTCCAAAGTCCCGAAGAACCTAGGAGAAATCGGTTAAAGATGATTAGCCACGCATCAACAAATGCCAGATTTAGGCTTTTGTTTAAACATGCCGACAAAGAAAAAGAGAGAGAGTAAGAATGAAGTTTCGGCCAAGAATACTTACCCTTCTACAAAACCGAATAGAGAAGAACCCAAAGATGATCCACTCTTGGTTGATATTTGGCCAAAATAAAACTAGAAGAAAGAGAGAGATTTCGGTAAAATGGTTGATTGAAACTACAAATAGAATTCGACTAGAGTGGAAAAGAGGAAGAAAATAAAAGTAAAATGGAAGAGAGGGAATTTAGAAAAAGGAAGTAAAGAGAATTTTGGCACAAAAGTTTGAGAGAAGAAAAGAAAAAGATGAAAGGGAAGAGATGGTTACTTTCGGCTTTGAGCAAAGATAAATAGAAAAGACAAAGAGAGAGATATATGGGAGAGTAGTAGGTTCGGCCAAAAACTTTGAGAAGGAGAAAAGAAATGAAATGAAATAAAATTCAAGAACTTAGAGGAACATTCGGCTAGGTACCAAAAAGTACAAAAAAGAAAAACGCACAAAAACGCCCAACACTACCTTATGCACAATCGGCTTCTCCCCCATCCAACAACATGACCAAAATGATCACCAAAGGTATCCCTTGGCCGGCCACAATCATTCCCATAACAAATCCCACCTTTTTCCTCCTTATTTCCTCCTAATCATATTCAAAAAAAATTAAGCCAACCCCCCTAGTCCACTATACCGTCTACATTCATGGTCAAATGGCCATAGAAAATTTTCCAAAACAACACTCCATACTTCAAGCCTTTTGTCCCCTTATCTTACCAAAACTCCTTGATTCCATACCTTAAATAAGCACTTGCCTTTTTCCTAAGTCTACTATCCGTAAATGAAAAGTCCATCTTTACCATAAGTAAAATTTTACCAACACATGCCATACAAAAGCAAAAATAAAAGTATCTTTATTGCCATCCATGGGATTCGAACCTAAGCCCCCCTCACACTACTTGTGGCGTCACCTTCAAGGCTATAAGTGGTGCCTCCTTGCCACTTTACCAAGCCAATTCTTGTGCTAAAATTCCCCACGAATTACTCTTAACCCCTAGCTCCTTCAACTCCCTTTAACTAAAGCTTAAAAATAAAAATTTTCCTACAGCTTGAGCCTACCTTGGCTTATTCCTAAGCCCTAGAACATCTCTATTAACAACACAACAATCTGAACTCATGCAAAACAATACAATCACAAATAACCCCTAATTCAGGATATTACACTATATAACATACAATACATAATATATTTAGATAAATATGCTATAAACCAAATATTATGCTTATCTTTATAGTTCCAATGCCTTATACATATATACATATACACTTACATTATCATTTCTAAACCAAATTACTCATTTAAGCATGCCATTTCAAATCAATACAAAAACCACATTTTCTAATCCAATTTTGATAGCCTAACTTAGTTCACATATGTCTAATACCACAAATCCATCATTATCATATAACCAAACACTTGATAATAAGATTTACTCACCATAGTCGAATTATAAATAGCTTCAAACCATCACATACATATTTCATTTCAAATTCAAATACATAATTACTTTATAAAAAATATTCAAACCAATTCATATTACAATTTAGGCATCTCAATAATAAATCATTAACTATGCATAACCTAATTATATTCATCAACCTCATAAATCAAATTTATTAAATAAACAATCATGAGCTTTACTTAACCTTACTTAAACCTTAAGCATATTCCAAACACATCACACACATATAGCATGCATATTACTCAACTAATTTATCAAACCAATCATGCTAAGTCCATCACACATATATATTTCATAACAGAAATCACCAAAACCAAAACATATAAAAATCAAACTTAAACATAAATATCAACCCATTTTCGAATGGCTTTATATATATACATGTCCCAAAATCAAACATTTCAACTATGCTATACATGCCATATGCCCAAATTCAACTTAGTAAAATACCGAAAGAAACAGTCGATAGTGTGATAGGCTTTGCTGATGATCCTCGAGCTCGTAACGTGACTCGAAAATCTATAAAATAGAGGTAAACAAGAACACACAAACAATAAGCTATTTAAGCTTAGTAAATCATAAGCAAAAACATATATATTAACAAAGGCATATTAACATTTTACTAATAAAGTCGAATACACATAATCTCGATCGAATCGAACATCGTAATCAGGCTCCCAATCACATTTACATTTGGCAATACACATTTAAATTCATAAAATTTCATTTTCACATATAACATATATGTATTATCAAATTTAACAACATTCATATGCTTATTGACTTACCTCGGATATCAACGGATGAAATCGAGTACCCAACTACTTTCGACTTCCCCCGATCTAATTTTGTTTTCTTTCATTCTTGATCTAAATAAATTCAAATTTAACTAATTTAATCACACATTCATTCAATTTAATCCAAAAACAAAAATGGGCAAATTACCTTTTTGCTCCTGACATTTCACACTTTTTGCAATTTAATCCCTACTACATAAAACACAAAATATACAAAATTTGCATATACCATGCTAGGGCCGAATGTTCACCATGATTATACAAGTCCATACATTTCATTTATTTCACATTTTAGTCCCTCAAAATATCATTTTCACAATTTAGTCCAAATTACTCAAATTCATCAAAAATTCAAAGACAAACTATGTTAATCTAACATATATATTTCATATTTTATCCTCAAACATCACAAAACCCATGAATTCATCAATGGCATATTTCAAAATCATCATCAATTCACAAAATTTAAGCATGGGTTTTGAAGAACACAAAGAAACGATCTCAAAAACGTAAAAATTATCAAAAATCGAAACCAAAACCTACCTTAATTTGCTTGAACAAGGGCCGAATATTTAGCTTGGTTTCTTATTTTCTTTCTCTTTAAATTTCAACAAAGATAATGTAACACCCCAAACCCGGTCAAAACACCACGACCGAATCTGGTATGTTACGAGGAAAAACGTATTTGGGAGGTTAGGATTTTTCGTTTAAAAGCTGGATGAAAACATAGTGTATTTGAAGAAAATTCGAGTAGACTTGTTTGAAATCAGATGGTGTATTTAGAAACCCGGAAATTTTGAAAACTTACCCAAAATGTGTAGTTAAAAAAAAACGAGTTTAATTCATTTAAAGATTCAAGCAGTTTCTTAATGTTACTTAAAACATTTTTGAGTTAGTAGAACATCGAGTTTGATTTAAAAATCATTTGAGTTTACTTAATATCAAAACATTGTGTGATACCCGATGGTATAGTTGAAAACACATTGCGTTATAGTTTTGAAATCATTGTCTTTCCAAGTTTTAGCACATTTTAACTCAGATTATTTATTACGGCATACTAAAAATCTACTTAAAGCATAGACACTATAAAGCATAATTTTAAAGGCCTTTTACAAATCCAAAATAAAACCCAAATAATAGTAAATAAACTAAGTACCCAAAATATAAAGTCTGAGCAACACTTTATTAAGCATGGCATGAGCACCCCGAGTCCATCCCGGCTCCATGTCCGCGTCTAAGTGTCACCTGAAATGTCAAATGAGAGGGTGAGTCGAATGACTCAGTGCATAAATCCCGCTCCCGATAAAACAACATGCTAACACACATCATACATAGCAACATGATTAATGCAACCCGATCCTAACCATCCATATCGCCTTTTATACCCCGTGTGGTACCAAACCACTGGTGGTGCCAAACCACTGGTGACCCAAAGTCACGATATCCATAAGTGTGGTGCCAAACCACTGGTGACCCAAAGTCATGAATAATCCAATGATGGGGCCAACCCATCGTGTGATACCCAATCACTAGCGACAATCCCGTATCTCATAAGTGGGGCCAACCCATGGTGGTGTTAACCACAGGGACGAGTCGCAATGAGGTGCCAACCCTCTGGTGTCCCAAAGACACAGTGTGATACCAAATCACTGGTGACCGCAGTCACAAATCCGATGATGGGGCCAACCGATCGTGTGATACCCAATCACTGGCGTCAATCCCGTATAATCAACCGTGGGGCTAACCCACCGTGGTACTAAGCCACTGGGACGAGATGCTGAGGTGCCAAACCTCTGGTGTCCCAAAGACACAAAATATCACTGTGGTACCAAACCACTGGAGGTGCCAAACCTCTGGTGTCCCAAAGACACAGTGTCCCAAAGACACGGATATCATCATCCTCCCTCCACTCATATCACCCATCATCATGCCATACTCATGTGATCATGCATCTCATACAAGTCATGCATATCATGCCAACATGCCAAGCATTATATCTCATAGCATACATAACATAGATCATAATATTGAGTATACATCAGTAGAACTCGTAATGCTACAGACTTACCCGGATCCGTACATATACCCCACTTGGGTACCAATTAATCCATCATACTGTTTTGGTTTTACAAAGCAATCAGAGTTATTAATAATATTACTAAGTATGGGTGTGTTAGTTACACACCTGGTAAATACGAGTCTAAAGATCTCAACGAAACGATCTAAGTCCCTCGATTATCAGGCTCCTATAACAATCGGCCAGCATAGAAGTTAGGCACTAAGACCATTCGCCCAAAGACTTAATAACCAAAGGGTTAATGTTGATCCCTCACCTTGCTATTGGTTTGATTTCTTATCAAACCCGAACCACAATGGTTCTCCTTCCAACAATCAGCTACACCTTCAAAAGAGAACAATTAAACCTTTGTCACTCCTGACTTAATCGAACCCACAGATTGAACTAACAACACTAATACCAATCACTTACCCCTTACTTACCAATCGATTAACAAAAGAACGACGGTTCCCTTGCTTGCTTCCACACTCCAATGACCCTATAACAAGATGATAATCAAAAGGTTAACACCCTTCCATAACCCAAAATTAACACAACACTTGAGAGATAAGGGGAATGGCCATTCGGCCAAGAGCTTACCAACACCCAATATTCGGCCAAAAGAGGACTTCTAGGAGAGGAGAGATTCGGCTAAGATGCAAACCATGAATAAAAGAAGATTCGGCCTAAGTGTTTAACACCCCTATATTCGGTTTTGAAAGGTAAAAGAGAAAGAATAGAAATGAAAAGGAAATAGGAGTTACGGCAACAAGGTGCTTTGGAAGAAAGTTTCGGCAAACAGGCAATTGAGAAGAAGAAAGAAATAAAGAAAATAGAGGGAGGTACCTTCGGCTTTGGAAAGAGCAAATAGATGAAGAAAATGTTTTGGGTAAGATTCGGCTACAATGTTCCAAGCAAAGAAGAAGAAAGCAAATATGAAAAAGGGAAATAGTAGTTTCGGTTTACAAAATTGTAAGAAAAGAGAAAAGATGGAAAAGGGTATTCGGCTACAAGTACTCTAGGAAACAAAGATGCAAACTTTCGGCAGCTTGTTGAGGTTTGGTCTTTAGGTTTCAAAAGATGTAAAACAAAACAAAGAGAAATGAAAAACATCCTTAGAACTTTCGGCTAACAAATGACCCAAAGAAGAGACTTTTACTTTTTGACAAAAAGTGACCGAAATTACCTAGGTTGCTAAGGTGAATTTCGGCTAACATTTTCCCACACTTAGCCGTCCACTTCCCCCCTCCAACTCCCCTAAATTTCGGCCAATATCCCCCCAATCACTCCATACCACACATTCAAACAACCATGACCAAGTCTTTCTCCACTATTTGCTCTCCACCTTTCATTTGAATGTGGAGACCAAGTCCAAGGAAGAATTCTACTTGTCTTCTACCTCTTCCTCCATGCCATCCAAAATGAGCCAAAATGTGAGATCTTTGCGGCTTGAACTCAAGACCTCCACCCCATGTAGATGACGCCACACCTAGCTCCCCAAGTAGCGCATGCTTGCCACCTTGCCAGCTCCTCTTTTGTGCAACAAAACAACAAATAAAAATACATATCCCTCAGCTCCATTTGCTCCCCTCCTATAAAGCCTAAAAACTAAAATTTTCCTACCTACTCAGGCACACTCCTAGCCTACAATTAAGCCCCGACACTACACAAACAGCAACACAGCACACCAACACATGCAGTATCATGCAACAACAAAATAGCCCCTAACCCGGGATATTACAGATAAAGATGATAATGGCTTGTTTAATGTTTGTTTCATTATAATAACATGTTAATTTATTATTTACTATTTTAACCTTTACTAATTAATATAAAAACTATATAATATATGCCTAATGTCGTCCATTCATATGTCCAATGGAGTAATTGCAACATTAAAAGAACAACCACTATTTGGCCCTTCTAAAAATAGCCGCTAAATTTTCATTTTACGCGATTTAATCCTTTTATTTAATTAGACACTCAAAAGATGAAATTAAAGCACCAAAATTTCACACAAATAAATTCACACATAATAAACACAGAATATAATTTTAAAATATTTTTCTAACTAAGATTCGTGGTCCCAAAACCACCGTTTCGAATATGGTCTAAATCGGGCTGTTACAGAACTGTTAACAACATTAGCCCAATTTACTTCTCTTTAACTGCCCACACCTCTTTCATTTTCCACAATTCCTTCATGTTTATCATTTCCTTTTCCTAAGCCTCCCTAGCCTCTCCTCTTGCACTTTCAACTTCCTTTAACTTCTCTTGATTAGTGTTATTTTCTCGTCTAACCTAGACCACATTCTCAAAGATTTGTTAACATTCTTCACTGGAAATAGTAAAAACCACTTCCAAAGGTGCTGAATCTTCACAAGTAGGTGCTACCAAACCTAAAACCTTATTCAACAGTGTTGCTGCTACAAAGTACAACAACATCATCTCCAAGCGAGCATTTTGCTTCGAAAAAGTTTTTCTATTCAAATATGAGCCTTATATGGGATATGATGTGTCAGTTTCCTCCATTGTTGAGAAGCATGGATGGAAAATTTTTTGCTTACATCAGGATGATGTTTTAGGGAAACTCGTTCGCGAGTTCTATACGCACATCACTTCTCCTGACAATCCTTTTATCTATGTTTGCAGAACCTCAGTCCCATTTGATGAAAACCGCATTAATGCCCAATTTAGGTTAACCGATGTTCAAGAAAAGCATACTCCATTCACTGAAACCATTGCTGTTGACGCCTTAAATCAGGTATTAAAAGATTTGTGTATTCCAGGCACTCGATGGACCGTCTCTAGCTAAGAATGTCATACAATTGAGCGGGCTTCCCTGAAGCCCTTAGGTAAAGTTTGGTACCACTTCCTCAAAAGTCGACTAATGCCATCCACCCACAACACCACAGTATCAAAGGAACGAATGCTGTTGTTGCATTCAATCATTGTGGGTCGAAAAATCAATATTGATCGGATCATTTTCCATGAAGTGCATCAATGTGCAGAGAAGAATGCTGGCAACCTCAATTTACCTTCCCTCATTACTGCTCTTTGTAGAATAGCTCAAGTACCTTTTGGAACACCCCTAACCCGTATCCGTCGTTGGAACAGGGTTATAGAGCATTACTGAAGTTCACAATTCAAGCAGATGGAAATTTCAAACATTTCATATTATAGTAATAAACATATTAAAACCAATCAAAACATACATATTGTCCCTCATACGAACCCTCGAGGCCCTAAATATGAGCTAGAAACAAGCCGGGACTAAATCAAAAACTCAGAGAATTTTTTAGAAAAAAGTAAAAATTTTCAACATTGTAGAGCTCACACGATCTTGTGGCCAGGCTGTGTGACTCACATGGTCAAGAGACACGCCCATGTCTCTGGCCATGTGGGCATTCGAAATAGGGATACATGGTTGTGTCCTAGCCCGTGTCCATACCCTTGTAACTCACTGACTTGTGTCACACAGCCAAGCCACACGCCCATGTGCCAGGCCGTGTACCCTTCAAAGTAACCCCACACTCCCGTGTTCCAGGTCATGTGCTAGGTCGTGTAACATACTGACTTGCAATCCTTTACAAGCTACAAGGGACACACGGCTGAGACACACGCCCGTGTCTCTGCTTGTTTGGACGAAAATAGGTCATTTTACAAGCCATTTTTCTCACCCAATTTTTCATATACCTACAACGAACATTTCACATATACACAAGCCATAATAAGGCATCCAAATCAAGCATAAACAAGTCATATTCATATGGTATAACTTTATACAACCAATGTAACAACCCGTTTTATATTGTTGTCAAAAATAGTGGTTTCGGGGCCACCAAATCCAACGAGTAAGTTTGTATATATTATTATTATTTAATATTTATGAGTCAAACATGGTTTTAAACATGTTTTTGGTAGTGATTTTTGTTATATAAGTGATTTATTAAGTTCAAGTGGTTTGACGCTGAGGTCAAGTGGTTTTAGAAAATAAGGTAACAGGACCTCATTTCTATAAACCGAGCCATGAATATTTTTATAAATATATATGGAGTGGCATTAAGGTGGTATTAAAGTTACGAAGAAAAATTATAATGTTTCGATGGTTAATTAATTAAAAAGGACTAAATTGTAAAAGATGTAAAATTTAATCGCTATTTGATTTGAGTGATTAAATGGCTTAATGAATGAAATAATATGGACTAATATGGTAAATATACCATATTATATATTAGTGGTGTGGTTGGATGCTTAGTTTCTTTTAATTATAATGTTTTATATGTTATTTATTTAATAAAATAAAAAATAAAAGGTTAATAAAATAAAGAAAACAAAATGTTGTCTTCCCCATTTTACTTTCATCACTGAAATTGCCATAAAAATAGAAAAGGAGAAGCTTGAAGCTTTGGCCTACATTTTGAAGATGCATGTAAGTTCATTTTAGTCCCATTTTTAATAATTTTTATGTTTTTAATATCGTTAAAACTAGGTCCAGCTAGCCTATACCTTCGATTTTGAAACTATTAAAGATTTTGAATGTTGCCATTGATGAAACTTGTGATTTTAGATGTTAAATGATGAAGTTGAAATATTAGTTGTTATTTAAAAGTATTTTATTAAGTGATTTTTGATGATTTTTTTGATTAGGGACTAATTTGTTAAAATAGTAAAAGTACAAGGATTTGATGTGAAATTGTTGCATGAATGGGCTGTTTTGGATGGCATAAGTATTCATCTAGGCTCAATTTTGGGTAAAAATGGTTAATTTGCATGTTTTGGGCTCAGGGACTAAATTGAATAAAAGTAAAACTTTAGGGGCAATTTTGTAAAAATGAAAAAAATGACCAAATTGCATGAAATATACTGTTTTAATGCCTAAATTGATAAATTGAATGAAATTATTAATTTAGTTCAAGATCAAGTGGAAAATTGAGGAAAATAAAAATTTACCAAAATGCCCTTAAACTTTGGTATTTCTGCAATTTAGCCAGGTAAGTTCGTATGAACTGAATTCTGTATAATGTTGATTAAATTGAATGATATTGTGTGATTTTATTGTGATTGAGTCAATATATATATGTTATTATGAAATCTATCATGTCATGAGATGATGGAAATTCAACGACATATGACAACTATCAAACCCCGTTTGAACCTTAGGAATTCGTAGTATACAAATGACATTTCATTAGGGTTTACGTGATTTGGCTATTGGTCCTGAATGTCCTACCGATGGCTGGGGCCCTGCATGTGTTGCGGATACGCCACAGCTCATGTGAGCTTACCGATTTACAACTCGTGAGAGCATACCGATCTACAGCTCGTGTGAGCATACCAATTTACAGCTCGTGAGAGCATACCGATCTACATCTCGAGTGAGCATACCGATTCACAGCTCGTATGAGCATACATGTACGGAATTTGATGGATTACAGTTATATGACTTAGCACACTATGTGTGAGCTATCCCGGGTATCCAACGGTATTTTAAATGGTTCAACGGGCATTATTCGAATATGAAGTGGTAAGAGTTCAATATGAACTAAGATATAGGTACATGTAAAATTCATTGAAATGGTGTTACATGGTATATTGAAAGTGGAAATGGATGTTATATGTATATGATACATGAATAAATGTTGTGCTCATCCATGTTTATAATGCTTATGTTATATGTTTATTTGGCTAACATGTTTGGTGTACATGCTAGCTAAGTTGTGGTTGGATTATGGCACGTTAAAATTATAAGTTATGCATTGAAATGGTAAATGCATAAATGGAAATATGCTTGTGATCATGAAAGGGTGTTCAGCTTTAATTTATGTAATTTCTATTGAAATGGTTTAGCATGCGATTAGTTCCAAAAAGAATTATGTGTAAATGCACTAGGTTGTGGCTATGGTTGAATGATATGCTTATGTCTCGTGTGATATGCATATGAAATGGGTGTGGAAAGGTAATGAAATAGTAAATTCATACTTGAAGTGTAAAATGATGAAAAAGGGAATGGTGAGTTGAATTGATGTTGCTATTTAAGCTAAAGATAGTAAATGCAATGGAAAGTAATGAAATGCAAATGAAAATTTTGAAAGGTTTTAAAGTTATTCAAAATACTACTATGCTAGGGATGATATGTATAAGTGATGCTGTGGATTTATTCACTTTATGAGTTGTTCAATATGGCCTCATGAATCTTGCGGTATCGGTATAGGATTATTCTTCATATGTATAGATTTCATATTTGAAATGGATTGATATGACTAAAGTTTATACGAGCTTACTAAACATTCATTGCTTACATGGTTATTTTTCCTTACTTTTCAGATTATTGGAAGCTCGATAGGGGTTGGAATCTAGTCGAAGATCCATCCAACTGCCCACCGGCTCTATCGATACTTTCGGATGTTTTGATTTTGGTTATAATGGCATGTATAGGCATTTTTTGGCTAATGTTTGGCCTATGTGTTTTGGTTGCTGAAATAGCCATATGGTTTGGCTTGTGTTATGGTATATTGGTAGTGATTATGGTATTTTTAATGTTGACAAAGGTTTGGTTATTTGGCATGTATGTAAATGTCTTTAAATTGGTTGGTATCATAGCTTATTATGCTAAAAATGTTTAAGTTAAAATGATTGATTAAGTATGCATATTATAAATGTCTTGTGGTTGGTATGAATATGGTAATTTTGGTACATTTGCTATAAATGACATACGTGATCTTTGGTGCAAACTATTGAATGGTATATTTGGTATGTTTTGTTAAAGTAAACAGTTTGTTGTTGATGCAAGCTTAATCAAAAGTTAGTAGAACACTTTGGGCTAATTTGAATATGTAATGGTATATGTTTAGATGATGAATTTGAGGTGCCATTGGGCATATTGGTTGTATGTTTTTATACCTTATTTGAATGGTTTGATTATGCATGGTTTTGGTGCATTTTGAAGGCTTGTAATGTGTGCAAAAGTGCTAGTAGGTACATGCTAAGTTGGGTAAGAAAAATGGCTTGAAAAGGGCCTACTTTTCGTCCACACAATAAGAAACATGGGTGTGTGTCTCAATTGTGTGTGACACACGGCCAGGCGACACGGTCGGTTTTCCTCTATAGCTTTCAAAGGGTTGCAAGTCAGGCTGTTACACGGCCTAGCACATGGCCGTGTGACCCCTGCAGTTTGTAAATGTTCATCTTTTTTCTGAAAAATGCTATATTTTTCTGACTTAGTCCCGACTTGTTTCTAATGTGTTTTTAGAGCCTCGAGAGCTCGTATAAGGGACAATGCGTATCTTATTGATTGGTTTTGCTATGATTGATGATATGAATTAAATGTTTTAAAATTTTTTATAGTTTTGAAATGTAAACTCCGGTAATGCTCCGTAACCCTATTCCGACGATAGATATGGGTTAGGGGTGTTACAACCAATATGCCCTTAGGCACCTCAAATGACATGTAAATATGTATAATCATGTACTCTATTTGACCAAAATACTCAACTAACTTATAAGCACATTTGCATCAATACATGCCATATAGTTACCTTACCAACACATACCAAATGGTACCAAATATACCACTCAATTACTAGCCTCAATATACATATATGTTTTCCATAACATAGTAGCAATTCAAAACAAGTTACAAGACTTATACAATATGCATATTCAAACCATAATTTCATCTTCTATAAATCAAGCATATCAATCCAAACATCAACCATTAGAAAGCTAATATTTACATGCCAAATATTAAACTCATACCATCATCAAAGTGCCAAAACACAAGCCAATCAAATGGTCATTTAACAACCAAAATACATGGCCATATTTGCCAAAATACCTATACATGCCATTATAACCAAAATTTAACAACTAAATGTACCATAAGAGCGAATGGATAGTGTGATATAGCTCCGACAAGCTTCCAACTCGAACGAGCTTCTGATTCACTATAAAACACCGAAAATAACATAGAGTAAGCATTAAGCTTAGTAAGTTCGTAAAACATAGAATTTAACTTACCATTAGTCATATAATAGATAAGTAAACAAGCATATCCCAATACAATTTGGCCAAATGCCTAAGCACATATACACCAACCATGTTAGCCATGTAATTACATATATATAAGCCAATAAACATAGATGAACATAACCATTGATCAAGTTCCATATACATGTATCATCCAATTCAATTTTTCCATATACCATGTAACAACATTTTTATGTAATTCATATGTGTTCTTGTAATAGTCTGTATTGAACTCTTACCCAATTCGTATTAGAATATTACCCATTGAACCATTTAGAATATCGTTGGATACCCGAGATAGCTCACATAGAGTGTGCTAGCTTATATAATTGTAATCCGTCAATTCATTTATTGAGCTGTGAATCGGTATGCTCTCTTGACCTGTAGATCGATATGCTCTCACAAGCAATAAATCAGTATGCTCATACAAGCTGTGGGTCAGAATGTAGCTACACAATGCTGCTCACATGAGCTGTGGAGTATCCGCAACACATGCAGGACCTCAGCCATCGGTAGGACGTTCAGGACCAGTACCCAAATCATGTAATCCTAATGACATGTCATTTGTATCCTATGGATTCCTATGGTTTCAAACGGGACTCGGTATTTGTTGAACTTCGTTGGATGTGCAACCATGTATATATGTAATAATTCAATATAAAACGATAAACACAATTTAATCACACAAACTTACCTCGACGAGTATACGTAGATACAGAGGCGATTAAATTGAGATTTTCTCTTTGCCCTGATCCAAAGTCGTACGAGGTTTGTCTTGATCTATACAGATAAATTTAACTCAATTTAATATATAATTCATTCAATTTAGCCCAAAAACATATTTTGACAAAATTACCATTTGCCCATATACTTTTAAGTCCTTTTCAATTTAGTCCCTAGTTCATAAAAATGGAAATTCATGAAATTCCACCACAACCCACTATAGCCAAATATCTATTAGGTCCCTAGCAAGCCATATATTTCATTTATTTCACAAATTAACCATGTAAAATTTCTATTTTTAAATTAAATCCCTAATTGATAATTTCAATAAAAATCACTTAATAAAAGTTTTTTATCTAACAAAAACATTCATTTTCAGTTGAAAGAAATGATAAAGATGACAACCTAATAGTTGTTTTATTTTATTTTATCATTTAATTACTTAATTACTTAATTAACCTTTAAAAACTTCACAAATTACACAATTGCCAAGCCATACTCATCCACTAACAACTCTAATGGTCTAATTACCATTTAAAGACTTCCAGTTAAAAGTTCTATAGCTATTTACTACATTCAGCTATTAGAATTCAACTTTTACACTTTACGCGATTTAGTCCTTTTTCTAAAATTGAGCATGTAAATGATAAAATTTCTTAACGAAATTTTTATACGGTACTAGTATCATACTTTAGGCAATAAAATAATCATAAAATAAACTTTTTGACTTCGGATTTGTGGTCCCAAAACCACCGTTCCAATTTCACTGAAAACGCGTTGTTACACCTTTAAATGCCAATGAGGACGTCACAGCAAATAAAGGAGTAATGTCCATGGCTATATTTGCCAAAATCTATGGAGTCGAAACACCAAAACAACCTCAGCATAGTAAGGCACCCACCTCCTCTGCCAAGCACTTTCCCACAGTAGAAGCCTCACCATCTCAGACATCCTTTGAAAAACAAATGTTGCAATCATTAGAGAAACTGTTGCAAAGAATGTCCCTATTTGAGATTCATCAATTTCAACTTGCTAAAGAGATGACAAAGTCCCAAGAACAGCAAGCATGCTACTAGTCTTATGTGAGGGACAAAGATATAGCTCTAAAATGATCCTTGTAGAAGAACTTCACGAAGCATATGACTGACTTCTCTAATTTCCCCAAAACTTTGCTACCATTTTCCAAGGCTAAGGAGGAACCAGTTGAAATCCACTCTGACAAGGCTGAATTCGCAAACATGAAAGCTACTCCGAACACAGTAAAAGTAGTTGAGGAGAAGCCTGAGAAAAAAAATCTCTAAATATTGAGAGTGCCGAAGATGAGCAAAATGAACCCACACCTACTGCTAAAACCACCCAGAAGGGCAAAGAAACTGTTCCACCCACACCACCTGAAGCCATGACTATCCAAGACCGTGAAATTATCGCATCATTAATGATATGACTAAGTCTGATAAAGAAGGGGAGGATGTGCCACTCCATTTAATGAAAAGGAAGTTGTGTTATAAGTACAGTGCACACAAATCCACCCACAGACAATGAAGAAATAATCACCAACATCTAAGTCAAGGGAGTTCTCTTCCCCTTATATACCCATGCATTCATATTTTTTTACTATGACATTTTCTGTATATATATTCATGCATTCATGTTACATAAATGTTCATGCATTGAGGACAATGCATTCTTTAAGTTCGGGGGTGTACTGAACATTTAGAATGCATCGCGTATTTAGTAAGCATGCTTATTTTAGTATAGGCATTCTAGTATAGCCAAATTTGTTTTGCCACGTAACTGCCAAGAACTAGTTAGACTATGATTAGTACAATTTTTACTTGTGATGTTCGATGATGAGCTTAATTCTTTAATAAACCTAGAACATGTGACAGTGGATTAGGTGAATTTCGTTTAGGTTAGGTTGCTTGAGAATCGAATACTAAAAAGGTAATATCCTAACCTCAATTACAATTGGACTATAGTGAGTTTCTTTTAATGAATTTAGAGATTCTTGAAGCTAAACTAAGTAAAATTGCCAAAGCATTACTTAAAGAATTACCAGTAAACACTCCAATGCTTAGAATTGCTAAATAGGTCAGCAACATTTTGTTTGCTCCATCGTGCTATTGGCTAGGAAAGCAGCTTAAGCAAGAATGTGTAATAAAGAAAAAGGATAATTAAGGGCACTCCATTGTAGTAATAGGCTAAGTAGCTAAGGTAGTTGTTTGCTCCATCCATCTTCTAAGTTAAAAGCCTAAGCTTCATTAGTGAATCCCATTCAGATCGTGACATGATTGAGTACCCGGTAATTCAGTGTATTTTCCATTGCGATTGTCGAGTCAAAGTATTGTGTAACGAGCTGAGCCCCTATTACTGATTGAAAAAAATTGAGTTTAGATAAAAGACGAGCAAAAAAATTAGGAGATACTAGCTATAGCTAAAATGCACAAATAAACACTGAGGAATTTTATTTTTTGGGTGAGATTCTCTGCACTACCTTTGCTAGGCAAACCTTTGAAACTTGAATAAGTTTTTAGACATAGAAGATTGCTGAGTATTGATGTATAAATTGTTCTTTGAATGGATTGACAGTAAAAGGTGGTTATATGAAATGGTAATTTTTGCATTCATGCATATTTGCTTGAAGGCAAGTAATGATTTAGGTTTAGGGGTGTGATAACTCTTGAAAAAAGTTCCAATTCATACTTTTAGACTTAGTTAAATGCTTGTACTTAGTTTTATTTTAGGTAATTGCATGATTATTTTTAGTTAATTGGGCATTGCATGTAAAGACTTGGGATGGTGATTACTTTAGTGCATATGTACTTTTACTTGTTAGTGGAAAGGCTTTGTGGTGGTTGAATGATAAGTTTAAGGGAGAAAGATAGAAAAGGATGGAGATTTGCCGAGGCATTATGAGAGATTGTCATGATAATGCTGAGGAAGAAAACTACAAATACCTAGTCATCAATTAGAGCATTCAGTAGTTGGCCCCCCACATGCATGTGTAATGGAAAATGTCCACCTCAAAATTAGGGAAAAAGTAATCATTGGCTAACAGCTTTTACCCTAGAGGAGGACCCAAGTATAAAAGAAAAGAGGAAGGAGGTCTGCCAAAAAAAAGAAGGCTGAAGAGGTATGGTTGTGATCGTTGAAATCAGAGCTTTAAAATTTATAAAACGAATGATCAAACCTGGAAACTAACTCTAACAACGATTAAAGGCAAGTGTACCTATCGAACAGTAGTATAGCTTAGGAAAGACTGGATTGTTGAACCCAAAGGAATTAAAAGTACTAATACTAACTTTCTTCTTATTATTTAGCCTTAAAAATAAAGTGAAATTACTTTAACCTAAATTAACGACTACTAAGCTAAAGACGCAAAGACAAAAAGAACGAATTGGGAAATAACTTGAAGAAAAGCTTAGTTGATTACGATGATACCCTCAGGAAGAATCCTCCTAGACTTCACTTGTTATTTAACATTGAACCATATGATTCCTTTACTTAGCTTGATCCGTGAGACTCCCTAACGTATATTAAACCCTCTCTCGAGGCAAATAACGTCTAACCCTAGGTTTATTAGTGGAACTCTCGTTCGCTTATAATAACCCCCTAGAATAGCAGTAAATCGATCTGTGGATTCCCTTATTAGGTTTCACCCTAGTCCGGCAAAATCTCGTAACCCTATCTCTAGGTGTTCGATCAACTCCGCTTAATTATGCTAGATTTACTCTTAGGCAGGGTCTATTCCTCCTCCACCTAAGCACATCTGATTTGGATTAAGCAACATAATTAAGAACAAACTAAGTAATTATCATATAATTCAGAAATCGAATAACAAAATTCATCTAGGTTTCATCCCCTTCAGGTATCTGAAGGGTTTAGTTCATGACAAATAAAGAAAACATCTCAAGAGAAAAGATAAAACAAAACATAAGAAATCCCTAAAACCCCCTTAAGGAATTGAAGGAGAAATCCGCCGTCTTAAGTATAACTCCGGCTTCTTGGGATGGATCAACTGGCTATCTTCGAGTGGTTCCCTCAACTCTGACCTTTCCGGCTTGGCTCTTTGGCCTAGCTTTGACGCCTTTTCAAAGGTGGTACTTAGGGGTTATTTATAGGCTCTTGGAATACGATTCTTTCTCCCTAAGTATCCTTTTCTGACTAAAATTGTCTAAAGCCACGACAGGGGCACGACCATGTCACACGCCCGTGTGGTTCGACTTCAGGCCGTGTTCGGATTTCTAGGTTGAGGCTTGGCCGTGTAAATCGGGGTTGAGGCCGTGTTCTAGATGGATGTTAAGGTACGGCCGTGTGGACTTTGGGTCAGGCCGTTTGGATTTCGTGATATGGCCCATTACTCCGTTTTGGGCCCGTTTTACGTTCTTTTTATCCTCGGGTGCTTTCCTAGGTATAAGACATGAAAAGAAAGGATTAAGAGCACCTTTTTACATAAATTGAGGGATAAATCATCCAAAATCATATTAAATGTGGGTCTAAAATATGTTATAATTACGGTTTATCAAATACCCCCACACTTAAGCTTTTGCTTGTCCTCAAGCAAAATTATCAACTTACAATTGAAACGAACTTTCCATAATTCACAATTCCTATCAACAATGCCTCGTCATAATTCATAGATAATTTATACATGGATAATTCAATTCAAAGAGTCCTAAAGATTCAAACAATGATAAGTCATTCATTTGTGATGAAAACGTAGGTGTTTCCCCTTATCTGAAATATTACCTTTGATTCGAAATTGACAAGAGTTAACATCCTCACTATAGATTCACTCAAATCACTCATAGTGTTTAAAGGTGAGGAAAAAGAAGCATTCATACGTCGAATCTGAAAAGTTAATCCCATAAGCTTGCCTGAAAATCAAATCTCCACCACTGTAAAATGAGATGATAAACAGATCAAAAGGTCTTTGTTAGGGTTGTAACGGGGCTAGGGTTAAGGTGTGGATAAAGGCTGAAATTAGAAGGTTAGAATCAACATTGAATTGACAAGTACCTATTTAATGAATACTGAATTAATATTTACATCAACTGATAATGATAATCCTAATAATACGAGCTTTTCTTTCGGAAAATAAACTTTAGCTGTATAAGCTCACCACTAATACTAGATATACTTTGAAATTTTTTTTTAAGAACAAACTAATAGTAAAGGATGAATTCAACTCATAGCCTAATTCAGTAACTTATCAAATCATATCTCGATTAAAAGGTAGTCAAAAGGAATGGTGATAACAAATACAAAGGGGTTTTTGGGTTATTAATGGGTGAGTCAATAAAAAGGGTTATTAGGATCAACTAGGTTCACTAGGGGTTAATTTATAAAGGTAGGCTTTTTAGTGGAGTGAATGGGTTAAGTCCTAGGTGCCTTTATCATTTCTATATATCAAATCATAAATGTGGTCTCGACATGTATAAATGAGGCAAGTTCTAGAATAACAGTTCAAAGTTGACACACTCATAATCAAAAAGTAAGCATGAAAAAGAATATATGCTCTGTAAGGCTCAAAATCTCACAAAAATTATTGGGTGTTTTGACATCAATCTCATAAATTTTAAATTTCAAAGCAATATTCAAATTTAGGTTAACAACCTAGCAAAAATTTTTAATTATTGAAAATTAGACTTATTATGTTTAATTCTCTAGTATCTTAAAATTTAACTATCAATGCACAATTATCAATGACTTAGTCTAAAACATGTTAATAAGAATCATAAATCATCAGAAATTTCATCCTAATTAGTAATTTGAAAATTTTACTTAAAAACAAGAGTAAATTTAGGGATTTGAGACTAATGAAAAAAGTTTGGCCGGATTTCAGAATAATGCAGAAAGTTAGGCCCTTCTTTTAAATAAATATTCACCCCCCACACTTAAGATGTACATTGCCCTCAATGTACAAAGATAGGCATAACATTTATGGGATAAATCAAAAGAGAAGGGGAAGGTGTACTCCCTGAATTATGGATGAGTTCCCGAAAGAGGTCGGTCTAGGTGACGAACCTATGCTAGATGAAGAAATTGGAGAGCTCGTAGAGGATTAGCCAGGGATTATTAAGACACATTTAAAATAACCTAAATATATAATTAAAAATAAGAAAGAAAATGGAAAGGAGACTAAGAAGGAAAATAAAAATAAAATAAAAGGTGGATGGACCGAAAAGTCCTTATTGAAGGATGGTTTGCAAGGTGGGTGTGACCTCTAGGGCTACGGCGGTGATGGCTGTGGTGGAAGTGGCGTGGTTATTGTGGTTTTCGATGTGATTCCCTAGCAGCCTGGCGAACCTGACACTAAGAAACTAAATTAAGTTAAACTAAACTAAGCATAAGATTGTCAAAGAGAAGGAAATTGAAGCAAAAGAGAAAAGAAAAATAAAAACTAATTAGTCTCAAAGATCATTGGCTTGGTGTTGAGACGAAGCTACCGGCATGAACTCATGTTGACCGTTCTTCTTTGAGAAGACTATTGTTGGCCTTTTTCGCTTCTTTTACATGATGTGGGATGGCTCAAGGATCTAGAGTTTTGATATATGCAGTGAAGCGTTTGAGAGGTAGAAGGTGGAAAAGAAGAAAAGAAAGGAATTAATAGGGAGAAGGGGAAGGGCTATGGGGTTTAAATAGGGGTTCAAATCTGCCACGTTCACACGCCCGTGGACTTAGGGCGTGTCGATTTACACGGCTGTTTCGCATGGCCGTGTGTCTCGTCGTGTTGAGACACCATGTTCGTGGTACAGCCAACCACGCCCGTGTGTCAGAAGTCAGTATGTAGACACGGTTGGGAGGCACGGGCGTGTTGCGTCCATGCTTGGCAAGTTAGTAGCTCCACACGATTTCAAGGCACGGGCGTGCCATTCTGTCGGTGCCCGTGGGGGAGAGTGGTTGGATCCATGACCTGGGGGAGTGGTTGAACTGGTTTGCACGGCTTCTACTATGTCAGTACGAAGATTCCGGTGGTCCACACGGTTACAGACACGGCCGTGTGTAAGACCATGTGACCTTGAGATTCTACACTTTTGGTCAGTTTAAATAAAAGAAAGAAGGGAGTAAAGAACTAAAAATAAAATTAAAAGAAGATAATGTTAGTGCTCGGGTTGCCTCCCGAAAAGCGCTCGTTTATAGTCTCAAGCCTGACTTTTCCTCGTAATTTTGTTTTTAAAAATCAGGGAGGTTTAAAGGTTTGAATATCTTGCCTCATGCTTACAGTTCTGTTTTCCTGATAAAGTTTAAGTTGAGAAGCGTTTATCTTAAAAGTGCCAAATGTTGGATTGCTCACCTCGACTATTCCGTGGGGGAAGATATCGTGTACCTTAAGAGGAGTTTCTCCCTTTGTTTTCAGGTCTGCTATGATGATGTGAGGATTTGTGTGGTCTAATAGTACCTGATCTCCTATTTTAAAGTGATTTGATGTTCCTACGAGTTCTTCTGGTGGTTCCTCCAGTTTTACTTCGTGTGGTTCTTCCTTGACGTGTGTCTTCTACTCTTCTAGTTTGTCGACCCTAAGGCTTTGTTCCTCGTGTAATTCCTCTTTGTTGATTTGGGGTCTATGAGTCAGCTTAGGTTTGTGTCCTTGTGATATTTCCTGCGATGAAAGCTGAATAGTTTGATTATCGTTTGAAGTTACTTTCTTACCTTCATCGTCTGTTGTCCTGGCCGAGTCAAGAGCTTGCAGCTTGATTGATTCATCACCTACGTGAAGTATAAGTTCTTCTGTGGCAACATCAATTTCAGTCTTCCTAGAATTAGGGGGATTGAATTATCCTCATCCATGTCTAAGACAACAAAATCTACTGGGAAAACAAATTTATTGATTTTTACAAGAACATCTTCAATAATGCCCTTAGGAATTCTGACAGTTTTATCAGCTAATTGAATGCTCATCCTAGTTTGCTTGGGCTTCCCTAGACCTAATCGTTTAAACAATGTATAAGGCATGACATTTATGCTTGCCCCTAAATCAGCTAACGCGTTATCAATAGTTAAACTACCAATTAAACATGGAATTGTAAAACTCCCTGGATCTTTTAGCTTCTGTGGTAGTCTATTTTGTAACATTGCCGAGCATGTTGCATTCAACTCCACGTAGTGCTCTTCGTCTGTTTTGTGTTTGTTTGTTAAGAGATGCCTTAAACATTTCCTCGAGTCTGACATCTGAAAAAGAGCTTCGAGAAGAGGTAAGTTAATATGTAATTTCTTTAAGAGTTTAAGAAACTTACCGAACTGTTCCTCTGAATCGTCTCTTTTTATTACTTCGGGATAAGGTATGCGAGGTTGGTACTCTTTGATTACCGATTTTAGCTTTTCTTGTACTACCTCTGTTTTACCTTCGTCTACCTTGTTTTCTGGTATTGTATTGGGTTCATCTAACCCTTTACTGTCCTGAGTCGTGATGACTTGAATTTGCTCCTTAGGGTTAATCTCCGTGTTACTCGGTAGACGCCCTTGCGATCGTTCTGACATCAGCTTTGCAAGTTGTTCGACTGCATTAGTGACTTCCTTGACTGACTTAGTGATTTCCATGATTCAGCTCTCATTGCTTTTGATTGTTTTCTCAGTTTCTTGGAAAAGTTTTTCTGTGTCTGCCGAAAATTTTGTCAGCATCTCTTCGAGGGTTGGTTTCTTCTCTTGTGGATAGGGCTGATTTTGGAAGTTTTGAGAAGGTTGTTGTCTTTGATTTCCTTGACCTCCCCATGAAAAATTTGGGTGGTTCCTCCAACCTGGATTGTAAGTATTACTATAAGGATTATTATTGGTTTTGCATAATCAAACATTGTGCGTGGAGCATTGTTTTCCCCCGCATCACGTGGTGGTGGGTTATTCTCGTCCATCCCTTTAGTAGGATTGGATCTGTCGTCTTGATCTTCCTCTGTGTAATTTAGGGTTCGCTTGATTTCTCGGCGATTCCTGCGAGCGGTAGCTTCGATCTCACTGTCGTATACTAAAGGTCCTCTCGGGTTCCTTCTAGACATAAACTAGAGGTACCTGCTAGGAAAAGAAAGAAAATTTAGCAAAAATTAAAATTTTAACCTAAAAATAAAATTGCGAAAAAATAAAAAAATAATGGCTAAAGTAATAAAAATAGAGCGTTCATAATATTTTAGTTCCCCGGCAACGGCACCAAAACCTTGATCGCTGAAATCAGAGCTTTAAACTTTATAAAACGAATGATCAAACCTGGAAACTAACTCTGACAATGATTAAAGGCAAGTGTACCTATCGAACAGTACTATAGCTTAGGCAAGACCGGATTGTCGAACCCAAAGGAACTAAAAGTACTAATACTAACTTTCTTCTTATTATTTAGCCTTAAAAATAAAGTGAAATTACTTTAACCTAAATTAACGACTACTAAGCTAAAGACGCAAAGACAAAAAGAATGAATTGGGAAATAACTTGAAGAAAAGCTCAGTTGATTACGACGATACCCTCAGGAAGAATCCACATAGACTTCACTTGTTATTTAACACTGAACCATATGATTCCTTTACTTAGCTTGATTCGTGAGACTCCCTAACGTATATTAAACCCTCTCTCGAGGCGAATAACGTCTAACCCTAGGTTAATTAGTGGAACTCTCGTTCGCTTATAATAACCCCCTAGAATAGCAGTAAATCGATCTGTGGATTCCCTTATTAGGTTTCACCCTAATCAGGCAAAATCTCGTAACCCTATCTCTAGGCGTTCGATCAACTCCGCTTAATTATGCTAGATCTACTCTTAGGCAGGGTCTATTCCTCCTCCACCTAAGCACATCTGATTTGGATTAAGCAACATAATTAAGAACAAACTAAGTAATTATCATATAATTCAGAAATCAAATAACAAAATTCATCTAGGTTTCATCCCCTTCAGGTATCTGAAGGTTTTAGTTTATGACAAATAAAGAAAACATCTCAAGAGAAAAGATAAAACAAAACATAAGAAATCCCTAAAACCCCCTGAAGGAATTGAAGGAGAAATCCGCCGTCTTAAGTATAACTCCAGCTTCTTGGGGTGGATCAACTGGCTATCTTCGAGTGATTCCCTCAACTCTGACCTTTCCGGCTTGGCTCTTTGACCTAGCTTTGACGCCTTTTCAAAGGTGGTACTTAGGGGTTATTTATAGGCTCTTGGAATGCGATTCTTTCTCCCTAAGTATCCTTTTCCGACTAAAATTGTCTAAAGCCACGACAGGGGCACGGCAATGTCACATGCCCTTGTGGCTCGACTTCAGGCCATGTTCGAATTTCTAGGTTGAGGCACGGATGTGTAAATCGGGGTTGATGCCGTGTTCTAGATAGATGTTAAGGCACGGCCGTGTGGATTTCGTGATATGGCCCATTTACTTCGTTTTGGGCCTGTTTTACGTTCTTTTCATCCTCGGGTGCTTTCCTGGGTATAAGACATGAAAAGAAAAGACTAAGAGCACCTTTTTACATAAATTGAGGGATAAATCATCCAAAAGCATATTAAATGTGGGTCTAAAATATGTTATAATTACGGTTTATCAGGTTGATTGCAAAAAAAAAAAAATGGAGCTTCGACAGAGGTCTTTTTGTGGCAAGGAGGGTAATTTGAGCTATTGGGAGTTTGGGTGAAGACGCGCACCATATGCAAAGTTGGGGTAATTCGTGTTCTGAACCTAGATTTCTTCCTCTGCAATTTGCTCTAAATTTGCTTATTTAAATTGTTATTTTGGGATGTTGATGATATTAAAATACTTGAATTTGCATAGCCCAGTCACGAGATAACTTAGCACAGTTGAGGATTACTTTTGATTATGTTTTAACCCTGATTAATGTTTATGGATGAATATGATTCAATTTACTACTTTATCGGATGTTTATTTCTATTTATATGCTTATTAGGGTATTGATAAATGCTTGATAAGTCTGAAAGTAACTTAATATCAACAGAGTTAGGTTGCTTGGACCAAAATTGGGTAATATAAGATAGCGTTGAGCGAAATGCTCGTGTAAACTCTAGATATAGAGATTTACCTTATATGATTTAGAGGATTGTGCTTTGGTCATGGTTGCTAATTCTTAGCCTATAGATGTACAGTGTCTTAGGGGTGAGTAGCTTTAGGTCTTACTTTCGACAGAGGTAGACCACGTTAGTACCAAATCGAGCAGTAGGTTACCATATCTTTGTCATCGCATTGTTCCTGGGTTAAAGGTAATTCATTCGTAATCCCCGCCTTTACAATTAATATTCCCAACTTGCTAGAATCCTTAGTGTTTTTATTCGATTTGTTGAAATTGCAATCTATGATAGTACATTTTATTACATTCAATTTTAGTGTGTTAATTGCATTGTTATTTCTCAAAATATCATCCGATTCATTTATATTTTCTAGTCAATTGTGATAATTTAGACAAAGAATACTAATCCAATCCTCGTGGGAACGATACTTACTCGTCACTTTATTACTTGATTCGACGTGTATACTTGCACAATTCACACATCATATTCACATGTGACAAGTATGTTTCTTAGATTATTATGTAATAGTCACAATATTACTCATAGTGATAATTATGTATATGATCCTTAGACTTGAGATCATCATTGTCCCAACATCGTGAGTCGTATATTTTGATAAATTCAAATGTTTACCGTAATAGTTTGTATTATAAATATTGATGTTGGATATACCACAATCCATGTAGTGGATATGGTTGATTAAGATAAGATTTACCCCTCCTGCATAATAGGAGCAATATCTTAGGCCTCTTGATGAAGTGAAACTAGAAATGCATGGCCATGCTCAAATAAGTTGATATGAGATATTACACTTATTTGGTTATTGTAGTCTACTCAGAAAATCAAGAAATATGATATTGGACTATACAAGTGTGACTATTCCATCACTTGTGTCCAATCTAGATATTAAGGATAAAAGGATAAAATACATGAAAAGATTACCACATAAAGGTTTTGTCAAATCACAGCTTCTTGTAACTTGGTTAGCAATGATGCATTGCTAGATGTCACTCATTGCTTATAATTTTAGAAACATTCTAGCATTACTACCAACATTACAATAGCCTACATGGTCACACCATATAGTTGAAGCGAACAAAATCCAAATACATTTGGTATTGTATTTAGCTGTCACATGAATTAAATTAATTTTTGAATTAATTTAATTTGATAGTTAAATATTAAACACATTATATGTACAAACTTGTTGTACACAAATAGAGAATATGGATAAAATTAATATAGAAATTTGATTCATACAAAATATTAATTATATTTATTTTATCAAAATTATTAATGCAAAGAGTTATAATAATTTTGGTCAAAATATAAAAGGACATGGAAAGTGATATTCTTTTGGAAAGAATATAATCTTTCTCTTGACTTTCCATTTATTTCTCCAATAATAAAGGAATAATCCCGTTTTTATTTTCTGAGATATTATCAAAGAAAATAAAAGGGAAATGAATCCCTTAGCATGTTAGGGTTACCAAAAAAACAAAAATAAAAAAAGGTCTAGCAGCCGTTCTTGAAAATTCTCTAAAAAGGTCAAGAAAATTTTGTTGTTCATTCTTTAACTGGGTATATTACGTAGAGCTCGAGACATTACTATTGCAATTTGGAATCGGCATCTCTGAAAGGGATCCTATCAACAAAGTCATTCATCATTTTTTAGTTGAGAATGTTATATTTTTTACCCTTGTTTCAACTCGATTCATTACTCCTACATGGGTCCTTGGTTGATGATCGTCGAAATAACTTTTCCACTGTGCTATAAGGTGTACCAACGATCCAACAATATGGTCTTCAGTTGACATGGCCATGGACTTCCATATCAGAATTCGTGCTTACTATACCGACTTACTCAAAGACACAAGCAGACTCATCATGCATACTTATGCAACTCATACAACTTATGCACAGACTCCTCATGCCATTTACTCATGCAGAGGCTCCATCGTGCTTTTAGACATGTTTATGCATGTACATAGTTACTTATAGTAGATAGAAACATACTTTCAGGTGCATTCTTTATGCTTACACTTTCTCTAGTGGAACAGAAACATATCATCAAGCTTACGCCTTCTTTATACATTCATCGTGCACAAATTTCTTTTTTTTTTAACAGAGGCATATAACATTACGCAAGCATCACATGAAAGTTCATGAAGCATTCATCTTCATAGAATCGACATATTACATTTGCATGCCTTTCTTTCTCATTTCACAAGACAGTCATTAACACAGATAGATCAACATATAAACATACAAACATACATGTATACACAAAGAAATTAGTTAGGCATTCGCGAGGTACTCACAGGACCCTTACGATATCCTTACATAATCCTCACATTTTGTAGCTTCAAACATCATATCTGAGTTTCCATCGAGTAGATCAATAACCCTTAAATGTTAAACCACAAAAAACTCATCAAGATCTTTCCATCTAGTTCATTTTTTCTCACTTTCAACACTAGAATCGTACAAAAAAAGCTTTACCATTTTCGTTACTAAGCTAAACAGATATGCTCTCATGGCAGTAAGGCTACGAAACTTACCTTAACAAGGGCATCTCAAATCTTACCCTCTCATTCCAAGCTCATCCTAAAGAATGAGAGGTTTTTCCCTTCAGTTCACCTTTATATAGATGGAGAATAATTTATGGGGAAGGAAGGGAACAGTGCCCAGCATTCACCCAATTCTTAGATATCTTTCTTTGTCCCATTAGATGGGCGACACATGTATTAATCCATGTGATCACCAATCAAATGCATGACAGATGTAAAGACTAGTATACGAAAACACATATGAGACTCACCTTTGGGTCTCAGCTCGTCCCTTATCCTTAGTCATTTCATTAGAGCGTATCTAATTGCATAGCAATTCACACTTTGGCACATCATACCTTTAGGAGAGATCTTTGTATTACTGTAACAGCCCTTACCCATATTCGACGCCGGAATAGGGTACGAGGCCCAATACATACTTTGGAAGTGGTCCGGGACTAAACCGATATCTTTGGAAAATTTCACAACACTTAGAAAATTTTTCTTCAAAACAAGGTCAGACTCAATATACATCCTCAACAACTCTTATACATGCATAATTATATCTAATTATCATACCATACCATTGAGCCAAACCTAGCCATTCGACATCAAGACTACTAGCACATTCAACCATTAGGTATTTAGGCCATAACCCACAACTCATCATGTATCATACAAACACAGCTCACATCACAAGACATTGGCATATAAATAATATATATAGGCATACAATCAATTAGCCAATATAAGCCAATTAGCATGGCTACATACTACAATAACCTTTAACCATTACAAGCCAATACATTTGAGCAAAACATAGTAACACATACACAAAATGAATAAGTCCCTATACATGCCATAGACTTAAATTACTTGAAGGCATTGATACCAATCAAAAGCTTGATAGTGTGATATAATCTCCGACGATCTCCAACTCAAGCTAGCCTCTGTGACACTATAGGAAAAAGGAAAGGAAGGGGGGTAAGCTATATAGCTTAGTAAGTTAGCATGTAAATAATAAGAAATTAATTAATATGTTTTTACCAATCCTCACAATATGTTCTCA
The DNA here is from genome assembly GCA_005393395.2 of Gossypium australe. Taxonomy (NCBI): domain Eukaryota; kingdom Viridiplantae; phylum Streptophyta; class Magnoliopsida; order Malvales; family Malvaceae; genus Gossypium; species Gossypium australe. Next base: position 93,125,850 of record CM016626.1, on the reverse strand, counting down.
AGGTAATACAATTATAATTGCACAAAATTTCACTATTTACTTATGTTCATCTCAAGCTATCTACTCGAGTCATAGTCACTAAATTATTTATATCTTGAGTTACAGAACTTCAAATTAAGATCTGAAATTTTTTCCTAAAACTAAACTCACATATATTCTTACTATAAAAGTTTTACAATTTTTGGTTTAGCCAATAAGTACAGTTTATTCATTAAAGTCTCCCCTGTTTCGCTGTCCGACAGTTCCAACCCCTCTACACTAAAAATTAATTATCTCATCATAAAAAATTTGGATAATGTTCCTGTTTGCTTCTCTTGAAAGTAGACTAATTAGAAAATTTAATCATATAAATTATAAACCATAATTATTTTTATACAATTTTTAATGATTTTCCAAAGTTGGAATAGGGGATTCCGACATCATTCTGACCCTGTCTCACAAAAATTCGAATATCACAGAATATGAAATTCTTTTATTTACACCGTTTCTTTTATGTGAAAATAGACTCATTCAGATTTAGTTTCTTATTTTATTCAACCTCTAATTCAATTTCCACCATTTTTGGTGATTTTTCAAAGTCACATAACTGCTGTTATCCAAAACTGTTTTGTTGCTAAATTTACTCTTTCATAATTTCACTAACTCCATTTCATCTTACCGAAGGTTCGATCAAATATCGAGCACATTGTTCATAAATTTTCACAATTATACCTGCACTTATTCATCACATAATCATATTCAATTACACTTAGTCGTTACATGATCACATGTATTTTCACTTAGTCAATTTCTCGTTGAACTCATTGGAATAATAACAGATACACGGTGGCCTGCACATAGTACCACCCTTGTAGCCGAAGTTATCTAGTGCACATAATAGCCTACACTTAGTACTACACATGTGACCAAAACCATCACTTACACATAGTGGCCTGCACTTAGTACCACACTTGTGATCGAAGCTATCGGGTACGCATAGTAGCCTGCACTTAGTACTACACACGTGACCTAAAATCTTATCGTATCTCTCTTGTACACACCGTGGCCTACACTTAGTACCACACATGTGATCTAGCTACCTCATTCGTATCTTTTCTATTCCAAAGTTCAACCGGGAATTCTCACTTTTCAACATTTTACCAATTCATCCATAATCAATCACAATTCATAATTTACATCAAATAATTACTCCATATTCAACCATATCTCATATAATATAAAAAAATATTAAACCATAACTAAAAAACGATGTATTATTTATATACAAACTTACCTCGGTAACACAACCGGTGAAAAGGACTTATTCGTCATATTCTTTGTTTTTTCCCCGTTCTAAGTCTGAATCTCGTTTTCTTTGATCTATAACAACACATTTAACTCATTTATTCATCCTAGTACTCAAATTAGCCTTCACATTTTGGAAAAAATTTACATTTTTGCCCCTAAACTTTGTCATATTTACACTTTTGCCCCTAGGCTCGTAAAATAATTTTTATTCAATTTCCTTGTATTTTAAGCCTTGCCGAACCATTTTCATAACTACAACAGCCCACAATTTCCACTAATTCACACTTTTATGACAAATTTCATAACTTTTACAAATTAGTCCTTTTAGGCATTTTTACCGAAAATCACTTAGTAAAAGTCATTTCTCTAACCATAAACATGCATTTTCTACCATTAAACACAAAAATACAACATATTCATCATGGTTCAAAACCCTAGACTTTAACCATATCTCAAATTAGTGGTAGAAATAGATAGATCTTGTAACGAGGATTTCAAAAACGTAAAAATCATTAAAAACGGGGCAAGAATGGACTTACAATCAAGCTTAGAAGCTTTATAAACCCCAGCCATGGTTTCCCCTTGTGAAATTCGTCCATGGGGTTGAAGATGGACAAAAATTGGCATTTAATTTTGTTTTTAATTTATTTTTATTACTAAATGACCAAAATGCCCCTAACTTAATAATATTCTATTTCACCTATTTCATGTCCATTTTTTGTCCAACAAATTAACCAATGGTCTAATTATCATTTGAGGACCTAAAATTTAAAATTTTATAGCAATTGGACACCTCTAACATGTAGAACTCAACTTTTGCACTTTTTACAATTTAGTCCTTTTGACTAAATTGAGTGCCCAAACGTCAAAATTCTTGAACGAAATTTTCATGATATCTTTTTGTGAAATCATAGACCATAAAAATAAGATTTTCCTCATCGAATTTATGGCCCCAAAACTACTATTCCAACTAGGCCTAAAATCGAGTTGTTACAATTACTATTTGATTATAAATTACATGCCCACATACACGCCAGGAGCTTCAATGAGGCAGAAAATGCTTTATTTACTTATAGACTTCAAAGCTCGCAATACATCAGGCATTACTCCACCTTGACTTTGCCTAACCCTCCAACCTTTTTCTTAGCTCAGAGGAGTTTTCCTATCTTTCTTCAACCCTACTTTACCTTAGAGAAAGAATGTATCTTTCTTGTCTTAAACGCTTTGACTTGTTCATTGACTTTATTGGGACTTATCCAATGTCACATTAGTCAATTGGTGGTCTTATCCAAATCTTCCCAATTCCAAAAATACTAATCAAGTGATTTCCTTTGGTTCTTAACTATTTTAGTTCATGTTCAGTTGAGCTTTCATTATTAATTCCTTATAACTTAACCGGCTTAAGGCCATCATTACTAAATGCCCTCACTATTGACATAAACTTCTCAACAAAAGATTTATTTCTTCATTACCTATAATAGATTTCACCCATCCCATTCACACCAATCAAAGGGTTTTAGGGTGAATTACTCCTCACCAGACATAACTCTTAATCCTTATATGCTACTTTAGTGTCCGCCAAAATTTAGGCATCACAGCAGCACTCAAAATGGTTTTTTATCTTTATACTAGCTTAAACACCATTTACTTCTAACTCGTCCTATCCGACCCATTCTTGAAATAGTATCTGGATATTAAGATTATGCATAAGGAAAGGTGTATAAATATCTGTAAGTGTACCGCATGTGAAATGTACTTAAAAATATCAATATTTGAAATTGAACTATACTTATTTACGAATGTACTGAGATATGGATAGTATCTACCTATGCACTAAACACAGTCATAAAATGTGGTAGCTTGTGTAATAGCTCGTTTTTCAGTAGTACAAAAAATAATGGTTTCGGGGCCACCAAATCCGACAATTAAGTTCGTAAATATTATTATTTAATATTTACAAGTCAAACATGGTTTTAAAAAGGTTTTTAATATAATAATTTTTGTTATATAAGCAATTTATTAAGTTCAAGTGGTAAGACCTTAAGGTCAAGTGGTTTTAGAAAATGAGGTATCGAGGCCTTGTTTTTATAAATCGAGCCATAAATATTTTTATAAATATTTACGGAGAGTCATTAAGGTGGTATTAAAGTTTCATTGAAAAATTTTAACGTTTCAATAGTTAATTAATTAAAAAGGACTAAATTGTAAAAGATGAAAAATTTGATCGTTATTTGATTTGAGTTATTAAATGGTTAATTATGGGAAAAAGAAAAGAAAAATGGACTTAAATGGTAATTAGACCATTCAAGGAGTTAGTGGACAATTATGGGCATGAGATTGGTGTTTTATTTAATTATAAATTAAGGTTAAAATGGTAATTTGATAATTAAATTAAAATAAAATAAAACCAAAATGTTTTATCATCATCTAAATGCCTTCTTCACCTATTTGGAATGGAGAAAAACTCCATGGAAGACCTTGAAGCTTCGGTCTACCTTGTGATGATGCATGTAAGTCAATTTTAGCCCCATTTTCAATAAGTTTTATGTTTTTGAGATCGTTGAAACTAGGTCCAACCAACTCGTACCTTTGATTTTGAAACTGTTAAAGATTGTGAATGTTTCCATTGATGAATCTAGTGATTTTTTTATCTTAAATGATGAATTTGAAATATTAGTTGGTATTTAAAAGTATTTTGTTAAGTGATTTTTGATGAATTTTCTTATTAGGGACTAAATTGTTAAATTAATAAAAGTACAAGGATTTAATGTGAAATTTTTGCATAAATGTTGTTTTGGATACCATGAACATTCGGCTAAGCTCAATTTTGGGTAAAAATGGTTAATTTGCATGTTTTAGGCTTAGGGGCTAAATAGAATAAAAGTAAAAACTTTAGGGGCAATTTTGTAAAAATGAATAAATTGCATAAAATGAATTTTTTTACTATCTAAATTAATAGATTGAATGAAATTATTAATTTAAATCATGATCGGGTGGAAAATCAAGAAAAATGGAAAATTACCAAAATGCCCTATATTTTAACATTTATGCAAAATAGCCAAGTTCTTATGAACTAAATGCTATATAATGCTGATTAATTGAATGTTAGTATGTGAATCTATTGTGATTGAATCAATTTATATATGTTATTATACAATTTATCGAGTAAAGAAACAATGAAAATTCAACGACGTACGACGACTACCAAGCCCCGTTTGAGCCTTAGGAATATATAGGATACAAATGACATGTCATTAGGGTTATCATGTTTTGGGTGCTGGTCCTAAACGTCCTACCGATGGCTGAGTTTCGGCATTAGTTGTGGATACTTGACAGCTTGTGTGAGTAGTACCATGTAGCTATGTTCCGACCGACAGCTTCTCTGAGCAGACCCAAGTTACTATGTTTCGGGTGCTAGTCTTGAATGTCCTACCGATGGGTAAGGCCTGGCATTAGTCGCGGACACTCGACAGCTTGTGTGAGCAACATCATGTAGCTTACAATCCAACCGACAGCTTGTGTGAGGAGGCCCATTTTATAGCTCGTGTGAGCTACGACTATATGTTTAGCACACTTTGTGTGAGCTTTCTCGCATTTACGATATTATTCTAAGTGGTTCAATGGGCAGACAAAGGAAAGGAACGATAAGTGTTCCGATTGGCAATGTTATGAAAGTATGGAAAGGTATGAGTTGCTGATGATTAAAGTGTCTATAGCCATGTTCAAGAAAAGTATGAATGCTTATATGCTATATTCATGGAAGTTATTTTATCATGTGGTGATTTATTCTAAATTATGTGTTATTTCATGAACTTGTGAATATGGTTAATGATATATTATGTCTTATGTGTTGTGCAAATGAAATGGTAAGTTTTTAATATGAATTAAGATAGGTCTGCATAAAACTCATTGAAATGGTGATATATGAAAAACATGATATGTTATGAGATGAATGATAAATCCAATTGAATTGTGCTCAAGTATAATGGTTATCCATGTCAAATTCATATGAATCATGTTTAAATGAACTAACATATGTTGTTAATGTGCTTAGGCTTATGCCAAGCTTGTGGATATGATTGATGTTTATGATTATGCTTGTACTATGTATATGTAACGGGTAAGAAAAGGGAATGAAACGGTAAGTATGTAATTGGGATGTATTATGATGTTATAAAAAGTTTAATGTGATAAATGATGTATTTGTATGTGAACAAATTGCATATGCTATGGATGAATATATCTAAATCAGGGATAAATATACTAAGTCGAAATTGATAATGTCGCTTAGGCTTATGATAAGCATTAAGTACGGAATGGAAAGTAACTAAATTGAAAGGTGTATAATCTTATAGAAAGGTTGATGGTTATACATTATGTCCCATAAAATCCTATCACATTATGAATGATAGATATACGCGACATTAATGAATTTACTCATTTGTAAGTCGATGATCATATAGAATTATGGATTTTGGCATTGGCATAAGTTTATATCTATTCTAATAAGTTTATTATAGAAATGGAATTCTTATGCTTAAAGTTTATAAGAGCTTACAACGCATACATTGCTTACGTAGTTATTTTCCTTTACTTTACAGATTATAGGAAGCTCGATCAGATTGGAAGCTAGTAGGAGATTCATCACACTATCCATCGATTTTATCGGTAGATTTTAATGCTTTGGTCGTGGTTATAATGGCATTTATAGGTGGACTATGTCTAATGTCACAGACCGAAATTGACCCTAATCGGAACGGTGGTTTCAGGACCACGAATCCGAGTCTGAAATATTTTTTTTATATTATATTATGTGCTCATTATGTGTAAATTAATATGTGTGAAAGTTTCGTAGAAAAATTTTATCGGTTGTGTGTTTAATTTAGAAAAAGGACTTAATCGCGTAAAAGGTAAAAGTAGCAAACTATAGTAAAAAGTGCCTAGTTGATGATGGCTTTTTAAAGTGAGGTATTAAAAGAGTAAATAGCCCAATTTTAGATGTAGTGGGCGGCATATGTCTAATCTACCCTTAAGTTATATGTTGTGAAATTTTATATTATAAGGTTATATTAGTAATTATTTTAATGGCATGATATATGTTAAAATAACATAAAAAATAAGCCATCATCTTTATGCTCTCTCATGGCCGAATGTAGCTAAGAAAAAGGGGTTGAAGAAGCTTTGAATTTTCGACAACTATTTGGTTCAATTAGGTAAGAATTTTAGCTCGGTTTTAGTTAATTTTTACGTTTTTGAGATCGTTGTTTCGAACTGTAGCTGACCCATGTTAAAATTTTTAAGAATAATCTTGTATAATGTTCGGCCTTTGCTATGCTCTTGTGATTTTTGGTGTTTTATAATTTTATGTAAATGATATGTTAAAGATTAATATATATTGAATTGGAAATTTTAGTAAATTTGAGTATTTTGGGCTAATTTGTAAAAATAAAATTTTTGAGGGACTTGTTTGCAAAAATAAATGAAATGTATGCCTTGGTATGAAGGTATAGAAGATTCGGCCCTAGAGTATTATGTGCAAATTATGTGTATTTTGTGTTTTATGCAAATAGGACTAAATTGTAAAAATGTGAAACATTAGGGGTAAAATAGTAATTTGCCCATTTATGTGTTTTGGGACTAAATTGAAATGAAATGTGCTTGAATGAGATTATTTTTGATATGTTTAGATCAAGAACAAAGAAAAACGGATTTGGATCGGGGGAAGTCGAAAGTTATCGAATAGTCGGTATACGCGGTTCGTCGGTAGTCGAAGTAAGTTCTTAAGTTAAAGTTCGTTAAGTTGATAATTAAAAATGTATGAAATCAAATTATGTGATTAGTTTGGGTAAATAGCATGAGATAGCCGAATGTGTATGTTTAATTTTGGAATGAATATATGTTTTTGAATACAATGTGAATTAGTATACTTGACATGACAGATGAATTGATTGTGTAAATACGATTGGCTAGTAATGTATGTGTTGAGAACTGTGAGATGATGAATTGAGTTGATAAATATATCAGGCTCTGTGCCTAGTAGGCCTTGTGCTGGTGTTGTATATCAGGCTCTGTGCCTAGCAGGCCTTGTGCCGGTGTTGTATATCAGGCTCTGTGCCTAGCAGGCCTTGTGCCGGTGTTGTATATCAGGCTCTGTGCCTAGCAGGCCTTGTGCTGGTGTTGTATATCAGGCTCTGTGCCTAGCAGGCCTTGTGCCGGTGTTGTAAATCAGGCTCTGTGCCTAGCAGGCCTTTTGCTGGTGTTGTAAATCAGGCTCTGTGCCTAGCAGGCCTTGTGCCGGTGTTGTAAATTAGGCTCTGTGCCTAGCAGGCTTTGTGCCGGTGTTACATGTAACACCCCAAACCCGGACAAGACACCACGTCCGAATCTGGTATGCTACGGGGAAAACCATTTTGGAAAACTAGATTTCTCGTTTAAAAGCTGAGTGAAAACACAGTGTGTTTGAAACAGATTTGAGCAGTCTTGTTTGAAAAACAGTTGATGTATTTGAAATCCAGGGATTTTGAAAACATTGCCAGAATTTGTAGTTAAAACGAGTTATTACCATTTAAAACCTTATTAGTTTCTTAGTGATACATAGAACACTTTTAAACTTAGAAGAACTACAAGTTTGAATTGAAAACCATTTGTATTTGTTTATCAAAAGACTTTGTGTGATACCCGATGGTATAATTTAAAACACGTTGCGTTTTAGTTGTGAAAACTTTATCTTTCCATATTTTAGTAAAATTTATTCCAAGTTACTTTGTTAAGCATATTAAAAATCAATTTAAAGCATAAGCAACATAAACTATAACTTAAAAGGCCTTTTACAAATCCAAATAGAAACCCAAATAAAAGTAAATAACTAAAGTACCCAAAATATAGAGTCTGAGTAAAGACTTTATTCAGCATGGCATAAGCACCCCGAGTCCATCCCGGCTCCAAGTCCGCATCTACGAATCACCTGAAATGTCAAAGGAGAGGGTGAGTCGAGTGACTCAATGTGTAAACCCCGCTCCCGAAGAAACAACATGCTAACACACATCATACATAGCAACATGATTAATGCAACCCGATCCTAACCATCCATATCGCCTCGTCTACCCCGTGTGGTACCAAACCACTGGTGGTGCCAAACCACTGGTGACATATAGTCACAATGTGCTACCAAAGCACTGGTGTCCCAAAGACACAATATCCGTCAATGTGCTACCAAAGCACTGGTGTCCCAAAGACACATTTGTGCTACCAAAGCACTGGTGACCGAAGTCACAAATCCAATGATGATGGGGCCAACCCATCGTGTGTTACCAAAACACTAGCAGACGATCCCATATCTCAAGTGGGGCCAACCCACGGTGGTCAAACCACAGGGACAAGTCGCAATGAGGTGCCAAACCTCTGGTGTCCCAAAGACACAATGTGCTACCAAAGCACTGGTGACCGTAGTCACAAATCTGGTGATGGGGCCAACCCATCGTGTGTTACCAAAACACTGGCGTCAATCCCGTATAATCATCTGTGGGGCCAACCCACTGTGGTACTAAGCCACTGGGACGAGACGCTGAGGTACCAAACCTCTGGAGGTGCCAAACCTCTGGTGACCCAAAGTCACAAAGTGTGCTACCAAAGCACTGGTGCTCGTCAGCACAAAATATCATACTCCCTCCTCTCATATCACCCATCAACATGCCAAACTCATGTAATCATGCATATCATACTATCATGCATATCATGCCAATATGTCTAATCTCGTACCCCAAATCATATATTACCACAACCATGATATCATATAAATCGTCAATAAATAGTATAACAATAACGATACTGACTTACCCGAGTCCAGAATCATACCCCTAAGGGTATCATAACAGTCACCACTGTTTCATTAGACATCACACAGATTATTAAACATATTACTAAATATAAGTGTGTTAGTAAACACACCTGATAGTTACGAGTCTAGAATCCCAACCAAAGCGATCTAGATCCCTTCGACGACTAGCTCCTACAATCGGCCAATATCGAATTAGGCACTATGACATTCGGCCAACAACCCCATAGACCAAAAGGATTAATACTTAACCCTTACCTTGCAAATGTTTGGTTTCCTACCAAACCCGAACCAACTAATAGCCTCTTTGATAATCGGCCTTCACCTAGAAATAGAATCACAGTTAATCCTTTATCAACCAAGACTAAATCGAAACCAAGAAATTAAACTAACAGCAACCAATCACTTCCCCCCTCACTTACCAATCGGTTAACAAAGAACAATGATTTCCTTGCTTGCTTCCTTACTCCAATGATCCTATACAAGATGATTACCAAAGGTTAACATCCTTCCATAACTAAAATTAACGCATTGAGATCAAAGAAATGACCATTCGGTCAAGAGTTTACCCATACCAATCGAGTGAAACAAGGCCTCCAAAACACCACTGATATTCGGCCAAGAGACTATTAGGGAAAGGGAAATATTCGGCTATGTTGAACACAAATAAAAACAAGGAAATCGGCACTAAGTGTTTAACACTCTTGTTTTCGGTTTAGGATTAAAAGAGAAAGAAAGAACATAGGTGAGAAGAAATGGAGATTACGGCACTAGTATTTGAGAAAATAGAAGAACGTTTGGGGCAAGTTGATATGGTTTCGGCTAGCAAGAGAAGAGATGGAAAATGGTTTGGAGAGGTGGAGTTTCGGCTTGCAAGGTTTCAACAAAGAAAGAAAGTGTAGGTGGGATGATAGGTTCGGCTTAGCTCACCTGAAGAAGAAAAAGAATAGAAGATGCTTGGAACTTTCGGCCACACCACTCAAAAGGCAAGGAATTTCGGCAATCAAAGTTTCAAAAGGAAGAGAAAGGAGATTGAAGAAGCTCGGTTTTAGCACACTTGAGCAAAAGAAGAGGAATGGAAAAACTCTTGAAATTTCGGGTGGCTTTTTGACAAAAGAAAGAAAAAGAACAAAGATGCTTCACAAAAGCTTTTGGCCGAAAATGCACAAAGTGAGAAGTGCATTTCGGCACACCTCCATTCCCACTACCCAAACCGTCCACACTTCCCCCCAAACCCCACCAACATTCGGCCATATCCCTTAATTCACTCACCACCACCCATTTCAAAAGACATGACCAAGTCTTCCTCCACTTTTTCCTCTCTTCCTTCCATTTGAATGGGTGGACCAAGTCCAAGGAAGAATTTGATTTGGCTTCTACCTCTCCTCTATGCCGTCCCAAAAAGAGCCCAAAATGGGAACTCTGCAGCTTGAACTCTGGATCACCACCCCATCTGCATGTGACGCCATACCAACTCCCTCTTGCCACTCTTGCCACCTCCTTATTTGTGCAATAAAACCACAAAAATAATTCTTAAACCCCAGCTTCCTCAGCTCCCTTCACCTAATACCCAAAACCAACATTTTTCTAATTTACTCAGGCATACCCCTAAGCTACACTTAAGCCCCTAAAACACCGAAATAACAACACAGCACACTACATACATGCAAAACATGCCATGACAAAAATATAGCCCCTAACCCGGGATATTACAGTTCTACCCCCTTAAAAATAATTTCGGCCTCGAAATTACCTGGTCAAAAGAGTTGCGGGTATTGCCGTCTCATCGTATCCTCGGGTTCCCACGTCGCTTCCTCTACACCATGTTTCCGCCAAAGCACCTTAACCAAAGGCACAGACTTCCTACGCAGAACCTTTACATCTCGATCAAGAATCTGTACAGGTTCTTCTTCCATAGTCAAGTCTGGATTCACCTCGATCTCTTCCACTGCTACCACATGCGACGGATCTGAACGATACCTCCGAAGCATTGAAACGTGAAAAACATCGTGAATCTGCCTAAGCTCTGCTGGCAACTCAAGCTGATACGCTACTGGTCCAACTCGCCTCAACACCTTATATGGCCCAATGAACCTCGGACTAAGCTTGCCTTTCTTCCCGAACCTCAGAATCTTCTTCCAAGGTGAAACCTTCAAGAAAACTCGATCCCCAACAGCAAACTCTATATCTCTCCGCTTAAGATCGGCATAAGACTTCTGCCAGTCCGAAGCTTCCTTCAATCTAGCTTGAATCAACTTAACCTTGTCTTCAGTCTCAGCTACCAACTCGGGTCCCAATAACTGACGTTCACCTAACTCCGTCCAACACGTAGGTGAGCGACACTTCCTGCCATATAACGCCTCATACGGTGCCATCTTGATGCTCGCTTGGTAACTGTTGTTGTAGGCAAACTCGGCTAACGGTAGAAACTCCTCCCAGCTACCTCGGAAATCCAAGACACAACCTCTCAGCATGTCTTCTAAGATCTGAATAACCCTTTCTGATTGACCGTCAGACTGCGGGTGAAAAGCCGTGCTGAAATCCAAACGAGTACCCAATGCTTGATGCAATGCCTTCCAGAACCTAGACGTGAACCTGGGATCCCTATCCGAGATTATCGAAACTGGCACACCGTGCAACCTCACGATCTCTGACACATACAGCTTCGCTAGCTTCTGAAGTGAGTAATCAACCCTCACCGGAATAAAGTGAGCTGATTTAGTCAGACGATCCACCACTACCCAAACTGAATCCTTCTTGCTTGGCGTAAGCGGTAACCCACTGACAAAATCCATGGTTATCCTTTCCCACTTCCACTGCGGAATCTTCACAGGCTGAAGCAAACCCGACGGCAACTGATGTTCAGCCTTGACCTGCTGACAAGTCAGACATTTCCCAACAAACTCTGTCACCTCTTTCTTCAAACCAGGCCACCAAAACTGCTCTCTAAGATCCTTATACATCTTGCTACCTCCAGGATGCATAGCATGAGGGCTGCTATGTGCGTCCTGAAGAATCTTCTGCCTCAGCTCAACATCCTTAGGCATACAAGCCTTACCCTGGAAACACAGAACCTCATCACTCGACAAGCTGTAACCATCCACACCACCATTCTGCACTTGCAACCTTCGCGCACCCAGAACCTCATCCTCTAACTGTTTCTCTCTGATCTGCTCAACCCAAGTAGGCTTAACCTGCAACTCTGCCAAAATACTCCCGTCGTCGTACAAGCTCAAATGGGCAAACAAAGCTCTTAAGTCCGAAACAACCTTACGGCTTAACGCGTCTGCTACCACGTTAGCCTTGCCCGGATGATACTCAATCGAGCAGTCGTAATCCTTCAGCAGCTCAACCCATCTGCGTTGCCTCAAATTTAAATCCTTCTGAGTCAGCAGATACTTCAGACTCTTATGATCCGTGTAGACTATCGATCTCTCTCCATATAAGTAGTGCCTCCAAATCTTTAAGGCGAAAACTACAGCCGCTAGCTCCAAATCGTGCGTCGGATAGTTGACCTCATGTGGCCTCAGCTGCCTAGAAGCGTAAGCCACAACCTTACCTTCCTGCATCAACACACAACCCAGACCCGTATGTGATGCATCGCAGTAGACTGTGTATTCCTTACCAGCCTCAGGTTGAATTAGAACCGGAGCCTCAGTCAAAATCTTCTTTAACTTGTCAAAGCTTTCCTGTTGTTTCCCAGTCCATACAAACGGAACCTCTTTCCTTAATAACTTGGTCATCGGCGCTGCTATCAACGAGAAACCCTCAACAAACCTTCGGTAGTATCCGGCCAAACCCAGAAAACTACGAACCTCAGCCACTGACCTAGGTGGCTTCCAGTCCAAAACAGCCTCAATCTTACGAGGATCTACTCGAATCCCTTCTGCTGACACTACATGACCCAAGAACGTCACTTCTCTAAGCCAGAACTCGCACTTACTGAACTTAGCATAGAGTTGCTTTTCCCTCAAGATCTGCAGCACCACCCTCAAATGCTTATCATGCTCGTCCTCTGTCTTTGAGTACACCAAGATGTCATCTATGAAAACCACCACGAACTGATCCAGATACTGCTGAAACACTCTATTCATCATATCCATAAACGCTGCCGGTGCGTTAGTCAACCCGAACGGCATTACCAGGAATTCGTAGTGCCCATACCGAGTCCGAAACGCAGTTTTATGGATATCCGCCTCCTTAACCTTCAATTGATGGTACCCAGACCTCAGATCAATCTTAGAGAATACCGCTGCACCCTTCAGCTGATCAAACAAGTCATCTATCCGTGGCAACGGATACTTGTTTTTAATCGTCAGCTTGTTCAACTGGCGGTAGTCTATGCACATCCGCATCGTGCCATCTTTCTTCTTGACAAAAAGAACTGGCGCACCCCACGGCGAAACACTTGGCCTGATAAAACCTCGATCCAATAACTCCTGGATCTGAGCCTTAAGCTCCACCAATTCCTTTGGTGCCATCCTATACGGAGCAATAGACACTGGCGCAGTCCCGGGTAACAGATCAATCCCGAACTCTACTCACGATCTGGCGGCAAACCCGGAAGCTCCTCAGGAAACACATCAGCAAATTCCTTAACAGTACGCACCTTCTCGACAGCAGACTCTTTAGCCTCCAAGGCATACACATGAACCACATACGCTTCACAGCCTTTCCTGACCATCTTCTCCGCTTTTAGAGCAGATACCACATTTGATAAGTAATCTCTCCTATTACCTATCATAGCCACCTCAACACCATCAACCGTCTTAAGAACCATACGTTTAGCCGCGCAATCCAACCTCGCCTGGTACTTAACCAGCCAATCCATCCCGAGAATCAAATCGAACTCCCCAAACGGCAGTTCCATCAGATCAGCAGCAAACACTACCCCTTGGAGTTCTAGGGGTACCTCTCTAAACAGTTTATCTACCACTACAGAGTGACCTAGAGGGCTAATCACAGTCATCTGCCTAGAAGATATCTCAGAGTCTAAGTCCAGTGTCTCTACTATACTACTGGCAACATAAGAGTGCGTAGAACCCACATCAATTAAAGCAGTATAAGGAGTACCAAAAATCAAAAATGTACCGGTTATGACGTCCGGTGCGTCGCCCTCCTCTCGGCGCCTCGCAGCATATACCAATCCCGGCTGCCTAGCCTCAGAACTACCTGTACCTCTGCCCGGTGCTCCACGGCCCCGACCAGATCCATAACCACCTCTGCCATTACCACGGCCCCTCTGCGGTGGCGGTCCATTACCTCTGAACTGATTACGGCCCTGACTCTCCGACTGAATCCTGGCCATCCTACGCGGACAATCCCTAATGCGATGCTCCAGAGAACCACACTCGAAGCACCCTTTACCACCAGTCCAACAACCACCCCAATGAGATTTCCCACACTGATTACACTGCGGCGGTCCCTGCCTAGCAGCAACAAACCTAGCAGACTGATTCTGCCCACTCGGTCTAGCCCTCTTCTGCGGATTACCAGACGAACCAGAAGACCCAAAGCTCCTCTTAAGCCTACTCCTGTCCATACTCTGCCTCACTGACTCCTTAACACCCTCAGCCACCTTAGCTTTCTCAACCAAGACAGCAAACTCGCGCTCCTGCTGTGGAGCAATCAGCAGCCTCAACTCGTCTCGGAGACCATCCTCGAAACGAACGCACCTCTCATGCTCAGTGGCTACAATACCTCTGGCATACCTACTCAGCTTCAGGAACTCAGCCTCGTACTCAGCAACAGATTTACTCCCCTGAACAAGCCTCAGAAACGCCTTTCTCTGGGAGTCGATGTAACTAGCCCCGATGTATTTCTTTTGATATGCAGCTCTGAAGTAATCCCATGTCAGATCCTCTGCAGCCACACTGTCTCGCACCGTGAGCCACCACTGGTATGACTCATCCCGGAGAAGAGATACGATACCCTTCAGCTTCTCTTCAGTTGTCAGGTCCAGATCATCCATGATCCGCTCAGTTGCCTCCAGCCAATATTCAGCAGTGCTAGGAGCAACACCAGAAACACCTCGAAAGAATTCAGCCCCATTAGCCCGGAGTCGCTCAGGAACTGATTTCCTAACTCCTGCACCACCACTAGCCCCAGCTACCCTTTCCAACACTCGCAGCATCGCCTGTGACACTGCGTCGTCTCCAGTCTGATCTTGGAACTCACCACCTCCAGCTGGTGGCGGAACCGGAATCTCATTTTCTGAACCCTGCCCAGATCCTACGGGCTCAGAAACCGTCATCCTACCCCTACCTCTACCACGAGTATTACGACCACGTCCACCTCGAGTGCTCATGTCTAATCTTTCTACGTATCTGATTAGAGAATTTTATGCATCAGTGTTTATTCCTCTTGTTTAAAAACAAGTCTTATGAATATTTAAAGAGGATTTGTTCTCGCAAGTTCACAGAATCCTATCAGTTTCAATCTCTAAGGTAGCACACTATCGCTATCATCAATCATATAACATCCAATCAAATCACAGAGAATAGTTCGGGGTACTTACCTGGGCGAACTGGTGCCGGAGACTCGGTGCCATGCCTTTCAAAACCATACTTTCAAAACAAACACTTAAACAGACTTTTGAAAACCATTTTGGGCCTCAGGCCCACAGCCGAGCCTTTGAACTTGGCTCTGATACCACAAATGTAACACCCCAAACCCGGACAAGACACCACGTCCGAATCTGGTATGCTACGGGGAAAACCATTTTGGAAAACTAGATTTCTCGTTTAAAAGCTGAGTGAAAACACAGTGTGTTTGAAACAGATTTGAGCAGTCTTGTTTGAAAAACAGTTGATGTATTTGAAATCCAGGGATTTTGAAAACATTGCCAGAATTTGTAGTTAAAACGAGTTATTACCATTTAAAACCTTATTAGTTTCTTAGTGATACATAGAACACTTTTAAACTTAGAAGAACTACAAGTTTGAATTGAAAACCATTTGTATTTGTTTATCAAAAGACTTTGTGTGATACCCGATGGTATAATTTAAAACACGTTGCGTTTTAGTTGTGAAAACTTTATCTTTCCATATTTTAGTAAAATTTATTCCAAGTTACTTTGTTAAGCATATTAAAAATCAATTTAAAGCATAAGCAACATAAACTATAACTTAAAAGGCCTTTTACAAATCCAAATAGAAACCCAAATAAAAGTAAATAACTAAAGTACCCAAAATATAGAGTCTGAGTAAAGACTTTATTCAGCATGGCATAAGCACCCCGAGTCCATCCCGGCTCCAAGTCCGCATCTACGAATCACCTGAAATGTCAAAGGAGAGGGTGAGTCGAGTGACTCAATGTGTAAACCCCGCTCCCGAAGAAACAACATGCTAACACACATCATACATAGCAACATGATTAATGCAACCCGATCCTAACCATCCATATCGCCTCGTCTACCCCGTGTGGTACCAAACCACTGGTGGTGCCAAACCACTGGTGACATATAGTCACAATGTGCTACCAAAGCACTGGTGTCCCAAAGACACAATATCCGTCAATGTGCTACCAAAGCACTGGTGTCCCAAAGACACATTTGTGCTACCAAAGCACTGGTGACCGAAGTCACAAATCCAATGATGATGGGGCCAACCCATCGTGTGTTACCAAAACACTAGCAGACGATCCCATATCTCAAGTGGGGCCAACCCACGGTGGTCAAACCACAGGGACAAGTCGCAATGAGGTGCCAAACCTCTGGTGTCCCAAAGACACAATGTGCTACCAAAGCACTGGTGACCGTAGTCACAAATCTGGTGATGGGGCCAACCCATCGTGTGTTACCAAAACACTGGCGTCAATCCCGTATAATCATCTGTGGGGCCAACCCACTGTGGTACTAAGCCACTGGGACGAGACGCTGAGGTACCAAACCTCTGGAGGTGCCAAACCTCTGGTGACCCAAAGTCACAAAGTGTGCTACCAAAGCACTGGTGCTCGTCAGCACAAAATATCATACTCCCTCCTCTCATATCACCCATCAACATGCCAAACTCATGTAATCATGCATATCATACTATCATGCATATCATGCCAATATGTCTAATCTCGTACCCCAAATCATATATTACCACAACCATGATATCATATAAATCGTCAATAAATAGTATAACAATAACGATACTGACTTACCCGAGTCCAGAATCATACCCCTAAGGGTATCATAACAGTCACCACTGTTTCATTAGACATCACACAGATTATTAAACATATTACTAAATATAAGTGTGTTAGTAAACACACCTGATAGTTACGAGTCTAGAATCCCAACCAAAGCGATCTAGATCCCTTCGACGACTAGCTCCTACAATCGGCCAATATCGAATTAGGCACTATGACATTCGGCCAACAACCCCATAGACCAAAAGGATTAATACTTAACCCTTACCTTGCAAATGTTTGGTTTCCTACCAAACCCGAACCAACTAATAGCCTCTTTGATAATCGGCCTTCACCTAGAAATAGAATCACAGTTAATCCTTTATCAACCAAGACTAAATCGAAACCAAGAAATTAAACTAACAGCAACC
The DNA here is from genome assembly GCA_005393395.2 of Gossypium australe. Lineage (NCBI taxonomy): Eukaryota > Viridiplantae > Streptophyta > Magnoliopsida > Malvales > Malvaceae > Gossypium > Gossypium australe. The sequence continues at coordinate 93,108,183 of CM016626.1, read as the reverse complement.
AATCACTTCCCCCCTCACTTACCAATCGGTTAACAAAGAACAATGATTTCCTTGCTTGCTTCCTTACTCCAATGATCCTATACAAGATGATTACCAAAGGTTAACATCCTTCCATAACTAAAATTAACGCATTGAGATCAAAGAAATGACCATTCGGTCAAGAGTTTACCCATACCAATCGAGTGAAACAAGGCCTCCAAAACACCACTGATATTCGGCCAAGAGACTATTAGGGAAAGGGAAATATTCGGCTATGTTGAACACAAATAAAAACAAGGAAATCGGCACTAAGTGTTTAACACTCTTGTTTTCGGTTTAGGATTAAAAGAGAAAGAAAGAACATAGGTGAGAAGAAATGGAGATTACGGCACTAGTATTTGAGAAAATAGAAGAACGTTTGGGGCAAGTTGATATGGTTTCGGCTAGCAAGAGAAGAGATGGAAAATGGTTTGGAGAGGTGGAGTTTCGGCTTGCAAGGTTTCAACAAAGAAAGAAAGTGTAGGTGGGATGATAGGTTCGGCTTAGCTCACCTGAAGAAGAAAAGAATAGAAGATGCTTGGAACTTTCGGCCACACCACTCAAAAGGCAAGGAATTTCGGCAATCAAAGTTTCAAAAGGAAGAGAAAGGAGATTGAAGAAGCTCGGTTTTAGCACACTTGAGCAAAAGAAGAGGAATGGAAAAACTCTTGAAATTTCGGGTGGCTTTTTGACAAAAGAAAGAAAAAGAACAAAGATGCTTCACAAAAGCTTTTGGCCGAAAATGCACAAAGTGAGAAGTGCATTTCGGCACACCTCCATTCCCACTACCCAAACCGTCCACACTTCCCCCCAAACCCCACCAACATTCGGCCATATCCCTTAATTCACTCACCACCACCCATTTCAAAAGACATGACCAAGTCTTCCTCCACTTTTTCCTCTCTTCCTTCCATTTGAATGGGTGGACCAAGTCCAAGGAAGAATTTGATTTGGCTTCTACCTCTCCTCTATGCCGTCCCAAAAAGAGCCCAAAATGGGAACTCTGCAGCTTGAACTCTGGATCACCACCCCATCTGCATGTGACGCCATACCAACTCCCTCTTGCCACTCTTGCCACCTCCTTATTTGTGCAATAAAACCACAAAAATAATTCTTAAACCCCAGCTTCCTCAGCTCCCTTCACCTAATACCCAAAACCAACATTTTTCTAATTTACTCAGGCATACCCCTAAGCTACACTTAAGCCCCTAAAACACCGAAATAACAACACAGCACACTACATACATGCAAAACATGCCATGACAAAAATATAGCCCCTAACCCGGGATATTACATTACATTTCGGGCTTTGATGCCTAGCAGGCTTAATGCCGGTGATGCGTTTTAAATGAAGAAACCTTAAATTACTCAAGGTGAAACGCAGTTAAAGTATCAAGTAAACGCTCGAGTAAACGTAAGTCCCTTTTTCATTCACTGAGAGCAAGGTAAGTTATGTCTAATATTAACTGAATTTGAATGATACGGTAGAAATGGTATTATGTGAAATTGAACTTATGATCAAAAGTATGAGTAGTACGTGACTGAAATTGAGATTGAATACAATACTTTGGTAGACTTGATTATGAATAGAAATGTTCATTGAAATGTGACTTTGATTGGGATAACATAGACGATGTGAATGGTGGATATATATGATTCAAAATAATGTGATTAATGTAAAACATATACCGTGTGTTTTGATATAATATACGTTTAAGGTAAATAAGTGAAACAATTAGGTAAATGAACTATGGTATTCGGCCTTACATGAAATTGTGTATTTGACATGTTTATTTTTCATTGTTAATGGTAACTATTATATATGTATTAGTGTTTGGACATTGTATTATCATTAACTTAAAACTTACTAAGCTAGTGTGCTTACTTTGTATATGTGGTCTTTCTGTTTTATAGATCGTTGACTCAGCTACGGACTCAGAGGATCATCAAGAAAGTCAACCACACTATCACTCATTTTGGTATAAATGTTTACCTTTGAATCAAAGGCATGTATAGGCTGAATGATGACTTGAATGAATGATGTTTGGTTGTATAAATGTATATATATGGCCTTGCGAATAAGGCTATTACTTTCGGTTAAGTATGGTTTATATGTTTGATATAATGGTTTATTTAAATCTTTGATATAAGATGTGTGCGTATCATGCTTGGAAGTTAAATGTGGTTATATAGAATTAATCATTTATATGTATATATATATATATATATATATATATATATAAGTATGCCTATTTGGTCGTGTGAATTTTTCTACTTAGATTATTATGTGCTCGGTTATAAAACAAAGTTGATCATGAAAATGTTTATACTTATGTTTTGAGTTGATTATTAGAGTTTTAAATGAGGACCGAATATATGGTCAATGAATTGGTTGTATTTTTGTATCTTGGTCTAGTCACATATCATGTGTGTGTTTGGTAGGTTATTCAAAAATCTTGTGTGCATTAAATAATAAAGAAGGATGAATTGATAATTGTGGTTTAACATGGCTTTTATTTTAGGGACATGGCGCATATTATGATAACATAATGTGTATGTTTGGTTATGCTATAAAGTTCGAATGTCATGTATGTGAGGGAAAAGCTAATAGAGTATTACGGGCCTATTTATTTTAATATGCATATTTGTAGAAGGTATAAAATGATATGTTGATTTTCGACTAATGCAATAGATGTATTTTTTTTATATTTTCTTATATGAAATTTGGTGTTGTTATGTGAAAGCTTGATTCGAAACCTGTACAAATAATGAATTATGATGTATTGAAATTTTTGAAATATGGTTATTTGTAATGTAAGTCTTGATCATCATTTGTTAGTATAGAAAATTTAAATATGCGAAATGGATTTATTTCATATAAGACTGTGTTAAACTGTGTCTAGTTCGGTAACGCCTCATAACCCTAATTCGGCGACGGGTACGGGTTAAGGGGTGTTTCATCTAATGTTTAATTGATGAGATTGGTATGTATAGGTGAACTTATGGTTGATGATTAGTTGAATGTTAGTTGATGTGTTTGACATGGTCATTTTGGGTGATGTAACCTTGGTACATTTGGTGCTTTATTTATGTGTTAATTTGATAATGTGTCAAAGCATATTTGAATGACCAAAGTGATATATTATGAATTGATCTCAACATGGTCAAGAGATGGTATGTTTTGGAAAGGTTTTGAATCCAATATGGTATGTTGGTTATATATCAATTATGTTATGTTTTGGCAAGGAATCAAGTTAAGTGACAATTGGTTACATATGCACATGTATAGGTATTTTTGGTTGATGATGTAGCCATTTGTTTTGGCTTGTCTTTATGGAATCTTCCTATGAATGAGTTGTTTTTAAGTTGACATGTATATATTTGGGCCTTATAATGGCTGTTATGTTGATATATATATATATATATCTGTGTGTGTGTGTGTGTGTGTGTGTGTGTGTGACCTTATGAGGGTTGATTTTATAGTTCTTATGATGCTTAAGTGATGGAAGTTGAACATGGCCATTTTGGTATGAAACATGTAGTTAGCATATATGGTTTATGATGCTAATGTTAATTGGTATATTTGGTACTTTTTGGTATGATTAGGTAAACAAAATGGTATGTTTTGGCAATAACTTAGCTAAAGGTTAGTTGAACATTTGGCCAAAATTGTGCAGATAATTGTACATGTTTAATTGTTGTGATTGAGGTGCCTTTTAGGCATATTGGTTGTATGTTTATATACTTTAATTGGGTAGCTCGATGATGCATGTTATTAGTGCAATTTGAAGGCTTGTTTATATGTGGAAAATTAGTTGTAAGTATATGCTTGAATGGGTGAGAAAAATGGCTTGGAAATAGCCTATTTTTTGTCCACATGGGCAGAGACACCGGCGTGTGTCTCATCCGTGTGTGACACACGGCCAGGCGGCACGGTCGTGTATCCCTTGTAGCTTTCAAAAGGTTGCAAGTCAGGCATGTGGCTTGGTTGTGTGACCCAAGTTAGAGAGTTACACGAGCTGGGACACGACCTTGTGTCCCTACTTCGAATGCCCACACGGCCTGAGACACGGGGGTGTGTCTTACCCGTGTGACCTCTGCAATTTGAAAATTTTCATATTTTCCTTGAAAGTTCTATATGTTTCTGATTTAGTCCCGATTTGTTTCTAATGAGTTTTTAGGGCCTCGAGGGCTCATATAAGGGACAATATGTATGTTATTGATGGAATTTGCTATGATTGATGTTGTGAAGTAAATGGTTTATATTTTTAATAGTTTTGAAAAGTAAACTCCGGTAATGCTCCGTAACCTTATTCCGACAACGGATACGAGTTAGAGGTGTTACATTGTGAATTGTATTAGATGCAATTAGTATCTTCCATGGAGCTATACTTAGTTTCGAAGTGCATCTAAAAGTGAATGGTACTTGGTTTTGACTTGTATCCATATACAAGTTGTTTATTCCTCCTAATTATGGATATTCATTTTAATATCATTCGGTGTCTATGTACACGGACTTGGATTGAGAAATTGTGTTACACGTAGGTCTGTATGGTTTATTTTGATCCCGTACGCCTAAGATGTCCAGAAATTCTTATGATTTCTAGAAACCTCGATTCAAAAATTATTGTTTATTCTTGGAACTCACTGAGTTCTTTTCGAACTTGCCTAGTTTCATTTATCCCATTTTAAGGTATTTTAAGGCTTTGTGGATTCTTTGAAGGGACTCAGCCAGATAGCAGACTCATTTGTGAGTCATCCTTTTGTTTATTTTGTAACATAAGTATATGGGGGTGCCTTATGTTCCCTGCCTCTTTTGTTTCAATTCTGTAAATAGTAAATTTGGTTTGTACCGACATACAGTACTTTTTTTAGGGTGAAAGTTAGTGACACTTCACCAAATATTCAACTTTTATATTATGTATGATTCAGCGCACTCTTATTATACGTTTGGTATGTGCCAATAAACCAAAATCGGCCAAACGACTTTTAAAATTGGTTTGCTATGATATATTGAAAGGCTTAATCAGCGAAACATCTTTGTTTTTGATATTGCATGATGATCTGAGTCTATTTGGTAACAGCACCGTTTGTCAGTCGACTGGCCGGATTGAGGTGTTACATTTTTGCTTAAAGTTTTCATACTTTTCTTGTACACACTTGTGAGCTTTCATCATTAGTGCTAAATTGGCAAACAATCCAATCTTGTAAGGATTAATTCTTAGTTTGCTTATTTGTATCACTCTTTGATAGGGTTTTATCTTAAGGTTTGTGTAGAAACCTTAAGGGAGTTGTAAGGTTAAACTTTCTCATCAAAGGTTAGTCAAATTAGTGAATTTGGGAAAATCCTTAGCAATGGAAAGCTAAGATATTGGAGTAGGCAATTGGGGCAAAACCACTCTAAATCATTATGTTCATTTGTTATATTTTTCTTTGAAACTTCCATAACTTTTTAAAAGAAAATTTACTCCCTTCTTGGCTATTTCAGATTGATTAATTGAGCTAACAAGGTACGTGAATATGAAAATGAGAAAATAAAGATATCTCGGTAAGTTATATGTTAGTATGAGAAAATATGGAACTATGGTAATAAAATGATACGAGCACGCCCGGGGCACCAACATTTTTTTGCAAGTGACGAAACTCGAATCAAATGCCCCAAGCATTGAAAATGTTGATTTGCACCTTGGTGCATTTCCAATTGAACCGGATTAGTCCATTTGGGTTCAATTTGAGCTCATTCGAGCTCATCTCAGCTCATTGAGCTGATGGTTTTAAATTAAATGTTTTAAATAAATTGCATCCTCAAATTAATTATTTCTTACCCCAAATTAATTTCTAATAATTTAAATTGGTGTCTAAATTAATTTGTCCAAGCTTTAATTAATTTGTTTGCATGTTTTTAATTAAATTTTAAGTTGATCTAGTTTTAAAATTTTAATGTGTTTGTGTTAGTCATAGCCGAATTTAATATGTCTTGTTTATTAATGTATCTATTAATGTATCTATTAATGTGATTTAATTATTGCATGTGTTCAATGTGTCTTAAGTTATTACATAATTTTAATGTGTTCTAGCCGAATTAAAATGCAGGAATTAATGAGTTTTAGCTGCTGAAATTTTAATGAGCAGAATTTAATTGCTTGCCTTAGCAATTGGAATATCTTTTTGTAATGGTGGAGACATGGACGGCACAAGAAAGCATGTAGAGATTAATTATTTGATGATGGGTGGCATTGGAAGTATGGGGCTGAAATTTAAACAATAATTTTGTGCAACTTCATGGGAGTTCAAGGGAGCATGCGTGATTAATGGATGATTAAACGATGGCAACAATGGAGAATAATTTGGGATGAATAAACAATGGGACTTGGAAGAAGTGTACGGCAGAAGGTGGGATGCCTTGGATTTTTTTGTGACTTGAATTAAATAAACAAATGGAAATTGGAGCATGACATGATATGAAATGAAGCATATGGACGGCACACTTGGGGAGAGAAAGACAAATCATGAATAAATAATTGAGGCCAAAAGGGAATGCATGGACGGCATGGAGACTTGATGATAGCTAATTGGAATTAACAAATGTGCAAGTGGTGGATTAAAGAATTATAAAATTATTTAATCAAGTTGGAGGCATGAAGAACCACGATGGGACGGCATGGAAGCTTAATATTTTAAGGGAGAAACATTTGATCATGGAACATAAAGAATGATTAATGGTTCTGCTCACATGTTTGAGTTTACATTAAGTTGGACGGCAAGTGGAAGGCCACAATTCATGGAGAATTATGAAGCATACATGGAAGATTGATGCATGAAGAACAATTTATGGAGCCAAAACAAATTTTAAATTCCTTTTAAAATAGAAGGAATAGTGGACGGCAAAGCACATTTGAAAATAAAAATAATGGCCACATTGGGAGGTCACAAGAATATTTGGGATTAATTTTTCATATCTTGGACAGCAAATTGAAGACCAAAATTCTTGCTATTTATTATTTTTTTTTTGTAAGGCACATTGGCTATAAATATTTGGCCATTCTCATTTGTAGGAACATAGAATTTTTGATTAATGAAATTTTATGAACCTTTGTTCATTTGAGTGAGTTTATCTCCTCTTCGTTTTCGTACAAGTTTCGTTAGTCTTATCAAGCTTTGCTTGTGGCGTCTTCGGCTTGTTTGAACTTATCACCAAATTTCGTTTGGTGTGGCGTTCATCAACCTATCTCCATCTATCCACCTTAACGATATAAGAAACGGGGTGACACTGTTATATAGTGTTGAATCTTTCTTAAGTTAAGTTCGTATTTCCATTCCCATCATCGATTCCATTTATCCACCTTAAACATTATAGAACCCGGGGTGACACTCTTTAGTGTTGAATCGTTTCTCGTTTAAGTTCTTTTTTCCATCTCCATTAAATTATCCTTTTATCTATCTTATTTATTTTTATTTCATTCCACCAAACCGAACCCTCTTCTATTTTGTTCACTTAAGCTTCCGCAAACTCATTTATATTTTCCGATTATTCTCCAAAGGTTTGATTCCTCCTCGTAGACGATTGGGCAACTCGTATACATTTCGACTCACCCCGAGCCGGCCCGTATCATCTGGTATCAGAGCTACAAAACGAGGAATTCCGACGAACATCGTGAAGCCGGAAGTTAGTAAGTTTTAAAAAAAATTCAAAAAAAAATCAAAAAAAAAATCAAGTTGTAATTTTTGTTCCTTATTTGAAGTTCAAAAAAAAAAACAAAAAAAAAGAGAGAAATACAAAAATTAAAAAAAAAAGTAAAAAACAAAACGTGTGAATTTTTTTTTTTTTTAGTTTGCAAGTTTTGTTCATTACTTTTTACCCCGATTTCAAGACCACCCCTCTACCCTCTTTCTTTCTACCCGACCCCTGAAATTTTTCTTTTGTTCAGCCTACCCGACACCAAAACCTTTGTTACCAATTTTGAAGCCGACCCTTAAGCCGCATAAGTCTTTTTGAAACAAAGTACGAATTTGTGAGACGAGATTGAGTGGTAAAAGGCACGAGTGATTCAAAAAAAAAACCTTATACGAGTGAAACACGAGTGTGAGCGAAATATTTTTTTTTTTGTGAGTGACTTGTAAGATTTTGTGATAAGGTATTTTAATTTTTGTCGGTTTATTTCCCTTTGTTATAATAGTTTCTTTTTCAGCAATAAATATGTCTCAAGAAGAGTTCTCATCCAATGATTACCAATACTTGTTGAACGGAGTGCGAAGAGCCATAAACAAGTTGGAAAAGCACTTGGATCAGATCGAGGAACGAGACCAACGAGATCGACTTTCTTCAAGTCGAAAAACAGAGTCAACTTCACAGCAATGTACATCCCGAAACTATTCGCGAAGAGACTCTTGTCAAGATTCATATTCCTCAAGGTTTTCTAGACGGAGAGAAGAAAGATACGAGTTTGAATCCTTTCGAGGCGACGAACGAGAACGAACAAGTTATTCCTCGTCTAAGTCTCTATTGAAGAAACGTTCCCAAAGAACTCATCGAGATATCTATGAGAACGCTGACCCTTCTCTTGAACAAAATTTTGCTTATGTTGATTCTTTTGTATCCTCTTCTTATTGTAATGAAAGGAAGAGAGAAAAAGAACTAAAAAGAAAAGAAAGGCAAGAGAAGATCATGAGAGAAAATGAGCGAATATGGAACGAACTTGAGAGAAGAAAAAAAGAAGAAAAACAAAAAGAAAAAGAGTTTGAGAGAAAAGAAAATAAAAATGAGAAACAAGAAAAAGAAATTGAAAAAGAGAAAGAAAAAGAAAAAGAACAAAACGAACGAGAGAGTGTTGAATCAACTAACCCGCTTGAAATTTGTACTTGTTCTATTTCTTCTTTTCAGGATTCCGAGAAGCCAAATGACGAATACCCACTCCAATACCTCCCGGAAGAACGACGTTTCCATTTGATTAAAAAAGGTAAGGAAGGTAAGCGTTTTGAAGCATCAAATTTTTTGTATAAAGATGATTTTTCTTCTAACCCCAATTTGTTTGATTGTAGATATTACGAGATTAATTCATTGTCTAATATAAAATCGTTGAGTTTTTGTAAATACATTTTGAAATATGTTAAGAGTTTTGATCGCTTTATCTTGAACGTACATAATTCTTATTGGTCTAATGTGATTGATTTTTCGGAACCTAAGTCTCATAAATCGGGCATATGTTTCGATTTGTTTTGTGGAAAACTCAAGTATCATCCGGTAAGTTTGAAAGATTTCTATATTCTTGATACTTGGTTTCTAAATAAGGTAACGAATTTTGTCAACCTTGTTTTCAGTTTTTATTCGTTCCTTAAGCAAATTTTGTGTTTGTACATGTAATTCGTGTACATGGAGTTCCCATCTTGTTTGAAAAATATTGATTCGCGAATAAAGCATCGACTACATTACTTGCCCGAGGAGAGAAGGTTCGTCTTGATCGAGCAAGGTAAATTCAATCTTCAATTTTTAGCTTGTGAAGGTAAAGTCGATTTCTTTCTTTCAACACCCAAAGGTAAGACACTTGAAACCTATGAACCCATTTTGTTTTCTTCGGATGTTGACACGAATCACGTTGGTGAATCCACTCTTGTAAAATCTTTAAAACGTGATGTTCTTCATTGTTCTATCTTGTTGGATAATGGACTATCTGTTTTAGTTCTTGACAAAAAGATAATTATTTTCGATAAGTGTCATGAAGCTTTTGTTGAAACATTTTTGTTCATTTTAGATGTTGAAAGAGTTCATAATGATGACTGCCATTTTGTAAAGCATTTAGATCATGAATTATTTGAATGCCCTATTCTGTTTATTAATGGTCTATTTGTTTTAAGGGAAGACAAAAAGAGTTTTGTGTTTGATCATTTTTATTCATGTGCGAATACGAAGCAAGGTTTGAATGTTCAATTTCAGGTGCCATATGCGTTTTCTTCATTACTTGCTGTTGACGATTATATCTATCATTTGATGTGTTATTCGCATGATTATTTTGACTTGTGGAATCCAATTAGATCGTATGCATGCTTTAAAGCTTATCCGCTTTTATCCCAAAATTTTGACAAGGCATTGATCCTTTTGTATGATAAAGTGCTTATCCGCATGCAATTTATTTGTTTGGTGTTGTTTTTATTCGGGTTGCAAGTATACTTAAAACATTTCTTGCTAATTCCTAAAATTTTTTTTCAGGTATTGCTATTATCTTCCTTCCCGTTTGATCGAGGAAAGACAAACAAGGAGTTTTGTTCGGACAACCAACGGGTCGATTCGAGGACGAATCGTCTTGAAGAGGGAGGGGATGATACGAGCACGCCCGGGGCACCAACATTTTTTTGCAAGTGACGAAACTCGAATCAAATGCCCCAAGCATTGAAAATGTTGATTTGCACCTTGGTGCATTTCCAATTGAACCAGATTAGTCCATTTGGGTTCAATTTGAGCTCATTCAAGCTCATCTCAGCTCATTGAGCTGATGGTTTTAAATTAAATGTTTTAAATAAATTGCATTCTCAAATTAATTATTTCTTACCCCAAATTAATGCGGCCTAATAATTTAAATTGGTGTCTAAATTAATTTGTCCAAGCTTTAATTAATTTGTTTGCATGTTTTTAATTAAATTTTAAGTTGATCTAGTTTTAAAATTTTAATGTGTTTGTGTTAGTCATAGCCGAATTTAATGTGTCTTGTTTATTAATGTATCTATTAATGTATCTATTAATGTCTTTTAATTATTGCATGTGTTCAATGTGTCTTAAGTTATTACATAATTTTAATGTGTTCTAGCCGAATTAAAATGCAGGAATTAATGAGTTTTAGCTGCTGAAATTTTAATGTGCAGAATTTAATTGCTTGACTTAGCAATTGGAATATCTTTTTGTAATGGTGGAGACATGGACGGCACAAGAAAGCATGTAGAGATTAATTATTTGATGATGGGTGGCATTGGAAGTATGGGGCTGAAATTTAAACAATAATTTTGTGCAACTTCATGGGAGTTCAAGGGAGCATGCGTGATTAATGGATGATTAAACAATGGCAACAATGGAGAATAATTTGGGATGGATAAACAATGGGACTTAAAGAAGTGTACGGCAGAAGGTGGGATGCCTTGGATTTTTTTGTGACTTGAATTAAATAAACAAATGGAAATTGGAGCATGACATGATATGATATGAAGCATATGGACGGCACACTTGGGGAGAGAAAGACAAATCATGAATAAATAATTGAGGCCAAAAGGGAATGCATGGACGGCATGGAGACTTGATGATAGCTAATTGGAATTAACAAATGTGCAAGTGGTGGATTAAAGAATTATAAAATTATTTAATCAAGTTGGAGGCATGAAGAACCACGATGGGACGGCATGGAAGCTTAATATTTTAAGGGAGAAACATTTGATCATGGAACATAAAGAATGATTAATGGTTCTGCTCACATGTTTGAGTTTACATTAAGTTGGACGGCAAGTGGAAGGCCACAATTCATGGAGAATTATGAAGCATACATGGAAGATTGATGCATGAAGAACAATTTATGGAGCCAAAACAAATTTTAAATTCCTTTTAAAATAGAAGGAATAGTGGACGGCAAAGCACATTTGAAAATAAAAATAATGGCCACATTGGGAGGTCACAAGAATATTTGGGATTAATTTTTCATATCTTGGACAGCAAATTGAAGACCAAAATTCTTACTATTTATTATTTTTTTTTGTAAGGCACATTGGCTATAAATATTTGGCCATTCTCATTTGTAGGAACACAGAATTTTTGATTAATGAAATTTTATGAACCTTTGTTCATTTGAGTGAGTTTATCTCCTCTTCGTTTTCGTACAAGTTTCGTTAGACTTATCAAGCTTTGCTTGCGGCGGCGTCTTCGGCTTGTTTGAACTTATCACCAAATTTCGTTTGGTGTGGCGTTCATCAACCTATCTCCATCTATCCACATTAACGATATAAGAAACGGGGTGACACTGTTATATAGTGTTGAATCTTTCTTAAGTTAAGTTCGTATTTCCATTCCCATCATCGATTCCATTTATCCACCTTAAACATTATAGAACCCGGGGTGACACTCTTTAGTGTTGAATAGTTTCTCGTTTAAGTTCTTTTATCCATCTCCATTAAATTATCCTTTTATCTATCTTATTTATTTTTATTTCATTCCACCAAATCGAACCCTCTTCTATTTTGTTCACTTAAGCTTCCGCAAATTCATTTATATTTTCCGATTATTTTCCAAAGGTTTGATTCCTCCTCGTAGACGATTGGGCAACCCGTATACGTTTCGACTCACCCCGAGCCGGCCCGTATCATAAAAGTTGCCGACAACAGTTTTGCAAGCAATGTTATTGTTGGAATAATGAAAGAAAATGATGATCCTGAATAAATTTGTTGAGAAATATAAACATGGGATAGATTGACCAAAACGAAAAGACACAATTCACCTAGTATTAAATTCAGGAAGTTTTTAGACCAGCAATCCAAACATCTAAAGGTATAAAGTTAGTGAAGTACAAATGAGTAATTTTGCAAAAACAAAATAAGAAATATGAAGTCTTTCACTAAGTCTTAGCATTGATTAGGAAATATATTCTTTTGTGGTGATCCAATAACCTTTATATATTTTATTAGTTTGGCAGTTCATGGAAGATTTGACATGCGACTAATCATTGTTGTTATAAACTTTTATATGAATCACTATACAATGGCAGTTTATATTAAAATCATTGAAGAATTTAGAATCCTAAAAGAGATTGTTCAGTACAATTGTGTGAGTATATGTATATATGAATTGATTTGAATATATGTATTATTATAGAATGATCATGATTAAAGTTTATTATGATTATTATTGAAATTCCTGAAGTGATCAAAATATATTTACCCAAATTTTTTTCCTAACTCATGACTTTCAGAATAATGATAATATAAACGTTTATCAAATATGTTCAGGTGATCATGTGATGTTGTCATGAGAGAAAAAATACATATTTACCGATGAACATTGAAAGAGAATGTTATGAATATTTTATTATTAAGTAGATATTTATCAAAATCAATATAAGTTTAATATATATTAAGACTGTTTATTAAAAGTAAAATTTTATATCATATATTTTTTATATCTATAAATATAAACTTTCAAAAAAACATTATAAATATCCTATTGATAAATAAAATAAATTCTTTTTTGCTCTTCTATTTTTTTTCTTTACCCTCTTTATTATTTATTTCATAACGTAATTATCTTTTTATAAAAATTATTAAAGTAATTTATTATATTGGATTACAATGCCAGTGATAATATACATAAGAATATAAACACAAATAAAAATAGAAGTGTTTGATTGGCAATGGGCATATGATAAAGTGATCTCTCGCTCGAAATTCTTTGCTAAAAAAACACTAAAAACATGGGACTCTTGAGAATTGACACAACGTCGTCTCCTTTGAACATGGTCCCCAGATCCCTTTTTAACTTTCAATTGTTAAAGGTAGCAAAACATGCACTCATAGCTTAGATTGTCGTTAAACGTGTAAATAAGCGACACAATTACAAAAGAAACAAAGAGGGCGGTGCCACGTTTATGCAACGTGCCATCAACTCATGCAACCCCCCCATATACTACTCTCACAATGCCACATACCGTCACGCTTCCCAACAACTGTATCAACTCACACGACGTCGTTTCATGTCTTTGGGTTATTCAAATGATGATAATCTAGATTTAGAACTAAAAAATCTAGTTTAAAAATTTTCTATTGAGTACTCGAGAAAGTATTAAGCTTCTTCTGAATCCTTTGCCTTTTCTCTATTTCAGTTGCTCTCTGATCTCTGCCCTTTAGGTATGCCTCAAAGAACTCTTTGTTAACTTTCTCCAATTCATCCCAAACTGCAACCAAAATCATACACATCATACTCTAAAACTGAAAATTCTTAAAAGACCCTCAACCTTTTATATATAAAGAAAAAGATCACTCAGCTGAACCTGTTGAAGTAATGACTGGTTTAATGTTTGCGTGCTTAGACAAAGCTTCCATGCACTCTTCTTTGCTCATGTTGAATATCAAACACTCTTCTATAAGATGCTGCACCTGCATATACGTATGACTTATAGACCTATATATTTAAATATATAGATGATAATGACTATTTACTACCAACAACGGTAACTCAAAAGGGAAAGTATACTACAACATAGAAATCTAGAAGATTTACTGTTACTTACCAAGTTGATATATGAAGCAGAAGAGTCACCCATTAATCAGACAAATTACTATAAGTTCTAAATAAATCTCTTATTCTACTGCCTAGACTTGTAGGTAAAGCTCGAAGAGTTGGAAATATATAAACAGAGATGGAAAAGAAACTAGCAGAAAGAAATAAAGGTGAAAAGCCAGCAGATAGAAAATGAAGCAAAGAAATAAAAAAAAAAGAAAGTAGCTAGGAAGAGAGCTACCGAACAAGGAAGAATCAGCTTGAGAATAGAGATCAGAGAGAGGGCCAAAATTGTTCAATTTATTAAAGCATGTGGGTGAAAATTGGATATTTTAATTAAATAATACTGAAAATGTTAATTGCATCATAGATCCTTCAATTGTTGTTCAGATTTTAAAATTTCTTTGTGTTTGAAAATTTTTAATTAGGTCATCAAAGTATCAGTCTTCGAGTCAGCTGGCCTGTATGGTGTAATTAAAAAAATAGTGTCATTAAAACTTAACATATATTAAATTTAAGTTGTTTATTCAATAGTTACATATTTTAAAAATTAAATTTTTGTGTTGTGTTCTAAACGTGATATTTTTGACAGCTAGAATGACATACAGAATTGAAATTTAATTCAAACGTTTCGAAATTTGAGGACATGTTTAAAATCAAAGACATAGGTTAAGGACATCTAAAGAAATTAACTCATAAAGCTATGGGAAATATGTTGATATTATTTCTCATGTATTACTATTATCCATATATTTAAGTTTCTAATTTAACTCATTTCATGGTGAATTGAATATAAAAATATTTTATTTTTATATAAAATTCTATCAAATTAATAAAAACCATAAATATTTGAACTTTTTCATAAGATTATTTTTTCAGGAGCTTTTAATTTATTTATTGTATTAATTTTTTCACTTGACTCTGGTATTTATAATATTTATTTTATATTATATGCTCATATCTTATCTAAAATTATATATTACATAAAGAAATGTGAATGAAGTCTTTTTTTTTTTTTTTTTTTTGGTGAAAGTCTTTTTTATTTTTAAGGAAAAATGTGAAAGAAGTCATAGGTTGTAGGTGGGGTCTAAAGCGCACGTGGTACGATGTCTGTGATTGGTGGAGAGGAGATTAGAAGAGATTCTATAGCAGTCACCGTTCGTATCATACGTGGCCATTATGCTACCCTCCACGTGACAGTGGGTCCCGCCCATGCTGGAGACTAAGAAAACATGGGTGCACGCTCGTTCCACACACTGGTCTGGACGTGGGATGGTCCCACACTAAGATAGAAACGACCCCCTGAAACTGCCGTTTTACTCCCACATGTCTTAATCAATGTTGTGTTTGAATTGAAAATGGACGGTTCAATCGGTGATAATATCGAAAATAAAACAAACGGCTATGAACAGATAAAAATTTAAAAACTAAAATAAAATAATCCGCTATTCAACTTGTTATGAAATGTTATAAATTAATTTATAGTTCAATTGATAATTAATAGAGTTGTAATGCTCTATTTTTCAGTGGTGCTAAAAATAATAGTTTTAGAACCTCAAATTCGATGAGTGAGCTCATAAATTAATATTTTCAAGTTAAAAATAGTATTTTAGTAATTTTTTATAATGATTATTTATGTTATTTGAACGAATAATTAGGTTAAAGTAGTAAATCTTTAAAGTCAAGTGGTTTTAGAAAAGGAGGTAACGTGACCTCATTTTCATAAAACGAGCCTATAAATATTTTATTAAATATTTACGGAGTGTTATTAGGATCATATTAAAAGTTAGCTAAGAAATTTTAATGTTTAGATAGTTAATTAATTAAAAAGGACTAAGTCGTAAAAACTACAAAAATTTATTTTTATTAGTTAAGTGGGTTAAAATATTTTTGAAATGTAAGTTAAGGGACCTAGATGGTAAATATACCATGCATATAGGTAGTGGACATTTATGGGCAATGTTGTGTTAGTTGTTAGTTGATGTATTAAGGGTAAAATGGTAATTAAATAAATTAAACTAAAACAAAATTAAACAAAATGAAGTTGTCATCTTCCAAAGGTATTACCGCCGAATTTGGAAAGAAAAGAATCACCATTTTTGTGAGTTGGACATTCGTCCAAGCTTGGTATGATGCATGACATGTGATTTTGATTCTTTTATGTTTTTGAGCTTGTAATAGCTTAATCTAGCTAGTCTGGGATCAAATTGTAAAACTGTTAAATGTTATAAATTTTGCCATGGATGAATTTGATATGTTTTTGAAGTTTTATGGTAGATTGTTAAGTTTGGTTGTTAAATAGACACATTTTGTTAAGTATTTTTTGATGAACTTAAGGTTTAGGGACTTATGAAAATGGTAAAATTCAAGGAAAATATTGTAAATTATTGATAACTTTGGGCTGTTATAAGATTAGATAAAAATCGACTAGCATGATTTATGGTTAAAAAAATGGTGAAATTGCAAGTTTCGAGTGTAGGGACTAAATTGCATAAAAGGTAAACTTTGAGCCTAATTTCGTAAATTTCCATTATTAAGGGTTATAAGCTAAATTGATTATTTTAAATGCTGGAAAAGGATTAATTGAATAAAAATATTTATCTAGATCAGGAAATGACTCAAACGGACACTAATCGCAGGAAAACCAAAATAGCGGATTAGTCGTTGGATCACATTAAGGCATCATTTTTGTAACACCCCATACCCGAGTCCGAGGCTAGGACCGGATAAAATACATTACTATGCTTGAACTTGCTTAAACTTGTATTTACGGGCTATAAAATTTCGTTCTGAATTAAAAACTTCTCTTTCTTAAACAACTCATACTTCTCATAGGCCTACGAGGCCTTAAACACATATCTGGAAACTTTCGGAATTCAATCGAAAACTTTTCCTTAAAACAGGGGTCACACGCCCATGTGGCTTGGGGCACGCCCGTGTACCCCTAAGACACACCCATGTCTTCCAACCATGATCGACACTAACTATATTCACATGGCCTTGACATGCCCGTGGACTTAGACCGTGGTCGACACTGACTATATTCACACGGCCTGGGGCACACGCCCATGTTCTGACCGTGTGTCACACACGGCCTAAACAAATGGCTGTGGGATTAGCCCGTAGTCTAATCTAACTTAAAGTACTAAGGTGCAGGGACCGCACGGCCTAGGCACACGCCCGTGTGTCTATCCGTGTGGGCACTTGAAGGCTATTTACCAAGCCAATTTCCACCCTGAAATCAAGATCAATCTCATATTCAATCCAACAACTCAAATTACTACATCTTTCATGAACAGTACTACATGCTTCATTGATATAGATAAACATACATACTTAATCAATCTTGGCCAATCACTTAGCCATATACAAAAGAATAATAAACTTGATAGCCCATACTTTGCCCCCCCTTTTTTTAAGACATATTCTCAAAATGAAATGTTCCTATACATGCCATACTTAATATAAACATCTTGGCTATACCAAAATAGCGATTGATAGTGTGCTCCGAGCTCCGATGACGATGATCCACGAGATTAGCTTGGCGGGACTACATAGAACGAAAGAATAAAAGACGTAAGCATTTAGCTTAGTAAGTTTGCATATACTTCACATAACATCATACTTGTTTAACATAAACCATTTGGCATAAACAATGGCATCATAATTTCAGCTTTTTAAGCTTACTTACTCTTACTGATTCTTTCATATCTCATGATACTTACTAGTCTCATGCTCATGAGGTAAACAAGGTACCTGTATCACTTGATCACATGGATTAGCATACTTTACTATAATAATCATAATCTCTAATTCATCATTCATAACATGAATAATACTCATTTCCAACTTGATAATAGCTTTGCTTATTTAATTTTCTTGCTATCTCATTTAAGCTTTACTCATTTAAGCTTTACTCATTTGCCCGATGAATTTCTATGAATAACCAAGGATACTAAATCTCATCCCACATATAACTCGATGCCAAAGCCATATCCTAGATATGGTCTTACATGGGATCTCTCATCTTGGTATCGATGCCATGTCTTGACATGGACTTACTCAAAGTCTTCCTTGTGTGTTCCCTTAGGAACTTACCATTGCCATGTCTTGACATGGTCTTATTTGGCATCTTTACTCATGATCTGGTCAATGCCAAGCCTTCGCTTGGACTTACTTGAAATCTTCCTTGTTACTCACCAATGCCATGCCTTGGCTTGGACTTACATGGGATCTCTATCTCAAGATAGCTTTTCAATGCCAAGACTTGTCTTGGACTTACATGAAATCTTTGCTTGGAGACTCACCAATGCCATGCCTTGGCTTGGGCTTACATGGGTCTTCATCTCATAATAACTCTTCAATTCCAAGACTTGTCTTGGATTTACATGATAACTTTGTTTGATTGCCGATGCCATGCCTTGGCTTGGTCTTATAGGACTTTCTTATCTCATGTGGTAGATCGAGTATCCTAAGTAATTCAACTTCAATCGGGACTTTCTCATGCTTAATCTCATTGATTTCTTTATTTAACATAGCATTAAGAATTTCTATAGTAATAATGTACATTATACTAAGCAATTCAATGATAGTAATCATAAAGCTTAGAAACCATACAAACTTACCTCGATATACAGAATGTATGTAGATATGCAATTTAGTCATCGACTTTGTTCTTGCCTTGGTTTCGATCCGGGCTTCGTTTTTCTTGATCTATAATAATATTTTAGATCATTTAATAATACATTGATTAAATTGACTCTTAACACATACTTTGACAAAATTACTATTTTGCCCCTAAACTTTCTCATAATTACACTTTTGCCCCAAGGCTCGTAAAGTGATTTTTATTCATCTTTTGTGAACTTCATGCTTAGCTGATTCATTTTCTCAACTATAGCAATAACAAAATCTCACTATTTCTACCATGTATGGCAAATTTTATAATAATTACAAACTAGTCCTTACTAGCATTTCTCATGAAATTCACTTAGAAAAAGGTGTTTATCTAACATCAAACTCTCATAATCTTCCATAAAACATCATTTTACAAACATGTCATACATGGGTAGATTTTTGAACATGCATCTTAGCTCAACTTATAGCTAAAAATAGCTAATTCATGTTACGAGGACTCCAAAAACACGAAGAATATTAAAAACAGGGCTAAGATGAACTTACTAGCAAGCTTGAAAAATTGAAGAACCCTAGCTATGGCTTCCTTCAAATTTTCGGCACTTGAGGAAGAAGATGAGAATGATTTTTGTCATCTTTTTCCTATTTTAATCATTTAATATATAAATGACCAAAATGCCCTTCTCATTAAACTTTTACAAATTTCTAACTCATGTCCAATTTCGTCCAAAAATTATAATTTGGGCAAATTGCTATTTAAGTACTTTTAATTAATATTCTAAAGCTATTTAATACAAAAAGCTTCTAGAAACTCAAATTTTGCAACTTTTGCAATTTAGTCCTAATGGACCCTTTAATGAAAATTTCCATAAAATTTCTAAATGAAACTTTCATATCATCATGAAAACATCTCAAATACCTTAAAAGCTCATTTTACTAACTCGAATTTGTGGTCTCGCACCACTATTCCGGCTATGCCCTAAATCGGGCTGTTACAATTTTGGTATAAGTAAGTTTGTATAGAGTTAAATTATTTTTATATGATGTTTTAAATGTTCTTAAGAAATTAGAAGATGGATATGCACATATGCAATGAAAAGGATGAGAATTTATCATGTGACATATGAAATAAGCATGGAATTTATTTCTTAATATCTTTGTGTTTCATAGATGTTATGTTTACTTATTATCTACTAACTATGTGGACTAAAATGTGTAGAATGTGAAATGGATATATATATATATATATATATATGTGTGTGTGTGTGTGATGGATGATATATAAAACCTAAATTCTTATTAGGTATATGCCATGATTTACTATGCTATAGTATGTATGATATATGAAGTTTGAAGTGTGAAAGATAATGAAAATTAAAGTACATAGTATATGATGAAAATGAGTGATGATTTGAAAAGCTTGAGATGTTATATTCCTTATTTGGTTAAATTTATATGTGCATTGCTTCACGTACTAATCTTGTGAGGTGTTGTGTATAGGAAAAAGAAATTTGGAGTATGGCTAAATGGAATCATTTATATTGTTTAATTAATGCACTTGGTAAGTTAGGTTTCGTTATACGAACTTACTAAGCATTAGTTGCTTACCTAGTTGATTTTCTATGTTCCTGTAGGTCATTGGAAAGCTCTACTGGTTGGAAATTTCATTGGAGTACGATAACACTATCTAACTATCCATATTGACAAATTTTGGTTATTTTGGCAAATGGTTATAAATGGCATATAATAGGGTTATAAGTGTAGTCATGGTAATTGGTTTGTTTTTAAATGATGTCAAGTTCATTTAATTTCATATCTTTTGATGAAAGCTTATAAATGATGTGTATTCATATAAGATGATAGTAACTATGCATGCCCTCATGTGAGTAAAAAGAAGATGATTGTGTGATATGTTGTGATATGGTTATTTGGCATGTATAGGCTAGTTACCGCTTCGTTTTTTGATGTTTGAGTTAGTATGTTTGGATTGCTACCAAACTTATGCATATGTTAATATGGCTATGTAAATATATGTATATGTTTGTGAACTTGGATCATATTAATATGCCTTGTAAATACGTGATTTGTGTTCATTCATATGTCGTAGAAATGGTATAATGATGGTGTGAGCATAGGAATATATGTGTTTTGATTATAATGCATGTTTGAGTGAATGGAATAGAATGATGATTGAGGTGCCATTTGAATGGCATATTGGTTAGAAATAGGTTGAATGTGATTTTGGCATGTTTATATATGTTTTAAGGTATGCTTTATATATGTTAATGAAGGTTGAATTGATGAATCTTTTTGTGCAAGTTTTGGGCTTGAAATGACTTGATTTAGGGGCAACTTTTGTTCCACACGGGCTGTCACACGGTCGTGTGCCACACATGGTCATCCCACACGGCCGTGTGTCATTTAAATTTTAGATGCAGGGTGAATCACACGGACTTAGAGAGTTATACGGCCTGGTAACACTACCGTGTGACCTAACTTCGTATACACACATGAGTGGACACAAGGCTAAGACATGGCCGTGTGTCTTAACTTCAAATGTCCACACAGTTTGGGCTATGTCACACGGCCTGGCCATACGGTCGTGTGACCATTGTTTTCAAAATTTTAAACTAAATCAAAATTTGATAATTGATTTAGCTTTTAAATATTGTTGAAATCATAGCGAATTTATAACATCCCGAATTAGGGCCTAGATAGAATAGTGGTTTGAGACCACGAATCTGAACTAGAAATAATTATTTTATGACTATTATGAGGTTTATGATATGTTCGTATGCATGTGTAAAAATTTCATGAAGAAATTTTAGGCATAAAGTGTCCAATTTGACTTTTGGACTAAATTAAATAAGTTACAAAATATGAGGTCCTAGAAGCTTTAAGTATGAAATAGCTTGGATTATCAATTTGAGGTCTATAATATGATTGAATTGTTGTGTGAGAATTTTGTTGAGAAATTTTATCGAAAAAGTGTTTAATTTGGTTAGTAGGATTAAACTGTTATAAGTGCGAAGTGTGTGTTCCAGATGATAAAGGGTGTAATTGTGATGGGTTTTTAAAGTGAAGGTCCTTATGAAGAAATTAGTCCACTTATAAGTTGATGGAAGATATTTGTTTGGTATTTATGAAGTTAGTTGAAAAGAAAAAGGGCAAATTTGGAAGTTAAGTTAAATGGGTATAATAAGACAAAAATAGTAAAAAGGCACCATTCTTTTCTATTTTCTTCTCCAACCGATTGTGAGAAAAGAAATGGGCAGCCATGGAGAAAGCCATGTTCGGCCAAGCTTGGGAGCTTGATAGGTGAGTGGTTTTTGCCCCGTTTTTAATGATTTCTATGTTTTCGGAGTCATGGTAACTCGATTTAGCTATCTCGTACCTTCATTTTCAAAACTGTTGAAGTTTGTGAATTTTGCCATGGTTGATTAAGTGTGTATTTTGATGATTAATGGTGGACTATGCATGTTTATGAGTAGAGGAGCGATTTTTACTAAGTGATTTTCGGTGAAAACGAGTAAAAAACGAGTTAATTTGTAAAAGTTGTTATTATTCATAAGTATGTGTTATAGTAAGAATTTAAAGTTGCTATAGAAGGGAAAAATGTTCAGCATGTCATAAAACATAAGAACAAGGAATAAAGTTTAATTTACGAGCCTAGGGGTAAAAATGTAATTTTTGAAAAGTTAGGGGGAAAAATTATAAATTTGCCATAATTTGATATGTGAATTGAATTGATTAGTGTATTGATTAAATGTGTTAAATGAGTGTTATTTGACATGTTAGATCAAGAAATTATGAAATTTGGACTAAGATCGGGGAAGAACAAAGTTGTGGGCTAAGTCGAAAAAATTAGTCGTTTCGGCATTCGAGGTAAGTTGGTGTGTTAATAATAATGCAATAATGTTGTAATTTATATTTGAAAGCTAAATTAGTGAATCAATTGAATTATGTTGAATTAAATGTTATGAGAAATTATCATTTGAATGGTAAGTACAAATTTAGTAAGTTATTAAGCAATCGTGTTGTATAGAATTATCTGTATAGCTGTACTTAAATTTAATGGAAGTATTCATATTGATTTTTTATATTGCCGAGTGTGTCTTCTATGTATGTATATGGTATAATTGAATGTGAAGTAGACTTAAATGTCATTGGCATACCCAAATGTGTTGTGTGTATATATATATATATATATATCAATGATGTAGTTAAATGTGGTATGGAATTGAGAGTTGAAATTGCAACTGAATGTGATGTATATATATGTCTATGATATAAGCGTATGAGATATTGAGTTGAGGAGTGAATATGTTCGATTGTGATATAGATGTGTAGCAAAGATATAATTGAATGTGATGTTGATTATGGAAATGAAATAAGTGAATCTGTATATAGGCAATTGAGATTTAAGTTTTATGTATGTATAAATGAGGAATGATTTGGGAAATGATAAAGTGTGCGAAATCGGATATTGAGCACTAAGTGTGCGAATTTAACATCCGAGCACTAAGTGTGCGAAATCGGATATTGAGCACTAAGTGTGCGAGTTTAACTTCCGAGCACTAAGTGTGCAAAATCGGATAAAGATCTTTAAGTGCATAAATTGAACTACAAGCATTAAAGGGAAGGGTAAATGTGGATTTAAAAATTCAATTCGGTAAGTTTCAATGTTATGAGTAATCGTGAATTAGTGTTAACATGAGACAAGTGATTAAGTGAACATTGACTAAGTGTTAACAAGTGTGAAAAAGTCCCGTTTGAACCTTAGGAAATGATTAGGATACAAGTAACATGTCACTAGGAATTTCAGTGTTTTCAGTGTGAAAGTGTTCCCCAGGTGCTGGTTCATTGTGTTATACCAGTGGCTGGGCGATCGTGCATGTGTTGCAGAGACCTAACAGCTTGTGTGAGCAGTACTGTATATTAACCTTGAACTGACAGCTTGTGTGAGCAGGTCCGAGTGTAACACCCCAAACCCGGTCAATACACCACGACCGAATCTGGTATGTTACGGGGAAAAATGTATTTGAGAGGTTTAGGTTTCCGGTTAAAAGTTTGATGAAAACTCTTTTTGTATATTTTGTTCTTGTAGAAATCTTGGGCATGATTGTTAAAAAAAACGATAGTGCATTTGAAAATCCGGAAATTTTGAAAACTTAATTAAATATGTAAGTAAAACAAATTTATCACATTTGGAAATCCGAGTACTTCTTTTGTGTAGCTTAAAACATTTTGACTTAGTAAGAAAATATTCTCAAGTTTGAAAAACACATTTGAGTTTCATTCATTTTAAATTACAGTGTGATACCCGATGGTAAAGTTTAAAACATTTGGCTTTGTAGTTTGAAAACCTTATCTTTCCAAGTTTTAGCCAAATTTTAACCCAGTACTTTGTTACGGCATATTTGAAAACAAATCTAAGCATAAAGATAACAAAACATAACTTTAAAAAGGCCTTTTACAATCCAAATAAACCAAATGAAAATAATTCAAATAAAGTACCAAGTTTTAATTCAGAGCAAATCCAACTTTTATTCATGGCATGATCACCTCGAGTCCACCCCGGCTCCATATCCGCAATCTAAGTGTCACCTGAAATAATAAGGGAGAAGGTGAGTCGCAAGACTCAGTGCAACGTACTAACACACAGCATAACAAAGCAATACAATTAATGCACCCGATCCTAACCATCCACAACACCTTTTCTACCCCGTGTGGTACCAAACCACTGGTGGTGCCAAACCACTGGTGGTGCCAAACCACTGGTGACCCAAAGTCACGATATCCATCAATGTGGTGCCAAACCATTGGTGACCCAAAGTCACGAATAATCCATCTGTGGGGCCAACCCACGTGTGATACCAAATCACTGGCGACGATCCCGTATCTCAAAGTGGGGCCAACCCACGGTGGTGTTAAACCACAGGGATAAGTCGCTATGAGGTGCCAAACCTCTGGTGTCCCAAAGACACAAGTGTGATACCAAATCACTGGTGACCGCAGTCACGAATCGAATGATGGGGCCAACCCATCGTGTGATACCAAATCACTGGCGTCAATCCCGTAATATCAACCGTGGGGCCAACCCACTGTGGTGCTAAGCCACTGGGACGAGACGCTGAGGTGCCAAACCTCTGGTGTCCCAAAGACACAAAATATCATCTGTGGTACCAAACCACTGGAGGTGCCAAACCTCTGGTGTCCCAAAGACACGGATATCATATTCCCCCTCCTCTCATATCACCCATAACCGATCATACCGACTTATGTAAAGTATGCAATCATGCAAATCATGCTATCATGCTTAATGTTGCATCTCATAACACATACATCGTATCAATACAGAACTCGTAATGAAATGGACTTACCCGAATCCGTGCACATACCCCATCGGGTATCATATCAATCATCATACTGTTTGGCTTTAATAGGCAATCAGGTTTATTAAACATATTACTAAGTAAAAAGTGTGTTAGTTTACACACCTGCTAAAACGCAAGCTTTCAAACCCAACGAATCGATCTAAGATCCTCAAATACCTTGCTCCTATAATCGGCCAAACATAGATTAGCACCTAGACCATTCGGCCAAAACCAAATAACTCAAGAGGGTTAACGCTTAACCCTTACCTTACACTTGATTTGGTTTCCTACCAAATCCCGAACCAAACGATGGTTCTTCCTTAAGCAAACGGCACACCCTATTAGGAAGAAAGATTAGTCCTTTGAAACTTGACTTAACGAAACTAGAAGAATAGACTACTAACATCAACTCTTACCACCACTTACCAAACGATCAACCAACGATGACTGCTTCACTTGGTTGCCACCAAAATCCAAAGGCTCTATAAAGAAATCGGTTACCAAAACAAAATGTTAACCCCTTTCAACAAACCAAAATCGGCACTTAACCAACCCAAAAACGATAAAGCACAAGAGAGGGGAGAAATGACCATTCGGCCAAGCACTTACCTTCTTCTAAACTGATTGAAACAAGAACCCAACAAGGTCAACACTCCTCTAATATTCGGCAATGAAAAAACTATCAGGAGAGAGGAGAGATTCGGCCAACACTTTAAACAAGAAAGAAAAGAGAATTCGGCCCTAGGTGTTTAACACACTTATATTCGGCTTTGAGTGAAAAAGAGAGAAAGAAGATGTGAAATGGGAATAGAGTTTCGGCAAGAGGGTATTGAGAAGGAAAAGAGAGTATGAGAGGAAGAGAAAAGCTAGTTTCGACTCAACACAAATGAACAACAAGTAAAAGAAGTGGGAGGGTTCGGCCAAAGTGAATAAAAGAGATGAAAGTTTGAAAGCTCAAGAGCATTCGGCTAACAAAGAAAACACAAAGAAAACAAGCAACTTTCGGCAAGCTATAGGGGTTTGGTCTTTCGGTTTCAAGAAGTAAAGAAAATGAGAGAAAACTCTCTTGAACATTCGGTGACAAAAGGAAGAACTTGGCTTACACAACTTGACCGAAAATGTACCAAAATGCAAAGTGCATTTCGGCACACTCCCACTACACCTACCAACCGGCCACTCCCCCCATCAAGCACCCAAGATTCGACCACCACTCCCCAAACACTCACAACCACCCATTCAAATCACTTTGAACAAGTCTCCCTCCTAAATTCACTCTCCACCCACCATTCAAGTGGGTTGACTTGGTCTATGGCAGAGTTTGAACTGCCAACAACTTCTCCTCCTCCATGCCGTCAAAATGGAAGCAAAAAGTGGGCATTCTGCAGCTTGAACTCAGGACCTCTTCCCCCTACAAGTGACGTCAACTCAAGCCCTTAGTGGCGCCTACCTTGCCACTCCACCAGCTCATTTCTTATGCTATCATTCACCAAATAATATTTATAAACCCCAGCTTCTTCAGCTCCTCTCACCTAAGCCTAAAAACAAAAAATTTTCCTACCACTCAGGCTTACACCTAGCTTACAACTAAGCCCCTAAAACATCAAAACAACAACATAGCAAACCAGACACATGCAAACAATGCAACAACAGAATAGCCCCTATCCCGGGATATTACACCCGAGGGTAATCCCAATGTTACAATGGTAGCTTCGGCTACATTACAGTGGTAGCTTCGGCTACATTACAGTGATAGCTTCAGCAATATTACAGTGTGGCACTTTGTGCCTTTTTCCACGTATCCTTTAGTATTTCGTATGATTCAACGGGTATTGAATTGATATAATGAAAAGTGATTGAATGTGAAAAGGATTTAATCATGTGATAATAATGTGCAAGTGAACATTGTAATTGATGCATTTATATGTGTAATTGTGAATATGAAACTGTTTGTATAAGTGAAGTGCGTGTATGAAATTAAGTAGGAAATCGTATGAACAAATAATACAGGTATGTGTATGAAATTGCTATTGTATGATTTATATGTTGAATAAAGTGTTTGGGTTATGATGCATCAATTGTAAGGATGCAAATGAGTGAGATGTGCCTATGATCAAATGATAGTTATATGCTAAGTTATACTATGCTTTTGTGCATATGTGAAAAAAAAATGAAAGTGAATACAAGAAAATCATGAAAAAAAGTGAAATTAGCATGAAGATAGTACTGGACAGCAGCAGTTGTGTGACTTTGAAAAATCACCAAAAATTGTGGAAATTGAATTAGAGGTTGAATAAGATATTAAATTAAATCTGAATGAGTCTATTTTCACATAAAAGAAACGGTGTAAACAAAAGAATTTCATATTTTGAGATATTTAAATTTTTGCTAGACTGGTTTAGAATGATTACGTGATCCCCTGTTCTGACTTTGGAAATTCATTAACAATTGTACAAAAATAATCATGGGATAAAATTTATATCCTTGAATTTATTAATGAGTCTATTTTCAAGAGAAACAAACATTAACATAATTTGAGTCCTTTAAAATGAGATAATTAATGTTTAGTGAAGAAAGGTCGAAACTGTCAAAAAATAGAAAAGGGGAGAATTTAATGAATAATTTGTACTTATTGGCTAAACAAAAAATTCTTAAAATTTTATGGTAATAAGATATGTGAGTCTATTTTCAGGGGAAGTTAATGGATCTTAAGTTCCGTAGCTCTAGATATAAATTGCAACATCCTGAATAATTGGGTCTGTGCATTTTATGTGTTTGACTGCTTAAAATATTAATTTAAGAATTTAAGGTACAATTGGGGCTCAAATTGGGCTGAGGCCTTGTTTTAAATATTTTGTTTAGACACTCTGGGGGCTTAAATTAAAGTTTCAATAGTTTAAGTGACATATTGGGCTTGTGGCCCAGCAACTAGGAGCACAGTAGAGAGGAGAGTTAAGTGGCGTCACTTGAGTAGAAGGAAGGCCCAAAATTTGGCTGCTTGGAGCCCAAGTTTTAGGGCTGAAATTCGGCACTCCAAGGGGGAAGGGAGGACGGCACACTAGCTACAAAATAGGGGATTTAATTCTTTTATTTTGATTATTGAATGATGATAATATGTAACATCCTGAGAATGGGCCTATGCATTTTTGATTTAAGTATACGAAATGGCATGTCTTATGTGTTATGAATGTATTATGAACATTTTTGGAAACTTGGAAATGTAAGGAAATGCTTTAGGAATGTTAAGTTTCAAAAGAGGAAAGTGAACATTTTTGGAAACTTGGAAATGTAAGGAAATGATTTAGAAATGTTAAGTTTAAAGGAGGCAAACGAACATTTTTGGAAACTTGGAAATGTAAGCAAATGTCTTAGAAATGTAAGAAAATGCTTAAGAAATGTTAAGTTTTAAGTATTAAAAGAGGGAACTGAAGCAAGGTGGTCTTAAGAAAATAAATAGGGGAGTTTTGACATGGAAATGAGCTTGTTAAAGTGGCTTGAAGGCACCACTTAAAGCCCAGGTAAGTGACGCCACAATCAAGGGGGAAGGAGCCTAGGTTCGAGTCACTTGGGGAGCAAATAAAAGAATTTTATTTTGGTACAAGGAATAGGAGAAGTGGACGGCATTAAGGCTCTATAGGGAGGTGTTTTATTGTTGTTAAAATTCGGCAAATAGATGGATAAATGATGGATTATTATTGATATTTTAATTAAGAGATAAGAGATAATTGAGGGATTAATTCTAATATTGAATAAAGTGATAATTAAAAGATAAAATTATCACATAGGAAGAGTGATGGCCAAGTAAGGGAGTCTTGGCCTAGTAAATTCGACAATAGGAGGAAAAGAGAGGCAATTCAACATTCTTTCTTTTTCTTTTTTTTTTCTCTCTGCCGAATTCTCTCTGTCATTGTGCTTCTGTCTCTTTTCAAATTTGTTGAAGCCGAATCCCCATTGTAAATCTTCTCCTTCTTCCTTACCTCTCAAAAGCCGAAAGAAAGTAAGCCTCTTGAAACCATAGCCGATTACTCAAGAAAGCCGAAAACAAGATCCTATAGTCGAATATTGCTAAAGGGTTCAAGCAAGGGCTGTCGATTTCTAAGGTAAGGGTAAGATCCCATTCGGTTTTATCCTTTTTCTTTTAAGATTTGCCGAAATCTAGGACTAACCCCATTAATATCTTGTTGCCGAAACTTTGAAGAGATCTTTCGGGAATTGTCCAAGTCGACTATTTCGGGATTTAAGGATCAAGGTAAGCACATCTGATATTCGGCCATAGGCCATTTAATAGTGATTAAGTGTTAGAAATCGATCTAACATGTGGTTATAGGGATTTTTACAGACACCTAAAACAAAAGATCAATTCCGGGATTTAAGATTTGGAAGGTAAGCACATAGGTATGTTCGGCCAAGGCCTGTTTTGATATCTAGATCTATTTCGTAATTGTTTGAAAAGCCGAAACTAACCTGTGATGTGATTCAATGCTTGGCCGAATGCAAGAAGAGTATAACAAAGATTTCGGGATTTGGTTAGCAGTGAAATCGACACCAAGGTAGGTTTTAAGTGTACAAATCCTACTAGGATTTGGTTTTATAGCTGAATAGGCTTTATGCTAACATATTAAGGTTGGCCGAATGTAGGAATTGAGATCTAAGGCATTAAATCAAGCTTTTTGGGATTAAGTGAACTGCTAAGTGTATCAGGTGTGTACCCCACACTATCTTTAATAAGATTTATGGCAATATATAATATGTGCAAGTTTATAAGAATATGAATATGGCTAAGGTACCATGCTATGGTACAAAAGTACTCAGGTACGTTTCCTACTTCTACTAGGATTATGAATATATGTTATTTTTAACATGTAAAAAGTGATAAGAATGTGAATTAAGGAATGATATGCATGATATGTATGATGGGGGGCATATGGGATATTATGAAAAGGGGAAGTGAATGTGGTGACCTAAGACCACGATATTTGAATATGGTGACCTAAGACCACGATATCTGAATATGGTGTCTCTTGACACAAAATATGTGTCTGGTGGCTATGCCACGAATTTTATAAGGGCGATGAGCACGTCGACTGCAGCGACTGCCTTCGATGGTGTGTAGCGGATGGAGGGTTGACTTAGTAGTCCCCACAGTGTGCAGGATGGTACGGGTGATGTGTAGCGGATGGCATCTAGGTTTGGGTTCGGGATGCATCATTATTTTCTATCTGTTATATGAACATGTATGATAATGTATGCCTGATTTATTGAATTTTAGTGTTGGTTACACATTGAGTCTGTTTGACTCACCCCGTAGGGGAACTTTTTCTTCCAGGTGACGATCAGTGATGGACCGGGCCGGCAGAAGCTTAGGGATGGCCATGCTCAGCAAGAAATTCAGTTTATTTGGACTATTTTATTTTAAGTACTTTGGTTTTAATTATTTTTGGGATTTATTAATGTAATAAGGCCATAGTTGGATTACTTTATTTTACTTTCATTTACTATGTATAAATTTTTATCGAGTAAAGTTTAAGTAAATTTATTTTAAAACAAAGCCTAAACGTTTTGTCACCTAAAGAAAAGGCTTTTAATAATAAAAGTAAACTCGTTTTCAACTCAAGCCCAACCCAAAAGCAATCTTTCTTTCAAAACACACATGTTTTTCCTAAGTAACAAAAGAATTTTGAACTGGTTTACATCGAGGAACATACCAGATCTGGTCAAGGCTCGTGGGCCGGGTTTGGGGTGTTTCAGCTTGGTATCAGAGCCCAGTTTTTAAACTCTCGGCCTGTGGTTTAAGGCCCAAAACGTTTTCAAATCAAGCCCAAATGAGTTTTTATGAAAATATTTTTGGAAATAAGCAGGTTTTTCTGGCATGGCACCTAAGTCTCCGACCCGCAGTCCACCAGGTAAGTACCCTTAACCATTGTGTGAATTATAGTATGAATTGTAGAAGGGTAGAAATGGAGTGGAACGTAGAATAGCATGATAATACTTGAACCCTAGGACTAGTTACCCCAACTATTACATAAGACTTAAATGCCTAAGTAAACAAGCCTATGGCTAAGTCGACGAGTTAGGGTGTGGCAACCCCTGTGCGCATGTCTAGGATTGGATCCGAAAGAGCCTGATATTTAAGCAGTCCTAGTGACTCACCTCCTCTTCCCAGGAATCCTACCTGGTGCATAGCTTCGGTTCACCCTAACCAAGAGGACTCAGTCATAGGCTAAACCCCTAACTAAAACCCGAAAGGGATTAGCCACATTTTTATGGAAACCCTAGTTTTAAAACTTTTAAAAATTATCCTTTTAAATTGCCAACACGATTTTATAAAATTTCCTGAAATATTCTTGACTTACAAAAAATTACTAAATTACCCCTAGTTGTAAAATTACAAAAATGCCCTTGGTTTAGAAAATGTCCAAACTACCCACGGTTTAATTAAAATTTCCTTATTTTATAAAATATTCAAAAACTCTACTTCTGCGAAATATTAAAATACTCCAACTTGGAAAATTTACGAAATTGCCCCTAACTTACAAAATTACCAAAATGACCCTGGTTTTCAAAAATTTTGCAATATCACTGATTTGGAAAACAAATTCTCAAAAAGAACCCTCAAGCTTTGCAAATTTTGAAATACCCTTGATTTAGTAAGATTTACAAAATTTACCCTGGTTAATTACCGAAATACCCCTATGATTTCAAAAATTTCTGAAATACTCTCGGGATCTCAAAAAATTACCAAAAAAATTTACGAAAATACCCCTGTAGGGCAAATTACGAAAATACCCCTGGGTAGTGGAAAAACAACAACAATGAAAACTACAACATTTCTCTAAATGAACGAAAGTTCATAATTGATTGATGAATGTATGAATGTAAAGACTGTGTGCATGTATGAATACGAAAGAACCACTCCTAAAATTCTTTTCATAAAACTTCTTTGCGGGTAATCAGTGAAACAAGGACTAATTCATAAAATTTTCTAAATCAGAATAAAGCGCAATCGTTAGAGATGAGTTCTAGAGGACGTGGTCATCGTGGACGTGGTAGAGGAAGAATGACTGTGTCGGAACCCGTTAGATCGGGTCAAGGATCTGACAATGAGATACCACCACCACCACCCCCAGCTGTTGGTGTTGAGCAGTAAGCTCAGACGGGGGATGATGCTGTGTCGCAGGCTGTGCTGCGAGTTTTGGAAATGGTGGCTGGAGTAGGTGGAAATATGGGAGCTCAAAAATCTGTGCCCGAGCGACTCCGAGCCAATGGGGCTGAGATGTTTCGTGGAGTATCTGGTGTAGCACCCAGTACAGCTGAATATTGGTTGGAAGCAACCGAACGGATTATGGATGAGCTTGATCTGACCCCTAAGGAGAAGTTGAAAGGAATGGTGGCACTGCTACGCGATAAAGCGTATCAGTGGTGGCTCACAGTTCGGGATGGAGCCACAGCTGAGGATCTGACCTGGGAATATGTTAAGGCAGCATATCAGAGGAAATATGTTGGCACACAGTATACTGATGAGCAAAGGAAGGCTTTTCTGGGGCTGGTTCAAGGGAACAAGTCCGTAGCAGAATACGAAGCTGAGTTTCTGAGGTTGAGCCGGTATGCTCGAGGCGTAGTGGCTACTGAGCATGAGCGATGTGTCTGGTTTGAGGATGGATTAAGGGATGACCTAAGGTTGTTAGTCGCTCCACATCAGGAATGGGAATTTTCTGCGTTAGTGGAGAAAGCTAAAATAGCGAAAGGTATTAAGGACACGGTGAAGCAGAACACTGATCGGAATAAGCAGAAAAGAAGATTTGGTTCTTCTGGGAATACTCAGAAAAGGCCTAGAGTTGATGGGCCGCGAGGTCAGCAGGCTGGTACTGGAGGGCAATATCGTACTTGTGATCAGTGTGGGAAGAAACACTTAGGAGAGTGTTGGAAAAAGACTGGAGGATGCTTTAGATGTGGGTCCAAGGACCATATGATTAAGGACTGTCCAATGAGGCCAGAGGGAAATAAACCGATAGCTCAGAATGTCAATCAGGCTGGTAGAGGTGGACAGCAGCCTCAGCGAGGTCGTGGTCCGAATGGCCAAGGTAATGGCGCTGGTAGAGGACGTAGAACACTTGGCAGAGGTGCTAATAATAATATTGAGGTAAGGCAACTGGGTTTGGTTTATGCAGTTCGCCGTAGGAAGGATGGAGACGCGCCGGACGTCATAACCGGTACGTTCCTTATTTTTGGCAAGCCCTATTTTGCTTCGATTAATGTGGGCTCGACCCATTCGTATGTTGCATGTAGAGTAGTTGAGACTCTAGACATAGTTTCTGAACTTTCTGATAGGGAGATGACTGTAGTAAGCTCACTAGGTCAAACTGTAGTGGTGAATAAGATCTTTCGGAAAGTGCCTTTAGAAATTTAAGGAATAGGATTTGCTGCCGATTTAATGGAACTTCCCTTTGGAGAATTCGACCTCATACTTGGTATGGACTGGCTAGTAGAACATCGGGCTGTGTTGGACTGTGCAGCTAAGCGAATGGAATTAAGGAGCCCGGAGGGTGAGGTGGTCATTATGATAGGAGAAAGAAGAAACTACTTGTCTCATGTAGTTTCGGCACTAAAGGCTGATAAGATGGTTCAGAAAGGATGCGAGGCGTTCCTAGCCTTTGTTAGTGCATTAGATGGAAAGAAAGAAGGTGCAAGTGGAGTTAGAACGGTAAGGGATTTTGAAGATGTGTTTCCGGAAGAATTACCAGGAATACCCCCAGATAGGGAGGTGGAGTTTGGAATTGACTTGCTGCCGGGAACAGCTCCTGTGTCAATCGCCCCGTATTGAATGGCACCAAAGGAGTTGGTTGAGCTCAAGGCTCAAATTCAAGAATTGTTGGATCGTGGGTTTATTCGACCCAGTGTGTCTCCATGGGGTGCACCGGTCCTGTTCGTGAAGAAGAAGGACGGAACTATGCGTATGAGCATAGACTATCGTCAGTTGAACAAGCTGATCATCAAGAACAAGTATCCTTTGCCAAGGATTGATGACTTGTTCGATCAGCTTAAGGGGGCAGCAGTACTCTCCAAGATAGATCTAAGGTCTGGATATCATCAACTTAAAGTGAAGGAGGCAGATATCCATAAGACAGCCTTTCGGACCAGGTATGGGCATTTTGAGTTTGTTGTAATGCCGTTTGGATTGACAAACGCCCCAGCTGCGTTCATGGATATGATGAACCGGGTTTTCCAACCTTACTTGGATAGGTTCGTCGTGGTGTTTATCGACGATATCTTGGTGTATTCTAAGTCTGAAAAGGAGCATGATGAGCATCTTCGGATTGTGTTACAAGTGTTAAGGGAGAAGGAGCTCTATGCCAAATTCAGCAAGTGTGAATTTTGGCTTAAGGAGGTTGCATTCTTAGGACATGTGGTGTCTGCAGAAGGAATAAAGGTGGATCCTAGGAAGATTGAGGCAGTGTTGGATTGGAAACCACCTAGGTCAGTGGATGAGATTCGCAGTTTCTTGGGATTGGCAGGCTACTACAGAAGGTTTGTGGAAGGGTTTTCGTCGATAGCCATGCCTTTGACGAAGTTATTGAGGAAGGAAGTACCTTTCGTATGGGGAGATAAGCAACAAGAGAGTTTCGAGAAGCTTAAGAGGGTCTTGACTGAAGCTCCGGTCTTGATTCATCCGGAGGCAGGGAAGGATTTCGTGGTGTATTGTGACGCTTCTCATACAGGGTTGGGATGCATATTGATGCAAGATGGGAAGGTGGTCGCATATGCGTCTCGACAGTTAAGGCCACACGAGGTTAACTACCCGACTCATGATTTGGAATTAGCGGCAGTGGTCTTTGCTCTTAAAGTGTGAAGACACTATCTTTACGGAGAAAAGTCAGTGATCTACACAGACCACAAGAGTCTTAAGTATCTATTGACTCAGAAGGAGTTGAACTTGAGACAGCGAAGGTGGGTGGAATTGCTGAAGGATTATGACTGTTCTATAGAGTATCATCCGGGCAAGGCGAACGTAGTGGTTGATGCCCTAAGTCGGAAGGTTGTGTCGGATCTGAGGGCGATGTTCGTACACTTGAGTCTGTATGAGGATGGAAGCCTGTTGGCATAGTTGCAAGTCAAGCCGACGTGGTTAAATGAAGTGAAAGAGGGACAGTTGGTTGATGATGAATTAAGTGTTAAGCTGCAGCAAGTACAGAACGAGGAGTTGGAAGGTTATGGTATTAATGACGAGGGAGTGTTGTGCTTCAAGGGTAAGGTCTGTATGCCTAAGGATCAGGAGTTAAGGCGGAAGATTTTTCAGGAGTCGCATAGTAGCCCCTATGCTATGCATCCTGGAGGAAGTAAGTTGTACCGAGATTTAAGGGAACAATTTTGGTGGCCGGGACTTAAGAGAGAAGTTACAGAATTTGTTGGCAAATGCTTGACGTGTCAGCAAGTCAAGGCTGAACACCAAGTTCCGTCAGGATTGCTTCAACCGATTAAGATTCCACAATGGAAGTAGGAGAGAATTACCATGGACTTCGTTAGTGGTTTTCCCCTTACGCCTACTAAGAAGGACTCGGTATGGGTGGTAGTGGACCGATTGACTAAGTCCGCGCATTTTATTCCGGTAAGGGTTGATTATTCTTTGCAAAAATTGGCCAAACTGTATGTGGTGGAAATTGTAAGGTTGCATAGAGTTCCGGTGTCAATCATTTCAGATAGGGACCCAAGGTTTACCTCTTGGTTTTGGAGGGCACTTCATCAAGCTTTAGGCACTAAGTTGGACTTCACTATGGCTTTTCATCCACAGTCTGACGGGCAGTCTGAGCGGGTAATCTAAGTGTTGGAGGATATGTTGAGAGGCTGTGTGATAGATTTCAGAGGTAGTTGGGAAGAGTATTTGCCGTTAGCGGAATTTGCCTACAACAACAGCTATCAGGCTAGTATTCGGATGGCACCGTATGAAGCGTTGTATGGTCGGAAGTGTCGAACTCCTATGTGTTGGATGGAATTAGGAGAGCGTTGGGTTTTGGGTCCAGGGTTAGTGGCAGAATCTGAAGAGAAGGTTGAGATAATTCATGCACGGTTGAAGGAAGCATCTGATAGACAGAAGTCGTACGCAGATCTTAAACAGAAGGAAATAGAATTTATTATGGGAGATCAAGTATTCCTTAAGGTTTCGCCTTGGAAGAAGGTGATGAGATTTGGTCGGAAAGGGAAGCTAAGTCCAAGGTTTATAGGACCCTATCGAGTGTTAAAGCGAATTGGACCAGTGGCGTATCAGTTGGAGTTGCCACCAGAGTTGAAGCAGATGCACGACGTATTTCATATGTCCATGTTACGGCGATATCGATCGGATCCATCTCATGTGGTACCAGTTCAGGAGGTGGAGCTAAGACCAGACTTATCCTACGAGGAAGAGCCGATACAGATTCTAGAACGAGATATGAAAGTGTTACGACGGAAATCAGTGCCTTTAGTCAAAGTACTATGGAGAAATCATGGATCGCAAAAAGCTTCGTGGGAGCCAGAAGAGGCAATGCGACAGCAATACCCTCACCTATTTCAGTCAGGTAATTTCGAGGACGAAATTATTTTAAGAGGGGTAGAACTGTAACATCCTGAGAATGGGCCTATGCATTTTTGATTTAAGTATACGAAATGGCATGTCTTATGTGTTATGAATGTATTATGAACATTTTTGGAAACTTGGAAATGTAAGGAAATGCTTTAGGAATGTTAAGTTTCAAAAGAGGAAAGTGAACATTTTTGGAAACTTGGAAATGTAAGGAAATGCTTTAGGAATGTTAAGTTTCAAAAGAGGAAAGTGAACATTTTTGGAAACTTGGAAATGTAAGGAAATGATTTAGAAATGTTAAGTTTAAAGGAGGCAAACGAACATTTTTGGAAACTTGGAAATGTAAGGAAATGTCTTAGAAATATAAGGAAATGCTTAAGAAATGTTAAGTTTTAAGTATTAAAAGAGTGAACTGAAGCAAGGTGGTCTTAAGAAAATAAATAGGGGAGTTTTGACATGGAAATGAGCTTGTTAAAGTGGCTTGAAGGCACCATTTAAGGCCCAGGTAAGTGACGCCACAATCAAGGGGGAAGGAGCCTAGGTTCGAGTCACTTGGGGAGCAAATAAAAGAATTTTATTTTGGTGCAAGGAACAGGAGAAGTGGACGGCATTAAGGCTCTATAGGGAGGTGTTTTATTGTTGTTAAAATTCGGCAAATAGATGGATAAATGATGGATTATTATTGATATTTTAATTAAGAGATAAGAGATAATTGAGGGATTAATTCTAATATTGAATAAAGTGATAATTAAAAGATAAAATTATCACATAGGAAGAGTGATGGCCAAGTAAGGGAGTCTTGGCATAGTAAATTCGGCAATAGGAGGAAAAGAGAGGCAATTCAACATTCTTTCTTTTTCTTTTTTTTTTCTCTCTGCCGAATTCTCTCTATCATTGTGCTTCTGTCTCTTTTCAAATTTGTTGAAGCCGAATCCCCATTGTAAATCTTCTCCTTCTTCCTTACCTCTCAAAAGCCGAAAGAAAGTAAGCCTCTTGAGACCATAGCCGATTACTCAAGAAAGCCGAAAACAAGATCCTATAGTCGAATATTGCTAAAGGGTTCAAGCAAGGGCTGTCGATTTCTAAGGTAAGGGTAAGATCCCATTCGGTTTCATCCTTTTTCTTTTAAGATTTGCCGAAATCTAGGACTAACCCCATTAATATCTTGTTGCCGAAACTTTGAAGAGATCTTTCGGGATTTGTCCAAGTCGACTATTTCGGGATTTAAGGATCAAGGTAAGCACATCTGATATTCGGCCATAGGCCATTTAATAGTGATTAAGTGTTAGAAATCGATCTAACATGTGGTTATAGGGATTTCTACAGACACCTAAGACAAAAGATCAATTCCGGGATTTAAGATTTGGAAGGTAAGCACATAGGTATTTTCGGCCAAGGCCTGTTTTGATATCTAGATCTATTTCATAATTGTTTGAAAAGCCAAAACTAACCTGTGATGTGATTCAATGCTTGGCCGAATGCAAGAAGAGTATAGCAAAGATTTCGGGATTTGGTTAGCAGTGAAATCGACACCAAGGTAGGTTTTAAGTGTACAAATCCTACTAGGATTTGGTTTTATAGCCGAATAGGCTTTATGCTAACATATTAAGGTTGGCCGAATGTAGGAATTGAGATCTAAGGCATTAAATCAAGCTTTTCGAGATTAAGTGAACTGCTAAGTGTATCAGGTGTGTACCCCACACTATCTTTAATAAGATTTATGGCAATATTTAATATGTGCAAGTTTATAAGAATATGAATATGGCTAAGGTACCATGCTATGGTACAAAAGTACTCAGGTACGTTTCCTACTTCTACTAGGATTATGAATATATGTTATTTTTAACATGTAAAAAGTGATAAGAATGTGAATTAAGGAATGATATGCATGATATGTATGATAGGGGGCATATAGGATATTATGAAAAGGGGAAGTGAATGTGGTGACCTAAGACCACGATATCTGAATGTGGTGACCTAAGACCACGATATTTGAATGTGGTGACCTAAGACCACGATATCTGAATATGGTGTCTCTTGACACAAAATATGTATCTGGTGGCTATGCCACGAATTTTATAAGGGCGATGAGCACGTCGACTGCAGCGACTGCCTTCAATGGTGTGTAGCGGATGGAGGGTTGACTTAGTAGTCCCCACGGTGTGCAGGATGGTACGGGTGATGTGTAGCGGATGGCATCTAGGTTTGGGATCGGGATGCATCATTATTTTCTATCTGTTATATGAACATGTATGATAATGTATGCCTGATTTATTGAATTTTAGTGTTGGTTACACATTGAGTCTGTTTGACTCACCCCGTTGGGGAACTTTTTCTTCCAGATGACGATCAGTGATGGACCGGGCCAGCAGAAGCTTAGGGACGGCCATGCTCAGCAAGAAATTCCGTTTATTTGGACTATTTTATTTTAAGTACTTTGGTTTTAATTATTTTTGGGATTTATTCATGTAATAAGGCCATAGTTGGATTACTTTATTTTACTTTCATTTACTATGTATAAATTTTTATTGAGTAAAGTTTAAGTAAATTTATTTTAAAACAAAGCCTAAACGTTTTGTCACCTAAAGAAAAGGCTTTTAATAATAAAAGTAAACTCGTTTTCAACTCAAGCCCAACCCAAAAGAAATCTTTCTTTCAAAACACACATGTTTTTCCTAAGTAACAAAAGAATTTTGAACCGGTTTACATCGAGGAACATACCAGATCTGGTCAAGGCTCGTGGGCCGGGTTTGGGGTGTTTCATAATAGGAAGGGAAGAGTTGGTGTCAAGGAAGTCTCTTCTAGTATGAGTAAATTTAGAAAAATAGGAGCTATCCTTAGGAGTTTAATGTTAGCCGAAATTATTAAGAATTTGAAAGGAAAAGGGCATTCGGTTTTGGCTTAAGGTATGTGTGCCGAAATTCCTAGCTAGTTCTCTCATCTTTCTCTTTGCTTTGCCGAAATTTCTATACTATTCTCCCTCTCTTTCCTTTTCTTCTCTTCAGTTGGCCGAACCTTTGATAGATTCTGTTCTCATCTCATTCAAACACTTTAGCCGAAACCTCTAAGCTTCCCTTACTTTTTGCTTACTTTCTTTAAAGCCGAAACACCTCGCTTAGATTTTCTAAAAGCCGAAAACATGAGATCTAGTCTTCTATATGTGTGCCGAAATCATTCTGGGGTACCTACCTGTGCCGAAATTTTGAAGAAATCAATAGGTATGTGTCGATTTTGAGTTTCTAATATTTCTTCGGCTTTTCAAAGTCTCTAGCCGAATGGCTATTTAAGTGACTAATCAAAGGTTTTTCTTATTCTTCGGTATTTTGGGATCTGAAGAGGAGTCCAACGCCTAGATCTTTAAGTCAAGGTTCAGTAACCTTTGAGTCGTGTTATTTTTGGGATTTCAAGGCTTTAGATTGAGGATAATAGACCCGGATAACAAGGACATTGATTAAGCGTATTGGATTCCGCGATATCAGGTGTGTAATTCTCCACACCATCTAGATCTGTTTGATTAATATTTAATTATAAGTCTTGTATGTTATGATAAATGCCGAAATCCCGGCATAATGACGAAAACCCAAAGAGGGTAAGAGCAAATCACCAGGTTAGTGAATGTTCTGATTAAATGATATAAGAATATTGATTTTATGTGCTTGCATGGGTTGGGTTTGATGAAAGGAGGAAGTTATATGTTGTAGCGATTTTTACCGTGATCCGCTGTAGCGGCTTTTGCCGTGATCTGTTGTAGTGGCTACGGCCATGATCTGATGATGAGCAGCACGACTGCCATCAAGGCGTGTAGCGGTGTGGGTTGATTGTAGAAATCCCCAATGGTGTGAATGGCTGGTACGGGGGTATGTTGCGGATGGACACCTAGGATATGGGTTGGGCTTTGCATATTATTTTTGCTATGTATATTTTGATTATTCTGTTTTATGGGGCTAAAGCCCAAATCTAATGGTGCATGAGGGTTACACACTGAGTCTCGCGACTCACCCTTTTATTTTAACCATCTCAGGTGACATTTAGGGCATCGGACCGGGCTGGAGAGGAGAGCAAGGTGGCCATGCGACAGAGCTTTGAGGATTCAGAAAAAAAAGACTTAGTTTAATATTTGATTTTCATTTAATTAATGGGTTTAAATTTTCTTGTAATAAGGCCATGGGCCACTAGATTACCATTTATGTTTTGGGATTTTGTTGGGCTTTTATTTTAAATTTTATGTTTTCAATTAAGTTAGGACTTGTATGAAATTTCAGTTTTCATTTAAAATCCACTAAGATAATTTATGACTTGATATTTTATTCTTTAATGAATTCTTAAGCTTTCGGAATAAAGGTGTAAACCTAGTAATTATTTTCCAAAACGCGACATGTTTTGTAAAGTCTCTTAGGTGACATACCAGATTCGGTCGTAGTGTCTGGGCCGGGTTTGGGGTGTTACCAATTGGTATCAGAGCCCGGTTCAAAACTCGACTCTGGGGGTTTTTAGGCTCAAAACGTTTTCTAAAGATGGGCTTTTGAAATATGTATGTTTTTTTTTATAATAATAACAGGTTGGTTAGCTCAGCATGGCACCTGCGTCTCCGGCCCAAGTCCGCCAGGTAAGTACTCTGAACCATTGTGTGAGATATATGCATATATGTGGGCTTGATGGGCTATATGGGACGTAGGATAGATAGATTAGAACTTGATAGACTTTAGGCCTAGTTGAAACAACTCCTAAAATCTCATAAGACTTAGTTTCACTAAACAAACCCGTGAACAAGCCACAAGACTAGGGTGTGGTAACAGGCATACGCATGTCTAGGATTGGATTCAGGAAGAGCTTGGTATTTAAGCAGTCCTAGTGACTCACCTCCTCTTCACTGGAATCCTACCTGGTGCGTAGTGACTGTTCACCTTAGCCAAGTTAGGGTGTGGCAATAGGCATACGCATGGCTAGGAGTGGATTCAGGGAGAGCTTGGTACTTAAGCAGTCCTAGCGACTCACCTCCTCTTCACTAGAATCCTACCTGGTGCGTAGTGACTATTCACCCTAGTTACGAGGACTTGTTGATGGGCTAAACCTTATAATTAAAACCCGAAAGGGACCAGCCACCCTATTTAGAAAAAAAAAATACCTATGTTTTGAAAATTTACTCGAAAATCTCATGTTTACAAGTGTAACCCGAACTATGAAACTAGATTTACCAAAAGTACCCTGTTTAAAAAAAAAGAAACAACAACAACATCAAATATCCCTGGTTTGTAATATTACCAAACTACCCTTGTTTTGGCAAAATGACCAAAATATCCCTGGTTTGTAAAATTACCAAATTACCCCTGATTGCCAAATTATCAAAATACCCCCGGAATTGCAAAATTACCAAAATACCCTCATTTCACAAAATCACCAAGGACCCTATTTTGAAAAATTACGAAAATACCCCTAGAGGAAAAATTATGAAAATACCCTTGGGTAGTGAAACAACGAAACCACCCTTACGCGATGAATGTAAGTGTTTGGATGCTATTGGTGTGTGGTGATTGAATGTATGTGTTTTATTCTAGTTAAGAAAATACGAACTTGAGACTATTTGTGAATGCGAATTCGAAAGAACTACTTTTAAAACCATTATTCATAAGACTGTTCGCGATAAATCAGTGGAAAGAATTAATGATTCATAAAATTCTTAATCAGATAAACGCCAATCGGAAGAATGGGTACAAGGGGTCGAGGACGTCCGCCGCGTGGACTCGGTAGGGGTAGGATGACCTTGTCTGAGCCAGTAGGGTCTGGCCACGGGTCAGGAAATGAAATGCCGGATCCTCCAGCTGTGGATAGAGAGTTACGGGATCAGGCGACCGGAGATGATGCTGTACCTCAGGCGATGTTGCAAGTCCTTGAGAGAGTTGCTGGAGTAGGCATGGGCACAGGAGCCCGGAAATCTGTGCCGGAGCGGCTTAAGGCCAATGGGGCAGAAGTGTTTAGGGGAGTTTCTGGTGTAGCCCCTAACACAGCTGAGTATTGGATGGAAGCGACTGAGCGCATAATGGATGACTTAGACTTCACAGTAGAGGAAAAGTTGAAAGGGGTCGTGTCTCTCCTTCGAGACGAGGCTTATCAGTGGTGGCTCACAATGAAGGAGGGTACTGCTGTAGATTGGATTGCTCGGGACTACTTTAAGGAGTCATTTCAGGGAAAATATATTGGGGCCAGCTATATGGACGCACAAAGGAAGGCATTCCTGAACTTGGTGCAGGGAAGTAAGTCTGTGGCTGAGTGTGAGGTAGAGTTTCTGCGCTTGAGCCGCTATGCTCGGGGAATGGTAGCAACGGAGTATGAACATTGTGTTCGGTTCGAGGATGGGCTGCGGAATGAGTTAAGGGTTCTGATAGCACCGCAGTGAGAGGGAGTTTTTGCGGTTTTGGTGGATAAGGTTAAAATAGCCGAGGAAGTGAAACAGGTTGAGAGACAAGAAAGAGATAAGGAATGGGGTAAGAGTAAGAGGAGTTTTGGGCCATCAAGAGCATCTGGGTATTTTCAAAAAAAGCCTAGGACTGATGGGCCAGCTCGTGCTCCGACGGGCCAGAATCGAGCATGTTCTACATGTGGGAGGATGCATTATGGGGAGTGTAGAATGAAAACCGGTGGATGCTTTAGGTGTGGATCCACAGAACATCTGATTAAGGACTGTCCTCAGATGGATCGGGTACAGCCAGCGGGCCGAGGTTCTGATCAGGCTAGGAGAGGTGATCAGCCTGTACCAAGGGGTCGGGGTGCAGCCAAAGGAGGAAATGGATATGGTCGAGGTCGTGGAGCACCTGGTAGAGGTGCAGGTAATGTAGATGCGAGGCAGCCAGGTCTAGTTTATGCAGTTCGACGACAGGAGGATGGTGACGCACCGGATGTTATAACCGGTACGTTTCTTATTGCTGATACCCCTTTTCTTACTTTGATTGATATTGGGTCAACCCATTCCTATGTTGCATGTTCGGTATCTGAGACCCTAATTGTAGACTCTAAAACAACCATGAGGAAGATGACTGTGGTTAGTCCCCTAGGATAAACTAGGGTAGTGGACAAGCTATTTAAGGATGTACCGTTAGAGACCCAAGGGGTAGTGTTTCCGGCGAACTTAGTGGAATTACCATTTGGAGAGTTTGACCTCATCTTAGGAATGGATTGGTTGAAAAAGCATCGTGCTAAGTTGGATTGTGGGTCTAAGTGCATGGTGTTAAGTACCCCGAAAGGCGGGGAGGTGGTTGTGTTAGGAGAGAGAAGGAACTATCTATCCAACGTAGTGTCAGCTTTGAAAGCTGATAAGATGATTCGGAAGGGATGTAACGTCTTTCTAGCTTTTATTAGTGCTCTGGATGCTAAGGAGGTGACTGTCAATGAGGTTCGAACAGTCAAGGATTTCGCGGATGTCTTTCCGGAGGAGTTTCCAAGATTACCCCCAGATCGCGAAGTGGAGTTTGGAATAGAACTACTTCCGAGTACAGCTCCGGTATCCATTGCTCCTTATTGAATGGCACTGAAGGAGTTGGTGGAACTCAAAGCTCAGATCCAGGAGCTTTTGGATCGAGGATTTATCCGACCGAGTGTGTCTCCATGGAGAGTGCCGGTCCTATTCGTGAAAAAGAAGGACGGATCCATGTGTATGTGTGTGGACTATTGTCAACTAAATAAGCTGACGATTAAGAACAAGTACCCGTTACCAAGAATCGATGATCTGTTCGATCAGCTTAAAGGAGCTTCGATCTTTTTGAAGATTGATCTAAGGTCGGGTTATCATCAGTTAAAGGTGAAGGAAGGGGACATTCATAAGACGACATTTTGAACATGCTACGGTCATTATGAGTTCTTGGTAATGCCGTTCGGTTTGACGAACGCGCCAGCAGCATTTAT
Source organism: Gossypium australe (assembly GCA_005393395.2). Lineage (NCBI taxonomy): Eukaryota > Viridiplantae > Streptophyta > Magnoliopsida > Malvales > Malvaceae > Gossypium > Gossypium australe. Next base: position 93,063,464 of record CM016626.1, on the reverse strand, counting down.
GGATATGATGAACCGGGTGTTTCAAAAATATCTTGATCGGTACGTGGTGGTGTTCATCGACGATATTCTGGTTTACTCCAAGTCCGAGGAGGAGCATGATGCACATCTTCGTGTGGCATTGCAAATTCTAAGGGACAAGCAAATGTACGCTAAGTTCAGTAAGTGTGAGTTCTGGCTGAAAGAAGTGACTTTCTTAGGACATGTAGTTTCCGCCGAGGGAATTAGGGTAGACCCTCGAAAAATAGAAGCTGTATTAGATTGGAAACCGCCGAAGTCTATGGCAGAAATTCGAAGTTTCTTGGGATTGGCAGGGTATTACAAGAGATTTGTTGAGGGGTTCTCTTCAATAGCGGCACCTTTAACTAAGTTGTTAAAGAAGGGAGTGTTTTTTGTATGGACTGACAAACAACAGAAGAGCTTTGAGAAGCTGAAGAGAATTTTGACGGAAGCGCCGGTGTTAATTCAGCCAGAGGCAGGAAAAGAATTTACCGTCTATTGTGATGCGTCACACACAGGGTTAGGGTGTGTGTGTTGATGCAAGATGGAAAGGTGGTGGCATATGCGTCTCGACAGTTAAGACCGCATGAGCTAAACTACCCTACACATGATCTAGAGTTGGTGGCGGTAGTGTTTGCTCTGAAGATTTGGAGACACTCCCTGTACGGGGAGAAATCGGTAATTTACACCAATCATAAAAGTCTGAAGTATCTCCTTACTCAGAAGGAGTTAAATTTAAGACAACATAGGTGGATCGAGCTCTTGAAGGATTATGATTGCTCGATCGAATACCATCCGGGTAAGGCGAATGTGGTGGCAGATGCGTTAAGCCGTAAGGTAGTATCAGAACTAAGAGCGATGTTCACCCATCTGAGTTTATTTGACGATAGGAGTTTGCTAGCTGAGTTGCAAGTGAAGCCAACATGGGTGAGTCAGGTTAAGGATAAACAGTTAGTGGATGATGTCCTCAGTGCTCGACTTCCGCAAGTGCGGGATTGTGAAATGAAGGATTATAGTCTAAATAATGATGGAGTTTTGTGTTTCCGTGGGAAGATTTGTATGCCAAAGGATGTGGAGTTAAGACAGACGATTCTTCCGGAATCGCATAATAGCCCCTATGCTATGCATCCTGGAGGAGTTAAGATGTATCGGGATTTGCGAGAGCAGTTCTGGTGGCCAGGACTGAAGCGAGAAGTTACGAAATATGTGGGGAAGTGTTTGACGTGTCAGCAAGTCAAAGCTGAACACTAGTTGCCTTCGGGGTTGTTGCAACCGGTGAAGATTCCTCAATGGAAATGGGAAAGAATCACGATGGATTTCGTTAGTGGGTTACCCCTTACGCCTACTAAGAAAGATTCAATTTGGGTAATTGTGGATCGGCTAACGAAGTTTGCTCACTTCATACCAATTCAAGTGGACTTTTCTCTACAAAAGTTGGCTAAGTTGTACGTGGCTGAGGTCGTAAGATTACATGGTGTACCGGTGTCGATCATATCGGATAGGGACCCTAGGTTCACGTCACGGTTTTGGAAGGCTCTTCATCAAGCAATGGGAACAAGGTTAGACTTTAGTATCGCTTTTCGCCCACAGACTGATGGTCAGTCTGAGAGGGTAATTCAGATCCTGGAGGATATGCTAAGGGGTTGCATCATTGAATTTAGGGGTAGTTGGGAGGAGTATTTACCCTTGGCTGAATTCACGCACAATAATAGTTATCAAGCTAGTATTCAGATGGCACCGTATGAAGCGTTATATGGAAGGAGATGTCGTACCCCAACTTGTTGGACGGAGTTGGGTGAACGCCAGGTGTTGGGTCCGGAATTCGTTTCAGAAATGGAGGAGAAAGTTAAGTTAATACGGGCTCGATCGAAAGAAGCGTCTGATCGGAAGAAGTCTTATGCGGATCTAAAGTGGAAGGAGGTGGAATTTACAGTAGGAGACCAAGTCTTTTTGAAGGTTTCTCCATGGAAAAAGGTAATGAGGTTTGGACGGAAGGGTAAGCTGAGTCCTCGGTTTATTGGGCCTTATCGGGTGCTAGAACGTGTGGGCCCAGTGGCTTATCGTTTGGAGTTGCCTTCAGAGTTAGAACAGATACATGACGTATTCCATGTCTCGATGCTAAGACGTTATCGTTCTGATCCATCTCACGTGGTGCCAGTGGAAGAGATTGAAGTAAGGCTAGATTTGTCTTTTGAGGAGGAACCAGTGCAAATCTTGGATCGAGATATAAAAGTGTTGAGAAGGAAGTCTGTTCCTTTGGTCAAAGTTCTATGGCGAAATCACGTTGCAGAAGAGGCGACGTGGGAGCCAGAAGATGTTATGCGACAGCAGTATCCCCATCTCTTTTGACCAGGTAAATTTCGAGGACGAAATTTATTTTAAGGGGGGTAAAACTGTAACATCCTGAATAATTGGGTCTGTGCATTTTATGTGTTTGACTGCTTAAAATATTAATTTGAGAATTTAAGGTACAATTGGGGCTCAAATTGGGCTGAGGCCTTGTTTTAAATATTTTGTTTAGACACTCTGGGGGTTTAAATTAAAGTTTCAATAGTTTAAGTGACATATTGGGCTTGTGGCCCAGCAACTAGGAGCACAGTAGAGGGGAGAGTTAAGTGGCGCCACTTAAGTAGAAGGAAGGCCCAAAAATTGGCTGCTTGGAGCCTAAGTTTTAGGGCTGAAATTTTGCACTCCAAGGGGGAAAGGGAGGACGGCACACTAGCTACAAAATAGGGGATTTAATTCTTTTATTTTGATTATTGAATGATGATAATAGGAAGGGAGGAGTTGGTGTCAAGGAAGTCTCTTCTAGTATGAGTAAATTTAGAAAGATAGGAGCTATCCTTAGGAGTTTAATGTTAGCCGAAATTATTAAGAATTTGAAAGGAAAAGGGCATTCGGTTTTGGCTTAAGGTATGTGTGCCAAAATTCCTAGCTAGTTCTCTCATCTTTCTCTTTGCTTTGCCAAAATTTCTATACTATTCTCCCTCTCTTTCCTTTTCTTCTCTTCAGTTGGCCGAACCTCTGACAAATTTTGTTCTCATCTCATTCAAACACTTTAGCCGAAACCTCTAAGCTTCCCTTACTTTTTGCTTACTTTCTTTAAAGCTGAAACAACTCGCTTAGATTTTCTAAAAGCCGAAAACATGAGATCTAGTCTTCTATATGTGTGCCAAAATCATTCTGGGGTACCTGTAATATCCCGAAATTGGGCCTAGTAGGATTGGGCCGATTGGGCCGATTGGGCCTTGGGCTTTAGGAAAAATTTGAGTATCATCTTGTTGCTTGTGTTAATTCAGGTATGATTTTATTGTGTGCTTAATATAGTCTTGTGAAGGCTTGGAATTAATTGGTTTAGAATAATTTTTAGTATGGAGAATTTAGTGAAGTGGATCAAGTGATTATGATGCTTAAGTTAATTTAAGTGTTTAATGTTAGCATAAGTGAGCAAGTAGTAAAGTGGTGTTGGCGCATGAGTAATTGTATGAGGGAAGAGGTTCGAATCCCATGGATGACATTAAGAGGACTTTTTATTTTTGCATGTGTATGGCATGTGTTGGTCAACTATAATTAAGATAAGTTTGGACTTTATCATTTATGGATAGTAGACCAAAGGGAAAAGGCAAGTTAGTAGTTAAGGTAGGGAATCAAGATATTATGGAAGGTTTAGGGGACAAAAGGCTTGATGAGTGGGGGATGTTTTGGAAGTTTTTCCATGGTCATTTGACCATAACCTAGACGGCATAAGGGGCTAAGGGGGTTGGTTTAATTGTGATAGTGATTAAGGGGATGATAGGGAAGAAATGGGGAGGAAAAAGGGGGATTATGTTGGCATGTGAGTTGGCCGAATGTGGTATGGGATTAGGGGGTGATAGTTGGCCAAAATTTTAACAATTTGTGCATCTTTTCCCTTTTCTCCAAATTTTTCTTCTTAGCCGAATTGGTCATTTACAATAGGTGTAAGTTTTGTCTTGAGTGGCTATCACTTTTTTTGGTCATTTTGGTTTAGGTGCCAATTCTTTCAAATTTATTTTCCTCTATTGCCGAAAACACCAAAAAGTTTAGAAGACATTTCTCATTTCTTTTTTCCTCTCTAGTGCCGAAATCATCCTAGCACCAAGGGCATATCTCATATTTTCTTTTTCTTTTTCTTTTTCTTTCTCTTTTCTCCTTCTTTCTCTTAGCCGAAACCATCCTCTATTTTACCATCATCTTTTCTCTTCTCTTTTGTTAAAGCCGAAATCACCATTTCTTTTCTTTTTAATTGTAAGGTCGAATCCCTTTATAGTTCAAGTAAGGGTGAATCAATCTTCGTGTTACGGGAAGTTTCGGGGTTTCTCTGTAGTCAACGTTTAGGGGGAGATCGTTCGGGATTTGAATAATCCAAGGTGCTGTCGGTGTTGTAAGCAAAAGCCAGAAATCTTGAGTATTCTATCGTTCATCGTGTTTACAAGGTGCGTAGTTATTGCACTGTCTCTTGATTGTGTGTATGTGTTATATTTATGTATATGTGATATGATGTTAATGGTAGCCGAATTAAGGGCTAAGATTGTGAATACCCGTGGTGGGAGATCGAATACTCAGGTCAGTGATTTACGATATTAAATGATCATTGATGAATATTTGAAATGTGATGGCATGTGATGCATTATTGTTCAAGTGATATGTTGCCATGATACACATATATGCATGGGATTTGGGATGTGACTATCGAAGGAAAGGGTGTACTTTATGTACGTGGTCTGATGTTAGCCTTGTGCTACATTGGCGCTTGATGGTGGCTATGTGCTTCATCAAGGGAGGTGTTGGCTAGGTGCCCATCTCGGCGGATGATAGCTGTGTGCATCACCGTAGATTGAGGATGACCTCGAGTCACCTCGTGGATACAGATATGTGGATCACTATGTGATCGGTGGCTTAGCCACGGCCTTGGGCAGCAAGTCTGCCAAGGTAAGATATGAGGATCATTATTTGATCGGTGGATTAGCCACGACCTTGGGCAGGGAGTCTGCTAAGGTAGGAGTAACGGATGGACTCTAGGATGGGTTGGGATTCATGTTGCATATTTATGCATTTTGCATGACTATTTATGTGGATCAATGTGGATTTGGGCCAAGCCCAATATGTGAAATTATGTGGATATATTGCCTTATCATCTGATATGTGATTGATGTGTGGATGTGGGCCAAGCCCATATGTGGGGACATGTGTATTAACTATGCACTGAGTCTGTTTGACTCACCCAATTTTTTTTCTCAAACCTTTCAGGTGATACATAAGGCTTGGACCGGGTTGGGAGTGGATACGAGGTGGCCCATGCAGAAGATAAATTTATTTGTTTTACACATTTTTCTTATGAAAGGTTATTTATTGTAATAAGGGCCATTTTAAGTATTTAAGGACTTTTATTATGTTTTAAGTTGGATTGTCGATTATATTATTATTTGAAAATGTTTTATTTTAAACAACTTGATTTTATTTGGAACTTTAATTACACAATGTTTTAGTAAAGACAACAAAATTTTATGTTTTTAACTCTAAGTCAAAAGTTTTTCAAACGTTTTCCGCAGTGGCATTTCAAATTCGGTCATAGCGAATGGGCCGGGTTTGGGGTGTTACAGTACCTACCTGTGCCGAAATTTTTGAAGAAATCAATAGGTATGTGTCGATTTTGAGTTTCTAATATTTCTCCTGCTTTTTAAAGTCTCTAGCCGAATGGCTATTTAAGTGACTAATCAAAGGTTTTTCTTATTCTTCAGTATTTTGGGATCTGAAGAGGAGTCCAACGCCTAGATCTTTAAGTCAAGGTTCAGTAACCTTTGAGTCGTGTTATTTTTGGGATTTCAAGGCTTTAGATTGAGGATAATAAACCCGGATAACAAGGACATCGATTAAGCGTATTGGATTCTGCAATATCAGATGTGTAATTCTCCACACCATCTAGATCTGTTTGATTAATATTTAATTATAAGTCTTGTATGTTTTGATAAATGCCGAAATCCCGACATAATGACGGAAACCCAAAGAGGGTAAGAGCAAATCACCAGGTTAGTGAATGTTCTGATTAAATGATATAAGAATATTGATTTTATGTGCTTGCATGGGTTGGGTTTGATGAAAGGAGGAAGTTATATGTTGTAGCGGTTTTTACCGTGATCTGTTGTAGCGGCTTTTGCCGTGATCTGTTGTAGTGGCTACGGCCATGATCTGATGATGAGCAGCATGACTGACATCAAGGCGTGTAGCGGTGTGGGTTGATTGTAGAAATCCCCAATGGTATGAATGGCTGGTACGGGGGCGTGTAGCTGATGGACACCTAGGATATGGGTTGGGCTTTGCATATTATTTTTGTTATATATATTTTGATTATTCTGTTTTATGGGGCTAAAGCCCAAATCTAATGGTGCATGAGGGTTACACACTGAGTCTCGCGACTCACCCTTTTATTTTAACCATCTCAGGTGACATTTAGGGCATCAGACCGGGCTGGAGAGGAGAGCAAGGTGGCCATGCGACAGAGCTTTGAGGATTCAGAAAAAAAAAGACTTAGTTTAATATTTGATTTTCATTTAATTAATGGGTTTAAATTTTCTTGTAATAAGGCCATGGGCCACTAGATTACCATTTATGTTTTGGGATTTTGTTGGGCTTTTATTTTAAATTTTATGTTTTCAATTAAGTTAGGACTTTATGAAATTTCAGTTTTCATTTAAAATCCACCAAGATAATTTATGACTTGGTATTTTATTCTTTAATGAATTCTTAAGCTTTCGGAATAAAGGTGTAAACCTAGTAATTGTTTTCCAAAATGCGACATGTTTTGTAAAGTCTCTTAGGTGACATACCAGATCCGGTTGTAGTGTTTGGGCCAGGTTTGGGGTGTTACATAAATAATTTAATGACTGTGACTCGAGAAAACAACTTAACTGGAATTTGAATAAATAGAAAGAATATGAAAATAGCATGTTATCGCATTGCTTATTATTTTCATGCGAGCTTACTAAGTGTAAATCTTACACCCTCCTTTCCATTTCTTTTAGTTTTGTCAGGTCAGCTCAGGGTTGGAGATTGTCGGAGGTAGCATCACACTATCGAGCCATTATCCTAGGAGTATTGGCATGTGTATGTTAAATGTTTTCAAGTGAGTGGCATGTATAGGGACTTAGTTTTTCTATGATGGATGTAGTTGTGATTAGCCAAATGTATTGGCTTATATTGATTTGTTGATTATAGCCATGAGATGTGGCTTATAATGATTTTGGCTTGTAAGCCTATTTGTCCATGGTATGTGTTAATGTCTTGCTATGTGGTATAAATGATTAAATAGATGACAAGGTCAAATGCATGTGTTTGAAAATTTTGAATTTTGGGCGAAATTTGGTAACCTGATTTTGTATGATTGTGAATGTTTAAGTCCAGTAACACCTCGAACCCTATTCCGGTGTTGGATACGGGTGAGGGGTGTTACAAAATTGGTCAAATGTGGATTTGAAAAGTCACCAATTACTACTATAATTGTTTGTACTTATAAATTTGTAGTATGGTTAGATAATCACTGTGATCAGTAGGTCTCGTTGAATTAAAAGTAATTGGGTAGTTCCCAAATGCATTTTCCAATTCTTATAGAAAATGTAAGAATTGAAGTAATTATATAGGTAATTAAATAATTATACTCAAATTTAGTTATCCTGTGACTTCACAAACATGCTTATATTGTTGGGATCTAGTGTTCTTAGTATAGTTATTTCATCATATATGCTTGTAATTTTTTGAATAAATTGGTTTAATAATTTTATTATTTGTATTAATATCTTTTGTTTTTATCCTCAATGATTTTGCACGTAAAGAAAATATAAAAACAAATATTAGCGCACTATTTACCTAACATTTCACTAATGTTAAGTTGCTTCATGTGGTTAGTAGGTAATTTAAATGGTCAGTAGTCTAAAGAATCACAATTGAGTAAATTGATTTAATGGACTATTATGATATTTATCAAATCTAATTAAGGAGATTGTAACACCCCAGAAGTAACCGACCCATCAGTAGTCCTAAAATGGAATTTAGATGAAATCCAAAAGGATAGGGAAGCAAGTGTGTTTCTATGTAATGCCATTTATAAATTCAAAATCCAAAAATAATGTATACATTCGTTCTCTTAAGTCAACATAATAATTCGACTTGGCTTAAGACAAATTTAACACCATGGTTTTACTTCAAATAGTGGAGTATCAAAATGTGATTAGAGTTGTATAAACATAACCAACAATAAGTGCAAAACTTTATATGGCCCTTTACGACCCAAATTTACAAAAAAAAAAAAAACAAAACATCTAGGTACTAACTACGTAAGTTACCCCGATATGTACACATTACAAAATATCAAAAAGGATCACAATGGGTAACAATCCCAAGGTCTAGCTGAGTCCCTCCCAAAATCTGAGAGCAAAATGAAATACCTGAAAATATGGGTAAAGAAGAGATCGAGTAAGTTCGAGATAAATAAGTAATTCCAAAGACTTGTCATCATACTAAAAGAATTTTATAAGTAAATCAATTCACGATAATTTCAAAGAATAATTGCTAACTTCAATAATTTATTTAGGCATTTCAACGATGATCACGAACAAGAGCAACCTTAACTGAAAATTTATTCAGACCAAAAAATGATCATAAAGGCACATTATATAATCAGAAATTCTACAACCATTTGGAATGGAGGCGACATATGGTCAACCTATTCAAATTCTATCTTCGCAAAACAACTTCCTTCCTATTTCATATCCAATCTTCCTTTGCAAGACCATTTCAAATCATTATATTCCCATAACATACCAACCTTCATCCGCAAAACCTTTTTCAAATCATTACATTCCTGTAACATACCAACCTTCCTCCAGAAAGCCTTTCTCAAATCATTATATTCTCGTAACATACCAACCTTCCTCTATAAAGTGTAACAACCCAATTTCGGTGAAATTGGATCAGTAGTTTCGGGACCACAAATCCGAGCTGAAAATAAAATTTATTTTTATTTTATTATATGGATTGTATTATGTTAGAACAGTGGTTTCGGGACCGCAAATCTGACGCAGTAAAATTTATTTCTATTATATTTTTATGGTCTACAGTTTTATGGAACGATTTTGTGAAAATTTCGTTCGAAAAATTTGATGTTTGGGCACTCAAATTAGTTAAAAGGACTAAATTACAAAAGGTGCAAAATGTGTGTTTTAGAAGCTAGATGTGTCTAGTTGCTATGAAATTTCAAATTAGAGGTCCTTAGATGGTAACTAGACCATTGGTTAAGTTGGTGGACAAAAATGGACATGAATTAGGTGAAATTTGGATGTTTTAAAGAAAGGGCATTTTGGTCATTTGGTAAATAAAGACAAAATAAAACAAATAAAAGATGTCATCTTCTTCAAATTAGTCCCCATGGTCGAAATTCACAATGAGAAGACATATCTAGGGTTTGTTCATCTTCCAAGCTCGATTGCAAGTCCGTTCTAGCCCCGTTTTTAATGATTTTTATGTTTTTGAGATCCTTGCAACCTAATCTAGCTATTTCAAGGACTAATTTGCAAAGATGTCAAAGTCTAAAATTTTACCCATGTTAGATATTTGTATATTTTGATTTTTAATGGTATAAAATGTATGTTTGATGTTAGATAAACAACTTTTACTAAGTGATTTTTGATGAAAATGCCTAAAAAGGACCTATTTGTAAAAGTTGTAAAATAAGTAGTAGAAGTGTGTTTTAATGAAAAATGTGGGCTGTCATGAGTATGAAAATGGTTCGGCTTAGCTTGGGTTTTGAAGAAGTTGACTATATTTCATTTTACGAGCCTAGGACTAAAGTGTAAAATGTTGAAAGTTAGGGGCAAAAAGGTAATTTTGCCATAATGTGATTTTTGGGCTGGATTGAATAATGTGAGTATTAAATGTGCTATTATAGATCAAGAAAAATGAAGTTCGAACCTAGATCGGGGGGAAAACAAAGTGTTTGACGATTAGGTCCATTTTCAATATTTTTTTACCAAGGTAAGTTCGTATGTTAATAATGCAATGTTATATTTGTATTTTAATGTCTTGATATTGCATGAACTGTATGATTTATTCTACGAGCATATTCGACGAAGTTCCGGTAAGAGAGAAATCCCGGTTGAACCTTAGGAATAGATTAGAATACAAGTGACATGTCACTAGGAACCCATCTGATTATGTAATTATGTAACCCGGGTGCTGGTCCCGTACGTCCTACAGGTGGCTGGGTATATCGGTGTATGTTGGGGATACCTGACCGCTTGTGTGAGCAGCACCGCGTAGCTATGTCTCAACTGACAGCTTGTGTGAGCAGGCCCGTGGATAGCTCGAGAGCGAGCCTATATGTGTTATGAGATTGGTAGTAGCTTTAGCTACATATGTGGCACTTATGTGAAACGTTTTCCATGTATCCAATAGTATTCCAAGTGGTTCAACGGGTATTACCTGCACAGTTAAAAGAAAGGGTGAGTTACGAGAACTTAGTGTGTAAGCCCCTAATACGGTCACAGTCTGGGCCTAAGCCCTATATCATATTAATGCAAACAGACATGTAGCCCAACCCTTAACCACCAAACTCTCCACCCGTACCAACCAATCTCTCCATGTGGGGACCATGTCGACCCACCCAGCCAAACTCTCCAATGGTGCAGCCTAGCTGCTAACAACGGTATACGTAGCTGAGCCACTAGAATCAGGATACGTGACAATGCCACTATAACGGTACTTCCTCCAATCAGAAAAACCCAACCTAATGCAATATGTTATGTATGTAGTGTATCACGATTTTATACAGCTAAATAAAAATCACATAAACATCATTTAAACTACCACTAAGGGTATAACGGTCAATTTTTCATTTAGGGGTAAAACGGTAATTTTACCTCTCGGGGGTATTTCGGTAATTTTACCCATCGAGGGTATTTCGATAACTTTACCCATAGAGGGTATTTCAGTAATTTTACCTGTGAAGGGTATTTCGGTAATTTTACCTCGTGAATGGTATTTCAGTAATTTTACCCCTATAACGGCCTTTCCGTATGCCAACTGTCTCCTCGAGTGACACAGATACCCTTTTTGATCGAAACGGTGCATATGGGCCAAAGCCTAATTTTTGGCCCAATAGGGCCTATTACGGCCTAAGCCCACGAGAAAGATCGTGCCACTCCCAAAGGTTTATCGCCAACATTCGTGGTTCAGTTTATCACTACGAGCGCTCACCCGCTCGAGTGATCTCAGATGTCGATATTCCGACTTTTCAGTATTTCAGCTTTTAGCCGATTCACAGATCATAGCATTAATAGAATAAACAGAGGTGTGAGATTTCACATCTGTTATGAGTTATGGCTTGAGACACTTTCCGAGGCACCTATGATAACAATTGAACCATTAGTTAGTCTCAACGCCATTGGAGATCCTCAACCAAATTCACTTACCACAAGACGCGATCTACTACAGTGCAACGGTAATCGACCCTATTCCTTGGCTAATGAAAACGGGTCTCTAGCAATATTTGAAGAACAAGAGAGAGAGTTAGCAACCATCCACCATTCGGCCCCCTACAGGGAAAAAGGAGAAACCGAAGTTTGCTCGAATAATCACAAGCGATCCAACTAATATCGAATTTACAAGAATTATTAGCATTACTCCGCCCTTACCAATGCACCACAAAATTCAGCAGTTGTCCAACAAGAGGTTTCGTCCCTCACAACAGAGAACAAAAGGGATTCGTGATGGAAAAGGGTATGCAGATTCGGCCAAAAAGGTTCGATCCACCAAAGAATAATCAAGGTTTTAAGAAAGTTTGCGATTAGCTAACAGAGAAACCGAGAGAGGAAAAAGGTAGGTATTTGGCTTAGAGAAAAGGAAAGGAGATGAACGGGGTGTGAAGAGAAATGGGAAGAGGGGTAGTGATTTGGCCAACCAAGTGTTTAGGCTATTAGCAAAAGAAAGAAGAAGAGAAAAAAAAATGCACGAAAGGTAAGAAGAAGAGAAGGAGAAAGTACATGAAATGCTTCCAAGGAGAAATCCCGAAATGCTTCCAAATGAACTCTTAGTTGAAATGCCTAATTGAAACCCTCCTTAGCCAAAATTCTCACTTAGCCACACACCCACATTCGGCCAACTCTCCCACTCTCATCCCTTCCTTGATTTTCTCCACTATCTTCTCCTTGAATCACTCCTAGCCTCCCATTCAAACTTGTTGACCAAGTCTTCAACCTCCTCTGTAGAGTTTTACCCAAACTCTACCTCTTGCTCCATCAACTCATAAAATAAATGACCCCTTTTGTTAGTCATGGGATTCAAACCCCCTCACTCCTTGCTTTCCTAATGACGCCACAGCCACTGAGCTACAAGCTCATTTTGTGACACTTAAACGCACACAGATATACTTAAGTCCTAACGAAATCAGCCCTCTCCCCTTAAGGGCCAAAAACTAAAATTTTTCCAAAGCTCAAGCTCAAACCCAAGCCTCTTTAGAACCCCCAAATACACTCAAATAGTTAGTCGTTCGAGCACAACATGAATTTAAGAAAAAATACTAACCCTTAAATTCTGGGGCGTTACATCATTGGTAATGTGACCAAATGTATTGGCTTATAATCAGTAATGATTTCATTTTGTATATGGCCATGAAAGTTGGCTAATGTTGGTTATGAGTATTATTATATGTTGATACGATTCTTGAATGTGGAAACTTGCATGATTTGTGTTGAGAAATTATGATGTTAAAGCATGTTTGATGTTAGCATGTGGATGTGATGTTAATACCTTGGTTGTGGATGTTTTGGTTGCCCAAGTATGCTTGAATTGATATTATATGATGTTGTGTAGGTATGTGCATGGAAGGGTGGCAAAAGGCTTAGTAAATAGCCTTACTTTGTCCACATGGGTAGACACACGGGCATGTGTCTAGGCCGTGACGGCCTGCCCCACGGGCATGTGTTTCAGCTGTGTGTCCCCTGCACCTTAATTTTGAGAAATAGAATGCTCAGAATTAAGCACACGGGCGTGTGTCTTGGCCGTGTGAGAGACACGGCCTCAGGCATAGGCTTTTGTCCGGGCGTGTGAAGTCTGCACCTATTTTATGAAAAAAGCATGCAAATTAAATCGACCACATGGCCTAGCACGCAGGCGTGTGACTTCAATTTGTTCATGAGTTACAAACAGAGAGTTACACCAGTTAGGGACACGGGCGTGTGTGACCACACGGCCTGCCTGCACGGGCGTGTCCCAAAACCACACGGGCGTGTGACCCCTGTTTCTAGCAAAAATTTTCTAAGTTTTGTAAAAATTTCCTAAGTGTTTGGTTTAGTCCTGAACGACTACTAAAGCATGTTTTGGGCATTGTAGACTCACATTAGGGTTTTTATGATTGATTATGAATGGTTTTAATTTGGACGCAAATTTATAACTCAATGTGTATGTTTACTTGCGATGTAAGTCCGGTAATGCATCGTGTCCTGTTCTGGCGTTGAATACGGGCAATGGATGTTACAAGAATACTTAACAAAAGTTAAGTCCTGTAAACATATCCGAGAAATACCAGATAAATGATAATGCTTGATTTAAATGATAAAAGGTTATCCTTGTACTTGGTTTGAATATTGTATGTGATTAAAAGAATTATTGTAAACAATTGTGATAAATAGATGAAATAATCACATGGGTAATTATGTTCGGAAAAATGTTAAATCCTGTTTGAATAATTGAAAATCGATGGATATGTGATTTCCCAAAATGAATGAGTCCCTGCATTTGTTGCTGGTGGGATTTAGCTCGGTCGAGTAATCCTATTGACCTCATTTCAAAAAGGATTTAGCCCGGACGGGTAATTCTTATATAAGTCCTCTCGAGCATATGTTATGGATTGGATTTAGCATGGACGGGTAATCTAGATCAAGCTCCTTAGAGCATATGTCATAAAAGGATTTAGCTTGAATTGGTAATCCTGTTGTTTTTATATATGTGGCTTGAGAGTGTACTCTCTGAAACAGTACCTTATGGGTACCATTGGACATGAAATGACGGAGTCAGATTTGTACACCACTAATGTACTACCTGTGTATCCATCGATATTTCAGATAAATTCAACGGGTAAACGTTCTTGACATGAGAAGCTATGAATAAGAAATGAGTTATTACACATATCGGCCTGAAATATGTGAAAATGACAATACGTGATAATTGATTTATGGAAATATGAAATGATGATATTGTACATGGAATTTATTTGAGGAGTATGTACATAGACTTATACACCTTGAGTGTACTAATCGTGACCTTGATATTCTGAGTAATATGGGTAAAGTTCTGATATGAAATGATCTGAACTCGAGATGAACTATTATGAAATTGTAGTTGTAATATAAAGAGATGATTTATACATGTTAAATGAATACATGTTGTAGAAAGCATATGTATATGGAAACTTGATTGTTGTTGAGCCCATATATGTTTGTGATGTTATTATGGAATATATGACTAACAAGGGCAATGAGGATATGTGTAGGGCTTGAGGGCAAATTGATTGAATATGTCTTACATAGTTACCTCAAAATAGAATGAATGGTAAGTTAAGTACCATGTTATACGAACTTACTAAGCATGTAATGCTTACTTAGTTTTTCCCTGTTTTATAGTAAATCGGAAGCTCGTTGGATTGAAAGCTCGGCAGAGATCACTCACACTATCCTCCGGCCTATATCAATATATATGGTAAATCAACTGTGGTTGTGATGGCATGTATAGGTTATATTGGCCCTATTGGCATGTCAATGTAAATGATGCTTGTAATCTAGCCATTGGAATGGCTAGTAATGGTTTGTTTTGATATATCTTTGTTATGTCATACTATGGTAGCTACATATGTGTTAAGAAGTTGATCAAATTATGTCTAACATATGGACTAAACCAAGGTAAGATTATAAGCATGGATGCATGTAAAGATATGCCATGTTGAATGATGGAGTTTGCTTAACTTGAATGCTTGAAATGGTTGGTATTTGGATGTGAGTTTAAGTGCATGTCATTGGTGTGATTTTGGGTGAGAAATGAAGCTAGAGACGGCTTTATTTTGTCCATACGGGTAGACACACGGGCATGTGTCTAGACCGTGTGTGACACACGACCTGGTACATGGGTGTGTGGTTAGGCCGTGTGTCCCCTACACCTTAAATTTTAGAAACAGAATGCTCAGAGTTGAGCACATAGGCAGAGACATGGGCGTGTGTCTCAGCCGTGTGGGAGACACAACCTTGAACACGGGTGTGTGTCTTGGTCGTGTGAAACCTGCACCTAATTTCGAAATAATTTAACTAACCACATGGCCTAGCACACGGGCGTGTGGCATGGCCGTGTACACAAGTCAAAGAGTTACACGGGGTTGTACATGGCCTGTAGCACGGGCGTGTCCCAGTGTCACACGGGCGTGTCCCTCGGACCACACGGGCGTGTGAGCCCTGCAACTTGGAAAAATTTTGTAATTTCACAAAAAATTCTTAGAGTTTCCGATTAAGTCCTGATTTGATTCTAATGCTCGTATTGGGCCTCAAGGCTCCATCTAAGGGACGATATGAATAATCTTTGTTACTGAATAGAAATTTACATGAATTATTTGTAAATGTTCTGAAAGTTTCGGTAATGCTCGTAACCTTGTTCCGACGACGGATACGGGTTAGGGGTGTTACATAAAGTCATTTTAAATAAATTTTATTTCTCATACATACCAACCTCTCTCCGCAAAGCCATGATTTTTTTAATATTTCAACACTAATTAAAACAAACATAAACATAATAGTTTAATCAATTCAAAACCAACATTTAGAGGACCTTAAATTGACGGTAATAACACATCAAACACAAGAAACTAATGGAATTTTTGGGCTTTGTACAAGCTACTACTCAGTAATTTTGTCCTATTTTAACCCACGTTAAAATTGTCATACTAGGAAATGTTAAGGCTTAATTTCTAATAGTGACATTTGGTATTAATTTGAAAAGCTTTCTATTTGGGAAGGCTCTAATGTAAATAAGAGCAATTGGCGGACTGGTTAATAAAAGATTGGATTTTAACCTTTAGTTTTGTAACAACCCGTTTTTAGTGAAATAAAACTAGTGGTTTTGGGGCCACAAATCTGATGTGAAAATATTTATTTTGTTATTATTTTAATGTCTACGGAATGCTAGTAAGGTCATATAAAAATTTTGTTTGCATGCTTAATTTGGTAAAAAGGGCTAATTCGTAAAAGATGCAAAATTAGAGTTCTAGTAGCTAAAGGTATTAAATGGCTATAGAACTAAAATGTAAGAGTCCTTATGTGGTAATTAAACCATTTTGATTGTGAGTGGACATTTATGGGCATGAATTAAGTGATTTTAAAGATTAATAATAAAAGTTAAATGTGTAATTTAGTAAATAATGTTAATTAAACTAAAGAAAAGACAAAAGTATCATCTTTTATGTTCATCTTCCACCGAATTAAGCTAGGTAAACACCATTTTGATGCTTTGAAGTTTCTACTAGCTTGGTTCATGCATGTGTTCATTTTTTAGGTTAGTTTTTAATGATTTTTATGTTTTCAAAATTGTTGTAGCTTAATCTAGCTTGCCCAGGGACTAATTTGCAAAATTGTTAAAAGGTTAGGGTTTTGCCATGAATGTATTCATGTGGTTTTTAGAGTTTGATGGAAGAAAATGAATCCTAATTGATAAATAAACAACTTTTGTAAAGAAATTTTTGTTGAAAATGTCAATTAGGGATTTATTAGTAAAATGTGTAAAATACAAGGTGAAATTGTGAAATAATGAATTGTATAAGTTGCTATGAGTATGTATTGAATTCATCTAACTATGTATGTGGACGAAATTGCATGAATTTCAATTTATGGGCTTAAAGACTAAATTGTAAATGAATTAAAATAATAGGGGCAAAAGCGTGATTTTGAAAAGTATGACTTTTGGACTGAATTGAATAGAATGAATATTGAATGGATTGAATTTGATTATTTAGATCAAGTTAAGCCTCGTACGAACTTAGATAGAGGGAAAGATAAGTGTCGTACTAGTCGCTCCTATTTCATCATTTTTGTGATTTAGGTAAGTTCGTAAGTTTAAATAGCGTTCTAATGTTTTTGATTTAAATGATATTACATTAATTGTCATATTATGTAACAGCCCGATTTTGGGGCTAGTCGGAATAGTGGTCTCGGAACCACTAATCCGAGGTTGAGGAAAATTATTTTGATATTATTTTATGTGTTGTAACATGTTTATAATAATGCATGAGAATTTTGGTGCTTTAATTTTAGCAATTGAATGCTTAATTGCGAAAAAGGACTAAATCGCATAAAGTACGAAAGTTCCATTATACAAAGTAGAGGTGTCTAATAGCCATAGAATATGAAATTGGAGGTCCTTAAAGTGTAATAAGGCCATTATAAGTGTGTTGGCCGGCCATGTAAACAAGGGAGATAAGAGCATTTATTTTTGGTCAACATTTGGTGAAATTAGGTGACAAAAATGAATAAAATAAGATGAATAAAAGAAGCTATCATCTTTCACTATTCATCTTTCCTCTCCCACCGAAATTTCTAACAAGAGTAAGGGTTTTGGAAGCTTGAAATTTTCAGCAACTTATCTTCTCTACAAGTAAGTGAATTTGGTGGTTTTATTTGATAATTTTTGTACTTTTGGAGTCCCCAAAGCTTAAGCTAGCTAATGAGGGCACTAATTTGCTAAATGGTTGAAAGTTTGGGGACTTTCCATGAGAGTGTTCATTTTGGTTGCTGAGTTTTTATGGAGGAAAATGAATGCTAGGGTGATGAGGAACAACTTTTGTGAAAGGTGTTAGCATGAAAACACCTAAATAGGACTTGAATGCAAAGATTGAAAATGTGTAATAAATGCATGAAATATTGGAATTATGAGTAGTTGTAAGAGTAATAAATGTTCAGCTAGGCTTGTTTAATGAGAAATTGTGATGAAAAATGATTTACGAGCCTAGGGGCAAAATCATAATTTTGCCATAGTACAAGGGCAAAACGATCATTTTTGCTTAAGTAGAGATTATGATGTATTAGGATTATAAAATGATTGAATGAGTGAATTTTGTTGTTATAGACCAAGAAGAGCGTGGAATCAACCTTGACTGAGGAAAAGGCAAGGTTATGGAATAAATCGTTGATTAACGCGTTTTGCACCGAGGTAAGTTTATGTGTAAGCGATGCATCTTAAATACACATGTAATTGCTTATTGGTGCATTGTATGATTGAGAACACTTACGATTTAAATGGATGGAAATTTGGTAGAAAGTGAAAATGGTGGGCTATGTGCGATACCACCTTAATTATTTTTGTTGGTGGGCTATGTGCGACACCACCTTATCACTTATTCACGATGGGCTGCGTGAGATACCATCATTAGTATTTGGTGGGCTAAGTGCGATACCACTGTAAATATTCTTGTTGGTGGGCTATGTGCGATGTAACAGCCCAAATTAGGCGTTAGTCGGAATAGTGATCTCGGGATCACTAAGCCAAGGTTAGGGAAAATTATTTCTATGATATTTTATGAGTTATAGTGTGATGGTATAAGTGTATGAAAATTTTGGTGCCTTAATTTTAGCAATTTCTTGCTTAATTGCAAAAAAGGACTAAATCGCATAAAGTGCAAAAGTTCTATTTTATAGCTAAAGGTGCCAAATAGTCATTGATTGTTAATTGGGGGTCTTTAAAAGGCAATTAGCCCCTTTGTAAGTGGTTGGCCGGCCATAGGGGACAATAGGGGCCAAAATTGGTCAAAGTTGATGTACTAGGTGGATTAAATTGATAAAAAGAATAAAATAAAGAAAAGATGATATCCATCTTTTCTCATCATCTTCTTCCACCGAAATTTACAAACAAAATAGGGGTTTTGAAAGCTCAAAATTTCAGCAAGCTCTTCTCCATTCAAGTAAGTGATTTGAATGATTTTCTTGAAGATAGTTGTACTTTTAAAACCTATAGAGCCTAAGCTTTCAAATGAGGGGACTAATTTGTAATATGTTGAAGAGTTTAGAGATTTTCCATGAGAGCTTTCATTGTTATTTGCTGCATTTTTATGGAAGAAAATGAGTCTTGGTTGTTAGATGAACAACTTTTGTGAAAGGTGTTGCCATGAAAACACCTAATTGGACCTTGTTGTAAAGGTTATAAAGTTTGTAGTAAATGTGCGAAATGTTGGATTTTGATGATAGCCATAAGAGAAATAAATGTTCACCTAGGCTCATTAAAGGTAGAAATTTGATTAGAATTAATTTCTGAGCCTAGGGGTAAAATAGTCATTTTGCCAAAGTGTAAGGGCAAAATGGTAATTTTTCCAAAGCAAGATTTTTGAAATACATGTATTAATGTGATGATTAAAACGAGCTAATTTGCTATTATAGAGCAAGAAGAACTAAGAGTCCACCTCGATCGGGGAAAGAATAAAGTCTCGAACTAGATCGACAATCTAGCTTATTTTGAAATCGAGGTAAGTTTGTATGTGAAGATTCAATATTTATGCCAGCATGTTTGAGAATGGTTGATATTATAACAACATTCTATGAAGTTGAATATTAGTGTTATATGAGAAAGATGATAAAAGTTGAGATGTTGAAGTCCCGGTAGGACTATAATAAGTGTGAAAATGCTATCATCAAGTTATGAGATGAACAAGGTCCCGTGTAAAACCATGTCCGGGACATGGCCTCGGCCCCGAATTGAGATTCCGTATAAGGCCAGATCCGGGATATGGCTTCGGTATTGAGTATGAGAATCGTATAAGACCGTATTCGGGATATGGCATCGATGCTTAATGAGAGATTTCGTATAAGACCATATCCGGGATATGGCATAGGCACTCAGAAATGACCCCACGTAAGACCACATCCGGGATGTGGCATTGGTTTTGTGTTATGTTAATGTTTATGAATATATATCCTTGAGTATCCCTAGTGAATTATCAGGATGAATTGATTAACTTAGAAATAGTGAAGAGGATTTTACTAAAGTTATGTGATTGAGTTAACACAGGTACTCGTGAGTAATTCATGAAGAAACAATTACGATATGTGGCATGGTATGTACGAGACAAGGGCAAGTATGAGTATCTATAAATATGGTAAGAAGCCTGTGACTTGTGTATGGTTAATTATTGCCATGGATGGATTATATTGTGAGCTTATTGTTGCCATTTGATTCCATGCAAACTTACTAAGCTTTATGCTTACTCCTTTTCATTGCCCTTTTTCCTTATAGTATTGCGAAGTTAGCTCGAGAATGCGTGGACATCGGAATTGGAGATCACACTATCGACCACAACTTGGTATAGCCAAATTAGATTTATTTTGAATATGGCATGTATAGGACTTGAGTATTTTGTTATGTCATATTGGTAAGCCAAATATGTTGGCTACTAAGGTTGTTCCAATTCATTTTGTAAATGGTAATTAAAGTTGGGCCAATACTTGGCTAATTCTTATGCTTAATGAAGATGAATTTTATGAAGTTTATGCTTTTAAGGATGTAGTGATTCTTTTTGAGTTCATAGGGAAACCATTTGGTCATCTTAAATATTGAAATGTTTTGGTATGAGTGTGATTACTTGATAGGGTGGCAAATGGCTTGGTAGTTAGCCATCTAATTGTCCACACGGGTAGATACACAGGCGTGTGTCTAGGCCGTGTGTGACACACGGTCAACCCTATGGGCATGTTGATCGGCCGTGTGTCCCCTTGCATGCTAGAATTGCATGTCAGTATGCTCAGTAGTAAACACACGGGCAGAGACACGGCCGTGTGTCTTAGCCGTGTGGGAGGCACGACCTAAGACATGGGTGTGTGCCTAGGCCGTGTGAAGTCTGCACCTGAAATTAGGAATTAATCCGACGTATGGTCTAAGGACATGGACGTGTGCCTTGGCCGTGTGACCATAGTGAGATGATGACATCATAAACAAAATGCCAAGGTTTTGGCACACGGGTTGAGACACGGGTGTGTCGAGGCCGTGTAAGGGACACTAGCATGTGTCTGGCGGTGTGAAATAAGTCAGTGTCGACCACGGGTGAGGGACATGGGCGTGTGTGATCACACGACCTGCCCTCATGGGCATGTGTGACCACATGGCCTGCCCCCACGGGCGTGTCCCATTTCACACTGGCGTGTGGTCCCTATGTAGGCAAACTTTTTATAAGTGCATAAAAGTTTTCAATTAATTTTTGAAACCTTCTAGAGGTATGTTTAAGGCCTCGTAGGCCCAGGATGAGTATGTTATGGGTTTGAATGGAAAGTTTTTAAGATGAAATGAATTTTTATAGCCCGAAACGTCATGTTTAAGCAAGTTGAGTTAGGTAATGCCTCGTATCCGGTTCCAGCTTCGAACACGGGTAAGGGGTGTTACATGCGATACCACCCTGTTAATAATAAATGGTGGGCTAAGTGCGATACCACCGAGTGTTTGGCATTACTAAGAATGGTTTATTGTGTAATTGTGATGTGTTGTTTCATGTGATCATGTGGTGATCAAGTACAGGGATGTATGTTAAATAATAAGAGCATTTGGTTGTGATATGGTTGGGTTTTGGTAAGAGATGAATGAGTAAGCATGATCTTGGATTGTGAAATGCTATTTGTTGATTAGCACATGTTATGATGTTTATTGTTTACATGTAAACTTACTAAGCTTAAAGCTTACCCCTTTTCTTTTCCCTTGTTTTATAGTGACAAGGAATCGAGTTGGGATACGGAGATAATTGGAAGATCACCCACACTATCAGCTCATCTCGGTATATTTAGAACTTGCATTTTGAGTATGGCAATGGCATGTATAGGAGCTAGACTAGGTATATTGTTTTGTTATTTTGGCCAAATGTGTTGGCTCCTTATAGATGAAATCTTTTGTATATTGCCATAGTAAATGGCTCTTTACTATCAATCAATGGAATGAAAGGTTATTCATAAGTGTGTAGAGTATATGGTTGGGTTGTTTGGGTATGAATATGCATGAATGAATTGATGGTAAAGGGTGAATTATGCTTGAGTGAGTTAGGGTGATGAAAAAGCTTGGAAATAGCCTTGTTCTTGTCTACACGGGTAGGCACACGGGCGTGTGTCTAGGCCGTATGTGACACACGGTCAATTGCATGGGTGTGTGACCAGGCCTTGTGTCCCCTTGCATGTTAGAATTGCAAGTCAGTAAGCTCAGTAGTAAACACACGGGTAGAGACACGGCCGTGTGTCTCAGCCGTGTGGGAGGCAAGGCCAAAGGCAGGGCGTGTGCCCAGGCCGTGTGAAGTCTGCACCAGAATTTAGGAATTTAATTCGACACACGGTCTAAGGACATGGGCGTGTGCCCAGGCCGTGTGACCATAGTGAGGTGATGACGTCATAAACTAAATGCTAAGGTTTTAGCACATGGGCTGAGACACGGACGTGTCGAGGCTGTGTGAAGGACACAGGGCAGGGACACGAACGTGTGTCCGACCGTGTGAAATAAGTCAGTGTCGACCACGAGTGAGGGACATGGGCATGTGTGACCACACAACCTTCCCACACGGGCATGTCCCATTTCACACGAGTGTATGGCCCCTGTTTAGGTAAAATTTTTCTAAGTGTGTAAAAGTTTTCGATTTATTTTTGAAACCTTCCGGAAGTATGTTTTGGGCTTTGTAGGCCCATTATAAGGAGGTTAGATATGAGAATGGAAAAGTTTTAATTTGAAATGGATTTTGATAACTCAAAGTTGTATGACCATGTGAGCCAAGTATGGTAACGCCTCATACCCGGTTCTGGCATAGAATACGGGTAAGAGGTGTTACATATTATGTTTCGACGAAAAATCTAACGTCGTTACAACGACTATTATGCCCTGTTTGAACCTGAGGAATATATAGGATACAAATGACATGTCATTAGGGTTACCATGTTTTGGGTGCTAGTATTGAACCTCCTATCGATGACTGAGTTCCGAAATTTGTTGTGGATACTCATCAGCTTGTGTCAGCGACATTGTGTAGCTACGTTCCGACCGTTATGTAACAGTCTATTTTCAGTGAAATCGGAACAGTGGTTTTGGGACCACAAATTCAAGGTCAAAAAATTTATTTTATTATTATTCTATTGCCTACAGCATGATAGTAGTACTACATAAAAATTTCGTTAACAAATTTTACCATTTACATGCTCAATTTAATAAAAAGAGCTAAATCACGTAAACTGTAAAAGTTGAGTTCTAATAGCTAAAGGTATTAAATAGCTATAGAACTTTAAAGTGGAAGTCCTTATATGGTAATTAGACCATAAATGAGGTAGTGGAATATGATGGCTTGACAATTTTGAAATTTAGATTAATTTTAAATGTTAATTAAGTAAATAAGTAATAAATGATAAATTACAATAAAACCAAATTAATCATCATCTTCCATTATCATTTTTCAACTAAAAATTATAGAGAATAGAAGTCATTGTTGAAGCTTCATCGGCCATCTTTATTTCTTTGATTAGTTATGTATTTTTAATTCGTTTTTAATAACTTTTATGTTTTCGGGATCGTTGTAGCTTAGTCTTGCTAGCCCGGGGATTAATTTGTGAAACTGTTAAACTATTAGGGTTTTACCATTGTTGAATATACATGAGTTTTGAAGTTTGATGATAGAAAATGAACGATTGTTGTTAGATAAACAACATTTGTAAATAGATTTTTGATAAAATTGGCAATTAAGGACTAAATTGAAAAATAAAAAATATTACATGGTGAAATTGTGAAATAAATGAAATATAGGGCATGCTAGGGACCTAATTGATATTCGGCCATATTGCGTTGTGGTGAAATTGTGTAAATTTCCATTTTTATGAGCTACGGACTAAATTGCAAATAATTAAAAGTATAGGGGCAAAATGATAATTTTACCAAAATATGTTTTGGATTAAATTGAATGAATTATATGTTGAATTGAGTTAAATTTATCCATATAGATCCAGTTAGACCTCGTACGAAGTTAGATCAGGGTAAAGAGAAAGTCTTGGATTAATCGCCTCCGTATCTACGTATACTCGTCAAAGTAAGTTCGTGTAATTAAATCGTGTTTATATGTTTTTAATTGAAATATATAATGTTATGAATTGTCCTACATAATTACCGATTGCATATCCAATGACGTACGATGATTACTGAGCCCAATTTGAACCATAGGAATCCGTATGATACAAATGACATGCCATTAAGGTTATCGATTTATAGCTCGTGAAAGCATACCAATCTTCAACTCAAATGAGCATATTGATCCACAGCTCGTATGAGCATACATGTACATGAATTGACAGATTACAATTATATGAGCTAGCACACTATGTGTGAGCTATCCTAGGTATCCAACGGTATTCTACACGGTTCAATAGGCAATGTTCTGATACGAAATGGTATGAGTTCGATACGAACTATTACAGGTATACAAATGAAATAGATGGAAATGACGTTACATGATATATAGATATATGAAATGGATGATACATGTATATGGAATTTGATATATTGTTGTGTTGATCCATGATTATTGACTTATATATATGTGTTTACATGGCTAACATGGTTGGTGAATGTGTGCTTAGGCATTTGGCCAAATTGTATTGGGATATGCTTTGTGTACTTACCTAATATGTGACTAAATGGTAAGTTATATTCTATGTTATACGAACTAACTAAGCTTAAATGCTTACTCTGTGCTATTTTTTGTGTTTTATAATGAGTCAGAAGCTCGTTCGGGTTGGAAGCTTGTCGGAGCTATATCACATTATCCATCGACTCTTTTGGTACTTTCAGGTGTTTAATTTTGGTTATAATGGCATGTATAGGTATTTTTGCTAATGTAGGCCTATATTTTATTGTGATTATGGTCAATAAAATTGGCTTGTGTTTTGTCATATTTTGGTATGTGTACAAGTAGCCTTAATATGGTTGTTGAATAACTTAATATGGTTGAATGATGGAAGATGAAATGATAAACGGATATGCAATATGTATATGACTTGTTACTTGTTGAGAATTGGTACTTTCTTTGAATGGCGTAAACGACTATTGCTGCTAACTGTATATCTAAAGTAGGGGTCCTTAAATGGTAATTAGACCATTATATTTTCATGGATAAAAATCGACATGCATAGGTAGAAATAACTAAAATTTTAATGAAGGGTGTTTTAGTAAAATGTCAAATAAAAGAAATTAAATGGGAAAAAGATGGAAAAAGGTTGTCATCTTCTTCCTTAGGATGAAACTTCAAGGGGGGACTCCATAGCTAGGGTTTTCAAGCTTCCAAGCTCCATAGTAAGTCAATCGAAGCCCCATTTTTCATGTTCTTTACGTTTTTGGAATCCCGGTAACTTAGTTTAGCTTATTCTAGCAATAATTTAACCTAGGGTTCATATTTGGAAAAATACCCATAGGTGAAATGTGTTTATTTTGATGTTTTATGATAGAATATGAAGGCTGAAATTATGTTAAACAACTTTTACTAAGCGATTTTATGTGAAAACGAGTAAAATGACATAATCGGTAAAAATACCTAATGTTCATAAGTACATGTTAGAGTGAGAATTTGATGTGGCTGTAGAAGGGAAGAATGATCAGCATGTCATAAAATATAAGGAAATAGTATGAAGTTTAATTTTCGAGCCTAGGGAAAATTCATAATTTTGTGAAAGTTAGGGGCAAAAATGTAATTTTGCCATAATGTGATTTTTGGACTGAATTAAATATTATAAATATTAAATAAGCTAAATGTGTTATTATAGATCGAGAAGAATGTGGAATCGACCTTGAACGAGGTAAAGGCAAGGTTAAGGACTAAATTGCAAATTTGACAATATTTTGCACCGAGGTAAGTAGTATGTAAATAAATCATTACTTTTATTGACATTTTTATAATTCAGCATATTTTATGTGTTGTAATTGATTTTTGAATCAAAATTGACTATTGAAGGAATGAAATAAATTATTAGAAAGTGAAGTACTTCCCGTTTGAACCTTCGGAAAACCGAGGGATACGGACAATATGTAGCTTGGTCACACGAGTGACAAGAGACCTTCACCGTGTGCACAAGAAAGCTACGAGATGGAAAAATTTGATATGTAGCTAGGCCACATTGATGATAAGGGACTTTCACCATGTGTGCAAGAAAGCTACGGGTTATGAGTAGCTAGGTCGCATGAGTGGTTCCTAGTGTCGGACGCCATGTAGACAAGAAAGCTACGAGATGGCTAGGTCACATGAGTGGTACTTAGTGAAGGCCACTATGTGTACAAGAGAGCCAGAATTATGTGTACAATCGAGCTAGGTCACATGAGTGGTACTAGTGAAGGCCACTATGTGTACAAGAGAGCTTCAATTTCAAAGGTAGGCTGTATGCGAAACCACAGCGTATCCGTTATTATTCCGAAGCGTTCAACGAGAAAATCGATTAAGTGAAATTATGTGTGAATTTGTAGTAATGAGTGTGGGTATATGCATGTAAAATGTATAAGCAATATGCTCGATATGTAATAGGAAATTGAAAAGATTGGTATAGGCAAGTGGTTAACACAAGTAAAGTGAGAGAGAGCAAAAATTTACAATAGAATTGCTGTGGACAATAGCAGTGACGTGAATTTGAAATATCACCAAAAATAGTATAAATGGAATTATAAGTTGGATGAGATATTGATTTGAATCTTATTGAGTCTATTTTCATATAAAAGAAACAAAATTATTTGTATATTTTGAGATATTTGAATTTTTCTGAGACTGGTTCAGAATGATTATGTGATCCCCTATTCTATCTTAGACAAATCATTAAAAATTATACAAAAATAATTGTGAGATATAATTTATATGCCTGAAATCCTGAATGAGTCTAGTTTCAAATGAACTAAACAACAAGGCCATCTGAATTCTGTACGAGGAGAAAATTCATTTGTAGTGAGAAGAGGTCAGAATAGTCAAACAGTGAAATAGGGGAAAATTTAATGAATAAACGGTACTTATTGGATAAACCAAAAATTTTGAAAAGTTTATGCTAGAAGATAAATGAGTCTAGTTTCAAGGAAAATTAACGAACCTTAATTTGGGGTTTCGTAGCTCAAGATAAAAATAATTTAGTGACTGTGACTCGAATAGACAGCATGCTTCGAACTTGAATAAATAGTAAATTTGAATGTGGATATGATTGTGTTATTTTGTAAACATGTTAAATCCATTATTTATTATTTATATACTTACTTACTAAGCTATATGCTTACTCTCTTTTCTTTTCCTTGTCCTATAGTGTCACCAAGCTAGCTCAGGATTCGGTGATCGTCGGAGATCCATCCACACTATCAGCCTTCTTTTGGTATTTTGAAAACAATATTTTGGGAATTATGGCATGTATAGAAGGCTTAATTGTTTTGTTACTTGTAGTCACGAATTAGGCTAAAATACTGGCCTTTAAAAATTTGATGGTTTATTTTGTTTATGGGTATTGATAATGTTCAATATTAATCAAGTTATATGTTTATGATAATGCTTGAATTGGGGGAATGAGAGTGTGATGACTACGTATGGAAAAGTTTTAATTTATACGGATTTTACATTTTAAATTTTGTGAAATTGCTTGGATCATGTTCGGTAATGCCTCGTACCCTATTCTGACGACGGACTCGGGTGAGGGGCATTACATTTAGTGGTATCAGAGCTATGATTTAGTCGGCTCTCGGACTAACATAGCATGTGTAAAGTCTAGTTATACATGCCATAAATATACTATGATAGTGTGATGACTCCTGACAATTTAAAGTTTTTTTTTATATAGTAAATGGATCCTGACCGAGCTACTGCTGATGATTCTGAAAGTAACGCGTTGGCTCCCGCACAAGGGATCGCGCCGATAGAAGATAGATCTGAGACGCTTGTACAGGGAGAGAGGTGTAACACCCCAAACCAGGCCTAGACCTTATGGTCGAATCTAGCATGTCACATCAAAAGGGTGTTTAAAAGCGACGCGTTCATTGAAAACTTCGTATTCTTTTTGAAACTCCGAATTTTGTTGTTTGAAGAAAAAAAAGATTTGCTTAAAGTGTATTCTTGTAAAGGTGTCATTATTTTTCGAAAACTTGTGTACTGCAGAAATCTGACTTAAGAATTGTAGAAACGTGAAATTTTGGAAAACGGTTGTTATCGTTTAAAAAATCCGTGTTTAACCAATTAACAATTATTAACTAGCAGAATTACCAAATGAAAGTTTAAGAAGAAAAATCCAGCGGCCTTATAACACGAAATATTAACCCAAAAGTATTAATATAAAATAAACTAAAACCGAATTTACTAAGTTCCGTAAGAAGCAAAACCGACGTATGGCCACCTTCGAGTCCCTCGCAGCTCCAAATCCTCTATCGCTGGGGATTACCTGCATGGTTAAAAGAAGGGGTGAGTTACGAGAACTCAGTGTGTAATCCCCTTACTAGAGTAACAGTCAGTATATAGAATCAGAAATCTAACAGTTTGGGCCAAAGCCCTTTAACAGAGTTCAGAGCATACCTAGGTCAAAGCCCACTACAATATCATTTGGGTTGCAGCCCATAACAGAATCAATTGGGCCTAGCCCAAAAATCATGGTAATGCAAACAAAGTAATGCAGCCCAACCCAATTCAACCAATCACACCCCCGTACCAACCAATCGTCACCTATGGGGATCAAGTCAACCCACCCCGCCAATCACACCAATATTGCAGTCAAGCTGCTAATCATGGTATGTATATATATATATACGGCTCTTAAGCCTTCAATAGCGATATTATAATTAGCACAGAGCCAGCAATAACTGTATTATATTTGGCACATAACAATCAGCGACGGTAATTTAATCGGCACACAGCCTTGGGTAAATATGATCGACACATAGTCATCGATATTTGTTAGGCACATAGCCACTGGTAAATATGATTGGCACAAATCCATAATCAATATGGCACAGAGCCAAGCTCTCCAATAATGCAGCCAAGCTGCTAATAACGGCATATGTGGCTGAGCCACCAAAATAATATATGTGGCATAGCCACAAAAACAGTATGTGGCAGAGCCACCAGGCTACACTTCCTCCAATCATCAAACCCAACCCATGCAACATGTCTTGTATGTCATGCTCAATCATTACACGTGTATGCAAAATTGCCATGCTTAGTAACAATCATTTTAACATATATTAACAGCAAATCAGACACACGCCCACAGTCAAGTCGGTTAAAACACAGTCATACGATCACAGTCAAGTCATGGCACAAAATCAGTCTTTTACCCTCAGGGGCAAAATAGTCATTTTACCCTATAAGGGTATTTTGGTAATCCTTCCCTGTAGGGGTAATTTGGTAATTCTACTCATAACTAATCAATGTAAGCAGTGCATCTCAAACATAATCAATCATACAATTAACACATACAACACTAGTACTACCACGAGGGTACAATAGTCATTTAATTGGTTAGGGGTAAAACGGTCATTTCGCCCAGTAAGGGCATCTCGATAATTTTACTCGTCGAGGGTATTTTAGTAATTTTGTAAACCAAGGGTATTTCAGTAATTTTTTCAACCAAGGGTATTTCAATAATTTTGTAAACCAAGGATATTTTAGAAATTTCATAAATCAAGGTATTCTAAACAAAGATAACGATGCGAATGGGCCTAGGGCCCATTCTCGGCCCCAAATGGACCCACACGTTCGTGTGGCCCATTTAGCCCAAATCTAGCCAAAGATATGAGATTCACATAGACCAGTTCAATATCTACTAAACAGTCATACAATTTATTCATATGGGCCCAAACAAAGATAACGATGTGAATGGGCCTAGGGCCCATTCTCGGCCCCAAATGGACCAACACATTCGTGTGACCCATTTAGCCCAAATCTAGCCAAAGATATGAGATTCACATAGACCAGTTCAATATCTACTAAACAGTCATACAATTTATTCATATAGGCCCATGGGCCTATTGACCTCACATGGCCCATTTTGGCCCATCGAGGCCCAAACAGCCTAAACCCATAAGAACACTCATGATGGCCTCAACTATCGCGTTGAAGCCCCCACACGTGTGCTCGCACGCTCGTGTGGCTACAATTGCCGTGTGACCGACATTTTGGCATTTGTCGCTCTACAGCTAAAGTAGTGCGAAATACACACCTGATAGGAATCTGGAGTTGATCCACACTCCGAACACTCCTATGCCCAAACGCCAACCCAGGTATGCTTACTCTCCTCATAGATTGCTCTATTTAAAGCCAGCTTCTCACCTTCCCTCTTGCTAGCTTCCAGATGTGGGATCCCTCCTTCAGCAGAGTTTAATTCCAACACAAACTCTCACCGTCCCAACTTAGCAAAATAAATATCCTTTTTTGCTTGCGATGGGATTCGAACTCAGGCTCCTTTGTAACATAATCCATGTTGGCTAGCCAGTTTACCAACTAGCTCCTTGTTGTCTTAAAACATTCTCAACTAAATATAAGTCTATGGCCAAAGTCTAAGTTCATTAAAAAAAATCAAAATAAAATGAAAGCGCCAAGACTTGAACCTTGGATGGCGCCATTCCCTTGTCTTTCATGTGGTGCCATTTGCCACTAGACCACAACCCCTTTTGTGTCATTTTTCTCCACATTTTATTCTTAAAGCCTACTTACTAACCCCTAGGGTTTTACTCACCTAAAACCAAAATTTTCCTAAAGCCCAGGTTTGATCCCGGGACTTCATAGAAGCTCCCTAACCTTCCAAAATCACGCACTTAATAGGACCAACTTGCATTAGTGCCGTTCTCTTGTTCTCAAAAATTTTAAACACTCCCAAGCCCAAGGCCCAATTCTACTAGGCCCAAATTCAGGTCGTTAGAAGAGGGCTCGGGAAGCCTTCCTCCAAATGATGAGTAATTGGTATACTGAGTTTATTCAAGAAAATCCGAATGCTCAAACTCCCCCACCCCCTCCCATACCTCAGACGGTTCCCGTAGCTCCCCAAGGCATGGATTTGGTAAGAATGAACAAGCCTCTGATCGACAAAATTAGGAAGCAAGGAGCAGAAGAGTTTAGAGCAAATATTGATGATGATCTTGAGAAAGCGGAGTTTTGGCTCGAAAACTCTATTCGTGTGTTTGATGAGCTCTCATGTACACCGAAAGAGTGTTTAAAATGTGCTGTATCACTTCTGAGAGATTCAGCCTACCATTGGTGGAAGACTTCAGTAGTAGTGGTGCCAAAAGAAAGGATTACTTGGGACTTCTTCCAGGAAGAATTTAGAAAGAAATACATAAGTTAGAGGTTTATTGATCAGAAACGAAAAGAGTTCCTTGAATTGAAGCAGGGCAAGATGTCTGTGGCAGAGTACGAACGTGAATTTCTTATATCAAGTATGCCCAGGAGTGCGTGTCCACCCAGGCTATCATGTGCAAGAGATTTGAGGATGGGCTTAATAAGGACATGAAAGTGTTTGTGGGAATTCTGGAACTGAAAGAATTTGTGGTATTGGACGACCGAGATATTAAAGCTGAGGAATTAAACAAAGAAAGAAGGAAAGCTGCTATTGAGGCTCAAGATGCAAGAAAGAGACTGATGAGTAAGTCGTTCCAAACCCAGTCAAAAACACCCAGAGAGATAAATCCTCGAAGGACAGCTTCAGTTGAGTATTCACATCGAGACCGTGGGCAATCGTATTTGGGCTCTGAAACTCAAGCTACTTTGGTGGGAATAGTGGGCAATGTGAAGTCTAGTAAACCCGAGTATCAGCATTGTGGTAGGCAACATGCGGTGAGTGTTGGGGAACTGGTCGAGCTTGTTTTAGGTGTGGTTCTCGCGAGCATTTTATTAAAGATTGTCCAGAGAAAGCTAAGGAAGAAAAATTTCAGAGTGCTAGATAGACTAACACTACTAATAGAGGTAGATCTTCGAGAAATACCGGAAGTGGAGCTACTAGTAAAAGTGTGATGAAAGACCTAGCTGCGAGATTAGAAGCTAGAGCACCTTCCAGGACATATGCCATCCGAGCTTGTGAAGAGGCATTCTCCCCGGATGTAATTACGGGTACATTTTCTCTACATGATATTAATGTTGTTGCTTTGATTGATCCGAGTTCGACCCACTCCTATGCTTGTTTGAAATTGATGCCTAGTATAAGTATGCCTATAGAATCTATAGAATTTGTGATTAAAGTATCGAATCCATTAGGCAAGCATGTGTTAGTAGATAAAGTATGTAGAAATTGCCCTGTAATGATTAGAGGTCATTGTTTTTCGACCGATCTCATGCTATTGCCATTTGACGAGTTTGATGTGATTCTTGGTATGGATTGGCTGACTGCACATGATGTGATAGTGAATTGTGGGAAGAAATTCATTGAGCTGAAATGTGAAACTGGTGAAATTCTTCGGGTTAACTTAGATGAGTCAGATAGATCATTTGCTATGATTTCTATTATGTCTGCTCAGAAATGTTTGAGAAAATGGTATGAAGCTTATCTTGCTTTTGTGTTAAACACTAAAGATCCAGAGCTGAAAATTGAGTCAGTGCCAGTGGTATGCAAGTATCTAGATGTGTTTCCGAAAGAGTTAGTAGGTTTGCCTCCTGCTAGAGAAGTTGAGTTTGGTATTGAGTTAATTCCAGGTACCACACCCATATCTATTGCTCCATATAGAATGGCTCCATTGGAATTGAAAGAATTGAAAGCTCAGCTGCAGGAATTAACTAATAAAGGCTTTGCAAGACCTAGTTGTTCACCCTGGGGTGCACTAGTCCTATTTGTGAAAAAGAAAGACAGTTCAATGACATTGTACATAGATTATCGGCAACTTAACAAGGTAAAAATAAAGAACAGGTATCCACTACCTAAAATTGATGACTTATTTGATCAGTTGAAGGGAGCCACTGTGTTCTCTAAGATAGATTTGAGATCCGGATACTACCAGTTACGAGTTAAAGAGTCAGATGTTCCGAAGACTGCTTTTCGGACTAGGTATGGTCATTATGAGTTTCTTGTGATGCCATTTGGCTTGACTAATGCACCTGCCATTTTCATGGACTTAATGAACCGAATTTTCAGACCTCACTTGGATAAGTTTGTAGTCGTGTACATTGATGATATCTTGATTTATTCTCATGATGAGACTGAGCATGCAGAGCATTTGAGAACTGTCTTACAGACTTTGAGAGATAATCAGTTGTATGCCAAGTTTAGGAAAAGTGAGTTCTGGCTCCGAGAAGTCGGATTCCTTGGACACATTGTCTCAGGTAAAGGTATTAGAGTTGACCCGAGCAAGATCTCAGCCATTGTTGAGTGGAAGCCTCCCAGGAATGTATCTGAGGTTAGAAGTTTTCTGGGATTAGCTAGTTATTACAGACGATTTGTGGAGGGATTTTCCATCATAGCTACCCCATTGACGAAATTGCTACAGAAAGATGTCAAGTTTGAATGGACTGAGAAGTGTCAGCAGAGTTTTGACAAGTTAAAGGCATTGTTGACTGAAGCTCATGTCTTAGTATAACCAGAACCAGGTAAAGAGTTTGTGATCTATAGTGATGCATCCTTGAAAGGATTGGGTTGTGTACTTATGCAGGAAGGTAAAGTAATTGCTTATGCCTCTAGACAGCTAAAACCACATGAGAAAAATTACCCGACACATGATTTAGAGCTAGCTGCCATTGTATTTGCTCTGAAAATTTGGAGACATCACTTGTATGGTGAGAAGTGTCAAATATTCACTGATCATAAAAGTTTGAAATACTTGATGACTCAGAAAGACTTGAATCTGAGGCAAAGAAGATGGTTAGAGTTGATTAAAGATTATGAACTAGTGATCGATTATCACCCGGGTAAAGCAAATGTTGTTGCTGATGCTTTGAGTAGAAAATTTTTATTTGCATTGAGAGCTTTGAATACTAGCTTGGCTTTATCAGATGACGGTTTCATTATAGCTGAGCTGAGAGCTAAACCGATGTTTCTTGAAGAAATCCGTGAAGCTCAGAAAGATGACAGTGAGTTGCAAGCTAAAAGAGCTCAGTGTGAGTCAGGTGTAGTCTAATTTTCAGATAGGTTCTGATGGTTGTTTGTTGTTCAGAGATAGAGTATGTATACTGAAGAATGATGAGCTTATTCAGAAGATCTTACAGGAAGCACATAGTAGTTCTTTGTCTATTCACCCAGGTAGTACAAAGATGTATAATGATTTGAAGAAAATGTACTGGTGGGTAGGAATGAAAAGAGATATTTCAGAGTTTGTTTATAGATGCTTGATCTGTCAGCAAGTAAAGGCCGAACATCAGGTACCTTCAGGTTTATTGTAGCCTGTGCTAGTCCCTGAGTGGAAATGGGACCGAGTTACTATGGATTTTGTGATAGGATTGCCATTGACACCGAGAAAGAAAGATGCAGTATGGGTTGTAATTGATAAGCTAATGAAGTCGGCTCATTTTATCCCAGTTCGTATGGATTATTCACTTGATAAGTTGGCTGAATTATATATCTCAGAGATAGTCAAACTACATGGGGTACCATTATCGATCATTTCAGATAGAGATTCGATATTTACTTCACGGTTTTGGAAGAAGTTACGGAAAGTTTTGGGCACAAAGTTGAGTTTTAGTACAGCTTTTCATCCTCAGACCGACGGTCAGTCAGAGAGAGTAATTCAGGTGCTTGAAGATATGCTTAGATGCTGTGTACTAGAATTTTCAAAGTATTTACCATTAGTAGAGTTTGCCTACAATAATACTTATCAGTCAAGTTTAAAGATGGCACCTTATGAGGTTTTGTATGGACGCAAATGTTGTACACCTTTATATTGGATAGAGCTTAAGGAAAATCACATTCATGGGGTCGATTTAGTTAAAGAAACATAAGAGAAAGTAAAAGCCATTAGAGATTGCTTGAAAACAGCTTCAGATAGACAAAAGTCATATGCATATTTGAAGAGAAAAGAGATTGAGTATTAAGTTCTCAGATTTGGCAAGAAAGGCAAATTAAGTCCACGATTTATTGGGCCATTCGAGGTTACTGAGAGAGTTGGGCCATTAGCATACCGGTTAGCTTTGCCAACTGAGCTAGAGAAGATTCATAATGTGTTCCATGTATCAATGTTACGTCGTTACCGTTCTGATCCATCACATGTGATTTCTCAGAAAGAGGTTGAGATTCAGCCAGATATGACTTACGAAGAGGAACCAATTGAGATTTTAGCTTGAAAGATCAAGCAACTAAGGAACAAAAGTATTGCACTTGTGAAAGTATTATGGAATAGACATGGGGTAGATGAGGCTACATGGGAGCCCAAAGAGGCTATGCGAAAATAGTACCCAAACCTCTTCACAGGTAAGATTTTCGGGGACAAAAATTCCTAAAGGGGGAGAAATATAACATCCCGAAATAGGGCCTAAATGGAATAGTGGTTGCGAAACCACGAATCCGAGATAGAAAAGTTTATTTTGATTAATTTTTATGATTTACCGATTGATTGGGTGCATGTGTTAGAGTATCGATAGAAATTTTATGAATTTCATGTCTAATTTGCCTATTAGGGCTTAATTGTAAAAGTTGATAAATGAGAGTCCTAAAGTAGGGTTCCTTAAATGGTAATTACACCATCATATTTTCATGGACAAAAATGGACATGCATAGGTAGAAATAACTAAAATTTTAGTGAAGGGTATTTTAGTAAAATGTCAAATAAAAGAAATTAAATGGGAAAAGATGGAAAAAGGTTGTCATCTTATTCCTTAGGCCGAAACTTCAAGGGGGGACTCCATTAGGGTTTTCAAGCTTCCAAGCTCCATAGTAAGTCAATCCAAGCCCCGTTTTTCATGTTCTTTACGTTTTTGGAATCCCGATAACTTGGTTTAGCTTATTCGAGCAATAATTTAACCTAGGGTTCATATTTGGAAAAATACCCATAGGTGAAATGTGTTTATTTTGATGTTTTATGATAGAATACGAAGGCTAAAATTATGTTAAACAACTTTTGCTAAGCGATTTTACGTGAAAACGAGTAAAACGACATAATCAATAAAAATACCTAATGTTCATAAGTAAATGTTAGAGTGAGAATTTGATGTTGCCATAGAAGGGAAAAATGATTAGCATGTCATAAAATATAAGAGAATAGGATGAAGTTTAATTTTCGAGCCTAGGGGAAAATTCGTAATTTTGTGAAAGTTAGGGGGTAAAAATGATGGAAGATGAAATGATAGATGAATATGCAATATATATATGGCTTGTGACTTGTTGAGAATTGATACTTTGTTTGAATAGCTTAAATGACTATTGATGCTAATTGTAGAATGGCATTTTGGGATGAAATGATTATGTTTTGGTAAGTAAATTATATGGGGTGTGTTTTGGTAAGTAAATATGGATGCTTTGTAACCCTGTTCTGGTGACAGATTCGGGTTTGGGGTGTTACACGTAAACTTGTGTGAACAGGCCCATTTATGGCTCGTACGAGCGATTCCGTAAAGGAAAAATGAATGGAATGGTTTTGACCATGTGTTAGCACACTTCGTGTGAGCTTCCCGTTTATCCAATATTATTCTATGTGGTTCAACGGGCATGTAAAAGGATGAACTAGTAAGGGTTCTGGTTGATTACACTATGAAATTATGGAAAGGTATGAAGTATTGATGAACAAGGTATGTATAGCCTTGTTATGAAAAGTATGAATTCATATGTATTATGATAATGAAATTTACCTTACCATGTGATAAATTGTGCTAAATTATGTGATTAAGTACTAACTTTTGTTGTTGGTGATGCTTAGGCTTGTGCCAGGCTTGTGTTGGATTTATCATGTCTATTTTATAATTATGCTATGAAAATGGTAAGCTTTGTTCGTGAATTACGGGCTTACTAAGCATTATATGCTTACGTCATTTTTCTTTCCTATGTTTTATAGATTTTTGAAAGCTCGTTCGATTTGGAAGCTCTTCGGAGACCTATCACACTATCCATTGACTGTATCGATAGATTTTGATGTTTTGAGTCATGGTTATAATGGCGTGTACAGGTGAATTATGTTTGATGATCTAGTTGTTATGTTTGCATGTAAATATGTGGTTACATGGTTGATGACATTTTGACATTTTGGGTGCTTTGATGGTTAATGTTGAAATGGTTAAGTGATGATATGTTTTAAATGACCAAATTGGTATGTTTAGATGTGTTTGGTATATGGTCAATTGTGTTATGCCTTGGCATGAAAATAGGTAGTTGTGTGTGGTTCATTCATGCTCAAAGATGTTTATGTTTAGATTGATTTGATGATTGTGATTGAGGTGCCTTTTGGCATATTGGTTGTATGGATAGATACCATATTGATCTAGCTTTATTAAGCATGTTTTACGTATGTTGTGAAGCTTGCTTGTATGTGTAAATGACTTGTAAGTGTGAGCATGGATTGAGTGAAAGAAATGGCTTGAAATTGACCTATTTCTTGTCTACACGGCCTAAGACACGGGCGTGTGTCTCAGTCGTGTGTGACACACGGCCATGCGACTTGGCCGTGTGTCCCCTGTAGGTTTCAATGGGTTGCAAGTCAGACAGTTAAATGGTTTAGCACACGGCTAGGCACACAGCTGTGTGAGGCCATTTCGAGAGTTACACGGCCTGACACATGGGCGTGTGGCTTGGTCGTCGTGACCCAAGTCAGAGAGTTACACGAGCACAGACACGGGTTGGGACACGACCATGTATCCCTACTTCAAATGTCCAAAGGTCCTGAGACATGAGCGTGTGTCTCAGCCGTGTGAGTTACATGGCCGTGTGACCCCTCAAGTGTGAAATTTTTTATCTTTTTCCATAAAATTCTAAATGTTTCTGATTTAGTCCCAAATAGTTTCTAAAGTGTTTCTAAGGCCTCGAGGGCTTAAATAAGGGACGACATGCATGTGATTGAATGAAATATGCTATGAATTATATAATGTTCAGAATTGAATGTTTTATGTCACAATTTTACGATAATGCTCCGTAACCTTATTTCAACGATAGATACGGGTTAGGGGTGTTACAAGTTCAGTTACTTTTGAACTAGAAATCTTCTTAGTGGGAGACATGATGATTATGGATATCGACAAGTTGCTATTGAATTGATATTGGTGAAGGAATTACGGGAGGATTATATAGAAGAGAGACGTTACAATTAGGGATTCAGATAAATAATAATATATACATCAAACTCCCTGCTTAATGGAAACATTTTTTAAGCTGACGTAATGGACTTTTTCCTATTTCTGATCCTATTCATGGACTTATATAACATTGAGTGATTTCCTTCCAGCCATTCTATCAGCCTTTGAACAGCTTTGACAGTTCCACTTATCGTCTCACTATCTCTGCAAACTCTATCCTTTCTTTTACTTAAATTCTTTCTTTCACTTAACTCTAATATAGATCTCTTCTTCCCATCATTATGCCTTATTAAGGTGGTATTACAGCTTACCCTCCTAAGGGCTCTCTATGAGTATTGTCAACCTCTTTAGTCTGTGGAAGACTCTTTCCATATCTTAGTCCCCCATGACTTCCTCACCTACCATCGAATGGTATGACTAAAAAGGTCCCACGCCACCCTGGTAGATTAAATCCTGCCTAGTTTAGAGAGTGGTCGGATTACTTTTGTGTAATCCGCTTTAGTCGAAATACCACACCCTTAAGTGTAACATGCCGTTTTGCTACAGATCACTATGGCCTATGTTACTCAGCCAAATGTTGCAGCGTGGCCATTTGAGTTCACTGTTTCTTTTTCATATTGCATCCCCACACAACTAGCCCTTTCAGCCAATACATCTTCAATGGTTTCCTTTTTAAGAGGGATAATCTTGACAGACAATTTTTTCATCCCGCGTATCCTTCTTTGTTAAGGGGTCCTAACCACCCTCTTCCTTAGGGACTAACCATACCCCACTAGTCTATAGGGTTTCTTAAAGCGCCTTCAGCATTCTTTAGTGGTGGATCTTTATCTACGATCTTTGGTTAACCATTTCTCATTCGCTTGTACATTAGGCATCACTGGTACGCCAACTTCCATGACTACTCCCTACTAGGTTAACATCCTTATGCCCTATAGGTTTACATGACTACCATTTTTGCAACCGTTTCTTATTTCCATTATGATCCCATTCATTAGCAAATTCCTTCGACCCGTTGCTTGACTGTTGCAAGTCCATACTACCATTTTCCTTCTAATCATTTTCCTTGTTTGCGTGTTGTCCCACAATTTTTGTTCTAATTTCCCATTTGTGTTTATTGCCTTGATAGACTCTTTATGTGTTACAAAAATCTCAGTTTGTAAATGGTTTACTTGCACAGCAGAAAATTAAAATTTTAAAACCAACCCGATTTGTGATATTTATAGCAGTAAACCTTAATCAAATTCGTATCTATGTTTTCAGCTTAGTGGATGTTTGCTTTTCCTAGATTTCAACCAAACGATCTTCTCCACTATTCTCGTACCATGAATTGCTTCGAGTGTGGGCTCGAATCATTTGAATTAAAACACAAAACTAGAAAAAGTTTTCTCTCCTTCTGGGGTGAAAATGAAAATTCTCTCTTCTTAATAGAAATTGGTAGAATTTTTATTCTAGAAAAATATATCTAAAAATTAAGAATAACTTCTCTCTAATTTTTGGCAGAATAACAATGTCTCTAAGATTTATAAATAGCTCTACCGGTGTCATCTATTTATAAAAAGAGACAATAGAATCCTTGTAGAGTTGTATAAG
Source organism: Gossypium australe (assembly GCA_005393395.2). Classification (NCBI taxonomy): domain Eukaryota; kingdom Viridiplantae; phylum Streptophyta; class Magnoliopsida; order Malvales; family Malvaceae; genus Gossypium; species Gossypium australe. The sequence continues at coordinate 93,023,659 of CM016626.1, read as the reverse complement.
TTTATTTCCATTAAAAAAACGATATCCTAGTTCAACCAAGATGTAGGGGGCGACAACACTAGTTAATAATACTAAGGTTTTGCTGTCCCACCTTGTTACATGATAAGTTTTTTAGGCCTCCCTCACATCGGGCCCAATTACTAATGCTTCCAAAACTTTTTGAACTACAAGTTTGGAATTTGATCAAACCCAATTTTGTTTTTCTATTTCCCAAGATAAACTTCTATTTCCCAATTTTGACGATTTTACCCTTGGTAAAATTTTAAGAAAATTTGTTCAATATTTCACAACTTAACATGTTCACTATGACCAAATGGTTTATTTTCATTTTTGGGCTTCAAAATAGCTCAAAAACATAAAATCATTCTTCTTATCATATTTAAGTATTCCATATAGAATTGAAAATGGATAATTTTCATTTTCATTTTTGGAAATCTACATTCATTTCCAAATGATTCTATTTCTCCATTTCGGAGAAAATCATAATCATTCTTGCATGTTTCCCACTTCTCTTTTACTATTCATTTTGTTCATTTCTATTCAAAGCGGAGGGACCGACTGTATTTGCTAGAGGATTGGTAAGCTAGTAGTGAATAGGCATTGGTAAGCTAGTATTTGCTAGAGGGTCTAGTGAGCTGAGGTTTCCTAGTGGATTTGACAAAGCAGGGTTTGCCAGTAGGCTTGGCGAGTTGGTATGTAACACTCAATTTTGGCGGGTCCTAAGTTGTAACAGTCCAATTTAGGGGCTAATCGGAACAGTGATTTCGGAGTCACTAATCCGAGGTTAGGGAAAATTATTTTCATATTATTTTATGAGTCAGAGCATGATTATATAAGTGCTTTAATTTTGGTGCTAAATTGCATCGTTGTTGTGTTTTGGAATTTTAAGGTAATTGGGAGAAATACTTACCGTTGGTGGAATTCGCCTACAACAACAGTTTCCAATCAAGTTTGAAAATGGCGCCTTTTGAGGCATTATTTGGTCGCAAGTGTCGAACACCCTTATATTGGACAAAACTCAGAGAGAAACAGATACACGGGGTCGACTTGATTAGGGAAACTGAAGAGAAAGTAAAAGTGATACGTGAGTGTCTGAAAGCGGCCTCAGATAGACAAAAGTCCTATTCGGATTTAAAAAGGAAAGAGATTGAATTCCAAGTCGGTGATAAAGTGTTTCTGAAAGGATCACCATGGAGGAAGGTCTTCAGATTTGGCCGGAAAGGCAAATTAAATCCTCGTTTTATCAGACCTTATGAAGTTACCGAGAGGATTGTGACCGGTAGCTTATTGTTTGGCCTTTCCACTCGGACTAGAAAAGATTCACGATGTCTTTCATGTATCCATGTTGCGTCGATACCGTTCTGACCCTTCACATATCATAGTACCAACAAAGGTAGAGATACAACCGGATTTAACTTATGGTGAAGGGCCAGTTAAAATTCTGGCACGAGAGGTCAAACAGTTAAGAAACAAAAGTATAGCCCTTGTGAAAGTGCTATGGCAAAGACATGGAATAGAAGAGGCTATGTGGGAGCCCGAGGAGACTATGAGAAACCAATATCCCAACCTTTTCACTGGTAAGATTTTCGGGGACGAAAATCCTTAAGGGGGAGAATTGTAACAGCCCGATTTAGGGGCTAGTCGGAACAGTGATTTCTGAGTCACTAATCCGAGGTTAGAGAAAATTATTTTCATATTATTTTATGAATCAGAGCATGATTATATAAGTGCATGTAAATTTTGGTGCTTTAATTTTAGCGCTTTCTTGCTTAATCGCGAAAAAGTACTAAATCGCATAAAGTGCGAAAGTTCCATTTTATAAGCTAAGGGTGTTAAATAGCTCAAGAACATTATTGGAGGTCTTTAAAGTGCAATTAGACCCCAAGAAATGAGTGGCCGGCCATAGGAGACAAACATTGTCAAATTGGTCAAAGCTGTTGATATTAGGTGGACTAAATTGGTGTTTTATATTAAAATAAAGAAATAGAAGATATCATCTTTTTCTTTCTTATACTCCACTGAAACTTGGCAGCAAACTAAGGGGTTTGAGAGCTCAAATTTTCAGCAAGCTTCTCTCCTTGCTAGTAAGTATTCTAGTGATCATTTTTTGATAAAAAAAATTGTACTTTTGGGACCCCTAAAGCTTAAGCTTTCTAAAGAGGGGACTATCTTGCAAGATGGTGAAAAGTTTAGGGTTTTGCCGTTAGAGCTTTTATGTTGTTTGCTTCATTTTTATGGAAGAAAAATAAGTCATAGTTGTTAGATAAACAACTTTTGTAAGAGGTGTTATCATGAAAACACCTAAATGGACCTTGTTGTAAAGGTTATAAAGTTTGTAGTAAATGTGTAAAATGTTGAGTTTTGATGATAGTTATAAGAGAAATCAATGTTATCCCTAGGCTTATTGAAGGTAGAAATTTGGTTAGAATTGATTTCCGAGCCTAGGGGTAAAATGGTTATTTTGCCAAAGTTTAAGGGCAAAATAGTAATCTTGCCAAAGCATGATTATTAAAATGATTTTATTAATGTGATGATTGAAATGAGCTAATTTGCTATTATAGAGCAAGAAAAACCAAGAATCCACATCGATCGGGGAAAGAATAAAGTCTCGAACTAGATCGACGATCTAGCTTATTTTGAAATCGAGGTAAATTTGTATGTGATAAATTCAACATTAAGTTAGCACGTTTGAGAATATTTTGTATTATACTGATACATGATGTTCTACTAAATTGAGTAAGTTGAGATGTAAAAATGTTATTATCGATACATGGAATGGATAAGGTCCCGTAAAAGACCATGTCCAGGACATTACCTCAGCACCGAATTGAGATCCCGTATAAGACCATATCTGGGATATGACTTTGGTATTGTATAAGAGAATCATATAAGACCATATTCGGGATATGGCATCGATACTTGATGTGAGATTCCATATAAGACCATATCCGGGATATGGCATCGGCACTCAGAGGTGACCCCATGTAAGACCACATTTGAGGTGTGGCATTGGCTTCGTACTTATATTAATGACGATGAATATGCATCCTTGAGTATCCATAATGATTAATGGGATAGATAGATAAGCTTGGAAATAGAAATGAGATTAAGACTAAAGTAATGTGAAGGAGTGAATACAGGTACTCGTGAATGATTCACGAAGAAATATTTACGACATGTGGCATGGTAGGTGCTTAATAAGGGCGAGTGTGAGTAAGTATGGCAAGAAGCCTATAGCCTTGTGTATGGTTAATTAATGCCATGGATGGATTTTATCATGAGCTTATTGTTGTTATTTATTTCCATGCAAACTTACTATGCTTTATGCTTACCCCTTTTCATTGCCCTTTTTCCCTTGTAGTATTGCCTAGATAACTCGAGGAACGAGGAAGTCAGAGTTCGAAAATCACACTATCGGCATCACTTTGGTATAAAAATTTAGACTTATTTTGAGTATGGCATGTATAGGACTTGGGTATTTTGTTAAATCGTAATTATTAGCTAAGGTGTTGGCTATGTATGTTATTAAAGTCATTTTGTATATGGTTATTAAAGTTGGGCCAATACTTGGCAAATTCTTATGTTTAATGAAGATGAATTACGAAGGTTATGCTTGTGTGAATGAGTTCAATTGAGCTTTTGGATGTAACTTTGGGTCATGAATGATGCTCATATGAGTTGGAGTTAGTATGTTTACCATGCAGGGTGGCATTTGGCTTGTAATATAGCCTTTTTATGACCACACGGGTAGACACACGGGCATGTGTCTAGGCCGTGTGGGACACATGGTCAGCCCCATGGGCGTGTTAATCAATTGTGCGTCCCCGACATGCTAGGTTTACAAAGTCAGAATGCTCAGTAGTAAACACACGGGCAGAGACACGACCCTGTGTCTCAGTCGTGTGAAGTCTACACTTTAAATGTAGAATTTAATTCGACACACTGTCTAAGGACACGGGCGTGTGCCTTGGCCCTGTGACCATAATGAGGTGATGACGTCATAAACAGAATGCCAAGGTTTTGGTACACGGGCTGAAACACGGGCGTGTCAAGGCCGTGTGAGGGACACAGGCCAGAGACACGGGCGTGTGCTCGGCCGTGTGAAATAAGTCAGTGTCGACCACGAGTGAGGGGCATAGGCATGTGTGACCACACGGCCTGCTCACACGGGCGTGTGGCCCCTGTTTAGGTAAAATTTTCCTAAGTGTGTGAAAGTTTCGATCCTTTTCCGAAACCTTTTGGAAGTATGTTTAGGGCCTTGTAGGCCCATTATAAGGAGGTTAAACATGAGAATGGGAAAGTTTAATTTGGAATGGTTTTCAATAACCTAAAGTGGTATGGTCATGTCAGTCAAGTACGGTAACACCTCGAACTTGGTTCCGGCATAGAATACAGGCAAGGGGTGTTACATAAGTTTTTGCAAGTCGATTGAATTTAGTCCATGAGACGTAGTTCTATCCACCTTATTGTTGTTTTTGGTGCGTAGATTAGGTGCATAGTAGACATTAGGATATTAAGTAAGGATTTACCTCATAATGTGTGAAGTTGTAAGGAAGAAGAGTTGGGTAAAGTTATTGAGAGTTTTATAAGTGGGGGTCATCGCTGAAGGTATTATTTGCCAAGTTCATTAAGTTATTGTGCAAGTTACATTATAATTGATTTGGTTAGGAATTAATGGAATAGATGAACCAAGCATATAAATTTATAGGATTTTTTTTATTTCTATTCTCTTTATAGTTGTAAACCATTTATAAATGTAATTTTGAAAGTTTGTGACACATGTCGAGATGCAATGGGAACTTAGGTTATATATATTTAGGCTACAGAAAATGTGAGTTTTCCTCTTTCTTCTTCAAAAGTGCTGCTATTTGAATACTAAGGAACCAACAATATTTCTTTCTCCAAGTTGAAACTCTGGATTTTATCAGTGAGTATGTCAAAGTAAGTTTTATGACCCTGCATGTTAAAGTTATGAAACATTAAATCTGTAAGAGTGCATGAACAGTAAAATGAAGAAGGAAGACTTTGCATGAGGGTTATATGGGTTTGTTATGATAGTAAAGGTTATATGAATGAGTTTTAATGATGTCATTCTATTTTATAAGTAGTGGTTCTTTAATTTCATGTTGGATGTTGAATCTAGAGTTCAAGCTCCTATACGTGGTTGTCAAATGAGTCTATATGTTGACTCTTGAATGTGCACTATTCATACTAGAAGATTTGTAGGAAATTGGTTGAAAGGTAATGCCGAGATTTGGAATTTTATAGTACATTATGTATGTGACTATATGAGTGATTACTAAAGGATATATGTGATTGTGTGAATGTTTGTTGAGGATGGTATGTATATTCGGTATAGAGTTTGATGGGTTTGAGTTTGTGATGAATGATGTTTGAGCAATGTGATGTGTTGTATGGTTTTAGTTGAAGGTCTGGAATTTTTAGTATGTGATGATTGGTGTATGAGAATTGAAATATTGAAGTATGGTTGAGTATGTATATGTCTAAAATGTATGCTTTGATATTTGCGTTCTGCTTGGGTGTATGTTAGAGAAGTAAAAGGTTGAATTTAGATTGTGTCAATGCATGAAGAGCCTGTCAAGAGAGTCTATGCCTATTCACTATGATGGTGTCTAATGGATTTCGTTGGGACTGAAAACACAAATTCTGATATGAACTCTGAAGGAAAAGTCCATGGGTAAGGCATCCTCTAAAAAGAACTAAGGAATAGGAAAGAATAACCTTTTCGGTGAATAATAAAAGAATAACCTTTGTAGCGATATTTGAAAGGATAACCCTTGTGGCGATCTTTGAAAGGATAACCCTTGTGGCGATAAACTGAAAGAAACGCCTTTGTGGCACACTTTGAAGGAATGGCTTTCGTGGCGTACCCTAAAGAAATGTTCCGTGTGGTGGATTTTGTATTAATTTGATTTGCGTAATCAGTATGGTTCTTAAGTGTAATTAGTAAGACCAGTAGGGTATAATGTCTTTATGGTTTACATGGTAATTTATTATATAAGATAGTGACTCGATTGAAAATAATGAACTGAAGAGATATAAAGAAGTAAATGGGCTATTTTGAAAGTGTGAACCAAATAAGGATTTAAGTTTGATTGTTCAAAGGAGGTGTCTATCATCTGCGTACGAGTTCATTCGCAAATTGTGAAGATATGATGGCTTAGAGATTGAATAATGTAGTGAAGTATCAAAGACATTGATGGAAAAATGGAATGATTGCAAAGTGAGGTATGGTATCTGATGTGTATTGTAACACCCTTATCCCATATCCATCACCGGAGTAGGGTTACAGAGCATTACCGTACAAACGTAACATTAAAACATTCATTTCATACATTATTTTAAACATAATCTTATACATTCAATCACATACATAACGTCCCTTGATCGAACCCTCGAAGCCCTAAAAATACCTTAAGAACAATTTAGGATCAAATTGGAAACAATTGAAAAGTATAAGAAAAAGTTAGAAAAATTGGACTACAGGGGTTACACAGTTGTGTCCCAGCTCGTGTAACTGTCTGAGTTGGGTCACACAGCCAAGCCACATGCCCGTGTGCCTGGCCATGAGCTAGGCCCTGTAAATGCCTGACTTGCATGCTTTAAAACCTATAGGAGATATACAGCCGTGTCGCTTGGCCGTGTGTCACATACGGTTGAGTCACACGCCCGTGTCTCAGGGCGTGTGGACATGAATTTGCCTAAAAGCAAGCCATTTCCAACACTAAACCATGCAACCACTTAAAGGTTTTGTAACACCCCTAACCTGTATCCGTCACCGGAATAGGTTACTATAACAGCCCGATTTTGGGCCTAGTAGGAACAATAGTTTTAGGGCCACAAATGTAACACCCCTTGCCCATTTTCGATGTCGAAACAGGGTACGAGGCGTTATCGAACTCATACGAAAACATTTATACAAAACCAAGATGTGACTTTTCACTCAAATTTAAAACTTTTCATAAACCTTCATTTCATCCCTTGAACAAGCCTACGAGGCCCAAAACATGCTTTAGGAACTATTAGGGATCAAACTGAATTCTCTAGAAGATCTCTGGAAAAACTTAGAAGATTCTCATCAAACAGTCTACACACCCGTGTGCAAGAAGGGACACGCTATTTTCTCAATTCAAACCTACAGGGGTTTTCACACGGCCTGACACACGCCTGTGTCCATGGCCTATGTCCCTCACACGGCCATGACACGCTCGTGCCTTATCCCGTGTGCAAAACCTTGACATTCTGTTTCTGATGTCATCATCCCAATAAGGTCACACGGCCAAGGCACACGCCCGTGTCCTTAGACCATGTGGCGAATCATATTTCTAAATTCAAGTGCAGACTTCACACGGCCTGGGCACATGCTCATGTCCTACGGCTGTGTCTTCCACATGGTTGAGACACACGGCCGTGCCTCAGCCTGTGTGGTTACTATTGGACATTCTATTTTACCAACATAGAATGCAAGCGGACACACGACCAAACCACACGCCCATAGGGTAGACTGTGTATCACACACGGCCTAGACACACGCCCGTGTGTCTACCCGTGTGAACAAGGACAAGGTTATTTACCAAGCCCTTTCTGCCACCCTCACTTGTACCAACATAAACCACATCAAGCAACCAACTTATTCATGCATAAATATACCAATTAATCAACCATGCAACTTGCACATTAATGAATAACATCTTCATTTCATAGATTAATAAGAAATTGCCATCAACTATGGCCTTATACAAAAGAATTCATTTTAAATAAGCCACATTTTTGGCCAAAACAATATGACATTCGATAAAAGACTAAGTCCCTATACATGCCATACTCAAAATACTAAATCTAACTATACCAAAATATGTGGATAGTGTGGGTGATCCTTCGACGATCTCTGTATCTCGACCTGGCTCTTTGACACAATAAAACAAGGGAAAAGAGAAGGGAGTAAAATTTAAGCTTAGTAAGTCTATATGTAAACAATAAACATCTTACCACATACTTATCAATCAAGAACAATTCATATCCTCATAATTATACTTACTCATTTCAAATCTTACCACATCCTAAACACATACCATAAAACATTGCTCACATTTATATGCACTTATACCCTGCACTTGTCACCACAAAGCCACATGTAATTTCACTTACACAAAGTTTCTCGATGAACACTTTGGAATAATACTAGATACTCGGTGGTTTCGCTCACAGCCACCATTAATAAATAACACGATGGTATCGCACAACCCACCAATAATCATATAACATAGTGGTATCGCACACAGCCCACCAACAATAATAAATACAGTGGTATCGCACAAGCCCACCAATAATTACTTATTCATGGATTTTTCCGTATTGTTTTCCTATTCCGAAGGTTCATCCGTGAATTCCTCACTTTCTATCATTTTATTAGGTATCAATAATATTCATTCACATTTCACACAATGCACTATTATGTAAAACCATAAGTAAAAAGGATGTATCATTTACATATAAACTTACCTCGATACAAAATATGTCAATATTCAATTTAGTCTGAAACCTTGCCTTTTCCTCAGTCAAGGTTGATTCCACGTTCTTCTTGATCTATAATGACATATTTAGCTCATTAAATAATCACATTAATCAAATTGCTCTAAAATTCATATTTTGGAAAAATTATCGTTTTGCCCCTAGACTTTTGCAAAATTACAATTTTCCCCTAGGCTCGTAAATGAAATATGTTCATTTTTCACACTTCCAAGCCTAGTCAATTCATATTCTCTCTTATAGCAACTCACAATTTTAATTATTTCACACATTTACTATCCATTTTATAAATTTTACAAAATAGTCCTATTAGGAGTTTCCATGCAAAATCCTTTCACAAAAGTTGTTCATTAAACCACTAAGATTCATTTTCTTCCATAAAATTTCAGCAAAGACATAAATACTCACATGGCAAAGCCCTAGACTTTAAACCATTTTGCAAAATAATCCCCTCATTAGCTAGCTTAAGTTACAAGGGTCTCAAACGTACAAAAATCATCAAGAATGATCACCAAAATCACTTCCTTACAAGGGGTGTAAGTTGCTAAAATTTTCAAGCTTCCAAACCCTTATGCTTGAGTGAAAAATCGGTGGAAGAAGACGATAATAGGAAAAAAGATAATAGTTTTCTTTATTTTATTTTATTTTATTTTATTCATTTAGTCACCTAATATCACCAAACATTGACTAAATTAAATCTCTTGTTCCCCTATGGCCGACTATCACCCTTAGAAAGGCCTAATTGCACATTAAGGACCTCCAATTTAAGGTTCTATAGCTATTTAACATCTCTAGCTTGTAGAATAAAACTTTCGCACTTTATGCGATTTAGTCTTTTTTCCCAATTAAGCATACAATCACTAAAATTTATTCACCAAAATTTTCATACACTAATATAATCATGCTGTAACACATAAAATAATATTAAAAATAATTTCTCCAACCTCGAATTAGTGGTTTCAAAACTACTGTTCCGACTAGCCCCAAAATCGGGTTGTTACAACTCTCCCCTAATAGGGATTTTTGTCCTCGAAAATCTTACCGATAAGAAGGTTTGGGTACTGTTCTCTCATGGCTTCTTCCGGTTCCCACGTAGCCTCTTCTACACCATGTTTTTGCCACAACACTTTCACTAAGGCTATGCTTTTATTCATCAACTATTTAACCTCTTAAGCCAGAATCTTAATTGGTTCCTCTTCATAGGTCATATCTGGTTGTATCTCAATTTCGATCGGAGGAATTGCATGCGAAGGATCGGAACGATATCGTCGCAACATCGACACATGAAACACGTTGTGTATTCTCTCCAACTCTGCTGGTAAAGATAACCGGTAAGCTACTGGTCCAATCCTTTCAATAACCTCATACGGCCCTATGAATCACGGGCACAATTTGCCCTTTCGACCAAATCTCAATATTTTATTCTATGGGGATACTTTCAGAAATACTTTATCACCTACCTGAAACTCAATTTCATTTCTTTTCAAATTCGCGTATGACTTTTATCAGTTTGAAGCAGCTTTCATACTATCACGGATCACTTTCACCTTCTCTTCAGTTTCTCTAACTAAATGAACCCCGTGGATTTGCTTCTCACTAAGCTCGGTCTAATACAAAGGAGTTCGACACTTGTGTCCATATAATGCTTCGTACGGTGCCATCTGTATACTCGACTGATAACTATTGTTGTAGGTAAATTCGACAAAAGGTAGATATTTTTCCCAACTAACTTCGAAATCTAAAACACATCATCGTAGCATGTCTTTGAGAACTTGAATCACTCTTTCGGATTGACCATCAGCTTGCGAATGGAATGCAGTACTAAAATTCAATTTTGTACTCAAGGCTTCTTACAAATTTTTCCAAAACCTTGAAGTAAATCTTGGATCTCTATCCGAAATAATGGACATAAGCACCCCACGAAGAATAGCTCGATCTTGCGAAACCTTTATTCGTAAACTCTTGTAATTGAGCCTTCAATTCTTTTAACTCCAACGGTGCCATCCTATACTGGGCAAGCAAAATAGGTGCCGTACCAGGTACCAACTCAATACCAAACTCAACCTCCCTAACTGGAGGCAATCCAGGTAACCCTTCCAGGAACACGTCCAAATACTCGCATACCACAGACACTGATTCAATCTTTACTTCCGACTCTTGGGTATTTAACACAAATGCAAGTTAGGACTCATACCCTTTTCTCATACATTTCTCAGCTGCCATAGGAGAAATCACTACAGGCAAGCTATCCGATTCACCTGATTCAACTCGAATAATATCTCCATTTACACATCTCAGTTCAATAAACTTACTACCATAGTTTACTAACACATTATGAACAGTCAACCAATCCATGCAAAGAATTAGGTCAAATTCATCAAACGATAGTAGCATGAGGTTAGCCGGAAGACAATGGCCTCTAATCATCAAGGGACAGTTTCTACACACTTTGTCTACTATCACATGCTTGCCTAACGGGTTGACACTTTTATCACAAATTCTGTAGACTCAACAATCATATTCATGCTAGACACCAATTTCATACAAACATACGAATGAATAGACCCCGGGTCAATCAAAGCAACAACAGATATATCATGAAGAGAAAAAGTACTCGTAATCACATCTGGGGATGATGCCTCTTCGCGAGTACGAATGGCATAAGTCCTTGCAGGCGCTCTACCCTCTGATCTCACAGCAGAATCTCTAGGTGCACCTCTACTACTAGTCCCACTTCCCGAGTTCTTCTGTGGTCTACCCCTCGAAGGTACATTACTCGCTCTCACTTCTTGTTTTTTTTCTTTCGTATCCATCTCAGGACAGTTTCGAATGAAGTGGTCTAGTGAGCTACACTTGTAGCAAGCTCGATTGTTTCCCCAACACTCCCCAATATGTTTTCTACAACAATTCTGACACTCGGGTTTATTTGACTTTGAATTACCCACACTTGCCATCGAGGTGGCTTGAACTCTAGAGTCCGAGGGTTCGTTTCTTTGGACCTCTTTGATTGGGGTTGGAACAACTTACTCATCGGCCTCTTTCTTGCATCTCGGGACTCAACCATAGCTTTTCTCTTTTCCTTATTCAGCTCTTCAACCTTGCAAGCTCTATCGACCAATACCACGAATTCTTTCAACTCTAAGATCCCAACTAACAATTTAATATCCTCGTTCAGCCCATATTCGAATCTCTTACACATAATAGCTTTAGTTGACGCACACTCTTGAGCAAACTTACTGTGTCTGACAAATTCACGTTCATACGCTGCCATAGACATTTTGCCTTGTTTCAATTCGAAGAACTCTTTCCGTTTCTAATCGATGAACCGCTGACTTATGTATTTCTTTCAGAATTCTTCTAAGAAGAAGTCCCATGTCACTATCTCCCTCGGAACTACAGATGTCAGCGTTTTCCACTAGCAGTATGCCGAGTCATTCAGTAATGATACAACACATTTTAAAAATTCCTCGGGTGTGTAACAGTCCAGTTTGTACCCTAGTCGAAACAGTGGTTTCGGGACCACAAATCCGAGTCTGTATAATATTTTAATATTATTTTTTATGCCTATGATACGTGACTAAGCATATGTTAAATTTTTGTAAGTTAATTTATCCGTTTCTGTGCTTAATTTGACAAAAGGATTTAATTGCATTAAAATGCAAATTTGCATGTTTTATGAAAAGATGCTTATTTGTCATGTCTTTATAAGTGTGAAGGTTTATGTGGAAATTATGCCAATATTAGATATAGTGGAATGATAATGGTCAATAATGACCTTGTGTAATATGTTTTATACTTTGATTTTGAAGGGTAAATTTGGAAATGGAATAATATGTATGTTATAATAAAAATAGGCCTAAACATGGCCATTATTAATCTCTTTTGGTCGAATATAGCAAGGAAAGAAAAAAAAGAAAACATTCGTAGGTTTCGGCAAGCTTTTTGAGATTTAGATTTTGATGATTTTTATATTTTTGAGATTGTTGCTTAGTCTACTATCAAGCCCATGTATCAATTTTATGTATTTATGATATTTGTGAGTTGTTCCATTGATGATATGGTAAGCTTTATGATGAGTTTAATTGTTAAATGAAAGATATGTGTTTAATGGACATGCTTTGTTCTTGAAATTTTGATGAATTTAGCTAAATAGGGCTAAATTGTGAAAATAGCAATTTGAGGGACTGAATTGCAAATTTGGTGGAAATTATGGGCTTGTATGATGTTCATAAGCATTCAGCTATGCATAGATAAATGATGATTTTGTGAATTTGATGTTTTGAGAAAAATGGACTGAATTGATAAATTGTGCAAATGTGAGGGTTAGATTGTAAATAACCCTAAATGTGTATCCTTGGAATGAATTGAATGAGTTAGTGAATAAAAAGGGTTAATTCTGAATATGTATAGATCAAGAACCGAGGAAAACAGACTTAGACCGCAAGGAAGCAAAAGTAACCGAGTAGCCGTTTCTGTTTCAGTTAAATCGAATCTGAGGTAAGTCATTATGCAAATAAATGTATTTGTATTCAATTGTGCATATTCATATGACTATTGATAACAGTGAACTGCCCACGAGATGCTATGTATAAGAGTTTCGACTATATAGTGACAATGTCCGAGAAGTCCCGTACGAACCTAGGAATAGATAGGATTAGCTATGTCATGACATAGGTATCTGTTCTGTTTATCATGTAAGACCACATCTGGGACGTCGGCGTTAATATGTGATTACGTGTAAGACCACATCTGGGACGATGGCATCGATACGAGATTTACGTGTAATACCATGTCTAGGACATTGGTATGGTATTGATATGTGTAAGACCCTGTCTGGGACAGTGGCATCGATATTTGAGTACATGTAAGACCTCGTCTGGGACGTTTGCATTGTACTACTATTCTAAGCTTTCTGAGTATCCTATTAGGTTTCTAACGGTTCAACGGGCAAGTCTATGATATGAATGGCTATGTGAATTGTAAATCCGTTTCAGGTACGTTGACTTATACACTAAGTGTGTATACAAGGTAAGTATCTATATGATCTTACTATGATGAATATGTATATTGGAACAATAAAATGATATGTGAAAGTATGCATGAAAGAACTATGTGTATATAAGATTTTTGAATTGATGAATATGGCAAATATGGCTAAATACATGGACCGAAGCATACAAGTGATAAATTTGCTATGAATATGAATTGTGCCAATGTTTTATATAATTATATGCTTTATATGTCAAGTTTATTTATATATAACTTACTAAGCTTTTGGAAAGCTTACTCCGTGTGTGTGTTTTTTTCTGTTTTATAGATTGTCAAAGCTATTGAAGGCTCGGGATCGTCGAGGATCTTCATCACACTACTTATCTTATTTTGGTACATTTTGGAAATGTATATAGCTAGATATGGCATGTATAGACTAGATATTTGTATATAAATATGAAGTAAACTTAGCCATGTGATTTGGCTAGTTATGTATTGGCAATATGCATTAATGAATATGATATGTGATGTATGTCTTGGTATGGTTAGATGACATTGGCAATGGTCAAGTTTTTGGGTAAGTATTTGAATGAGTTATGCTTGTGATGATATAAGTTTTAGTCTTGTAAATTGGTATGAATGGTAATAGATTTGAATGTAAAGATTGAATGGTTATTTTGTCATGTTCATGGTTGTTAAATGTGCATGGATTGTATTGGTATTTGCTTGTAGGTTATGACCCTAGGTGGGTGGCATTTTTGGCCTTGCAAATGGCTTATTTTGCCACACGGTTGTGGTGTACGGGCGTGCCCAGTGACCGTGGGGCTAAGTCAGTACCTAGTTAAGAGTACACGGCCTTGGCACATGGACGTGCCTGGTAGCAGTGTGGACAAGTCAGATTCGACCACGGCCAAGGCACACGGGCGTGCTTGGTGGCCGTGGTGCCAAGTCAGATTCGACCATGGGGAAGACACATGGGCATGTCTGGTTGCCGTCGGAGGCACACGGCCTGCCCACACGGGCGTGTAACCCCTGAAACTTTGAAAGTTTTAAATTTTTCGAGAATTTATATATGTGTTTCTATTTAGTCCCGACCCTGTTTCTAAGCATGATTTAGGTCTCGATGACCTACTGAGGGGAAAATATGTTTGTAATTGATAATTTACTTTCTAAATTGTCTGATAAAGTTTTTGATCTATCTAGTAACGCTCTTAACCTTAATTCGATGACGGACACGGGATAGGGGTGTTACATTTGGTTGGTATCAGAGCTACGGTTTAGCTAGTTCTCAGACTAGCATAACATGTCAGAGTCTAGCCTATACATGCCATATATCTGAATTATGATAGTGTGATGAATCCTGACATATGAAATGTGAATTTTGTATAGCAATGGATCCCGAAAGAGCCGTAACTGACGACATAGAAAGTAATGCGCCTACTCCCGCGCAAGGGACCGCACCTTCTGACTCGAGACCGGCTACTAGCGGTCATGGAGGAGAAGCTAAACAAGCTTTCTTCCAGATGATAAGTGAGTGGTTCACTCAATTCGTAAGAAATAACCCGACTGTTTCGCAACCCCCGCCCCTGATTATTCCCCCTCAGACTACAGTTGTGTCACCAGTTATGTATCCGAATCTGTTGAATAAGCCTTCGGTTGACAAGATCCATAAATATGGGGCTGAAGAGTTTCGGCTACTAGTGATGATGATGCTGAAAAGGCCGAGTTCTAGTTAGAAAATACTATCCGGGTATTCGATGAATTGTCTTTGACTCCGGAAGAATGCATAAAGTGTGTTGTATCTTTGCTTCGAGATGCAGCTTATCAATGGTGGAAAACTTTATCTTCTGTTGTTCCAAAAGAATAGGTAACATGGGACTTCTTTCAGATTGAGTTTCGGAAGAAATATATTAGTGAGAGGTTTATCGATCAGAAACAGAAGGAATTTCTAGACTTGAAACAGGGCCGTATGTCTGTTACAAAATATGAACGAGAGTTTGTCAGACTAAGTCAATATGCTCGTGAATGTATATCTACAGAGGCAATAATGTGCAAAAGATTCGAAAATGGTCTTAATGAAGATATTCGTTTGTTAGTTGGGATCCTAGAAATAAAAGAGTTTGTTGTACTTGTTGATCGAGCGTGCAAAGCTGAGGCACTAGAAAAAGATAAAAAGAAAGCTGAGTCTGGAGCTAGAGAAGTGAGAAAGAGATTTCAGAGTAGATCATTTCAGCTTGTTTCGAATAAATTTCGAGATGAGCATAGCCTTTCAAATGCTAATGTGGGACAACCGAATAGAGATTGAGTTAGATCACAAATGAGCTCCAAGACCCAGCAACTTCAAAAGGAAGTGTTGGAAATGTTCGTTCTGAAAGACTTGAGTGTAAACATTGTGGTAAAAGACATCCGAGAAGTTGTAGATTAAATGATAGAGCCTGCTTCAGATGTGGATCGTTAGATCATTTTATCCGTGTTTGCCTAGAGTCTGTGGAACAAGAGACTGCTCAGAATCTGAGATCCGATAACGTTCCAGTAAGAGGTAGACCTTTTTGGAATGCAAGAAATGTTAGTGGTAGTTAGAGAACTATGAGAGACACTGTTGCAAGATCTGAAGCTAGAGCTCCTACCAGAGCATATGCTATCAAAGCTCGTGAGGAAGCTTTATCTCCAGATGTTATAACGGGTACTTTTACTCTTTATGATACTTCTGTGATTGCATTGATAGACCCTGGATCTACTCATTCGTATATATGCATAAATTTAGTATTCAGTAAGACTTTGCCTGTAGAGCCTATCGAGGTTGTTATAAAAGTATCGAACCCCTTAGGTAAAAGTGTCCTGGTTGACAAAGTATGTAAGAATTGTCCGTTAATGTTTAGAAATATTTGTTTCTCTGCCGATCTGATGCTTTTGCCATTTGATGAGTTCTATATCATTCTAGGTATGGACTGGTTGCCATTGTATGATGCTGTTGTAAATTGCAAAAGAAAGATAATTGATTTGAAAGGTCAGAATAATGAAATAGTTTGGATTGAGTCTAGTAAACTGAACGGATTGTCTGCAGTGATATCTGTGTTGAAAGCTCAGAGTTATATGAAAAAGGGTTATGAAGCTTATTTTACTTATGTAATTGACTCGAAAGTGTCTGAGAAAAAAATTGAATCAGTGCCTGTTGTATGTGAGTATTCTTATGTGTTCCCTGAAGAGTTACCAGGTTTTCCTCTGATATGTGAAGTTGAATTTGGTATTGAGTTGTTGCCCAGTACTACACCTATTTCGATAGCTCCGTATAGAATGGCACCAACAAAGTTAAAAGAATTAAAGTCTCAGTTGCAAGAATTGACTGATAAAGGGTTCGCTAGACCTAGTTTCTCACCTTGGGGTGCTCCTGTTCTGTTTGTGAAAAAGAAAGATGGTACGATGAGAATGTGTATTGATTATCGCCAGTTGAACAAGGTGACAATAAAGAATAAATATCCATTGCCCAGGATTGATGATTTATTTGATCAGTTAAAAGGAGCTACTGTGTTTTCAAAGATAGATCTGAGATCGGGATATTATAAGTTAAGAGTGAAAGATTCAGACATACCGAAAACCGCTTTCAAAATGAGGTACGGGCATTATGAGATTTTAGTTATGCCATTTGGATTAACAAATGCTCCTTCTGTGTTTATGGATTTGATGAACAGAATTTTTAGACTGTACCTAGATCGATTTGTTTTAGTATTCATAGATGACATCTTGATTTATTCACGTGATGAAAATGAGCATGCTGAACATTTGAGAATTGTGTTGCAAACTCTGAGAGAAAAACAATTGTATGCAAAATTGAGCAAATGTGAATTTTGGTTGCACGAGGTTATTTTTCTAGGACATATTGTGTCAGCTTCTGGAATTCGAGTTGATCTGAGCAAGATTTTTGCTATTTTGGATTGGAAACCTCCGAGGAATGTGTCTGAAGTCTGTAGCTTTCTGGGTTTATCTGGTTATTATCATCGGGTTGTAAAAGGATTTTTAGTGATAGCTACTCCGTTGACTAAACTAATTTAGAAAGATGTTAGATTTGAATGGTCTGATAAATGTCAGAAAAGTTCTGATTACTTGAAAACTTTGTTAACAGAAGCTCCAATGTTAGTACAGCCAGAATCGGGTAAAGAATTTTTTATATACAGTGATGCTTTGTTAAATGGTCTGGGATGTGTTTTGATGTAGGAAGGTAAAGTTGTAGCTTATGCCTCGAGACAGTTGAAGTCTCATGAAAAGAACTATCCGACATACGACCTTGAGCTAGCTGCAATTGTGTTTGCACTAAAGATCTGGTGTTATTATCTGTATGGTGAGAAATGTCACGTATTTTTAGATCATAAAAGTGTGAAATATCTAATAACTCAGAAAGATTTGAACTTGCGTCAAAGAAGATGGTTAGAACTGTTAAAAGATTATGAGCTTGTGATTTATTATCATCTGGGTAAAGCAAACATTGTTGCTAATGCATTAAGTAGAAAACCATTGTTTGCACTATGTGCTTTGAATGCTCAGTTAGATTTGTCTGATAATAGTTCTGTGATAGCTGAACTAAAAGCGAAACCGTTGTTTATACAGAAAATATGTGATGCTCAGAAAGTTGATAATGAGTTGTTATTGAAACGAGCTCAGTGTGATTCGAATTCTGAATCTGAATTTCGAGTTTTTGATGATTGCTTGAGATTTCGAGGTTGTATCCGTGTTCTGAGAAATCCAGAGTTGATTCAGTTGATTTTGAGTGAAGCACATAACAGTCGTCTATCTGTTCATCCGGGAAGTACAAAAATGTACCATGATTTGAAACGACATTATTGGTGGTCTAGAATGAAACGAGATATATCCGATTTTGTGTCTAAATGTTTAGTTCGTCAGCAAGTGAAAGCTGAACATCAAGTTCTGCCTGGTTTGTTACAGCCGATTCTGATTCCCGAGTGGAAATGGGATAGAGTAACGATAGACTTTGTTTCTGGATTACCTCTGACTCCAAGAAAGAAAGATGCGATTTGGGTTGTGGTTGATAGATTGACGAAATCAGCCTATTTTATTCCGGTACAATCTGACTATTCACTTGATAGATTAGTCGAGCTTTACATTTTTGAGATTGTAAGATTGCACGGGGTGCCACTATCTATTGTGTCAGATAGAGATCCGAGGTTTACATCAAGATTCTGGAAGAAATTTCAAGAAGCTTTAGGCACAAAATTGCATTTCAGTACAGCTTTTCATCCACAAACAGATGGTCAATCCGAATGAATTATTCAGATTCTTGAAGATATGTTAAGATGCTGTATACTTGAATTTAACGGTATGTGGGAACAATACCTACCATTGATTGAATTTGTGTATAATAATAGTTTTCAGTCGAGCATCAAAATGGCACCTTATGAAGCTTTGTGCGGACGTAAATGTCGTACACCTCTGTATTGGACTGAGCTTAGTGAAAATAAGCTACACAGGGTCGATTTGATAAAAATCTCAGAACAGAAAGTGAAATTGATCAGAGATTGTTTGAAAGCAGCATTTGATCTCAGAAATCTTATGCGGACTTGAAACGAAAAGATATAGAATTTGAGATCGGCGACAAAGTATTTCTGAAAGTGTCACCGTGGAAGAAAGTGCTTCCAGTCCGACATAAAGGCAAGTTGAGTCCGAGGTTCATCGGGCTGTATGAAATTATTGAACGTGTTGGGCCTATTGTGTAATAGCCCGATTTTCGACCCTAATTGGAACAGTGGCTTTGGGACCACAAATCCGAGTCAATAAAATATTTTAATATTATATTCGATACCTATGATATATGATTGAGTATGTGTTAAAGTTTCATGAGTTAATTTGTCCGTTTGTGTGTTTAATTTAAGAAAAAAGGACTAAATCGCATAAGTGATAAAAGTAGTCTTTTATTTAATTGAGTGATCAAATTGATGTGTTTTTATAAAGATGAATCCTTATGTTTTAAATTACCCTTTTTGCAAGTGTAGTGGACGGTAACTTGCATGTATTATGCTTTTATATGTTTATTATATTAATTAAGTTAGTAATAATAAATTATAATACTATAATGTTATAATAAAATAAAACAAAAACAAACATGCATCATTGTTCATCTTCTGGACCGAATACTAAAGAAAAGAGAAAGGAAAAACCTAAGCTACATTCGGCACTTTGAATCTTTGATTTAGGTATGTGTTTTGTTCGATTCTTGATAATTTTTACGTTTTTGAGATCATTGCTTAGGAAGGAACAAAATCCATGTCTTAATTTTTTATTGTGATGATGATTTTGTGTTTTTCCATTGATGGTACCTTGTGATTTTTGATGTTTGATGATGAAATAAGAATTATATGAGTTAGATTAATAAGTTTTGTTTTTGAATTTTTGATGAAATTGAGTAATTAGGATTAAATTGCAAAAATAAATTTTTGAGGGACTAAAATGTAAAACAAATGAAATGTATGGACTTGTATGAGTTTATGGAACATTTGGCCTAAGCATGATGTAGTCAAATTTTGAATATTTTGTGTTTTATGCAATAAGGACTAAATTCTGAAAATGTGAAATATTAGGGGTAAAAATGTAATTTACCGATTTATGTGTTTTTGGATTAAATTGAATGAAAATATGTTTGATTGAGCTTAATTTGAAATTTATTAGATCAAGAATAAAAAGGTTCAGGATTGGATCGGGGAAAAATGAAGTTGATCGAATAGTCGGAAACATAGTCCGTCGATACTCGAGGTAAGTTTTTAAGCAATCATGTTGTATGGAATTTATTTATATTGATGTACCTAAAATCTAATGAAAGTATGTATACTGATTTTTAATATAGCCGAATGTATTATTTGTATATGTATAAAGTATAACCGAATGAGAGGTAGGTATATATGTCATTAGTTCACCCGAATGTGATGTGTATATGTATATATATATATATCAATGATATAGTTAAATGTGGTGTTGAATTGGGAGATGATGACATCCGAATGTGATGTGTATTTATATATGTCGATGATATAATTGAATGTGATGCATATGTATAGCAATGATATAATCGAATGTGGTGTTGATCATAGAAATGAAATAAGCGAATTTGTATATATGCAAATGGGGTTTAAGTTATATATATATATATATAAGGATTAAGTTCAGAAAATGCAATAATGTACGAAATTGTATACTGAGCACTAAGTGTACGAAATCGGTCAATGAGCACTAAGTGTGCGAAATTAAATACCGAGCACTAAGTGTGCGAAATAGGTTGTTTAGCACTAAGTGTGCAAGAAGTTAAATGTAACGGCACTAAGTGTGCGATACGTTACAAGAATTTGGCACTAAGTGTGCAAGGTATTAGTATGATGACTCTAAGCATGTGGTACGTGATAAGGTTTTCCATTGAGTGTGCAGGTTTGCCGATCTTTTAATTTAATTAGTTAACGAAGGTGTTTAACAGAATAAAATGAATAGGTATGTGATGGTAAATCATCTTTTCAATAATAAGTAAGTTTTAATACATTGTTATGTAATTGCTTATAACTTACTAAGCTATGATAGTTTACTTTATGTGGTTGTTGTATTGTTCTTTAGATTTTGGAGACAAGATTTGAGCTCGGGGATCATCGTCAAGCCTATCACACTATCAATAAATTTTGGTATTTTGTAAGCTGAATTTCTTTTGGAACTATGGCATGTATAGGCTATGTTTCTTTTCGGGTTATTCTAAATGGTGTGTATACATATATAAGCCATGCGAATATGGCTAAATTGTAGTATTTTTGTCTTGTGTAGGTTCGGCCATGAGGTTATCTTATTATGAAAATATAATTTCTGATGTGTTTATGTTTGGTGTTTGCATATGTGACTTAATTGATCATTGAGTTAAATTATAGTTATGAAATTTCGACCATGGTGATTGTGTGATGCGGTAAATAATCTCATGATAGGTATGAATGGCGATTTAGGTTATGTATATTTTGGTTGTGCAAAATCGGTCATGATATACATATATGTGTATAATGAGTTTGGTTTATATGTGGTAGGTTAACCATAAGATAGGTATGATTTTGATAATTTGGCTATACTAATTATAAGAGATGTGATTGATTATATGTTTGGATGCTTTCGGCTATTGGTATTGAATTTGGTATATCCTAGGTTCGGTTAAGTAAGGTTTTTGGTATATGTATATTTGGTTTTGATAATGGGTAGTTTGTTTCAGTAAAGTGATTATAAGCATGTGTATATTCGGCTATTGAAACTTCAATGACCAAATGAGAAGTAACTTTTGCTTTAAAGAAAGATGCTTATGTATGAAAGGTAATTTGGGTTATATGTCTTGATTAAGTAAAGATATGTATGATTTATAAATAGTTCTTTTAGTAAGCTTAAAACATGTTCGAATAGAAGTTGTAAGTGACTATGAGATTCGACCTTAGTACATGTATTGTATTAATAAGTATGTAATGTGTCTTAGTAGATATATTGGGATATGAATAAATGTGTAAATACCATGAAAAGCTGAGTACATTATTGATGAAATGTTCTTTAGATTTAGATTAATGAATATGTAATACTTTGTGCATATTCAGCTTTACGAGTTGCTTTAATAATTTGGTTATAATGTGCTTGTATACTTGGCTATGAGACATTTTTAAAATGGTTTGGTAAATGGTTGGCCGATTAGATGCATGTGAGATAGATTCTATGATAATGTTTTAAAATGTTCGATGAATGAAATGGTATATGTTAATTCTTATATATGCGAAAGTGAGTAAAATGTAGTTGATGTATGTTCAATAATGAATTCAAAATTTTGATAGACATGCGTGTAAAGTTTATTTGATTCGAACTGGTACTAAAGAAGTATGATATATATATATTAATGCCTATTCTGGGTTGGGTTTAGATTGATAATGCCTCGTAACCCTAATCCGGCGACGGATACGGGTTAGGGGTGTTACATGTTGCATATAGATTGCTTTTGCCACCTGAGCTAGAAAGGATACACAATGTATTTCATGTCTCGATGCTCCGTAAGTATCGAACCAATCCGTCACATGTGATTGCCCCATCTGAAATTGAAATTCGATCTGATATGACCTACGAAGAGGAACCGATTCGTATCTTAGCTCGTGAAGTGAAAGAGTTGAGAAACAAGAAAATACCGTTAGTGAAAGTATTATGGCATCGACACGGAATAGAAGAGGCTACGTGGGAGCCCGAAGATTCATTGAGACAGCAATATCCGACTCTGTTTAACGGTAAGATTTTCGGGGACTAAAATCCCTAAGGGGGAGAATTGTAACAGTCCAGTTTGTACTCTAGTTAGAACAGTGGTTTCGGGACCACAAATCCGAGTCTGTATAATATTTTAATATTATTTTCTGTGCCTATGATACGCGACTAAGCATAAGTTAAATTTTCGCAAGTTAATTTATCCGTCTGTGTGCTTAATTTGACAAAAGGATTTAATTGCATTAAAATGCAAATTTGCATGTTTTTTGACAAGATGCTTATTTGTCATGTCTTTATAAGTGTGAAGGTTCATGTGGCAATTATGCCAATATTAGATATAGTGGAATGAAAATGGTCAATAATGACCTTGTGAAATATGTTTTATACTTTTATTTTGAAGGGTAAATTTGGAAATGGATTAATGTGTATGTTATAATAAAAATAAGCCTAAAACATGGCCATTATTCATCTATTTTGGCCGAATATAGCAAGGAAAGGAAAGAAGAAAATGTTCTTAGGTTTCGGCAAGCTTTTGTCTTAAATTAAGGTATGATTTTGATTTGGATTTTGATGATTTTGTGTATTTATGATATTTGTGAGTTGTGCCATTGATGATATGGTAAACTTTATGATGAGTTTAATTGTTAAATGAAAGATATGTGTTTAATAGACATGCTTTGTTCTTGAAATTTTGATGAATTTAGCTAAATAGGGCTAAATTGTGAAAACAGCAATTTGAGGGACTGAATTGCAAATTTGATGGAAATTATGGGATTGTATGATGCTTATAAGCATTCGGCTAAGCATAGATAAATGATGTTTTTGTGAATTTGATGTTTTAAGAAAAATGGACTGAATTGATAAATTCTGCAAATGTGAGGGTTAGATTGTAAATAACCCTAAATGTGTATCCTTGGTTTGAATTAAATGAGTTAGTAAATAAAATGGTTAATTTTGAATATGTATAGATCAAGAACTGAGGAAAACAAACTTAGACCGCGAGAAGGCGAAAGTAACTGAGTAGTCGTTTCCGTTTCATTTAAATTGAATCCGAGGTAAGTCATTATGCAAATAAATGTATTTGTATTGAATTGTGCATATTCATATGACTATTGATAATAGTGAATGCCTATGAGATGTTATTTATAAGAGTTCCGAGATAAGATCTATATAGTGACAATGTCTGAGAAGTCCCGTACGAACCTAGGAATAGATAGGATTAGCAATGTCATGACATAGGTATATGTTCTGTTTTATCATGTAAGACCACGTCAGGGACGTCAGCGTTGATTCGTGATTACGTGTAAGACCACGTCTGGGACGATGGCATCGATACGAGATTTATGTGTAAGACCATGTCTGGGACATTGGCATCATATTGATACGTGTAAGACCCTGTCTGGGACAGTGGCATCGATATCTGAGTACATGTAAGACCTCGTCAGGGATGTTGGCATTGTACTACTACTCTGAGCTTTCTGAGTATCCTATTAGGTTCCCAACGGTTCAACGGGCAAGTCTGTGATACGAATGACTATGTGAATTGTAAATCCATTTTAGGTACGTTGACTTATACACTAAGTGTGTATACAAGGTAAGTATCTATATGATCTTACTATGATGAATATGTATATTGTAACAATAATATGATATGTGAAAGTATGCATGAAAGAACTATGTCTATATAAGATTTTTGAATTGATGAATGTGGCAAATATGGCTAAATACATGGACCGAAGCATACAAGTGATAAATATGCTATGAATATGAATTGTGCCAATGTTCTATATGCTTATATACTTTATGTGTTAAGTTTATTTGTATATGACTTACTAAGCTTTTGGAAAACTTACTTTGTGTGTTTGTGTGTGTTTTTTTTTCTGTTTTATAGATTGTCAAAGCTACTGAAGGCTCGGGATCGTCGAGGATCGTCATCACACTACTTATCTTGTTTTGGTACATTTTGGAAATGTATATAGCTAGATATGACATGTATAAACTAGAAATTTGTATATAAATATGAAGTAAACTTAGCCATGTGATTTGGCTAGTTATGTGTTGGCAGTATGGATTAATGAATATGTTATGTGATGTATGTCTCGGTATGGTTAGATGACATTGGCAATGGTTAAGTTTTTGGGTAAGTATTTGAATGAGTTATGCTTGTGATGATATGAGTTTTAGTCTTGTCAATTGGTATGAATGGTAATAGATTTGAATGTAAAGATTGAATGGTTATTTTGGCATGTTCATGGTTGTTAAATGTGCATGGATTGTATTGGTATTTGCTTGTAGGTTATGACCCTAGGTGGGTGGCATTTTTGGCCTTACAAATGGCTTATTTTGCCACACGGTTGTGGTGCACGGGCGTGCCCAGTGACCGTGGGGCTAAGTCAGTAGATAGTTAAGAGTACACGTCTTTGGCACACGGACGTGCTGGCAGCCGTGTGGTCAAGTCAGATTCGACCACGGCCAAGGCACACGGGCGTGCTTGGTGGCCATGGAGCCAAGTCAGATTCGACCATGGGGGAGACACATGGGAGTGTCTAGTTGTCGTGGGAGGCATAGGGTCTGCCCACACGGGCGTGTAATCCCTGAAACTTTGAAAGTTTTAAATTTTCTAAGAATTTCTGTATGTGTTCCAGTTTAGTCCCGACCCTGTTTCTAAGCATGATTTAGGTCTTGATGACCTACTGAGGGGACACTATGTTTGTAATTGATAATTTACTTTATAAATTGTCTGATAAAGTTTCTGATCTGTTTGGTAACGCTCTTCACCCTAATCTGGCGACGGACATGGGATAGGGGTGTTACAGGGTGTGCAAGAAAGTTCATCAAACACCCTTATAGAATTCTGAAGCCAAAACTCTGCTTTCTCAAGGTCATCATCTATGTTAGCTCTAAATTCCTCGGCCCTTTGCTTTTGAATCTTATCGGTCGGGGTTTAGTAAGTCTTACTAAATCAATATCTTGAGGAGCTACGGGGACCGACTGAGGAATAGGAGGGGGTGGAGGAGGTTGAGCATTATGATTTGCTCAAAGAAATTCAGTATACCTGATCGTTGGAATCAGAGTCTTAAAATTTAAAAAGAGAATGATCGAACCTGAAAACTAACTCTGACAACGATTAAAGGCAAGTGTACCTATTGAACTGTAGTATAGCTTAGGCAAGACTGGATTGTCGAACCCAAAGGAACTAAAAGTACTAATACTAACCTTCTTTTTATTATCCAGCCTAAAATAAGTGAAGTTGTTTAAATCTAATCTAACTACTACTAAGCTAAAGACGCAAAGACAAAAAGAATGAATTAGGAAATAACTTGAAGGAAGACTCAGTTGATTTAAGACGATACCCTCAAGAAGAATCCACCAAGACTTCACTTGTTATTTAACCCTGAACCATACGATTTGTTCACTTGACTTGATCCGTAGGATTCCCTAAGTTATATTAAACCCTCTTTCGAATCAAATACTAACTAACCCTAGGTTGATTAATTGAAATCTCTTTCTAATTAAAACCCCTAGAATTGCATTAACTCGATCTGTGGATTCCCATATTAGGGTTCACCCTAATCCGGCAAAATCTCGTCACCTTATCTCTAGGCGCGTGAATGACTCCGCTTTAATTATGCTAGATATATTGTTAAGCAGGGACTTTTGCTCCTCCACCTAAGAACATCTGACTTGAATCAATATCCCGGAAACATTACAAGAATGAAGCACACATAATTAAGAACAAATCAAGTATTTATCTTATAGTTCAGAAAACAATAACAAGATTCATCTAGGTTTCATCCCCTTCAGGTATCTAAAGGGTTTAGTTCATATCAAATAAAGAAAACATCTCAAATGAAAATATAAAACAAAACATAAGAAATCCCTAAAACTCCCTGAAGGAATTGAAGGAGAGATCCACCGTCTTGAGTAGAAATCTTGCTTCTTGAGATGGATCAACTGGCTATCTTCGAGTGATTCCCACAACTCTGACCTTTTCGGCTTGGCTCCTTGGCCTAGCTAACCGCCTTCCTTTCAGGTAACTCTTAGGGGGTTTATATAGGCTCTTGGAATGTGTTTCTTCGCCCCAAAGTATCCAAATCCAAATGAAATTGCTCTTTGCCGCGACAGGGACACGGCTATGTCACACGCCCGTGTGACTAGTCTTCAAGCCGTGTTCGGACTTCTTTAATGAGGCACGACCTTGTGAATCGAGGGTAGGGCCGTGTTCTAGATGATCAATGCGATACGACCGTGTGGGCTTAAGTCCAGGCCGTGTGGATTTCGTGATATGGCCCATTTACTCTGTTTTGGGCCCGTTTTATGTTCTTTTCATCCTCGGGTGCTTTCTTGGGTATAAGACATGAAAAGAAAGGAATAAGAGCACCTTTTTACATAAATCAAGGCTTAAATCATCGAAAAGCATACTAAATGTGGGATTAAAATATGTTACTTTTACAGTTTATCAAATACCCCCACACTTAAGCTTTTGCTTGTCCTCAAGCAAAATTCTCAACTTATAATTAAAACAAACTTTCCATGATTCATAATTCTTATCAACAATGCTCATCATAATTCATAGATAATTTATACATGGATGATCTAACTCGAACAGTCCTAAAGATTCACACAGTTAAAGTCATACATTTGTAGCATAAAAACTTAGGTGTCTCCCCTTATCTAAATAATTACCTTTGATTCAAAATTGACAAGGATTGACATCCTCACTAAAGATTCACTCAAATCATCGAGGTGTTTACGGTTCAAAATTAAGCTTTCAAAAGTCAAACCTGAAAAGTTAATCCCATAGGCTTGCCTGAAAATCAAATCTCAACCACTGTAAAATGAGATGATACACAAATCAAAAGGTCTTTATTAGGGTTGTAACGGGGCTTCGGTTAAGGGTATGGATATAGGCTGAATTAGAAGGTTAGAATCAAGACTGATCTGGCAAATTGCCTAACTAAAAAAAATAAACTAATCCTAAATAATTACATCAATTGAAAACTAATAATACGAGCTTTTTCCTCAAGATGTGGAATTTCAACATGTAAGCTCACTTAGTAGGACTAATACTAAATATACTTCATTTTTTTAGAACAAATCAAATATTACATAATATGAAATGAATCTATTACTTAAAATAAAGATAACAGTTAGGCAACTCATCAAATCAAATCTCGATATGAGGGTAGTCAAAAGGAATGGTGATAACAAATACAAAGGGTTTTTTGGTAATTAGTGGGTGAGTCAATAAAAAGGTTGTTAGGATCAACGGGGTTCACTAGGGGTTAATTATGGAGGTAGGCTATTTAGTGGAGTGAGTGGGTTAAAACCTAGGTGCCTTTATCATCTCTGTATATCAAATCATAGGTGTGGTCTCAACATGTATAATCGAGGCAAGTTCTAGAATAACAGTTCATAGTTGACACACTCATAATCAATAAAGTGAGCATGGAAAAGAATATATGCTCTAATAGGCTCAAAATCTCACAAAAATTATGGGTGTTTTGACATCAACCTTGTAAATTTCAAACTTCAAAATAATATTCAGATTCAGCTCAACAACCTAGTAAAGATTTTAATTCTGAAAAATACACTTATCATGCTTGATTCTCTAATATTCTTCTAATTTAATCATCAATGCACAATTAACTATGACTTAATCTAAAACATATCAATAAAAATCATAAACCATCAGAAATTTCATCCTAATTAGTAATATGAGGAAATTACTTAAAAACAAAACTAAATTCAGGGATTTGAGAATAATGAAGAAAGTTAGGCCGGATTTGAGAATAATGCGAAAAGTTAGGCCCTTTCTTCAAATAAATATTCACCCCCCACACTTGAGGTGTACATTGCCCTCAATGTACAAAGATAGATATTCAATTTAAGAGAGAGGGAGAGGTGAAACTTCCTGAATTTGGATGGCTTCCCGGAGTTGGAAGTCGATAGGGGTGGTGGCTGCTGCCGAGCTCTGCGCTAGATGAAAAAATTGGGGAGCTCGTAGAGAATTAGCCAGAAGTTATTAAGACACATTTAAAATAAACTAAATATATAAATAAAGATAAGAAAGATAAAGAAGTAGAGACTAAAAAGGAAAATAAACTAAGACTAGAAGATAAAAGGGCTTGAGAATCCTTATTGGTAGATGGTTCGTGAGGTGGGTGTGACTTCTAAGGCGACGGAGGTGCTGGTGGTGGCAGAAGTGGCATGATTCCCAAGCAGCTTTTTGAACTTCTTAGGCTTTTGTGGTGGTGGTCTTGATTCCCAAGGTGTGATTCCCTAGCAGCCTGAAGAAACTAACACTAAGAAACTAAACTATATTAAACTAAATTAAGCATAAGATTGTCAAAGAGAAGGAAATTGAAGCAAAAGAGAAAAGAAAAAGAAAAGATAAATGGTCTCAAAGACCCTTGGCTTGTTGTTGGAATGAAGCGGCCAGCATGAGCTTATAAATGTCAGTCTCCCTAAGGAGACTACGCTTGCTTTATTCCGCTTCTTTGTCATGGCTATGGTGTGGCTCAAGGGTTTAGAGACTTGTTATGGAGAGGGGAGAAAAATGAAGAAAGGAGAATTAGAAAAGTAGTGGAAAGTGGATGAGAAGAATGGGGAGGGGGTTGATGTTTAAATAGAGGCTCAATTCTGGTATTTTCCCACGCCCGTGGGCTGAGGGCGTGTCGATGCACATGGCCACTTCGCACGGCCGTGTGTCTAGGCTTGTTATTTCTCCATACCCATTTTTTAGGTAGCCATGCCCGTTAGTGACAAGTCAGTATGCTGGCACGGTTGGGAGGCACGGGCATGTTCTGCCTGTGGTTTGCAAGTCAGTAGCTTCACAAGGTCGTAGGGCACGGCCGTGCCACTTTGTCGGTGCCTGTGGGGGGTGGTTGAGTCCGTAATTTGAAAAATTGATTGGGACTAATTCGTACCGCCTCTGCCATGTCAGTAAAGAGATTTTGGTGGTCCACACGGCCACGGCCACGGCCGTGTGCAAGGCCGTGTGGCTTGGAAATCTGCACTTTTGTGTTAGTTTAAAAACTAAATTTTTAGAACTAAGAAAAGAAAAGAAACTGAAAATAAATGCGAACGTAAATAGGGTTAGTGCTCAGGTTGCCTCCCGAGAAGCGCTCGTTTATAGTCTTAAGCTAGACTTTCCTTGCATTTGAATCAGAGAGGTTTAAAGGTTTGGATATCTTCCCTCATGCTTACAGTTTTATTTTCTTGATAAAGTTTAAGTCGAGAAGCGTTAACCTTAAAAGTGCCGAATGTTGGATTGTTTACCTCGACTGTTCCGTGTGGGAAGATATTGTGTACCTTAAGAGGAATTTCTTCATTTACTTTCAGGCCTGATGTGGTGATATGAGGGTCGGCTTTGTCTAACAGTACCTGGTCTCCTATTTTGAAATGGTTTGATGTGCCTATGAGCTCTTCTGGGGGTTCCTTCGGCTTTACTTCGCACGGTTCCTGTTCTTCCATGAAGGATGTCGTTCACTTTTCTAATTTGTTGATCTTAAGGCTTTGTTCGTTGTGTGATCTTTCTGTGTTGATTTGAGGGTCATACTTCGGCTCAGGTTTGTAATCTTGTGGCATTTCCTGTGATGAAGCTGGAACAATTTGGTTATCAACTGAATTTACTTTCTCACCTTCATCAATTGTTGTCCTAGCCGAGTCAAGAGCTTGTAGGCTGATCGATTCGTCACCTACTTGAAGTATTAATTCTCTTGTGCTAACATCAATTTTAGTCCTGGCAGTTGCTAAAAAGAGTCTTCCTAAAATTAAGGGAATTGAATTATCCTCATCCATGTCTAAGACAACAAAATCTACTGGGAAAATGAATTTATCAATTTTTACAAGAACATATTCGATAATACCCCTAGGAATTCTAACAGTTTTATCAGCTAATTGAATGCTCATCCTAGTCTGTTTGGGTTTCCCTAGACCCAGTTTTTTAAACATTTTGTAAGGCATGACATTTATGCTTGCCCCTAAATCAGCTAACGCATTATCAATGGTTAAACTACCAATTAAACATGGAATTGTAAAACTCCCTGGATCTTTTTGCTTTCGCGATAGTCTATTCTATAACAACGCATAGCATACTGCATTTAATTCCACATGTGGTTCCTCGTCTAATTTGTGCTTGTTCGTCAAGAGCTGTTTTAGAAATTTTCTCAAGTCTGGCATCTGAAAAAGAGCTTCAAGAAGAGGTAATTTGATATGTAATTTCTTTAAAAGTTTAAGAAACTTACCGAACTATTCTTCTGTATCATCTCTTTTCATTGCTTCGGGATAAGGTATGCGAGGTTGGTACTCTTTGATTACTGGTTTTGGCTTTTCCCGTGTTACCTCTATTTTACCTTTTTCTACCTCATTTTCTTGTATTGAGTTGGGTTCATCTAACCCTTTACTATCATGAGCTATGATGGCTTGAATTTGCTCCCTTGGGTTAATCTCTGTGTTACTTGGTAGACGTCCTTGAGGTCGTTCAGACATTAGCTTTGCAAGTTTTCTGACTGCTTTAGTGACTTCCCCTACTGACTTAGTAAGTTCCCCGACTCGGTTCTTGGTCTTTTCAACCGATGTTTGTTGATCTTTAAGTGCTTTCTCAGTATCTTAGAGACGATTTTCTGTGGCTGCCATGAATTTTGTCAGTATCTCTTCAAGGTTTGGCTTCTTCTCTTGCGGATATGGCTGATTTTGGAAATTTTGAGGAGGTTGTTGTCTTTGATTTCCTTGACCTCCCCATGAAAAATTTGGGTGGTTCCTCCAACCTGGATTGTAAGTATTACTATAAGGATTATTATTGGATCTGAAATTATTACCTATATAGTTCATCTGTTCGCTCTCTGCGCCCGGTTGGTAGGGTGGGTACTCAGGATTCGCCACAGTTCCACTTGCGTCGCACTGTATGACTGGGTGTGCCTACGAAGAACACAAACTATCAAGCTTTTTATTCATCATCTCTATCTGTGTTGATAGTATGGTCACTGTATCGAGGTTGTAAACTCCAACTGATTTTGTCGGTTTAGTCCTTTTAACTTGCCACTGATAGTTATTCAGTGACATCTCTTCAATGAACTCGTAGGCTGCTTCAGGAGTTCTGTTGTTCAGGGTTCCACCGGCGGCTGAATCAATTTATTGCCTCGTTGAGGGGTTTACACCGTTATAGAAGGTTTGGACTTGTAGCCATAAGGGTAAACCATGGTGCGGACACCTTCTCAAGAGATCCTTGTATATCTCCCATGCATCGTATAATGTCTCTAAATCCATCTACACAAAAGAAGAGATATCATTTCGTAATTTGGCCGTTTTGGCCGGTGGGAAATATTTTAATAGAAATTTTTCGGTCATTTGTTCCCATGTAGTGATTGACCCTCGTGGTAACGAGTTTAACCACTGTTTGGCTTTATTTCTTAATGAAAAAGGAAATAACCGAAGACGTATGGCATCATCAGAAACGCCATTTATTTTGAAGGTATCACAGAACTCTAAAAAATTAGCTATATGAGTGTTCGAGTCTTCGTCCTATAAACCATCAAATTGAACAAATTGTTGAATCGTTTGTATTGTGTTGGGCTTTAATTCAAAATTATTAGCACCTATAGCAGGCCTAATAATACTCGATTCTGCTCCTGTTAAATGGGTTTAGCATAATCAAACATAGTACGTGGAGCATTGTTTTCTCCCACTTCATGTGGTTGTGGATTGTTCTCGTCTATCCCTTCAGTAGGATTGGATCTGCTTTCTCGATTTTCCTCTGTGTAATTTAGGGCTCGCCTGATTTCTCTATGATTTCTTTGAGCGGTAGCTTCAATATCACTGTCGTATACTAAAGGTCCCTCTCGGGGTCCTTATAGTCATAAACTAGAGGTACCTGCTAGAATAGAAAGAAAGAGAATTTAGCAAAATCAAATTTTAACCTAAAATAAAAGTAAATTGCGAAAAATAAAAAATAATGGCTAAAGTAATAAAAATAGAGCTTTCTTAATATTTTAGTTCCCTGGCAACGGTGCCAAAAACTTGATCACTGGAATCAGAGTCTTAAAATTTATAAAGAGAATGATCGAGCCTGCAAACTAACTCTGACAACGATTAAAGGCAAGTGTACCTATCGAACAGTAGTATAGCTTAGGCAAGACCAGATTTTCGAACCCAAAGGAACCAAAAGTACTAATACTAACCTTCTTTTTATTATCCAGCCTAAAATAAGTGAAGTTGTTTAAATCTAATCTAACTACTACTAAGCTAAAGACGCAAAGACAAAAAGAATGAATTAGGAAATAACTTGAAGGAAGACTCAGTTGATTTAAGACGATACCCTCAGGAAAAATCCACCTAGACTTCACTTGTTATTTAACCCTGAACCATACGAGTTGTTCACTTGACTTGATTTGTAGGATTCCCTAAGTTATATTAAACCCTCTCTCGAATCGAATAATAACTAACCCTAGGTTGATTAATTGAAATCTCTTTCTAATTAAAACCCCTAGAATTGTATTAACTCGATATGTGGATTCCCATATTAGGTTTCACCCTAATCCGGCAAAATCTCGTCACCCTATCTCTAGGCGCGTGAATGACTCCGCTTTAATTATGCTAGATCTATTCTTAAGTAGGGACTTTTGCTCCTCCACCTAAGAACATCTGACTTGAATCAATATCCCGGAAACATTAACACAAGAATTAAGCGCACATAATTAAGAACAAATCAAGTATTTATCTTATAGTTCAGAAAACAATAACAAGATTCATCTAGGTTTCATCCCCTTCAGGTATCTGAAGGGTTTAGTTCATATCAAACAAAGAAAACATCTCAGAAGAAAAGATAAAACAACACATAAGAAATCCCTAAAACTCCCTGAAGGAATTGAAGAAGAGATCCGCCGTCTTGAGTAGAATTCTGGCTTCTTGAGATGGATCAACTGGCTATCTTCGAGTGATTCCCACAACTCTGACCTTTTCGGCTTGGCTCCTTGGCCTAGCTAACCGTCTTTCTTTCAGGTAACTGTTAGGGGGTTTATATAGGCTCTTAGAATGTGTTTCTTTGCCCCAAAGTATCCAAATCTGAATGAAATTGCTCTTTGCCACGACAGGGACACGGCCATGTCACACGCCCGTGTGACTAGTCTTCAAGCCGTGTTCAGACTTCTTTAATGAGGCACGGCCGTGTGAATCGGAGGTAGGGCCGTGTTCTAGATGATCAATGCAGCACGACCGTGTGGGCTTAAGTCCAGGCCATGTGGATTTCGTGATATGGCCCATTTACTCCATTTTGGGCCCGTTTTATGTTCTTTTCATCCTCGGGTGCTTTCCTGGGTATAAGACATGAAAAGAAAGGATTAAGAGCACCTTTTTACATAAATCGAGGCTCAAATCGTTCAAAAGCATACTAAATGTGGGATTAAAATATGTTACTTTTATGGTTTATCAATACCAATTACTCATCATATGGAGAAAGGCTTCCCGAGCCTCTTCTCCATGACCCAAGGTCTCAGGTATACTTTCCACTTGTACGGTCTCTTGCGCGGGAGCCGGTGCATTACTAGTAGCATCATCATCAGCAGCTCGATTGGGATCCATTTACTATATGAAAACACAATTTGAAATTGTTAGGAGTTACCACACTATCGTAATATATTTATGGCATTATAGCTAGACTCTCACACACGCTACGATAGTCCGAGAACCGACTAAACCTGGCTATGATACCACTAAATGTAACACCCTTTACCCATATTCGATGCTAGAATAGGGTACGAGGCGTTACCGGACTCATATGTAATCATGCATACAAAACCAAGACGTGACTTTTCACTCAAATTTAAAACTTTTCATAAACCTTCATTTAATCCCTTGAACAAGCCTATGAGGCCCAAAACACGCTTTAGGAACGATTTGGGATCAAACCGAATTCTCTAGAAGATCTACGAAAAAACTTAGAAGATTCTCGTCAAACAGTCCAAACGTCGGTGTGGAAGCAGGGACACGCCCGTATGGCATATCACATGCCCGTGTTCCACACCCGTGTAGATTTACTTTCTCAATTCGAACCTGCAGGGGTTTTCACACGGCCTGACACACGCCCGTGTCCATGGCCCGTGTCCCTCACACGGCCATGACACGTCCGTGTCTTATCTTGTGTGCAAAAACCTTGACATTTTGTTTTTGATGTCATCATCCCAATAAGGTCACATGGCCAAGGCACACACCCGTGTCCTTAGACCATTTGGCGAATTAAATTCCTAAATTCAGGTGCAGACTTCACATGGCCTGGGCATACGCCCATGTCCTACGGTCGTGTCTTTCACACAGTTGAGACACACTGCCGTGCCTCAGCCCGTGCGGTTACTATTGGACATTCTGTTTTGCCAACTTAGAATCCAAGGGAACACACGACCAAACCACACGCCCATGGGGCAGACCGTGTGTCACACACGGCCTAGACACACACCCGTGTGAACAAGGACAAGGCTATTTACCAAGCCTTTTCTGCCACCCTTACTTGTACCAACATAAACCACATCAAGCAACCAACTTATTCATGCATAAATATACCAATTAATCAACCATGCAACTTGCACATTCATGAATAACATCTTCATTTCATAGATTAATAAGAAATAGCCATCAACTATGGCCTTATACAAAAGAATTCATCTTCAAATAAGCCACACTTTTGGCCAAAATAATAAAAGACTGAGTCCCTATACATGTCATACTCAAAATTCTAAATCTAACTATACCAAAATGTGTAGATAGTGTGGGTGATCCTCTGACGGTCTCTGTATCCTAAGCTGACTCTTTGACATTATAAAACAAGGGAAAAGAGAAGGGAGTAAGCTTTAAGCTTAGTAAGTTTATATGTAAACAACAAGCATCTTATCACATACTTATCAATCAAGAATAATTCAGATCCTCATAATTATACTTACTCATTTCAAATCTTACCACATCCCAAACACATATCATAAAACATTTCTCACATTTATATGCACTTATACCTTGCACTTATCCCGAGAAAGCCAAATGTAATTTCACTTAGACAAAGTTTCTCAATGAACATTTCAGACAGCCCACCAATAATCGTATAACACAATGGTATTGCACACAGCCCACCAATAATCATATAACACAGTGGTATCTCACACAGCCCACCAACAAAAATAAATATGGTGCTATTGTAACACCCCTTACCTGTATTCTATGCCGGAGCTGGGTAGGAGGCATTACCGTACATGACTCACTTGGTCATACAACATTGGTTGTCAAAATCTATTCCAAATTAAAACGTTTCCATTCTCATATCTAACATCCTTATAATGGGCCTACAGGGCCCTAAACATACTTCCGGAAAGTTTCAGAAATAAATCGAAAACTATTACACACTTAGAAAAATTTTACACACGCCCATGTCGCTCACCCATGGTCGATACTGACTTATTTCACATGGCCGGACACACACCCGTGTCCCTGGCTCGTGTCTCTCACACGGCCTTAACACGCCCTTGTGCCAAAACCTTGGCATTCTATTTATGACATCATCATCTCACTATGGTCACACGGCCAAGGCACTCGCTTATGTCCTTAGACCGTGTGTCGAATTAAATTCCAACTTCAAGGTGCAGACTACACACGGCCTAAGCACACGCCCATGTCTGTGGCCGTGCCTCCCACACGCCTGTGACACAAGGCCGTGTCTCTGCCCACGTGTTTACTACTAAGCTTACTGACTTGAAATTCTAACATACAAGGGGACACGCGGCCTAGTCACACACCCATGGGACTGACCGTGTGTCACACACGGCCTAGACACACGCCCGTGTGCCTACCCGTGTGGACAAAAATAATGCTATTTGCAAAGCTCTTTCATCACCCTAACTCACTCAAGCATAATTCACCCTCCACCATCCATTTATTCATGCATATTCATAACCAAACAACCCAATCAGATACCCTACACAATCATGAATAACTTCATCTTTTCATTGATTAATAGTATTGAGCCATTAACTATGGTCATGTACAAAAGGATTCATCTATAAGGTGCCAATGCACACTTGGCCAAAATAACTAATCATTTCACCTAGTCTAGCTCCTATACATGCCATACTCAAAATGCTAATTCAAAATATACCAAGATGAGCCGATAGTATGGGTGATCTTTTGATTATCTTTGTATCCCGAATCTGCTCTTTGACTCTATAAAACAAGGGAAAAAGAAAGGGAGTAAGCTTTAAAGCTTAGTAAGTTTACATGTAAACAATAAACATCATAACATGTGCTAATCAATAAATAGCACTTCACAATCTAAGATCATGCTTACTCATTCATCTCTTACCACAATCCAACCATATCACAACCAAATGCTCTTATTATTTAACATACATCCTTGCACTTGATCACCACATGATCACATGAAACAACACATCATAATTACACAATAAACCATTCTTAATAATACCAAACACTCGGTTGTTTCGCACTTAGCCCACCATTTATCTTTAACAGGGTGGTATCGCACATAGCGCACCAACAAGAATATTTACGGTGGTATTGCACATAGCCCACCAATTGATAATATTAACGATGGTATCGCACACAGCCCATCGTGAATAAGTAAATAGGTAGTATCGCACATAGCCTACCAACAAGAATAATTAAGGTGGTATCGTACACAGCCCACCATTATCTACTACGGATAATATTCCGCACTTACAAATCTATTTCAACATTCATCCGGAATTTATTCATTTTCTACCAAATTCAATCCATTTAAATCTTAAGTGTTCTCAATCATACAATGCACCAGTAAGCAACAACATATGTATTTAAGATGCATCGTTTACACATAAACTTACCTTGGTGCAAAGTGCGTTAATTTGCGGTTTAATCTGAAACCTTACCTTTTCCCCGGTCAAGTTAATTCTGTGCTGTTCTTGATCTATAACAACAAAATTTCACTCATTCAATCATTTTATGATCATAATACATCATAATCTCTACTTAGGCAAAAATGACCGTTTTGCCCTTGTACTATGGCAAAATTATGATTTTGCCCCTAGGCTCGTAAATAATTTTTCATCATATTTTCTCATTAAACAAGCCTAGTTGAACATTTATTACTCTTACAACTACTCATAATTCAAATTATTCCATGGATTTATTACACAATTTCAACCTTTGCATTCAAGTCCTATTTAGGTGCTTTCATGCTAACACCTTTCTCAAAAGTTGTTTCTCATCTCAGTAACTTTCATTTTCTTCCATAAAAACTCAGCTAACAACATAAACTCTCTCATGGAAAGTCCCTAAACTTTCAAACATTTAGCAATTTAGTCCACTCACTTGCTAGATTAAGCTTTGGGGACTCCAAAAGTAAAAAAATCGTCAAAAATAATCACCAAAATCACTTACTTGCAAGGAGATAGCTTAGCTAAAAGTTTGAACTCCAAAAACCCTATTTTTGTCTTCAATTTCGGTGGAAGAAGGAGGTTGAATAGTGAAAGATGATAGCTTTTCTTTTT
The DNA here is from genome assembly GCA_005393395.2 of Gossypium australe. Lineage (NCBI taxonomy): Eukaryota > Viridiplantae > Streptophyta > Magnoliopsida > Malvales > Malvaceae > Gossypium > Gossypium australe. Next base: position 92,985,344 of record CM016626.1, on the reverse strand, counting down.
ATCTAGTCTTATTCATCTTTTCATCACCTAATTTCACCAAATTTGACCAAAAATTTAATGCCATTGTCTCCCTAGCCTCTATGGCTGGCCAACACCCCCCAATTGGCCTAATTACACATTAAGGACCTCCAATTAATATTCTATGGCTATTAGACACCTCTACCTTGAATAATGGAACTTTCGCACTTTATGCGATTTAGTACTTTTTCACAATTAAGCATGCAATCGTTAAAATTAAAGCACCAAAATTTTTATATAGCCATATATTAATGCCATAACACATAAAATAATATCAAAATAATTTTCCTCAAGCTCGGATTAGTGGTCTCGAAACCACTGTTCCGTCTAGCCCTAAAATCGGGCTATTACAGGTATCGCACACAGCCAACCAACAATAATAAATACAGTGGTATCGCACACAACCCACCAATAATCACTTATTCATGGATTTTATCCGTATCATTTTCCTATTCCAAAGGTTCATCCAAGAATTTCCTCACTTTCTATCATTTTATTAAATATCAATAATATTCATTCACATTTCACACAATGCACTATCATGTAAAAACATAAGTAAAAAGGATGTATCATTTACATATAAACTTACCTCGATACAAAATATGTCAATTTGCAATTTAGTTCGAAACCTTGCCTTTTACTCGGTCACGGTTGATTCCACATTCTTCTTGATCTATAATGGCATATTTAGCTTATTAAATAATCACATTAAATAAATTGGTCCAAAATTCCTATTTTGGCAAAATTATCGTTTTACCCCAAGACTTCTACAAAATTATTATTTTGCCCCTAGGCTCGTAAAATGAAATATGTTCATTTTTCACACGTCCAAGCCTAGATGATTCATATTATCTCTTATAGCAACTCACAATTTTAATTATTTCACACATTTACTATCCATTTTGTAACTTTTACAAAATAGTCCTGTTAGGAGATTCCATGCAAAATCCTTTCACAAAAGTTGTTCATTAAACCACTAAGATTCATTTTATTCCATAAAATTTCAACAAACACATAAATACTCACATGGCAAAGCCCCGGACTTTCAACCATTTTGTAAAATAATCCCCTCATTAGCTAGCTTAAGCTACAAGGGTGTCAAAAGTACAAAAATCATCAAGAATGATCACCAAAATCACTTACTTGCAAGGGGTGTAAGTTGCTGAAATTTTCAAGCTTACAAACCCTTATGCTTGACTGAAAAATCGGTGGAAGAAGAAGATGATAGGAAAAAGATGATAGCTTTCTTTGATTTATTTTATTTATTCATTTAGTCACCTAATATCACCAAACGTTGACTAAATTAAATCTCTTGTCCCCCCTATGGCCGGCTGATCGCTGAAATCAGAGCTTTAAAAATTTATAAAAGAATGATCGAACCTGGAGACTAACTCTAACAACGATTAAAGGCAAGTGTACCTATTGAACAGTAGTATAGCTTAGGCAAGACCGGATTTATCGAAGCCAAAGGAACTAAAAGTACTAATACCAACTTTCTTTTTATTATTTAGCCTTAAAAACAGAGTGAAGTTGCTTTTAAACTAAATTTACGACGATTAAGCTAAGGACACAAAGACAAAAAGAACGATTTGGAAAATAACTTGAAGAAAAACTCAATTGATCACGACGATACCCTTAGGAAGAATCCACCTAGACTTCACTTGTTACCTAACCCTGAATTATACGATTTCTTTATTTAGCTTGATCCATAGGACTCCCTAACCTATACTAAACCCTCTTTCGAGGCGAATAACGTCTAACCCTAGGTTAATTAATGGAACTCTCATTCGCTTATAATAACCCCCTAAAATAGCAGTAAATCGATCAATGGACTCCCATATTAGGTTTCACCCTAATCTGGCAAAATCTCGTAACCCTATCTCTAGGCGTTCGATCAACTCCGCTTAATTATGTTAGATCTACTCTTAGGCAGGGTCTATTCCTCCTCCACCTAAGCACATCAGATTTGGATTAAGCAGCATAATTAAGAACAAACTAAGTAATTATCACAAAATTTAGAAATCAAATAACAAAATTCATCTAGGTTTCATCCCCTTCAGGTATCTGAGGGGTTTAGTTCATAATGAATAAAAAGAACATCTCAAGAGAAAAGATAAAAAAAAAACATAAGGAAATCCTAAAAACCCCTGAAGGTATTGAAGGAGAATTCTACCGACTTGAGTATAACTCCGGCTTGTTGGGTTGGATCAACTGGCTATCCTCGCGTTATTCCGTAACTTTAACCTTTCCGGCTTGGCTCCTTGGCCTAGCTTTGATGCCTTTTCAAAGGTGGGACTTAGGGGATATATATAGGCTCTCGAAATGCGATTCTTTCTCCCTAAGTATCCTTTTCTGACTGAAATTGCTCTTTCCAGCGACAGAGGAACGACCATGGCACACGCCCGTGTGGATCGACTTCAGACCATGTTCGGATTTCTAACTTAAGGCACGACCGTGTGAGGCGGGGTTGAGGCCGTGATCTAGGTGATCGTTGAGGCACGACCGTGTGGACTTTGGGCCAGGCCGTGTCGATCTCGAGCTGAGGCCCACTTACTCCGTTTTGGGCCCGTTTTGTGTTCTTTTCATCCTCGGGTGCTTTCCTGGGTATAAGACATGAAAAGAAAGGATTACAAGCACCTTTTTATATAAATCAAGGAATAAATCATCGAAAAGTGAGGTATATGTGGGTTTAAAATATGTTATAATTACGGTTTATCAAATACCCCCACACTTAAGCTTTTGCTTGTCCTCAAGCAAAATTCTCAACTTACAATTAAAACGAACTTTCTATAATTCACAATTCCTATCAACAATGCCTCATCATAATTCATAAATAATTCATACATGGATAATTCAATTCAAAGAGTCCTAAAGATTTAAACGAGATAAGTTTGTAATTTGTACTTCGAAAATGTACGTGTCTCCCCTCATTTAAGTAACTACCTTTTCAATTTAAAACTGACAAGGATTGATGTCCTCACTAAGGATTTACTCAAATCACTCTAAAGTGTTTAAGGTTCAGGAAAAGATCGCTCATAAGTCGAACCTGAAAAGTTAATCCCATAGGCTTGCTTGAAAATCAAATCTTCACCACTGTAATATGGGATGATAAACAGATCAAAAGGTCTTTGTTAGGGTTGTAACGGGGCTAGGGTTAAAGGTGTGGTTGCAGGCTGAAATTAGAGGGTTAGAATCGAGATCGAATTTGACAAGTACCTACCTTAATGAAAACCAGAATAATAATTACATTAACTGAGAATAATAATCCTAATAACATGAGCTTTTCTTTCGGTATATAAACTTTAACTGTATAAGCTCACCACTAATGCTGAACTTTGAATTTTTTTTTAGAACAAACTAAATAATACATGATAAATTTAACTACCAGAATAATATACTTAGGTAACTTGATCAAATCAATTCTCGATTAAGGGGTAGTCAAAAGAAAGGGTGAATATAAACGGGCTTAGGGTTAATATTAGTAGGTGAGTCAATAAAAAGGGTTTGTTAGGATCCAAGGGGTTTACTAGGGGTTAATTGTTAAGGGTAGGCTATTTAGTGGTGTAAGTGGGTTAAAACCTAGGTGCCTTTATCATTTCTGTAATATCAAATCAAAAGTGTTGTCTCGACATGCATAAACGAGGCAAGTTCTAGAATAACAGTTCATGGTAGACACACTCATAATCAAAGAATGAGCATGAAAAAGAATATATGCTCTGTAAGGCTCAAAATCTCACAAAGATTATGGGTGTTTTGACATCATCCTTGTGAAATTCAAATTTCAAAGTGGTATTCAAATTTAGGTCAACAACCTAACAAAATTTGTTAATTCGTGAAAAATAGACTTATCACCTTAATTCTCTAGTATCTTAAAATTTAATCATCAATGCACAATTAAATATGACTTATTCTAAAACATGTCAATAAAAATCACAAATCATCAGATATTTCATCCTAATTAGTAATATGACAACTTTGCATAAAAGCAAGACTAAATCAAGGATTTGAGAATAATGAAAAAAGTTTGACACTTTTACCCCCCACACTTAAGATGTACATTGCCCTCAATGTACAAAGGTAAATAATGATAATTAGTGATTAATCAAAAGATAAGAGAGAAAGTGTTACTTCCTGGATTTACGAATGAGATCCTCGGAGGATGTGGAAAGTGTGTGGCATCTGGTGACTTTTTGTATTTCTCCTAGTTGTGCGTTTCTGTATGTGGAGTGTGTATTTTATTCCGCAAAGTCGCTAGTTAACGATGATGTGATAAATATGTGGATAGGGATGCTTGAATAGTTAGATAGCCAATGGTAAAAGTTTGCAATAATAATAAAAGTTCAAATTAAAATCAACACAATAAAAACTTAAAATAAAATAAAAAAAATATAATCAAAGATAACAAATTAATAGTACTCAGAGGTCCTCATCGTTCGATGGTGGTGCTGGTGATTGAATGTGCAGGTGCTGGCATATTTGTTGAAGAGTCGCCTCTATCCCATCAAAGCACCGGGTGTTTTCAGCGAAGTACAACTCGAACTGGTCGAGTCGTGCAGAGATGTCCGCTAATGATGTGGTGCTCGGTACGGATGCTGGCTCGGATTCAGTGCCTCCTCTGATGGTGGTGGGACATTATTAGGAATGTCCTCGGCCTCTCCCTCGTCTGTGAATGTCACTATCCGGTATTGAGGGGGTCAGTCCCTCGATGATGTTTGATCATTCTCATATGGAGCATTGTCTAGATGCCCTGAGGTGCCATGTGGCCCATCAGTGTGAAGGAGTTGATCTGAGCTTCAGTGTTGAGGAGACCAAAGTATTGAGCCAACCTTGTGATATATGGCCCCATCGATAAAATCCCTTTTCTGTGTGGCTCTGTCTGATGCTGTATTACACAGGCAATGAAGTATGCCAAATCGAACACGTGCCTTTTTGACATGCACGAGAGGTAGTAAACATCGTGTTTGTTTACCACGCCAGTGCTCTCTCAGTGACCTGTGATTGTATGAGCGAGAATGGCGTGGATGTATCGTAGGGGTGGGGGAAGGGCTATCGCCTTTGAGCGAATGGGGTCGTAGACGCTTATGGTGGGTGCTCTCAGTATCTTGTAGGCATTTTTCTGTGATTGCCTATTTTGTTAGCATCTCCTCGCGAGTTGGTCTCTTCTCTTGTGGATAAGGCTGATTTTGGAAATTTTGAGGGGGTTGTTGCCTTTGATTTCCTTGATTTCCTTGACCTCCCCACAAAAAATTTGGGTGGTTCCTCCAACCTGGATTGTAAGTGTTACTATAAGGATTATTATTGATTCGAAAATTATTACCTATATAGTTCATCTGGTCGCTCTCTGCTTCCGGCTGATAGGATGGGTACTCAAGATTCGCCACGGTTCCACTTGCGTCGCACTGCATGACCGGATGTGCCTGCGAGGAACACAAACTATCAAGCTTTTTATTCATCATCTCTAGCTGCATTGATAGCATGGTCACTGCATCGATGTTGAACACTCCCGCTGATTTTGTTGGTTTGGTTCTTGGGGCCTGCCACTGGTAATTATTCAGTGACATCTCTTCGATGAACTCATATGCTGCTTCTGGAGTTTTGTTGTTCAGTGTTCCACCGGTGGCTGAATCAATTAGTTGCCTCGTTGAGGGATTTACACTGTTATAAACGGTTTGGACTTGTAGCCATAAGGGTAAGCCATGGAGTGGGTACCTCCTCAAGAGATCCTTGAATCTCTCTCATGCATCGTATAATGTCTCTAAATCCATCTGCACAAAAGAAGAGATATCATTCCGTAATTTGGCCGTTTTGGCCGGTGGGAAATATTTCATTAAAAATTTTTCGGTCATTTGATCCCATGTAGTGATTGACCCTCGTTGTAACGAGTTTAACCACTTTTTATCTTTATTTCTCAGTGAAAAAGGAAATAACCGAAGACGTATGACATCATCAGAATCAGAAACGCCATTTATTTTGAAAGTATCACAGAACTCTAGAAAGTTAGCTATATGCGTGTTTGGATCCTCGTCCTGCAAACCATCAAATTGAACAAACTGTTGAATCATTTGTATTGTGTTAGGCTTTAATTCAAAATTGTTAGCAGCTATAGCAGGCCTAATGATACTCAATTCTGCTCCTGTTAAATGCGGTTTCGCATAATCAAACATTTTATGTGGAGCATTATTTTCCCCCACATCGCGTGGTGGTGGGTTATTCTCGTCCATCCCTTCAGTAGGATTGGATCTGCCTTCTTCCTCTATTTCTGTGTAATCTAAGGCTCGCCTGGTTTCTCGACGATTCTTGCGAGCAGTGGCTTCGATTTCACTGTCAAATATCAAAGGTCCTATTGGGTTCCTTCTAGTCATAAACTAGAGGTACCTGCTAGAAAAGAAAAAGAAGATTCAGTAAAAAGTAAAAAAAATATAGGTATAAAAACAAAAAAAAAAATTGCGAAAAATAAAAATTAGGGCTAAAGTAATAAAAATAGGGTTTTCTTAATATTTTAGTTCCCCGGCAACGGCGCCAAAAACTTGATCGCTGCAATCAGAGCTTTAAAAATTTATAAAAGAATGATCGAACCTGGAGACTAACTCTAACAACGATTAAAGGCAAGTGTACCTATCGAACAGTAGTATAGCTTAGGCAAGACTGGATTTATCGAACCCAAAGAAACTAAAAGTACTAATACTAACTTTCTTTTTATTATTTAGCCTTAAAAATGGAGTGAAGTTGCTTTTAAACTAAATTGCCGACGACTAAGCTAAGGACACAAAGACAAAAAGAACGATTTGGAAAATAACTTGAAGAAAAACTCAATTGATCATGATGATACCCTCAGGAAGAATCCACCTAGACTTCACCTGTTAGCTAACCCTGAATTGTACGATTTCTTTACATAGCTTGATCCGTAGGACTCCCTAACCTATATTAAACCCTCTCTCGAGACGAATAACGTCTAACCCTAGGTTAATTAGTGGAACTCTCGTTTGCTTATAATAACCCCCTAGAATAGCAGTAAATCGATCAATGGACTCCTATATTAGGTTTCACCCTAATCTGGCAAAATCTCGTAACCTTATCTCTAGGCGTTCGATTAACTCCACTTAATTATGTTAGATCTACTCTTAGGCAGGGTTTATTTCTCCTCCACCTAAGCACATCAGATTTGGATTAAGCAGCATAATTAAGAACAAACTATGTAATTATCATAAAATTCATAAATCAAATAACAAAATTCATCTAGGTTTCATCCCCTTTAGGTATCTGAGGGGTTTAGTTCATAATTAATAAAAAGAACATCTGAAGAGAAAAGATAAAACAAAACATAAGGAAATCCTAAAAACCCCCTGAAGGTATTGAAGGAGAATTCCGCCATCTTGAGGATAACACCAGTTTCTTGGGATGGATCAACTAGCTATCCTCGCGTTATTCCCTAACTCTGACCTTTCCGGCTTGGCTCCTTGGCCTAGCTTTGATGCCTTTTCAAATGTGGGACTTAGGGGATATATATAGGCTCTCGGAATGCGATTCTTTCTCCCTAAGTATCCTTTTTCGACTGAAATTGCTCTTTCCAGCGACAGAGGCATGGCCATGGCACACGCCTGTGTGGATCGACTTCAGACCGTGTTCGAATTTCTAACTTGAGGCACGGCCGTGTGAGGCGAGGTTAAGGCCGTGCTCTAGGTGATCGTCGAGGCACGGCCGTGTGGACTTTAGGCCAGGCCGTGCCGATCTCATGCTAAGGCCCATTTACTCTGTTTTGGGCCCGTTTTGTGTTCTTTTCATCCTCGGGTGCTTTCGTGGGTATAAGACATGAAAAGAAGGGATTACAAGCACCTTTTTATATAAATCAAGGAATAAATCATCGAAAAGTGAGCTAAATGTGAGTTTAAAATATGTTATAATTACGGTTTATCACCGGCTATGACCCTTATAAAGGCCTAATTGCACATTAAAGACCTCCAATTTATGGTCATATAGTTATTTAACATCTCTAGCTTGTAAAATAAAACTTTCGCACTTTATGTGATTTAGTCCTTTTTCGCAATTAAGCATACAATCACTAAAATTAATTCACCAAAATTTTCATGCACTAATATAATCATGCTATAACACATAAAATAATATTAAAAATAATTTCTTCGACCTCGAATTAGTGGTTCCGAAACCACTGTTCCGTCTAGCCCCAAAAATAGGCTATTACAACAAATTCAACAAGGAAAATCTTATTTTTATTATATTTTTATGGTCTACGATTTCACAGAAAGATTTCGTGAAAATTTTGTTCGAAAATTTCGACGTTTGGGCACTCAACTTAGTCAAAAGGACTAAATTGTAAATTGTGCAAAAGTTGAGTTCCACATGTTAGAAGTATCCAATTTCTATGAAATTTTAAATTGAAGGTCCTTAAATGGTAATTAGACCATTGGTTAAATTCTTGGACAAAAATGGACATGAGATAAGTGAAATAGGATATTTTTAAGTTAGGGGCATTTTGGTAATTTGGTAATTAAATGGACTAAAAGACAAAATAAAAGCCAAAAACCCTTGTCCATCTTCTTTCTTGGCCAAACATAGCATGGGGGGAGCCATGGATAGGGTTTTCAAGCTTTCAAGCTCAATAGTAAGTGCATTCAAACCTCGTTTTTAATGTTCTTTACATTTTTTAGATCCCCGTAACTCAGTTTAGATATTTCTACCATTATTTTGAGCTAGGGTTTGTGTTTAAAAATTTACCCATGGATGACATGCATGTGTTTTGATATCTAATGGTAGAATATGAATGCTCGGTGTGTAATAAACGACTTTTACTAAATTTTCGATGAAATCGCATAAAAGGACTAGTTTGTAAAAAGTTGAAAAATGTATGAAAATGTGTGAATGAATGCAAATTGTAGACTACTATAGTTATGAAAATGGTTCGGCTAGGCCTAAAATACAATGAAGTTGAATAAAAATCATTTTAGGAGCCTAGGGGCAAAGGTGTAAATATGACAAAGTTTAGGGGCAAAAATGTAATTTTGCCATAATATGATTTTTGGACTGAATTGAATAGTATAATAACTTAATAAGTCATATGTGATATTTCAGATAAAGAAAAATGAGTTTCAGACTTAGAACGAGGGAAAGAAGAATATTTGACGACTCGATCCCTTTCGCCATTTTAAGTCGAGGTATGTTCGTGTGTAAATAATACAACATTATATTATGTATTTAATATTTTGATATTGCATGAATTGCATATATATGTTTCTACAGATCCTTTTACAAACCGACGATAATTACTAGAGAGTCCTAGAAAGTTACGGACTTCATATACATTCTTCGGAGGTTTCCATTCTAGAATAGCAGAAATTTTACTCGGATCAACCTATATTCCAGATGCTGATACAATATGTCTCAGAAAACTAACTTCTTGCAACAAGAATTCACATTTACTGAACTTTGCATACAATTGCTTATCCCGCAGAGTTTGCAAAACAATTCTCAAATGCTCAGCATGTTCAATCTTATCACGTGAATAAATCAAAATGTCGTCAATGAACACAACAACAGATCGATCTAAATACGGTCTGAAAATTCTGTTCATTAGATCCATAAAAATAGCAGGAGCATTGGTTAATTTGAAAGACATAACTAAAAACTCATAATGCCCGTACCTAGTTCTGAAAGTAGTTTTCGGAATATCTGAATCTTTTACTCACAACTGATAATACCCCGATCTCAAATCTATCTGAAAACACAATGGCTCCTTTTAATTGATCAAACAAATCGTCGATTCTAGGCAGGGGATATTTATTCTTTATAGTCACTTTGTTCAACTGATGATAATCAATGCACATTTTCATCGTGCCATCTTTCTTCTTCACAAACAGAACAGGAGCATCCCAAGGTGAGAAACTCGGTCTTACAAATCCTTTATCGGTCAATTCTTGCAATTGTGACTTTAACTCTTTTAACTCTGTCGGTGCCATTCTATACGAAGCTATCAAAATAGGAGTCGTTCCCGATAATAGATCAATACCAAATTCAACTTCACGTATGGGTGGTAATCCCGACAATTCTTCAAAAAACACATCAGGGAATTCACAGACAACTGGCACTGATTCAACTTTCCTTTCAGTTACTTTCGAGTCAATCACATAAGCAATATAAGCTTTATAACCCTTTCTCAAATAATTCTGAGCTTTCAACACTGATAGCACAGCAGGTAACCCAGTCAAATCATTAGACTCCACCCGAACTATTTCATCATTCTGACATCTCAAATCAATAACCTTTCTTTTATAATTCACAACAGCATCATGTAGCCAGTCCATACCCAAAATTATGTCAAACTCATCAAAGGGTAATAGCATCAGATCAGCCAAAAAACAAACATCTCGAAACATCAACGGACAGTTCTTACATACTTTGTCAACCAGGACACTTATACTTAAGGGGTTCGATACTTTTATAACAAACTCAGTATACTCTATATGCAAAGTCTTATTGGATACTAAGTTCATGCATATATACGAATGTGTAGAACCTGGGTCTATCAATGCAATCACAGAAGTATCATACAGAGTAAATGTACTCGTTATAACATCTGGAGATGAAGTTTCCTCACGAGTTCAGATGGCATATGCTCTGGCAGGCGCTCTAGCTTCAGATCTCACAGTAGTATCTTTCGTAGTTCTCTGACTACCACTGACATTTCTTGCATTTTGGGAAGGTCTACCTCTCGCTAAAACATTCTCAGATCTCGGATTCTGAACAATTTCTTGCTCAACAGATTCTGGCCAATAACGAAAATGATCTAGTGATCCACATCTGAAATAAGCTCAGTCATTCAATCTACAACTACTCGAATGTCTTTTACCACAGTGCTTACATTCAGGTCACTCGGATCAAACATTTCCAACACTAGCCATTGAAGTTGCTGGAGCTCTAGAATTTGACTGTGATCTAGCTTGATCTCTGTTCGATTGTCCCATATTAACCATTGATCGATTTTGTTCATCTCTGAATTTCTTTGAAGCAGACTGAAATGTTTTACTCAAAAATCTCTTTTTCGCATCTCTAGTTTCAAAGTCAGCTTTTCTTTTCTCTTTCTCAAGTGCCTCAGCTTTGCAAGCTCGTTCAACCAGTACTACGAACTCTTTTATCTTAAGTATGCCTACAAACAATTTAATATTCTCATTCAGACCATCTTCAAATCTTTTGCACATTATTGCCTCAGTTGATATGTAAAAGTCTGGTTTACACCCTAGTCGGAACAGTGGTTTTGGGACCACAAATCCGAGTTTGAATAATATTTTAATAATATTTTCTATGCTATTGATATGTGACTAAGGATGTGGTAAATTTTCGTAAGCTATTTTTTTTGTCGGTGTGTTTAATTTGAAAAAAAAGATTGAATTGAATTAAATGTGAAAGTTACATGATAATTGCTAAGTACCAATGTGTTGTGGCTTTTAAAAGAAAAGGCCTTAAGAGGCAATTAGATCACTTTTAAGATAGTGGATGTTAGTCGGACAAATATGCCCTTAATGAATGTTTGTTGTAATTATTAAATAAAAGGTTAATAAGGTAAATGAATTATACGTATATTATAATATGTTAAAACATGAAAGATGGCCATTTTTACTCATCTTATTGTCAAAAATCAAAGAAAAGAGAAAGAAGGAAGAACATTTAGGTTTTAGCTAGTTTGAACTTGATTAAGGTATGTTTTGACTTTGTTTTTTGATGATTTTTATGTTTTTGACTATCGTTGGTTAGTCTACTATCAAGCCCATGTCTCAATTTTGTGAATTGATGATGTTTGTGTGATATGCCATTGATGATATGTTGAGCTTTGTGATGATTTATGGTGTTAAATGTAAGATTTAAGCTAGATGAATATAGTTTGTTCTTGAATTTTGATGAATTTAGCTAATTAGGGCTAAATTTAGAGAATATTGTTTTGGAGGACTAACTTATGAATTTGGTGAAACATATGGACTTATATAGTCCCTAGGAAGATTCAGCTATGCATGTGTGTGAACAAATTTTGTGAATTTGATGTTTTGAGAAAAATGGACTAAATTGATAAATTGTGCAAATGTGAGGGTTAATTTGTAAATAGCCCTAAATGTGTGTCCTTGGATTCAATTGAATGAATTAGTGAATAAAAGGGTTAATTCTGAATATGTTTAGATCAAGAATCGAGGAAAATGGACCTAGATTGTGGAAAAGCGAAAGTAACCGAGTAGTCGTTTCCATTTCCGTTAAATCGAATCCGAGGTAAGTCATTATGCAAATAAACGTATTTGTATTGAATTGTGTATGTTCATCTGATTATTGTTAACAATGAATGCTTATGAGATGATCTGTACATGAATTCCGAGATAAGATCGATATAGTGACAATGTCCACGAAGTCCCGTACGAACCTAGGAATAGATAGGATTAGCTATGTCATGACATTGGTATCTGTTCTATTTTTATCATGTAAGACCACGTCTGGGACGTTGGCATTGATTTGAGATTTCGTGTAATACCTTGTTTGGGACGTTGGCATCGATATGATTCTTACGTGTAAGACCATGTCTGGGACATCGGCATCATATTGATTCGTGTAAGACCCTGTCCGGGACAGTGGCATCGATATCTGAGTGCATATAAGACCTCATCTGGGATGTTGGCATTGTACGACTATTCCAAGCTTTCTGAGTATCCTGCTAGATTCCTTACGGTTCAACAGGCAAGTTTGTGATACGAAATGGCTATGTAAATAGTGAATCTATTTCAGGTACGTTGATTCACACACTAAGTGTGTATATAAGGTAAGTTCCTATCTGATCTTACTATGATGATTTGTATATTGGGATAACATTATGAGATGTGATAGTAAATGTGAAAGAGCTTTGTATATATGAGACTTTTGAATTGATGAATGTGGCAAATATGGCCAAGTACATGATCTTAAGCATATATGTGATAATCTGCTAAGTGATTTAGTTGTGCCAATGTATCTATGAGTATATAATGCCTTCTATGCTAAGTTTGTTTGTATTATGACTTACTAAGATTTTGGAAAGCTTACTCTATGTGTGTGTTTTCTCTGTCTTATAGGTCGTCAAAGCTACTGAAGGCTCGGGACCGTCAAGGATCGTCATCACACTACTAAAATTATTTTGGTGCACTTTGAAAATGTATAAAACTAGATATGGCATGTATAGGCTAGTATTTTGGTATAAGTTTTTATATGAACTTAGCTATGAGATTTGGCTAGATATGAGTTGAGAATTTGCTTGAATGAAAATGATATGTGTGGAATGTTTTGGCATGGTTATGTGATCTATGAATTGGTCAAGTTTTTGGGTAAGCATTTGGATAAATTATACTTGATATAAATATGTTTTGGTCTTGGAAGTTGGCATGATTGAAATGATATGAATGTTTAGATTGAATGGTTATTTTGGTTTTCTTTTATGCATGAAATGTGTTGGTAAATATGGCTTGTAGGTAAGACCCAAGTGGGTGGCATTTTGGCCTTGAAAATGGCCTATAATGTCACACGGTTGTGGCACACGGGCGTGCCTAGTGACCGTGGGCGTAAGTCAGTATATGGCCTAAGAGCACACGGACGTGCCTGGTAGTCGTGTGGCTTTGACAGGATTGACCACGGCCAAAGTACACGGGCGTGCTTGGTGGCCATAGAGCAAAGGTCAGTTTCGACCACGGGGAGGACACACGGGTGTGTCTAGCAGCCGTGGGAGGCACACGGCCTACCCACACGGGCGTGTAAGCCCTGAAACTTAGAAAAGTTTTAATTTTCCATGAAATTTTGTATGTGTATCGGTTTAGTCCCGGCCTGGTTTATAAGCATGTTTTAGGTCTCGTTGACCGTATAAAGGGACATTATGTTTCAGATTGATGGATGAATGTATGAACTTCTAAAAATGTTTTCGATCGGTCTGGTAACGCTCTTAACCCATTCCGGCGATGGATACGGGTTAGGGGTGTTACATTTGGTACACATTCCCGAGCATACTGACTTAATCTCACGAATTCTCTTTTATATTTGGTGACAAACATGCGACCCTGTTTCAATTCCAAAAATTCTTTTCATTTCTGATCAGCAAATCTCTAACTAATGTATTTCTTCCGGAACTCAGTCTGAAAGAAATCCCATGTGACCCGTTCTTTCAGAATAACGGAAATCAAGGTCTTCCACCACTGATAGGTTACGTCTCGTAATAAGGAAACAACACACTTTATACACTCTTCAGGACTCAACGACATCTCATCAAATACTCGGATAGTGTTCTGTAACCAAAACTCGGTTTCTCAGCATCGTCATCACTATTGGCCCTGAACTCTTCAGCCCCATATTTATGGATTTTTTTGACCGGAGGTTTATTCAACATATTCATACTCATAATTGAAGGCACAAATGAAGTCTGAGGGGAATTAGGCGGGGGCTGAGGTTGTGAAACAGCCGAATTATTTCTCACGTACTGAGTGAACCACTCGTTCATCGTTTGGAAGAGGGCTTGTTTAGCTTCTCCCTCTTGACCGCTAGTAGCCTGTCTTGAATCATATGACGATGTCCCTTGAGCGGGAGCAGGTGATCGGTGCAAATCAGAGCTTTAAATATTTATAAAAGACTGATAAAACCTGGAGACTAACCCTGACAACGATATTAAGGCAAGTGTACCTATCGAACAGTAGTATAGCTTAGGCAAGACCAGTTATCGAACCCAAAGGAACTAAAAGTATTAATACTCACTTTTTTTTATTATTTAGCCTTAAAATTGGAGTGAAGATTGCTTTTGAACTAAATTGACGACAACTAAACTAAGGACACAAAGACAAGAAGACGAACTTGAAAATAACTTTGGAAAAAAACTAAGTTGATTTCGAGGATACCTTCAGAAAGAATCCACCTAGACTTCACTTATTACCTAACCCTAAATTATATGATTTCTTTACTTAGCTTGATCCCTGGGACTCCCTAACCTATATTAAACCCTCTCTCGAGGCGAATAACGCCTAACCCTAAGTTAATTAGTGAAACTCTCGTTCGCTTATAATAACCCCCTAGGATAGCAGTAAATCGATCAATGGACTCCCATATTAGGTTTCACCCTAATCCGGCAAAATCTCGTAACCCTATCTCTAGGCGTTCGATTAACTCCGCTTAATTATGTTAGATCTCCTCTTAGGCAGGGTCTATTCCTCCTCCGCCTAAGCACATTAGATTTGGATTAAGCAACATAATTAAGAACAAACTAAGTAATGTATCATATAACTTAAAAATCAAATAACAAAATCCATCTAGGTTTCATCCCCTTCAGGTATTTGAGGGGTTTAGTTCATAACGAATAAACAAAACATCGCAAGAGAAAAGATAAAACAAAACATAAGAAAACCCTAAAACCCCCTGAAGGAATTGAAGGAGAATTCCGCCGTCTTAAGTATAACTCCGGCTTCTTGGGATGGATCAACTGGCTATCCTCGCATTATTCCCTAACTTTGACCTTCTCGGCTTCGCTCCTTGGCCTAGCTTTCGCTCTCCTTCAAAGGTGGTACTTAGGGGATATTTATAGGCTCTTGGAGTGCGATTCTTTGTCCCTGAGTATCCTTTTCCGACTGAAATTGCTCTTTCCAGCGACAGAGGCAGGGCCATGGCACACGCCCGTGTGGATCGAGACCTGATCGTGTTCGGATTTCTAACTTGAGGCACAGCCGTGTGTGACGGAGTTGAGGCCGTGCTCTAGGTGTTCGTCGAGGCACGGCCATGTGTGCTTTGGGCCAGGCCATGTCAATTTCATGCTAAGGCCCATTTGCTCCGTTTTAGGCCCATTTTGTGTTCTTTTTATCCTCAGGTTCTTTTCTGGGTATAAGACATGAAAAGAAAGGATTAAAAGCACATTTTTATATAAAACAAGGAATAAATCATCCAAAAGCATATTAAATGTTGGATTAAAATATGTTACTTTTACGGTTTATCAAATACCCCCACACTTAAGCTTTTGCTTGTCTTCAAGCAAAGTTCTCAACTTACAATTAAAACAAACTTTTCATGATCTATAATTCTTATCAACAATGTCTTATCCTAATCCATAGAGAATTCATACATGGATTATTTGATTCAAAGCGTCCTAAAGATTCAAACGAGATAAGTCATTATTTTATACCTCGAAAACATAGGTGTCTTCCATCTTTTAAATAACTACCTTTTCAATTCAAAACCGACAAGGATTGATATCCTCACTTAGGATTCACTCAAATTACTCTAAAGTGTTTAATCGCTCATAAGTCGAACCTGAAAAGTTAATCCCATAGACTTGCCTGAAAATCAAATCTCCACCACTGTAATATGAGATGACAAACAGATCTAAAGGTCTTTGTTAGGGTTGTAACGGGGCTAGGGTAAAAGGTGTGGTTACAGGCTGAAATTAGAGGTTAGAATCGAGATTGAATTGACAAGTATCTACCTAAAATTTTTCTGAAACTTCTAAAAAGTAGTAATCCTACTAATACGAGCTTTTTATTTTGAAAACAAACTTTGATTGTGTAAGCTCTCTTTTCACACTACTAATATTGAATAACTTGGATTTTCTTTTAAGAACAAACTAAATAATATATGATAAAATTAACTATCAGAATAATAAACTTCGGTAACTGATCAAATCAAGTCTCGATTAGGGGTAGTCAAAAGAAATGGGGATAACAAATACAAAGGCTTTAGGTTAATATTAGTAGGTAAATCAATAAAAAGGGTATGTTAGGATCAATGAGGTTCACTAGGGGTTAGTTGTAAAAGTGGGCTATTTAGTGGAATTAGTGGGTTAAAACCTAGGTGTCTTTAGCATCTTTGTTTATCAAATCATAAATGTGGTCTCGACATGTAAAAACGAGGCAAGTTCTAGAATAACAGTTCATGGTTGACACACTCATAACTAAAAAATGAGCACGAAAAAGAATGTATGCTCTATAAGGTTCAAATACTCACAAAAATTATGGGTGTTTTGACATCATCCTTATGAATTTTAAACTTCAAGGTAGTATTTAAATTTAGGTCAATAGCCTAGCAAAAATTTTAATTCCTGAAAAACAGACTTATCATGCTTGATTCTCTAGTATTCCTTAAATTAAACAACAATGTATAATTAACTATGACTTATTCTAAAAGATGTCAATAATCATCACAAATCATCAAAAATTTCATCTAATTAGTAATATTACAACTTTGCATAAAAACAAGACTAAATCAGGGATTTGAGAATAAGGAAAAAAAGTTATGCACTTTTATTCCAGTTTTACCCTCAGGGATTTGAGAATACTGCAAAAAGTTAGGTCTTTTTACCTCCCACACTTAAGATGTACATTGTCCTCAATGTACAAAGATAGAAAATACATTTATATTCAAAATAAAAAAGGAGGGGATAGGATACTCCCTGAGGTGTAGACTGTTTCCTTGGACGAGGGCAGGGGTCGTGGAGGCTATGGTGGAGGATGTGGCAAATACGGCAAAGACGTCGGTATGGTGATGGTGCTGGTTCCCGAGCTTTGCGCTAGATGAAGAAATTAGGGAACTCATGAAGGATTAGCCAGGGGTTATTGAAACATAATATAAATAAACTAAAGATGAAATTAAAGAAAAGCAAGCTAAAGTGAAGGAGACTAAGAATAAAACTGAAATGACAAGAAAATACTAATGGACTATGAAGTCCTTATTAAAGGATGGTTGGCAAGGTGGGAATCAATGCTAAGATTGGGGATGTGGTGGCGGTGGTGAGAGTGGTGAGGTTATTGTGGTGGTCGGCGTGATTCCCTAGCAGCCTGGCGAACCTGACACTACGAATCTAAAAGAAAATTAAACGAAAAGAGCAGTAGAGAAGCTTAGATAAGGAAAAAAAGGAGAAGAGCAGGAAATTGAAGCAAAAGAGAAAGCAAAAATAAAAACTAATTGGTCTCAAAGAGCCTTGGCTTGGTGTTGAGATGAAGCTGCCGACATGAACTCATGTTGATCGTTCTTTGTTAAGGAGTCTATGCGTAGCTTCTTCCGCTTCTTCGGCATGGTGTTCATTTGCTCAAGGATCTAGGGTCTTGAAGAGTCTAAGACAGAGGAGAGTGAAAAGGAAAGAAAATAAAGAAGAAATTAGATGGAGGGAAGGGGAAGAGGTAAGGGGTTTAAATAGGAGTTCAAATTTTGTGCTCTCCCACGGCCGTGGTCACAGGGTGTGTCGATTTACACGGCCACCTCACACGGCCGTGTTATGGAGGGTGTTGTCACCCTATACCCGTGCTTGATCCTTCCATGCCCGTGCTTGTGAAGTTTTTCTTTTGGCACAGTCATTCTGCACGGGTGTGTCTCCCCCGTGTTCGATAAGTCAGTAGCTTCACACAGTTACCAGCACGGGCGTGTTCTATCCGTGGTGTGAAAGTCAGTAGCCTCACACGGTTTAGGGCACGGTTGTGCCCTATCTGTCGGTGCCCGTGGGGAGGGTTGTTGGATCCGTGACGTTGGGAGGGGTGGTTGCGCTAACTGCACGGCCTCTACCCTGTCAGTGTGGTGGTTTAGGTGGTCAACATGGCCACGGACACGGCCGTGTGTAAGGCCGTGTGGCCTGGAAAACCTGCATTTTTGGTTAGTTTAAAAAGGAAAAGAAAAAGGAAAAAGGAAAAGACAAACAAAAACAAATGTAAAAAGAAATGGTGTTAGTATTCGGGTTGCCTCCCGAGAAGCGCTTGTTTATAGTCTTAAGCTAGACTTTTCCTCGTTATTTGAAAATTTTAGGGAGGTTTAAAGGTTTGAATATCTTCCCTCGTCCTTACGGTTTTATTCTCTTGGCAAAGTTGAAGTGGAGAAGCGTTTACCTTGAAAGTGCCGAATATTGGATTGCTTACCTCGACTATTCCGTGTGGGAAGATATCATGTACCTTGAGAAGGATTTCTCCCTTTGCCTTCAGATCTGTGGTAGTGATGTGGGGATCAATTTTGTCTAATAGTACTTGGTCTCCTATTTTGAAGTGATTCGATGTCCCCATGAGCTCTTCTGGTGGTTCATCGGGTTTTACTTCGTGTGAATCTAGCTCTTCTTTGATCTCTGTCTTCTGCTTCTCTAAATTGTCGGCCCTAATGCTTTGTTCCTCGTGTAACTCTACTTTGTCGATATGAGCCGTCCTAGGGTTTAGGCCTTGTGATGTTTCCTGTGATGAAGATTGAATAATATGATTATCAACTGAAATGGCTTTCTTACCTTCATCGACTGTTGTCCTACACGAAGTATGAGCTCACCTATAGCAACATCAATTTTTGTTCTGGCAATTGCTAGAAAAGGCCTTCCTAAAATTAAAGGGATTGAATTATCATCATCCATGTCTAAGACAACAAAGTCTACTGGGAAAATAAATTTATCGATTTTGACAAGAACATCTTCGATAATGCCCCTATGAATTCTAACAGTTTTATCAGCTAATTGAATACTCATCCTAGTTTGTTTGGGCTTCCCTAGACCTAGTCGTTTAAACAGTGAGTAAGGCATGACGTTTATGGTTGCCCCTAGATCAGCTAACGCATTATCAATATGTAGACTACCAATTAAACATGGAATTGTAAAACTCCATGGATCTTTTAGTTTCCGTGGTAGTTTATTTTGTAACATAGCCGAGCATGTTGTGTTTAGTTCCACGTGGTGCTCTTCATCTATTTTGCGTTTGTTGGTCAAGAGCTGTCTTAAAAATGTTCTCGAATCTGGCATATGAAAAAGAGCTTCAAGAAGAGGTAAGTTAATATGTAATTTCTTTAAAAGTTTAAGAAACTTACCGAACTGTTACTTTGAATCGTCTGTTTTTATGGCTTCAGGATAAGGTATGCGAGGTTTATACTCTTTAATTACCAGTTTTGGCTTCTCTTGTGGTACCTCTATTTTACCTTTGTCTACCTTCTTTTCCGGTATTGTATCCGGTTCAGCTAATCCGTTACTGTCCTGAGCTGTGATTGCTTGAATTTGCTCCTTAGGATTAACCTCGGTGTTACTTGGTAGACGTCCTTGCGGTCGTTCTGACATTAGTTTTGGGAGTTGTTTGACTGCATTAGTCACTTCCTTGACTGACTTAGCAATTTCATCGAGTCGTCTCTCGTTGCTTTTGATTGTTCTATCAGTTTCTTGGAGATGTTCCTCGAGGGTTGGTTTCTTTTCTTGTGGATAGGGCTGATGTTGGAAACTTTGAGGAGGTTGTTGCCTTTGATTTCCTTGGTTTCCTTGTCCTCCCCACGAAAAATTTGGGTGGTTCCTCCAACCTTGATTGTAAGTATTACTATAAGGATTATTATTAGATCGGAAATTATTACCTATATAGTTCATCTGTTCATCTTCTGCTCTGGGTTGGTAGGGTGGGTACTCAGGACTCGCCACAGTTCCACTTGCGTCACACTGCATGACTGGATGTGCCTATGAGAACACAAATTATCAAGCTTTTTATTCATCATCTCTAGCTGCGTTGATAGCATGGTCATGGCATCGACGTTGAAAACTCCTGTCGATTTTGTCGGTTTGGTCCTTGAAGCTTGCCACTGATAATTGTTTAATGACATCTCCTTAATGAACTCGTAGGCTGCTTCTGGAGTTTTGTTGTTCAGCGTTCCACCGGCAGCTGAATCTATCAGTTGTCTCGTTGAGGGGTTTACTCCGTTGTAAAATGTTTGGACTTGTAGCCACAAGGGTAGACCATGGTGTGGGCACCTTCTCAAGAGATCTTTGAATCTCTCCCATGCATCGTATAGCGTCTCTATATCCATCCGCACAAAGGAAGAGATATCATTCCGTAATTTGGCCGGTGGAAAATATTTCATCAAAAACTTTTCGGTCATCTGATCCCATGTAGTGATTGACCCTTGTTGTAACACGTTTAACCACTGTTTGGCTTTATTTCTCAATGAAAAAGGGAATAACCGAAGACGCATGGCATCATCAGAAACGCCATTTATTTTGAAGGTATCACAGAACTCTAAAAAGTTAGCTATGTGCGTGTTTGGATCTTCGTCTTGCAAACCATCAAATTGAACAAACTGTTCAATCATTTGTATTGTGTTAGGCTTTAATTCAAAATTGTTAGTAAATATAGCAGGCCTAACAATACTAGATTCTGCTCCTGTTAAATGCGGTTTCGCATAATCGAACATTGTGCGTGGAGCATTGTTTTCCCCCACATCGCATGGTTGTGGGTTGTTTTCGTCCATCCCTTCAGTAGGATTGGATTTGTTTTCTTCCTCTCTTTCTGTGTAATCTAGGGCTCACCTGGTTTCCTGACGATTCCTACGAGCAGTAGCTTCGATTTCATTGTCGAATATCAAAGGTCCTCTTGGGTTCCTTCTAGTCATAAACTAGAGGTACCTACTAGGGAAAATAAAGAAAGAAAATTTCAGCTAAAAGTGAAAATAGAAATAAAAACAAAAATAAATTGCGAAAAATAAAAATTAGGGCTAAAGTAATAAAAATAGAGTTTTCTTAATATTTTAGTTCCCCGGCAACGGCGCCAAAAACTTGATCACTGCAAATCAGAGCTTTAAATATTTATAAAAGAATGATCAAATCTGGAGACTAACTCTGACAACAATATTAAGGCAAGGCCGGTTATCGAACCCAAAGGAACTGAAAGTATTAATACTCACTTTCTTTTTATTATTTAGCCTTAAAATTAGGGTGAAGATTGCTTTTAAACTAAATTGACGACAACTAAATTAAGGACACAAAGACAAGAAGACGAACTAGAAAATAACTTTGAAAAAAAACTCAGTTGATTTCGGCGATACCTTCGAGAAGAATCCACCTAGACTTCACTTATTACCTAACCCTAAATTATATGATTTCTTTACTTAGCTTGATTCGTGAGACTCCCTAACCTATATTAAACCCTCTCTCGAGGCCAATAACTCCTAACCCTAGGTTAATTAGTGGAACTCTCGTTCGCTTATAATAACACCCTAGGATAGCAGTAAATCGATCAATGGACTCCCATATTAGGTTTCACCCTAATCCGGCAAAATCTCATAACCCTATCTCTAGGCGTTCGATCAACTCCGCTTAATTATGTTAGATCTCCTCTTAGGCAGGGTCTATTCCTCCTCCACCTAAGCACATTAGATTTGGATTAAGCAACATAATTAAGAACAAACTAAGTAATGTATCATATAACTTAAAAATCAAATAACAAAATCCATCTAGGTTTCATCCCCTTCAGGTATCTGAGGGGTTTAGTTCCTAATGAATAAACAAAACATCGCAAGAGAAAAGATAAAACAAAACATAAGAAAACCCTAAAACCCCCTGAAGGAATTGAAGGAGAATTCTGCCGTCTTGAGTATAACTCCGGCTTCTTGGGATGGATCAACTGGCTATCCTCGCGTTATTCCCTAACTTTGACCTTCTCGGCTTAGCTTCTTGGCCTAGCTTTCGCTCTCATTCAAAGGTGGTACTTGGGGGATATTTATAGGCTCTTGGAGTGCGGTTCTTTGTCCCTAAGTATCCTTTTCCGACTGAAATTGCTCTTTCCAGCGACAGAGGCACGGCCATGGCACACGCCCGTGTGGATCGAGACCTGACCGTGTTTGGATTTCTAACTTGAGGCACAGCCGTGTGTGACGGCGTTGAGGTTGTGCTCTAGGTGTTCATCGAGGCACGGCCATGTGTGCTTTGGGCCAGGCCGTGTCAATTTCGTGCTAAGGCCCATTTGCTCCATTTTAGGCCCGTTTTGTGTTCTTTTTATCCTCAGGTGCTTTCCTGGGTATAAGACATGAAAAGAAAGGATTAAAAGCACCTTTTTATAAAAAACAAGGAAAAAATCATCCAAAAGCATATTAAATGTGGGATTAAAATATGTTACTTTTAAGGTTTATCAGCAGGAGCGTTACTTTCTACATCGTTAGCTACAGCTCTTTCTGGATCCATTACTATACGATAAACACATTTTAAACGTCAGGATTCAGCACACTATCACATTTCGTATAAATGGCATGTATAGCTAGACTCTTACACGCTACGTTAGTCGGAGAATCAACTAAACCGTAGCTCTGATACCAATCAAATGTAACACTCCTAACTCGTAATCGTTGCCGAACTAGGGTTAAGAGGCATTATCGGACAATCAGAAACTTTTACGGACATTACAAAACATAATTCGATAAATCACATCAAAGTGTCCCTTAAATAGGTCTTCGAGACCTTAAAGATGCTTTAGAATAGGGTCAGGACTAAATTGAACACATACAGAAATGTTGGGAAATTTAAAAATTTTTCAAAGTTACAGAGGTCACACTCCCGTATGGGCAGCCCGTCTGCCTCCCACGGCCTCAGACATGCCCGTGTGTCTAAGCCATGTCAAAACAGGGCATACATACTGACTTCTCCACACGGCCGTGGACACGCCCCGTGCCCCTCACCCGTGGTCACTACTGACTTGCACCACACGCCCGTGCGTCCAACCCGTGGTCGCTACTGACTTGCACCACATGGCCAGTCACACGCCCGTGTGTCTTGCACATGGTCGAGTCTAACTTGTTTTGAATTACAACCACGAGGGACACGGTCGAGCCACACGCCTATGTGCTCAACCGTGTGGGCAATTATAGGCTATTTTCAAGGGCAAAATGCCACCCACACATTGGAATATGCCTACAAGCAAAATACCAATTCAATTCATGCCAAAATAACCAACTTTTCCAAGCATTCAAAGGAATCTCAAGAATACCATTTTAGGAAACATTTAACTCAACTTATCCACAAGCATTTCCAAGCATGACTCATTCACAAACCTACCATTTCAACATAGTCATCATTCATCAAACACATATACTCACTTTGCATCAATAAGCTTACCATTACCTTGACCATTTCATAACCATAAAACCATACCAAAATAAAGCATCACATAGCATGACTCTTCATTCATCACACAACCATTTAACTAGCCATATCGCATAGCTATCCACATATTTCAAACACAACTCAAGGTAACTAGCGTATACTTGCCATACTTTAGTATATACCAAAATAAGATTGAGTAGTGTGATGACTATAACACCCATATCCCACATCCGTCACCGGATTAGGGTTACGAGATATTACAAAATAAATTCAAGTCCAATCATGCATTCTACTAAATTCAGTATACGCAAAAAAATCTTTACTAAAGTTATAATATTACAAAGTTTTGGCCTTAGTCATTAAAGTAGCCCCATCTATGATCATCTCTATTCAAACACTTCATAATCATATGCACAACAACCTAACCGCTTTTAATACCTCATATACCATCGTTTAATTACCCGTTAAAAAGGTACTCCATACATTCGGCCAACAATGTAACCAACTCATCATGATAATTACGAGACATCATTACTTTACCTAGTCATGCTTAACTTATAGTGTTTTTACCATTTCCAACTCATCAAAAATTTAAGCCACAAATGATCGTACCAATATATACATATATGCGCGTGGCCTATACCTATTAAAAGAACAATTACATATTTGGTTCTTTAAACAATATTCATGCAAAAATCAGTCTTCTTAAGATCATACCAAAACATTCGTAAGACTTATGTTCATAACATACTTAACGAAAGACATCCTGTATACATAGTGCATGGATATTAATAAGAAACTAACCTTAACCGAATATACAAACACGCTTTATATTAGCTTGAATCCAAACCTAATTTTCTTTACTAAAACAAGCATAAAGCAAAAGCATATTAAACTAATACTACTAATTTAGCTTATCCAATATACCACCATTCATGTATTCATATTCACATAAAATATACTAATACTTGTGTAACAACCAAGTTTTCGTATTCATGAATTCTTTATAACCAAGCAAATCATAATTAAACATAAAACATTGGAAACTCAAGTTATTAAAAAAAAATTTGCCATAATCACCTGACTTTACTATAGGTACATAACCAAAGTTCCTAACTTAAACATTGGCATTAACCGTACTATACATATGGACAAACAAAGGCCATTCGATTTTCTTTCAAACATGAACAAAAACCATAAACAAAATCATGCAAGCCATTATCATAAAGAACGATAATTTACCCAAAGGAACTAAGCCTTTTTCGCAAGGCTATATTTATACACTAAATTAAGTACCATTTCTTACATCAAAACCTAGCTTATACATGCCTTTCGAATCAAAGCTAGAGTATGAGTACCAAAAGAGATGATCGTGTGAGTGACTGTCTTGACGATTCCGTTGAGCTCGTAGACTAACCAGAATCTATAAAATAGAGGAGACATAACGCACAAGTAAGCATGCTAGCTCAGTAAGTCTTAAGCAAAACATAATCACATACAATTAATGAAGACACTCATCTCATAACATTACATAATTATAGCTTAATCCATAATATACATTAGAACTGAAAGCATATATATATATATATATATATATACAACATTCACATTTCCAATACCAACTTGTACACATCTATGTACTTTTACAAATACTTTCGACTACTTACATTTGTATAAAACCAAATTTGCTTATAGCACAATCTAATAGAATTTTCTTTCGGCTATCACTTGCATGTCAAATTACTCTCATCATTTCATTGTTCGAAAACATCATAAACATACATATATATATTTTCATATAACACTTGAGTAAGAATATTACTTACCTTGTAACCGAAATAACAATCTCACCTTTGCATAATTTGGCACTCTTAATTCATTTCATAAATCCGTTAACACCAATTGAATCTTAGAGTAGTAATTCACTAGTTCGAACCTGCTTAATGTTACCTTGGATTTCATACACCGGCACTAAGCCTGCTGAACTCAAAGTCCGTAGTCCAAAACACTGGCATTTAGCCTGCTAGGCAATAAGCCTGAATGTGTCACCGGCACGAGGCCTGCTAGGCACAAAGCCTGATACTGATCACCGGCACGAGGCCTGCTAGGCTCGAAGCCCGAATATCAATATAGTTATTCTTGCATTTCACATTTCACAGTCACATATCAAACCAAAAGCACTTATTCACATCACATTAAATACAATTACAATCAATCCAATTTATCATCATCACATTCGGCCAACTCATGGTTTTACATTATAAATATACTAATTTTATCATTCATTATATTTGTAAATAATCTTTTAACATAAGTTCGCTTAAGAACTTACCTCGATTAACAAAGGACGACTTAAACCGGCTATTCCGCAACTTTCGTCTTTCCCCGATTCAAATCCGATTTTCTTTGTTCTTGATCTAATCATATCAAAAATAATCTCATTCAAGTACATTTCATTTCAATTTAGTCCCAAAACACATAAATGGGAAAATTACCATTTTACCCCTAATGTTTCACATTTTTACAATTTAGTCCTATTTGCATAAAACACAAAATACACATAATTTGCACATAATGCTTTAGGGCCGAATCTTCTAAACATTCATACCAAGGCATACATTTCATTTATTTTGCAAATAAGCCCCTCTAAAATTTTATTTTTACAAATTAGCCCTAATTACTCAATTTCATCAAAACTTTCAATACAAAACATGCTAATCTTTTTCATATCTTTAATTTAAAATCATCAAACACCAAAAATCATATGAACACTACAATGGCCGAATATCAAGCATGCTTATTTTTAAAAATTATAGCATGGGTTAGCTACGGTTCGAAGCAACGATCTCAAAAACGTAGAAATTAACAAAAACCGAGCTAGTTACATACCTTAATTTTGCAAAATAAATGCCGAAATATGCTTGGCTATTCTCTTTTTCTTTCTTACATGCAATTTGGTCAAAGAAGATGAACAAAGCATGCTTATTTTATGTTTTAATTAGTATATATATTATGTATTTGTTTAATATCTAAATTAACCTTACTTCATAAAATAAACTAACTTATAAAACAAGGGCATTTTTGTCCTATACCATCCAATACCACTAATAATAGGCTATTTTCCCTTTTAGTACCTCACATTAAGAAGCCACTAACACATTAGCACTTTTCACTATAGTATGCCATTTTTCTACTTTACGCGATTTAATCCTTTTTAGTAAATTAAACACTCAAACGATAAAAATTTTCTACGAAACTCTCTCACATATTAATACACACATAATAAACACGGAATATAATATTTAAAAATTTTACAGACTCGGATTCGTGGTCCCGAAACCACCGTTCCGATTAGGGTCAAATTTGGACTGTTACAACTCTCCCCCTTAGGGATTTTCGTCCCCGAAAATCTTACCGTTAAACAAGGTTCGATATTGTTGCCTCATTGAATCCTCAGGCTCCCAAGTAGCCTCTTCAACTCCGTGTCGATTCCATAATACTTTCACTAATGGAATTCATTTATTTCTCAATTCTTTCATTTCCCGAGCTAGGATAAGAATTGGTTCTTCTTCGTACGTCATATCGGATCGGATCTCAACCTCCGACGGACTGATTACATGTGATGGATCTGATATGTACTTACATAGCATTGAAACGTGAAATACTTCATGTATCTTTTCTAATTCCGCGGGCAACTCCAATCTATAAGCAACAGGTCCAATTCGTTCGATAATTTTTACGGTCCGATGAATCTCAGACTCAGTCTGCCTTTCCGTCCAAAACGGAGTACTTTCTTCCACGGGGACACTTTCAAAAACACTCGATCTCCGACTTGATATTCAACATCTTTACATTTTAAATCGGCGTAAGACTTCTGTTGATCCGAGGCGGCTTTCAAACTATCTTTGATTGTGACCACTTTTTGCTCTGTTTCTTTAACCAGATCAATCCCGTGTATCTTATTTTCACTAAGCTCTATCAAGTACAACGGTGTACGGCACTTGCGACCATATAGAGCTTCGTAAGGTGCCATTTTAATACTTGATTGAAAACTGTTATTATAAGCAAATTCAATCAAAGGTAAGTAACTTTCCCACGTCCCTTCAAACTCGAGGACGCAACATCTCAACATGTCCTCAAGTATCTGAACAGTTCGCTCAGACTGACCGTCTGTGTGCGGATGGAAGGCTGTGCTAAAGTGAAGTTTAGTACCTAAAGCATCTTGCAGTTTCTTCCAAAACCGCGATGTGAACCTCGGATCTCTATCTGAAACAATAGAACTCGACACACCATGCAATCTCACAACCTGTGATACATACAACTCAGCAAGTTTATCAAGCGAATAGTCTGTACGAACTGGCACAAAATGAGCTGATTTGGTCAGTCTATCCACTATAACCCAAACTGCATCTTTCTTGCTCGGTGTCGCAGGCAATCCGGATACAAAATCCATAGTGATTCTATCCCATTTCCATTCAGGTATCATGATCGGCTGAAGTAACCCTGAAGGCACTTGATGTTCTGCTTTTACTTGCTGACAAACTAAGCACTTCGAGACAAATTCAGATATATCCCGTTTCATGCCAGGCCACCAATAAAACTGTTTCAAATCATTGTACATTTTTGTGCTACCCGGATGTATTGATAATCGACTATCATGAGCCTCGCTTAAAATCATCTGAATCAAGTCCACATTCTTTGGAACACATAACCGCCCTTTGAAGTTTAAACAATCATTTGAATCAATTTGGAACTCTGACTCTGCATCATTTTCACGCTGAGCTCGTTTAGCCATTAAATCTTTATCAATTCTTTGTGCATCCCAAATTTGTTGAATAAACATCGGTCTCGCTTTAAGCTCGACTAATATCGAACCATCACCAGACATAGCCATATGTGCGTTCAACGCACGAGGAGCAAACAATGATTTTCGACTTAATGCATCTGCGACAACGTTAGCTTTCCCGGGATGGTAATCAATCACTAATTCATAGTCTTTCAGCAACTCTAACCATCGGCGTTGTCTCAAGTTCAAATCTTTCTGAGTCATTAAGTACTTCAGGCTTTTGTGATCTGAGTAAACATGACATCTTTTGCCGAACAAGTAATGACGCCATATTTTCAAAGCAAAAACAATAGCTGCAAGTTCCAAATCATGAGTCAAATAGTTTCTTTCATGAGGCTTCAATTGTCTCGAAGCATGGGCTATGACTTTGCCTTCCTGCATCAAAACACAACCCAACCCATTCAATGAAGCATCACTGAAAACAATAAATTCTTTACCCGATTCAGGCTGGGCTAACACTGGAGCTTCAGTTAAAAGGGCTTTCAACTGATCGAAACTTTTCTGACACTTTTCTGACCACTCAAACTTGGTATCTTTCTGAAGTAGCTTTGTCAAAGGTGTAGCTATCACAGAAAAACCTTTGACGAATCGTCTGTAGTATCCCGCAAGTCCCAGAAAACTTCGAATCTCTGAAACATTCTTTGGTGGCTTCCAATCAAGTATAGCTGATATTTTGTTCGGATCGACTCGAATACCCGATGCTGAAACAACATGACCCAAAAAGCTGACTTCCTTCGTCCAGAACTCACACTTACTGAACTTTGCATACAATTGCTGATCTCGCAAAGTTTGTAGCACTAATCTCAATTGCTCAGCATGTTCGGTTTCATCTTTAGAGTAGATCAATATATCATCAATAAACACTACTACAAATCGGCCCAGATATTGTCTGAAAATTCGATTCATCAAATCCATAAAGATAGCAGGTGCATTAGTAAGTCCAAAAGGCATAACCAGAAACTCAAAGTGGTCGTACCTCGTCCGGAATGCAGTCTTTGGCACATCAGAATCTCTAACTCGCAACTGATATTAACCCGATCTCAAATCTATCTTTGAAAACACTGAAGCCCCTTTCAGCTGATCAAATAAATCATCAATCCGAGGTAACGGGTATTTATTCTTTATAGTTACCTTATTCAACTGTCGATAATCGATACACATTTGCATAGTTCTATCTTTCCTTTTCACAAACAGAACTGGCACACCCCAAGGAGAAAAACTCGGGCATGCAAAGCCCCTATCCGTCAACTCTTGCAACTGTGCTTTCAACTCTTTCAATTCAGTAGGTGCCATCCGATACGGAGCTATCGAAATTGGAGTCGTCCCCGGTACTAAGTCAATGCCAAACTCAATCTCTTAGATCGGTGGTAACCCCGGCAATTCATCAGGGAACACCCCAGGGTATTCACACACAACTGGTACAGACTCAATTTGCTTTTCAGACATCTTATTATCTAACACATAAGCCAGATATGCTTCGCACCCTTTTCTCACATAATTACGGGCTAACATCGTTGATATTATAGTAGGTAACCCATTTACATCACTGGATCCAACTCGGATGGTCTCACCGTTCTGACATCTCAAATCGATAATCTTTCTTTTGCAATTCACCACTACCTCAAGCAAAGTTAACCAATCCATCCCCAGAATTATGTCAAACTCATCGAAAGGCAACAACATTAAATCGGTCGGAAAGCAAGAGTCTCGAATCATCAATGGGCAACCTTTACACACTTTATCAACAAGTACACATCTACCCAAAGGGTTAGACACACGAATCACAAACTCAGTAGACTCAACAGGTAGAGTCATACTGGGTACCAAAGCTTCACACACATATGAAAGAGTCGAACCAGGATCAATCAATGCAATTACAGTAGTATCATAAAGTGTGAAAGTACCAGTAATAACATCTGGGGAAGAAGCATCCTCTCTAACACGCATAGCATAAGCTTTAGCTGGTGCTTGAGCATCTGATCGTACTGTAGTGTTCTTCGTTCCTTTCTGACTGCCACCTACATTCCCTGAATGTCTGGGTGGTCTGCCTCGTGCTGTCGTGTTGCTCGGTTTAGTATTCTGAATCATATTCTGTTCGGCTAACAACGGACACTCCCGAATAAAATGGTCTGACGATCCATTTTTAAAACAGGCCCGATCGCGGAATATACAGCTCCCAGAATGCCATTTCCCACAATGCTTGCACTCAGCCCGTTCCTGCTGTACATTGCCAACACTAGCCATTGAAGTGGCTCGAGAACTCATAGGGGGTCGATCTCGTCTAGACAGATCCGAAGTAGCTTTATGTCGGCTGTAATCATCTCTAAACTTCTTAGGCGCTGAATGGAAAGTCTTATTTGATGATCTCTTACGAGTTTCTCTAGCTTCTATTTCAGCCTTTCTTTTCTCTTTCCCGAGTTCTTCAGCTTTGCAAGCTCGCTCTACTAGAACCACAAACTCTTTGATCTCTAGGATACCCACAAGTAATTTTATACCTTCATTCAGGCCGTCTTCAAATCTTTTACACATGATGGCTTCAGTTGATACACACTCTCAAGCATATCGGCACAATCTGACAAACTTTCGTTCGTATTCAGTTACAGTTGTACGGCCCTGTTTTAATTCTAGAAATTCTTTACGCTTTTGATCGATAAATCTCTGACTGACATATTTCTTACGGAACTCCTTTTGGAAGAATTCCCAAGTCACTTTTTCTTTTGGAACTACTGATACTAGTGTATTCCACCAGTGATATGCAGTGTCCCGAAGTAACGATATAGCACATTTCAAGCATTCGTCGGGAGTACAAGATAATTCATCAAGTACCCGAATAATGTTATCAAGCCACATCTCAGCTCTCTCTACGTCATCATCATCATTAGCTTTAAATTCTTCAGCCCCATATTTTCTAATTTTATCAACAGGAGGCCTGCTAGATCTCATCGGATCTATCATCGGAGGTGCTAAGGGTACCAGAGTTGAATTATTCGGGGTTGGAGGTTGTTGTACAGCCGGGTTATTCTGAACAAATTAGGTAAACCATTCATTCATCATCTGGTAGAAGGCTTGTTTAGCCTCCCCCTCATGGCCACCCGAGCCTGGCCTAGAGTCTATCGGCGCCGATCCGTGTGCGCGATCAGGCGCGGCACTCTCAACATCATCTGCTACGGCTCTATCCGGATCGGAATACATTTACTATATAAAACACAGTTTAAAATGTCAGAAGTCACCACATGATCAAATGTATAAAGAAAGGCATGTATAACTAGACTCACACGTGTTACGGTAGTCCTAGAATCAACTAAACCGTAAGCTCTGATACCAATAAAATGTAACACCCATATCCCACATCCGTCACCGGATTAGGGTTACGAGATATTACAAACTAAATTCAAGTCCAATCATGCATTCTACTAAATTCAATATACGGAAAGAAATCTTTACTAAAGTTATAATATTACAAAGTTTTGGGCTTAGTCGTTAACGTAGCCCCATCTATGATCATCTCTATTCAAACACTTCATAATCATATGCACAACAACCTAACCGCTTTTAATACCTCATATACCATCGTTTAATTACCCGTTAAAAAGGTACTCCATACATTCGGCCAACAATGTAACCAACACATCATGATAATTACGAGACATCATTACTTTACCTAGTCATGCTTAACTTATAGTGTTTTTACCATCTCCAACTCATCAAAAATTTAAGCCACAAATGATCGTATCAATATATACATATATGCGCATGGCCTATACCTATTAAAAGAAAAATTACATCTTTGGTTCTTTAAACAATATTCATGCAAAAATCAGTCTTCTTAAGATCATACCAAAACATTCGTAAGACTTATGTTCATAACATACTTAACAAAAGACATCATGTATATATAGTGCATGGATATTAATAAGAAACTAACCTTAACCGAATATACAAACATGCTTTATATTAGCTTGAATCCAAACCTAATTTTCTTTACTAAAACAAGCATAAAGCAAAAGCATATTAAACTAATACTACTAATTTAACTTATCCAATATACCACCATTCATGTATTCATATTCACATAAAATATACTAATACTTGTGTAACAACCAAGTTTTCATATTCATGAATTCGTTATAACCAAGCAAATCATAATTAAACATAAAACATTGGAAACTCAAGTTATTAAAAAAAAATTTGCCATAATCACATGACTTTACTATAGGTACATAACCAAAGTTCCTAACTTAAACATTGGCATTAACCGTACTATACATATGGACACACAAAGGCCATTCGATTTTCTTTCAAACATGAACAAAAACCATAAACAAAATCATGCAAGCCATTATCATAAAGAACGATAATTTACCCAAAGGAACTAAGCCTTTTTCGCAAGGCTATATTTATACACTAAATTAAGTACCATTTCTTACATCAAAACCTAGCTTATACATGCCTTTCGAATCAAAGCTAGAGTATGAGTACCAAAAGAGATGATCGTGTGAGTGACTGTCTTGACGATTCCATTGAGCTCGTAGACTAACCAGAATCTATAAAACAGAGGAGACATAACATACAAGTAAGCATTCTAGCTCAATAAGTCTTAAGCAAAACATAATCACATACAATTAATTAAGACACTCATCTCATAACATTACATAATTATAGCTTAATCCATAATATACATTAGAACTGAAAGCATATATATATATATATATATACACAACATTCACATTTCCAATACCAACTTGTACACATCTATGTGCTTTTACAAATACTTTCGACTACTTACATTTGTATAAAACCAAATTTGCTTATAGCACAATCTAATAGAATTTTCTTTCGGCTATCACTTGCATGTCAAATTACTCTCATCATTTCATTGTTCGAAAACATTATAAACATACATATATATATTTTCATATAACACTTGAGTAAGAATATTACTTACCTTGTAACTGAAATAACAATCTCACCTTTGCATAATTTGGCACTCTTAATTCATTTCATAAATCCGTTAACACCAATTAAATCTTAGAGTAGTAATTCACTAGTTCGAACCTGCTAAATGTTACCTTGGATTTCATACACCGGCACTAAGCCTGCTGAACACAAAGTCCGTAGTCCAAAACACCGGCATTTAGCCTGCTAGGCAATAAGCCTGAATGTGTCACCAGCACTAGGCCTGCTAGGCATAAAGCCCGATTATGTCACCGGCACGAGGCCTGCTAGGCACAAAGCCTGATACTGATCACTGGCACGAGGCCTGCTAGGCTCGAAGCTCGAATATCAATATAGTTATTCTTGCATTTCACATTTCACAGTCATATATCAAACCAAAAGCACTTATTCACATCACATTAAATACAATTACAATCAATCCAATTTATCATCATCACATTCGGCCAACTCATGGTTTTACATTATAAATATACTAATTTTATCATTCATTAGATTTGTAAATAATCTTTTAACATAAGTTCGCTTAAGAACTTACCTCGATTAACAAAGGACGACTTAAACCGGCTATTCCGCAACTTTCGTCTTTCCCCGATTCAAATCCGATTTTCTTTGTTCTTGATCTAATCATATCAAAAATAATCTCATTCAAGTACATTTCATTTCAATTTAGTCCCAAAACACATTAATGGGAAAATTACCATTTTACCCCTAATGTTTCACATTTTTACAATTTAGTCCTATTTGCATAAAACACAAAATACACATAATTTGCACATAATGCTTTAGGGCCGAATCTTCTAAACATTCATACCAAGGCATACATTTCATTTATTTTGCAAATAAGCCCCTCTAAAATTTTATTTTTACAAATTAGCCCTAATTACTCAATTTCATCAAAACTTTCAGTACAAAACATGCTAATCTTTTTCATATCTTTAATTTAAAGTCATCAAACACCAAAAATCATATGAACACTACAATGGCCGAATATCAAGCATGCTTATTTTTAAAAATTATAACATGGGTTAGTTACGGTTCGAAGCAACGATCTCAAAAACGTAGAAATTAACAAAAATCGAGCTAGTTACATACCTTAATTTTGCAAAATAAATGCCGAAATATGCTTGGCTATTCTCTTTTTCTTTCTTACATGCAATTCGGTCAAGGAAGATGAACAAAACATGCTTATTTTATGTTTTAATTAGTATATATATTATGTATTTGTTTAATATCTAAATTAACCTTACTTTATAAAATAAACTAACTTATAAAACAAGGGCATTTTTGTCCTATACCGTCCACTACCACTAATAATGGGCTATTTTCCCTTTTAGTACCTCACATTAAGAAGCCACTAACACATTAGCACTTTTCACTATAGTATGCCATTTTTCTACTTTACGCGATTTAATCCTTTTTATTAAATTAAACACTCAAACGATAAAATTTTTCTACGAAACTCTCACACGTATTAATACACACATAATAAACACGGAATATAATATTTAAAAATTTCACAGACTCGGATTCGTGGTCCCGAAACCACCATTTTGATTAGGGTCAAATTCGGACTGTTACAATGACGATCCTCGACGGTTCCCGAGCCTTCAGTAGCTTTGACACAAAATAAGCTTTCAAAAGCTTAGTAAGCCATATACAAATAAACTTAACACAAAATGCACATAGACACATTAATACAATAACATTAATGTTTCTCATTTACAAATTTATCACATATCCTTTGGCTCATTTGTTTAGCCATTACTTACCCACATTCCATAGCTCATAGTATCACTTCACTCATATCTCATTCAAGCTTGTATCACATATTATATTATCAAATCTATACACATATTCACTTTAGTATGCTCATTTGAACACTTACCTTTCCAACATACACGAACCATTTATACATTTCACATAGACATTTATTTCTCAAACTTGCCCATTGAACCGTTCAGAACTAAATAGGATTCTCAGAGTACTCGGAATAATCGTACAATGCCAGCGTCCCAGACGTGGTCTTACATGTACTCCAATATCGATGCCACTATCCCAGACAGGGTCTTACACGAATCAATACGATGCCAATGTTCTAAACATGGTCTTACACGTAAATCTCATATCGATGCCAACATCCCAGAGTGGTCCTACATGATATCACATATCGGAAACCTATGTCATGACATATGTAATCATATCTATTCCTAGGTTCGTACGGGACTTCTCAAACTTTGTTATACCATCGATTCTTCTTCGGATTTCATGTACTCATCATCTCTTATACATTCATCATGATAAATTTTCATATGAACATTCAAATATCAATGTAAATACATTTATTTGTATATAGACTTACCTCGGATTTGATTAACGTACGGACTCGACTATTCGAACACTGTCGACTTTTTGTTATCTAAGTCCGTTTTTCTTCTA
Source organism: Gossypium australe (assembly GCA_005393395.2). Classification (NCBI taxonomy): domain Eukaryota; kingdom Viridiplantae; phylum Streptophyta; class Magnoliopsida; order Malvales; family Malvaceae; genus Gossypium; species Gossypium australe. The sequence continues at coordinate 92,949,246 of CM016626.1, read as the reverse complement.
TTCTTGATCTATACATATTCAAATTTAATCCATTTATTCACCAAATTAGCCCTTACATTTTTACATTTTGACATTTTAGTCTTTATTTCACAAAATCACAAAATACACAAAATCTTAATACACCCATGGTTAGCCGAATTCTCTATAAGTCCCCAGCAACCCATATTTTTCATTTATTTCACAATTTAGTCCCTCAATATTATTTTCACAATTAAGTCCAAATTACTCAAAATCACCAAAACTCCAAAGACAAAACATGTTAATCTAACACATATATTTCATATTTCATCATCAAACATCATAAAGCCCATGAATTCATCCATGGCACATTTCAAATTCATCATCAATTCACAAAATTGAAGCATGGGTTTTGAAGTATACAAAGCAACGATTACAAAAACGTAGAAATTATCAAAAACCGAAGCGAAACATACCTTGAATCAAAGAACATCCATGGACGGATGTTTGAAAGCTTAAAACCTATTCCTTTTTCTTATTTTCTGTGGTGGAAGGATGAACATTCCACTAGCCATTTTCATTTGTTTTATTTATTGCTAGTTAATAGAATATTTACTAATTTAACCTTCAAATAAACATATAAAACATATATAAATTCAAAGTTATTAATGTATATCAACCATGTTAATGGTTTAATTACAACATAAGGCCACCAACTTTATAAACACATGACACTTAGGTGCTTTTAACTTATAGCATGCAAATTTTGCATCTTTCACAATTATGTCCTTATGTCAAATTAAGCACACAAACAGACAAATAAATTCACGAAACTTCCACATAGAAAATAATATTAAAATATTTTTTGACTGGGATTTGAGGTCCCGAAACCACTATTACGACTAGAGTCTAAATCGAATTGTTACACATTACGAGAGCCAGTGTAAGACCATGTCTGAAACATGGCATCGGCATTGAGACGAGAGCTAGTGTAAGACCATGTCGAGGACATGGCATCGACATCAAATAGTGATTCCGTGTAAGACCACGTTTGGGACCTGGCTTCAGTATGAAATCGTGTAAGACCATGTCTGGGACATGGCATCAACATACAATCTCGTGTAATACCATATCTGGGATATGGTGTCGACATCGATATGAGATAAGACCATGTCTGGGATATGGCGTGGACAACGATATGAGATCCCGTATAAGACCATATCTAAGATATGACATCGACATCGACATGTGATCCCATGTAAGACCATATTTGGGATATGGCATTTGCATCTTACTACGTGTATGGCAATGTCCGAGTACCCTTCGATATTCCAAGTGGTTCAACGGGGTAAAGAATTAAAGTTTATGTTAAAGATGGAATATGACTAAAGTGTAAATGAATGTGATTATGTGACGATTAAGTGTAATTATATGTATGTATACACTCGTGAGCAATGTGCTCGGTATGTGATCAGATTTTGGTAAAAATGTAAACGAGTAAGTTATACCTATTAGAATGACCTTATGATTATAAGTCCATGCTTATGATGTATGAATATGTGGTAAATGTGATTGATGATCATGTGTGAGGCTTTTAGGCCAAATTAAATTGAGAAATGATATCTTTAAGTCTTTGTTGTTGATGAATAGGTTAAATTGGCCAATGAATGGCTTGTAAATATTTGATAATGACTAGTTATTGGAATGGCTAACCACGGATATACTTTGGTGTTATATGTGTGTAAATGAAAAATTAATATAAAGGAAACATGAAAGAGTAAAATTAGCAATAAAACAGTTTGGACAGCAGTAATTGTATCAATTTGAAAAATCACCAAAAATTGTAGAAATTTAATTATAGATTGAATGAGATATAAAATTAAAGCTTATTGAGTCTATTTCTAAATAAAAGAAACAACATAAGCAAAAGAATTTCATATGGTGAGATATTTGGATTTTAGTGAGACAGAGATAGAATGATTTCGGAATCCCTTATTCCGACTTGGGAAGTTTATTAAAAATTGTACAAAAATAATCATGTGATAAAATTTATATGCTTGAATTTCTCAATGAGCCTATTTTCAAGAGAAACAAATGAAAACATCATTCGAGTTCTATAAAATGAGATAGTTATTTTTTAGTGAAATGGGATCAGAATTGTCAGACAACGAAATAGGGGAGACTTTAAAGAAAAAACTGTACTGATTGGCTGAACCAAAAATTTTGGAAATTTTATGGTAAGAAGATATGTGAGTTTAGTTTCAAGGAAAATTAGCAGATCTTAATTTGGAGTTCTGAAGTTCCAGATAAAAATAATTTAGTGACTGTCACTCGAGTAAACAGCTCAAGATGAACATAAATGAATTGTGAAATTTTATGCAATAATGATGGTATTATCTTGAGAGCTTACAATAAGTAAACATTTTACAATGAACTGTGCCTCACACGGCTCCAGACATGCCCGTGTCCCAGGTCGTGTGAAAACAAGGCATACATTCTGACTTGGGTCACACGGCTGAACACACGCCCATGTGTTAAGCCTGTGTGTCATTCGAAATGGCCACACACGCCCGTGTGCTAGGCCGTGTGTTAGGCCATGCCAATCCTATAGGGTATACTGACTTATGCAGCACGGCCAAGTCACACGCCCGTGTGCTAGGCTGTGTGCCATATAGGAGGTATAGTCACTTGTGCCGCGTGTGACCGACCGTGTGGAACATACTGACTTCAATTTAATTACAACACCAGGGGACACACGCTCGTGTCTCTACCCGTATGGACAAGAATAGGCCATTTGCAAGACCAATTTTGCCACCCTTTCTCATGCTCACCTAAAGAACCAAAATAATACCATTTCAACATATTTACAAGCAACCAAAACATGTTATTTCATATACAAATCATGCCATTTAAAATCCATCCATTTCACTACTCAAGTCATAATCCAAAACATAATAAAACAATTTGCCATTACCGACAATTTCACCTATCTTCTCTAAGCATTTTTCTAATCATCTTATCAACTAATTCATGTCATAAAACATACCAAATCATCATCTTAAAATCAAGCCACAACATACCATTTCATCTTCAACCATACCAAACATGCCAAAACACAATGCCATATATACATCACATATCACTTACCAAATTCATAAATTAAGCCAACTCAAATGGCCAAATACACACCCACATTTACATCATTTATGAGCCAAATCTCATGGATAATATCATATCTCAATACATGACATCTTAACACTAGCCTATACATGTCATATACCATATTTACATAGCATCAAAATTACCAACAAGTGCTCCATAGTGTGATGATGTTCGTGATGATCCCCGAGTCTGATCTAGTTTCTATTATCTATAAAACAGGGAAAGAACATACAAAGTAAGCTTTAAAAGCTTAGTAATCCATATACAAATAAAATTACCACATGAATCAACATAATTTTCATTAGTATGCAAATCATGAATAAGCATATAAAAGCTCACAAACCATTCCCAATGAACACATATTCAATATCATAAGTGAATTCATCAATACTTCCCTTTTTAATACTTGTATGAATCTTGTATTTACCTGAGTCACTTAACTCATTCATACATTCATTCTCGACTTGACTTTGCTCGTTGAACCATTTGGAATCGTTAAGGATACTTAGAAATCACATATAACTCGTACAATGCCATATCCCGGATATGGTCTTACATGTTATCACATATCGATGCCACTGTCCCAGAAAGAGTCTTATACGAAATCATAAAATGATGCCAATGTCCAAGACATGGTCTTACACGTAATCACATCTTGATAATCCTAATGTCATGACATTCGCATCCTATACTATTATTAAGGTTCGTATAAGAATTTTAGATATTGTAACCCTATCGATTCTTGCTCGTATTTGATCATTCAACATTCATAACAGTCCAATGACAATTAAACATATATAATTCAATTTAAAGACATTTATTTGCATATGAACTTACCTCGTATTAGGGATAAACGGACTGGATCGACTATTCGATAACTTTTGAATTTCTCCGATCTAAATCTGATTTCTTTCGTTCTTGATCTATATACATTCAAAATTAACTCATTTATTCATCAAATCACTCAATTCAGTCCACAAACACATATTTGGGCCTTTTACACTTTAGCCCCTAAAGTTCCATATTTTTACAATTTAGTCCCTATTTCATAAATACACAAAATTTACACAATTTAATTCAAATACATGCTAGCCGAATTTTCCTATTGTACATATCAGCTCATATTTATCATTTATTCACACAATTAACCCCTCAATTTACACATTTCACAATATAATCCCTATTTGACATTTTTGTCAAAAATCACTTTACAAAATATTAAAATCTATCATCAAGTTTTCATATTTTATCATCAAACATCCAAAAGCTCAAATAATCATCAATGGCACTTCAAAAACTCATGAACAAATTCAAAAACTAAGGCACTGGCTGGCTAGTACTAGATGCAACGATCACAAAAACACAAAAATCATCAAAAACCGAGCTAAAACGGACTTACATGCTTGAACTAAAATGGTCGAACCTTCAAAGCTTCCAAAACCCTTATTTTCTTTCTTATTTCTGTTGAAGAAGATGACAATTAAGCATAAAATTGTTTTTATTTTATTTAATATAACTTAATTCACTAGTTACCATTTTATCCTTTAATTAAAACATTATAAATTACATAATTCAAGGCCATTTATGTCCATCTCCACTATCAATGGTTTAATAACATTATAAGGACCTCCACATTTAGATTTCATAGCTAAATAGTGCCTTTAACAAATAGAATGCAACTTTTGCATTTTACGCGATTTAGTCCTTTTATCAAATTTAGAATTTAATCACTAAAATTAACTCACGAAAATTTCACACGTTCATGCTTTCATGCTCTAAACACATAAAATAATTTTAAAATAATTTTCTAACCTCGAATTTTGTGGTTCCAAAGCCACTGTTCCGATTTAGCTAAAACCGGGCTGTTACAACTCTCCCCCTTAGGGATTTTCGTCCCCGAAAATCTTACTGGTGAATAGGTTCGGGAATTGATTTCTCATAGCATCCTCGGGTTCCCACGTAGCTTCTTCAACTCTGTGTCGATGCCATAATACTTTCACTAATGCAATTTTCTTATTTCTCAATTCTTTGATCTCACGAGCTAAAATTCAAATTGGCTCTTTAGCATATGACATATCAAACTGAATTTCAACCTCAGTTGGGGAAATGACCTGTGAAGGGTCGGATCGATATCGTTGAAGCATCGACACATGAAACACATTATGTATTTTCTCTAACCCAGATGGTAGAGATAATCGATAAGCAACTGGCCTGATTCGCTCGATAATCTCGTAAGGTTCGATATATCACAGCCTCAATTTCCCTTTTCGACCAAACCGCAATATCTTTTTCCACAGCGACACTTTCAAGAATACTTTATTCTCGATCTGAAACTCAACATCTTTCCATTTCAAATCTGCTTAAGATTTCTGTCGATCTGATGTTGCTTTCAAACTATCACGTATTACTTTCACTTTTCTTCAGTCTTTCTGATCAGATCAATTTCATGAATCCTATTTTCACTGAGCTCGCTCCAATACAACGGTGTTCGACATTTACGACTGTATAGAGCTTCGTACGATGTCATTTTAATACTCGATTAAAAGCTATTATTATAAGCAAACTCAATCAGCGGTAGATATTTCTCCCAACTACATTCAAACTCAAGAATACAACAACGCAACATATGCTCAAGAATCTAAATAACTCGTTCAGATTGACCATCTGTTTACGGGTGAAAGGCAGTACTAAAATGCAAATTTGTACCTAAAGCTTCTTGCAATTTCTTCCAAAATCGCGATGTGAACCTCGAATCTCTATCCGAAATAATGGAAATAGGTACCCCGTGCAATCTCACAACCTCGAAGATATGTAACTCAGCTAACATATCAAGAGAGAAATTTGTACGTACAGGAATGAAATGAGCTGATTTCATCAATCGGTCTACAACAACCCAGATTGCATCTTTTTTTCTTGGAGATAGGGGTAAACCCGATACAAAATCCATAGTCACTCTATCCCATTTCCACTCGAGAATCATGATTGGTTGCAATAAACCCGATGGTACTTGATGCTCAGCTTTGACTTGGTGATAGAGTAAACATTTTCAAAACAAACTGTAACACCCCAAACCCGGCCTAGACGTTGCGACCGGATCTGGCATGTCACATGAAAGGAATGTATAAAAACTATGCGTTCGTTAAAAAGTTCATATTCTTTATATTTGTTGTGAAAAATCGAGTTTAAGTAATTTTGAATAAGAAACAGTTTATTAACATTTTAGGAAAATCCCGAATTAAACATTCCACAATAATAAGCAGTAACCAAATTAAAAGCTAAAATCAAATCAAATACCATAGGCCTTATTACATAACAGAATCCCAATATAATAAGTTCAAACTAAGGTAATGTAGTTCACAAAAGAAATAGTAACGCATGGCCACCTCGAGTCTGCCTCGGCTCCAAGTCCTCAAACTAGGGATTACCTGAAACATTTAAAAAAAAGGGGGGTGAGTTTACGAAAACTCTGTGTGTACACCCTCATCAGTAAGAACATGCATCAAAACAATCCGGGCCGAAGCCCATTACAATAATGGCGGCAATTGGCCTTAGCCCAAAATAGCCTCGGTTGGGCCTTAACCCATATCATATGTCACATATCATATGTAAATCTGGGCCTAAGCCCATCTCAGTAATATAATCCTTATATGCAATGCATTAATGCCCATACCAGCCGAACACTCCGTCTCCTGTCCAACCGTGCACTCCTGTGGGGATTTAATATGCCCATCCATCCGAACACTCCTTATGTAACACCGGTTACGGCATTACCTTAACGGTGCAGCATAGCTGCTCGGTGGCTAAAAAGCCTTCGGTGGATCCACAGTCGTCAAGCGACCATGCGATCCTATTTGCACTTCCACTTTCAATATCATATCCCAAGCCCATGCAACATGTCATGACATAATAATTCGTGTATGCAGTATGACATGTATACAAATCATATATCAGATAACGTATGAAACGAATTACCATCATAATCAGAATAATAATATACAACATAATCAAGCTAATCAACCTCTAAGGGTATAACAGTAATTTTACCTACTAGGGGTATTTTCGTAATTTACCCACCAAGGGTATTTCGGTAATCTCGCACCTGCAATGGCCGTTCCATAGGCCCAATGTCGCCACGAGCTATTGGGCCTAAAACCCAATTTCAGCCCATTCAGCCCCACACGCTCGTGTGGCCCACCTAACACAAATCTAGCCACGTATATGAGATTCACCTACTCTAGTTCACTATATACTAACATTTTATTCAATTGGGCCCATGGGCCCATTGGACCCACTTCGGCCCATCGCGGCCCTAAGCATCCTCAACCCACAAGAATACTACCGATGGCCTCAACTATCGCGTCGAAGCCCCACACGTGCGCTCGCAAGCTCGTGTGGCTACTATTGCCGTGACCCACACTTCGGCAATTTACCGCTTTACCACTAGAGTAGAGAAGTACAAACCTGATAGGAATCTGGTGTTAAACCGCGCTGCGACCACTCCTGTGCCCAAACGCCCACCAAGGTATGTTAACTCTCCTCCTAGGGTGCTCTTTATATAGCTAGCTTTTCACATTCCTTCTTTGTATCTTTCCGATGTGGGATCCCTTCGTCAGTAGAGTTTAAATTCAACTGAAACTCTTGCCGTCCAATCCGCAAAATAAATACTCCCTTGCTTCTCATGAGATTTGAACCCAGGCTCCCTTGTAGCATAATCCACATCACTAACCACTAGGCCACAAGCTCCTCTTGTGTCTTAAACCATGCGCAACTAAATATAAATCTATAGCCAAATTCTAAGGTCCAAGTAAAAAGAAAACCAAAATGCAAAAGCCAAGACTTGAACCTTGGACCTCCTTCCTTCCTTGTGGCGTCACCTTCTTGTTCCTTATGTGGCGTCACTTTGCCACTACACCACACACTCCACTTGTGTCATTTTCTCCACATTTTATTCTTAAAGCCTACCTACCAACTCCCAGGGTTTTTCTCGCCTAAAACCAAAATTTCCCTAAAGCCAAAGTTTGATCCCGGGACTTCATAGAAGCCCTCTAACCTTCCAAAATCACTTATCTAAAAGGTCCAACTTGCATTGAAGCCTATCTCTTGTTCTCCAAAAATTTTAAACGCTACTACTCCTAAGGCCCATTGGGCCCAATCCTACTAGGCCCAATTTCGGGATGTTACAAATAATCTACCCTCCTTAAAGAAATTTCGTCCTCGAAATTTCCAACTAACTAACAGTCGTACATCCTAACTTACAACACTACGCCCACGCTGCGCACTCTAATTCTAATAACACTAATATACTTTTAACTAGAATTTAGAACTCCCTACACCTACTCAAAACACCGAACCATTAAAGCAGATAAATATTACATATGCAACCAATTCTATATTCGAATATCACATCCAAACCAAATATACAGAATAGATACCAGAAATACAGCATATAACAAAGCAAAGTATCAGGAAACTTACTGATTTGGTGCCGAAGACTCGGGTGCCATACTTCCAGTAAAGCATATATTTCTTAAACAATATTTCAAACCAATTTTTGGAAAACGTTGACACACCCATTCCACGGCCGAGTTTTGAAACCTAGGCTCTGATACCATAATTGTAACACCCCAAACCCGGCCTAGACGTTACGACCGGATCTGGCATGTCACATGAAAGGAATGTCTAAAAACTGTGCGTTCGTTAAAAAGTTCGTATTCTTTATATTTGTTGTGAAAAATCGAGTTTAAGTAATTTTGAATAAGAAACGGTTTATTAACATTTTAGGAAAATCCCGAATTAAACATTCCTCAATAATAAGCAGTAACCAAATTAAAAGCTAAAATCAAATCAAATACCATAGGCCTTATTACATAACAGAATCCCAATATAATAAGTTCAAAATAAGGTAATGTAGTTCACAGAAGAAATAGTAATGCATGGCCACCTCGAGTCCGCCTCGGCTCAAAGTCCTCAAACTAGGGATTACCTGAAACATTTAAAAAGAGGGGGTGAGTTTACGAAAACTCTATGTGTACACCCTCACCAGTAAGAACATGCATCAAAACAATCCGGGCCGAAGCCCATTACAATAACGTTGGCAATTGGCCTTAGCCCAAAATAGCCTCGGTTGGGCCTTAACCCATATCATATGTCACATATCATATATAAATCTGGGCCTAAGCCCATCTCAGTAATATAATCCTTATATGCAATGCATTAATGCCCATACCAGCCGAACACTCCGTCTTCTGTCCAACCGTGCACTCCTGTGGGGATTTAATCAGCCCACCCATCCGAACACTCCTTATGCAACACTGGGTGCGGCATTACCTTAACGTTGCAGCATAGCTGCTCGGTGGCTAAAAAGCCTTTGGTGGATCCACAGTCGTCAAGCGACCATGCAATCCTATTTGCACTTCCCCTTTCAATATCATATCCCAAGCCAATGCAACATGTCATGACATAATAATTCTTGTATGCAGTATGACATGTATGCAAATCATATATCAGATAACGTATGAAACGAATTACCATCATAATCAGAATAATAATAATCAACATAATCAAGCTAATCAACATCTAAGGGTATAACAGTAATTTTACCTACTAGGGGTATTTTCGGAATTTACCCACCAAGGGTATTTCGGTAATCTCGCACCTGCAATGGCCTTTCCATAGGCCCAATGTCACCACGAGCGACTCAACTACCATTCCCAGTCGTACCGGACTATTGGGCCAAAAACCCAATTTCAGCCCATTCAGGCCCACACGCTCGTATGGCCCACCTAACACAAATCTAGCCACGTATATGAGATTCACCTAGTCTAGTTCACTATATACTAACATTTTATTCAATTGGGCCCACGGACCCATTGGGTCCACTTTGGCCCATCGCGGCCCTAAACAGCCTCAACCCACAAGAATATTACTGATGGCCTCAACTATCGGGACGAAGCCCCACACGTGCGCTCGCACGCTCGTGTGGCTACTATTGCCGTGACCGACACTTCGGCAATTTGCCGCTCTACAACTAAAGTAGAAAAGTACACACCTGATAGGAATCTGGTGTTAAACCGCGCTGCGACCACTCCTGTGCCCAAACGCCCATCAAGGTATGTTAACTCTCCTCCTAGGATGCTCTCTATATAGCTAGCTTTTCACCTTCCTTCTTTGTATCTTTTCGATGTGGGATCCCTTCGTCAGTAGAGTTTAAATTCAACTGAAACTCTTGCCGTCCAATCCGCAAAATAAATACTCCCTTGCTTCTCATGAGATTTGAACCCAGGCTCCCTTGTAGCATAATCCACATCACTAACCACTAGGCCACAAGCTCCTCTTGTGTCTTAAACCATGCGCTACTAAATATAAATCTATAGCCAAATTCTAAGGTCCAAGTAAAAAGAAAACCAAAATGCAAAAGCCAAGACTTGAACCTTGGACCTCCTTCCTTCCTTGTGACGTCACCTCCTTGTTCCTTTTGTGGCGTGGCGTCACTTTGCCACTACACCACACACTCCACTTGTGTCATTTTCTCCACATTTTATTCTTAAAGCCTACCTACCAACTCCCAGGGTTTTTCTAGCCTAAAACCAAAATTTCCCTAAAGCCAAAGTTTGATCCCGGGACTTCATAGAAGCCCTCTAACCTTCCAAAATCACTTATCTAAAAGGTCCAACTTGCATTGAAGCCTATCTCTTGTTCTCCAAAAATTTTAAACGCTACTACTCCTAAGGCCCATTGGGCCCAATCCTACTAGGCCCAATTTCGGGATGTTACAAATAATCTACCCTCCTTAAAGAAATTTCGTCCTCGAAATTTCCAACTAACTAACAGTCGTACATCCTAACTTACAACACTACGCCCACGCTGCGCACTCTAATTCTAATAACACTAATATACTTTTAACTAGAATTTAGAACTCCCTACACCTACTCAAAACACCGAACCATTAAAGCAGATAAATATTACATATGCAACCAATTCTATATTCGAATATCACATCCAAACCAAATATACAGAATAGATACCAGAAATACAGCATATAACAAAGCAAAGTATCAGGAAACTTACTGATTTGGTGCCGAAGACTCGGGTGCCATACTTCCAGTAAAGCATATATTTCTTAAACAATATTTCAAACCAATTTTTGGAAAACGTTGACACACCCATTCCACGGCCGAGTTTTGAAACCTAGGCTCTGATACCATAATTGTAACACCCCAAACCCGGCCTAGACGTTACGACCGGATCTGGCATGTCACATGAAAGGAATGTCTAAAAACTGTGCGTTCGTTAAAAAGTTCGTATTCTTTATATTTGTTGTGAAAAATCGAGTTTAAGTAATTTTGAATAAGAAACGGTTTATTAACATTTTAGGAAAATCCCGAATTAAACATTCCTCAATAATAAGCAGTAACCAAATTAAAAGCTAAAATCAAATCAAATACCATAGGCCTTATTACATAACAGAATCCCAATATAATAAGTTCAAAATAAGGTAATGTAGTTCACAGAAGAAATAGTAATGCATGGCCACCTCGAGTCCGCCTCGGCTCAAAGTCCTCAAACTAGGGATTACCTGAAACATTTAAAAAGAGGGGGTGAGTTTACGAAAACTCTATGTGTACACCCTCACCAGTAAGAACATGCATCAAAACAATCCGGGCCGAAGCCCATTACAATAACGTTGGCAATTGGCCTTAGCCCAAAATAGCCTCGGTTGGGCCTTAACCCATATCATATGTCACATATCATATATAAATCTGGGCCTAAGCCCATCTCAGTAATATAATCCTTATATGCAATGCATTAATGCCCATACCAGCCGAACACTCCGTCTTCTGTCCAACCGTGCACTCCTGTGGGGATTTAATCAGCCCACCCATCCGAACACTCCTTATGCAACACTGGGTGCGGCATTACCTTAACGTTGCAGCATAGCTGCTCGGTGGCTAAAAAGCCTTTGGTGGATCCACAGTCGTCAAGCGACCATGCAATCCTATTTGCACTTCCCCTTTCAATATCATATCCCAAGCCAATGCAACATGTCATGACATAATAATTCTTGTATGCAGTATGACATGTATGCAAATCATATATCAGATAACGTATGAAACGAATTACCATCATAATCAGAATAATAATAATCAACATAATCAAGCTAATCAACATCTAAGGGTATAACAGTAATTTTACCTACTAGGGGTATTTTCGGAATTTACACACCAAGGGTATTTCGGTAATCTCGCACCTGCAATGGCCTTTCCATAGGCCCAATGTCACCACGAGCGACTCAACTACCATTCCCAGTCGTACCGGACTATTGGGCCAAAAACCCAATTTCAGCCCATTCAGGCCCACACGCTCGTATGGCCCACCTAACACAAATCTAGCCACGTATATGAGATTCACCTAGTCTAGTTCACTATATACTAACATTTTATTCAATTGGGCCCACGGACCCATTGGGTCCACTTTGGCCCATCGCGGCCCTAAACAGCCTCAACCCACAAGAATATTACTGATGGCCTCAACTATCGGGACGAAGCCCCACACGTGCGCTCGCACGCTCGTGTGGCTACTATTGCCGTGACCGACACTTCGGCAATTTGCCGCTCTACAACTAAAGTAGAAAAGTACACACCTGATAGGAATCTGGTGTTAAACCGCGCTGCGACCACTCCTGTGCCCAAACGCCCATCAAGGTATGTTAACTCTCCTCCTAGGATGCTCTCTATATAGCTAGCTTTTCACCTTCCTTCTTTGTATCTTTTCGATGTGGGATCCCTTCGTCAGTAGAGTTTAAATTCAACTGAAACTCTTGCCGTCCAATCCGCAAAATAAATACTCCCTTGCTTCTCATGAGATTTGAACCCAGGCTCCCTTGTAGCATAATCCACATCACTAACCACTAGGCCACAAGCTCCTCTTGTGTCTTAAACCATGCGCTACTAAATATAAATCTATAGCCAAATTCTAAGGTCCAAGTAAAAAGAAAACCAAAATGCAAAAGCCAAGACTTGAACCTTGGACCTCCTTCCTTCCTTGTGACGTCACCTCCTTGTTCCTTTTGTGGCGTGGCGTCACTTTGCCACTACACCACACACTCCACTTGTGTCATTTTCTCCACATTTTATTCTTAAAGCCTACCTACCAACTCCCAGGGTTTTTCTAGCCTAAAACCAAAATTTCCCTAAAGCCAAAGTTTGATCCCGGGACTTCATAGAAGCCCTCTAACCTTCCAAAATCACTTATCTAAAAGGTCCAACTTGTATTTAAGCCGATCTCTTGTTCTCCAAAAATTTTAAACGTTACTACTCCTAAGGCCCATTGGGCCCAATCCTACTAGGACCAATTTCGGGATGTTACACAAACTCAGAGATATCTCTTTTCATGACGTGCCATCAATATAACTGTTTCAAGTCATTATACATTTTCATGCTTCCTAGATGAACAGATAAACGACTACTATGTGCTTCATTCAAAATCATCTAAATCAACTCTAAATTTCTCGGAACACATATTTGGCCTCTGATTCTTAAACAATAATCGAAATCAACTTGAAACTCTAAATTAGGGTTCGAATCATAATGAACTTATTTTGCTAACATTTTATTATCGACTTTTTGAGCTTGGTAAATCTACTATAAAAATAATGTTCTCTCTTTCATCTCGTCCACAATTGAATCATCATTACACAAAGCTATTTGAGTGTTCATATCACGAAGAGTGAATAGGGATTTTCGGCTCAAAGCATCAGCAATGACATTTGCCTTTCCCGGATGATAATCAATCACTAACTCGTATTGTAACACCCCAAACCAGGTCAAAACACTACGACCGAATCCGGCATGTCACAGGGAAAGATCGTTTTTGATAGAACTAGTTGTTGACTCAAATTGTAAAGAAAAAGTTTTGTTTTACGAAAACCGAAGTTGGGTAGAATCAGTTGCTGTAACCGTTTCGAAATTTTGTTTTAAAGAAAAATCGAGTTAACTTGTTGATGTTATAAGTTCGCTATTTACCCGATGGTAAAGTTTTGGAAAAATCCCGAAAAATCCATTAAGGTTTGTGAAAACATTCATTTTATTGGTTCTTTTCCATTTTAATCATGCTTTAATGCCTAACACCAACTCAAAGGTATTTAACAAAATAAATAATCCCAAATAAAAATTTAGATGGCCTTCTTACAACCAAAAACCAAATTTAATGAAAATTAAATCCGAGATAATAATTTAAAACAAAACCTGAAATATCGTGCATGGCCAGCTCGAGTCCGTCCCGGCACCACATTCGCGATCTAAGAATCATCTGCAAAATGTAAGGAAGGGGTGAGTCATCGAGACTCAGTGTATAAATCCCCACCCCAAAGATATAAGCCTTACACAGTTTCATAAGTGAATATGTATATCATGCAACCCAAAACCTAACCATCCGAAACTCCTGTGTCTACCCCGTGTGATCAAAACCACTGGTAGTCAAAACCACTGGTGACTGAGGTCACAAATAATATAGGTGTGGTCAAAACCACTGGTGACCGGAGTCACGATGATATGTGTGGGGCCAACCCACATTGTAGTACCTAACCACTGATGATAATCCCGTATTGATATGTGGGGCCAACCCACTGTGGTACCAAACCACTGGGACGAGTCACAAAGATAGATATATGTGGTACCAAACCACTGGTGGTCAAAACCACTGAGACTTAGTCACAATACTATAATAAGCAGGGCCAACCCACTGTGTGGTCAAAACCACTGGTGACAGTCTAGAATCATACCTTCCCCCTCTTCTCATCACCCATTTTTTTATGAACATGCTTTTCATGGCTAAATAATCATGCTTAATATTCAGAAACAACATAACACGGCATATGCAACCATAACCGAGGCATTTAACGTTAGCCAAATTAGAATGGACTTACCCGGAGTCCTCGCTTATACCCACAAGGGTAATACATCGATTCCCACAGTTATTCCGGCTTTTGACAAATCATAAAGTAATAAAGTAATAACATATTAACCTACGAAGTGGGTAAGAGTTACACACATGATTACTCGTAATACGACGCTCTCTACGCCGACACTGTCGTTAACCGACACTACTGCTATCTGTCTACTGCTTTGCTCAGATGCCGGCCCACACCCAGGTGGCCAATCGCGAACTGCCGACACTGCCCTCTTATTGAACTTAGGGGCTGGATTAACCGATCCAACCCCTCCTATCGCTTGATTAGCCTTCGAGTCCATGAACACACCTTGGTCATTAACCAAATCAAAGCAACAAAATCCAAACTAAAAGATTAACCTAATACCTAAAGCGAACACCATTACCTAGATCGATAATCCCCGAAACGTTGGATTTGATCCACAAGTCAAGCGAATCCCGAATATCTCCACTGAAAAGCAACACCCCCTTCACCCCCTACATTCGGCCAAGCCCTCACATTAGGCCAATTAGCCATTCGGATTTGGCATGGAAATCTCGGAAAAGAAGATAATGATTCAAGAGAACATCACTAACCTTATCGCAAGAGATCCCTTTGACCCTTAAGAGAATTCGGCACAAGCCCAGAAGAGAAGAACTTCGGCAAAGGCTAAAACAAAAGGAAACTTGGATGAGAAAACCGAAAATAGAGATATAGATCTTCAATTGGATGATTGGAGTTTTCGACCACAAGAGCAACAGAGAAAGAAAGAAAAAAGATTAATAAAGTCTTACCAAAATTTAGATGGAGATTCGACTATGATGCAGTCCACTGGGAAAAAGAAGCACAAAGAATGATTCTGTGGTCTAACAAAATTCGGCTAAGAACAAAGAAGGTATGGCCTTCTGCTTTTAAGGAGATTGAGAAAAATACGAGAGTGTGACTAGGGTATTCGGCTATCACAGAATGTAGATGAAAAGACAAAGAATAATGAGTACTAGATGCGGCTATGACCAAGATGAGAAAAGAGGAGAAGGTTTAAGTATTTCGACACAAGAGATATTGAGAGAAGAAAAGAAGTCGAATGAGAGGAGAAGGAGCGTTGATTTCTGTTTTTAATCAAAAATGGAGAAATAGAGTAGAGGAAATTCAGCTTTGACCTTTGAGAGAAAGAAAATGAAGAATCGACACAAAAGAAATGGGAGAAAAGAGTTCTAAATGCCCCCTACTAACCGAATATACACAATTCACCAAAGCCAAAACCACATTCGGCCA
The DNA here is from genome assembly GCA_005393395.2 of Gossypium australe. Taxonomy (NCBI): domain Eukaryota; kingdom Viridiplantae; phylum Streptophyta; class Magnoliopsida; order Malvales; family Malvaceae; genus Gossypium; species Gossypium australe. The sequence goes on along the minus strand of CM016626.1, from coordinate 92,932,925 downwards.
CCTACCTCACTTAGCACTCAAAACCGAAAAAAAATGGAAGGAACCCACACCCAAGTTTCGGCACACCCCTAAACACCCAAGAACCGAATACTCCTCTTGCCCAAAACACTTTCAAAATTTCAGCTAAACACACCCCCTTCTCAATCCCTCTGTTTTCTCCTTGATTTTCTCCTGACCAACCATTCAAACGAGTTTGAATAGTTCAAACTCCAACATTTTCTCTCCTCCAACCATTTGAATCTGTTAACTTCTTCCATCCTCATCTCAGAGTCCATCCTGAGCACAACTCTCCCTTGTCCTGGCGTCAAAAAGAATGCCCAAAAGGGAGATTCCTCCAGCTCGAACCAAGGCACTCCCACTCTCCTGAGGCGTCACTTCCCTTGGCCTTATGTGGCGCCTCTTTGCTACCTTTCCAAGGCATTTCTTGTGTCAGAACTTGCTAACAACTATCATTAACACCTAACTCCTTCCGCTTCCCCCTTCCAAGTACCCAAAAATAAATTTTTCCTAAGGTTCTAGCCTACCCCAAAGCCCACATCTAGACCCTAAAACACCTTAGATTGGCACAACAACACCACTATCTACATGCAACAGATAAAATGCAAAGACCTCGATTTAAGGGTGTTACAGTTCTACCCCCTCAAAATAATTTCGGCCTCGAAATTACCTGGTCAAAAAAAGTTGAGGATATTGCTGCCGCATCACATCCTCTGGCTCCCACGTGGACTCTTCAGTTCCGTGATTTCGCCATAACACCTTCACTAAAGGAACTGACTTCCTACGCAAAACTTTGACATCCCAATCTAGAATCTGTACTGGTTCCTCCTCAAAAGACAAATCCGAACTCACCTCATTCTCCTCCACTGGCACAACATGTGATGGATCTGAACGATAGCGTCTAAGCATGGAAACATGGAATATGTCGTGGATCTGACTCAATTCTGCTGGCAACTCGAGCTGATAAGCTACTGGTACCACACGCTTCAACACCTTATACGGCCCGATGAACCTAGGGCTCAGCTTGCCCTTCCGGCCAAATGTCAACACCTTCTTCCACGTCGACACCTTTAGGAAAACTTTGTCACCCACTGCAAACTCTATATCCCTCCGCTTGAGGTCAGCATAAGATTTCTGTCTGTCCAAAGCCTCCTTCAGACGAGCCCGAATCAGCTTAACCTTATCTTCTGTTTCCGTAACCAACTCTGGATCCAACAACTAACGTTCACCCAACTCTGTCCAACACGTAGGAGTGCGACACTTTCGCCCATACAGTGCTTCATACGGTGCCATCTGGATACTTGCCTGATAACTGTTATTGTACGCGAACTCTGCCAACGGTAGAAATTCTTCCCAACTACCATTGAAATCCAAAACACAACCCCTCAGCATGTCTTCTAAAATTTGGATTACCCTCTCTGACTGCCCATCTGACTGGGGATGAAATGCCGTGCTGAAGTCCAACCTTGTACCCAATGCCTGATGCAATGCTTTCCAAAACCTTGATGTGAATCGAGGATCCCTATCTGAGATAATCGACACTGGTACCACATGCAGTCTCACGATTTCCGCTACATACAACTTAGCCAACCTTTAAAGTGAGTAATCAACCCAAACCGGTATGAAATGAGCCGACTTTGTCAAACGATCAACAATCACCCAAACTGAATCCTTCTTGCTAGGCGTGAGGGGTAGCCCACTGACAAAATCCATCGCAATCCTTTCCCACTTTCACTGTGGAATCTTAACCGGCTGCAACAGACCCGAAGGTAACTGATGTTCAGCTTTGACTTGCTGACATGTTAGACACTTACTTACAAATTCTGTTACCTCTCGCTTCAGACCCGGCCATCAAAATTGTTCCCTCAGATCCTGGTACATTTTACTACCACCAGGATGCATAGCGTATGGGCTGCTATGAGCTTCCTGAAGAATTCTATGCCTTAACTAAACATCTCTCGGCATACAAACTTTCCCTTGGAAACACAGCACACCCTCACTGCTCAAGCTATAACCCTCCAATCCACCATTCTGCACTTGCAAATATCGAGTACTTAAGTCTTCATCCACTAACTGTTTCTCCTTAACCTGATTTACCCACGTCGGCTTCACTTGCAATTCCGCTAACAGACTTCCGTCATCATACAAACTAAGATGGGCAAACATTGCTCTCAAGTCTGCTACCACCTTGCGGCTCAACGCGTCAGCCACTACATTAGCCTTACCCGGATGGTATTCAATCGAATAGTCATAGTCCTTTAACAACTCGATCCACCTTCGCTCCCTCAAATTCAACTCCTTCTGAGTCAAGAGATACTTCAAACTCTTGTGGTCCGTGTAGACTATAGACTTCTCCCCGTACAGGTAATGTCTCCAAATCTTCAAGGCGAAAACTACTGCAGCCAATTTCAAGTCATGCATCGGATAATTCACTTCGTGAGGTCTCAATTGACGAGAAGGATACGCAACTACTTTCCCTTCTTGCATCAGCACGCATCCTAACCCGGTATGCGACGCATCACAATAAACCGTAAACTTTTTCCCTGCTTCAGGATGAATCAAAACCGGAGCTTCTGTCAAAATCCTCTTTAACTTGTCAAAACTTTCTTGCTGTTTGTCGGACCATATGAACGGAACCCCTTTCCTCAGCAACTTGGTTAACGGCGCTGCAATCAAAGAAAACCCTTCAAAAAACCTTTTGTAATATCCCGCTAAACCCAGAAAACTCTGATTCTCGGCCACAGACTTAGGTGGTTTCCAATCTAATACCGCATCAATCTTTCGAGGATCTACCCTAATCCCCTTAGCTGACACCACATGACCTAAGAAGGTTACTTCTTTTAACCAGAACTCGCATTTACTAAACTTCGTAAACAGTTACTTTTCCCTTAGAATCTGCAAAACCACACGGAGATGCTCATCATGCTCTTCCTCAGACTTCGAGTACACTAGAATATCATCTATGAATACTACGACGAACCGATCCAAATACGGTTGAAAAACTCTATTCATCATATCCATGAATGCTGCTGGCGCGTTGGTCAACCCAAACGGCATTACCAAAAACTCGTAGTGACCATAACGAGTACGAAACACCTTCTTATGAATATCAGCTTCCTTCACCTTAAGTTGATGGTACCCCGACCTAAGATCTATCTTTGAGAAAATGGATGCTCCCTTAAGCTGGTCAAACAAGTCATCTATCCTCGGCAACGGATACCTATTCTTAATCGTCAACATTTCCAGCTGACGATAGTCTATACACATCCGCATTGTTCCGTCTTTCTTCTTAACAAAAAGTACAGGCGCTCCCCAAGGTGATACACTCGGCCGGATAAAACCTCGATCCAGCAACTCCTGAATCTGCGCTTTCAGCTCCACTAATTCCTTCGGCGCCATCCTATATAGGGCAATAGACACTGGCGCGGTTCCGGGTAGTAGATCTATTCCAAACTCAACTTCACGATCCGGAGGCAGACCCGAAAGCTCTTCTGGGAATACATCGGTAAATTCCTTCACCGTCCGGACATTCCCTACCGTTAATTCCTTGGCCTCCAATGCACAAACGTGAACCATGAACGCCTCACATCCCTTCCTCACCATTTTCTCGGCCTTCAAAGCTGATACTACACTGGATAGATAATTCCTTCTATTACCTATCATCACCACCTCTTCACCCTCAACAGTTCTCAATACCATGCGCTTAGCCGCACAGTCCAAACTTGCCCGATACTTCACTAGGCAGTCCATCCCTAAGATCAAATCGAACTCCCCGAATGGCAGTTCCATCAGATCAGCCAAAAACACTACCCCTTGGAGTTCTAGGGGTATATCCCTATACATTTTGTTTACTTCTACAGAGTGACCGAGAGGGCTAATTACAGTTATCTCCCTAGAAGAAATCTCATAAGCTAAGTCTATAGTTCCCACTATACTACTAGCAACATAGGAGTGCGTTGATCCAATATCTATCAAAGCAGTATAAGGCAATCCAAAAATTAAGAACGTACCGGTTATGACGTCCGGTGCGTCGCCCTCCTCTCGACGCCTCGCTGCATAGACCAACCCAGGCTATCTTGCATCAGTATTTCCAGCACCTCTGCCCGGTGCTCCATGATCTCGCCCATTACCATTACCACCCCTGACTGAACCTCGACCTCTCTGCTGTTGCTGTCCACCGCTTCTAAACTGAGCACGCCCTTGACCATCAGACTGAATCCTGGCTAACTTACACGGACAATCCCTGACTCGATGATTCATCGACCCACACTCAAAGCGCCCTCTGTTACCAGTCCAACACTCCCCTGCATGAGACTTCCCACATCGAGCACACCGTGGCGGCCATTGAGTAGCAGCAGGCCTTGCATTTTGACTCTGTCCACCAAACCTAACCCTTTTCTAAGAATTTCCAGCAGACCCTGATGGCCCAAAACTTCTCTTGTTTCTGTTCCTATCCCAGTTCTGCCTCGTGGACTCTTTCACCCCCTCGGTAATCTTGGCCTTCTCTACAAGAACGGAAAATTCCCTCTCCCACTGAGGAGCAATCAACAACCGTAGCTCATCTCTCAGCCCATCCTCAAACCTGACACAGCGCTCGTGCTCCGTAGCCACAATACCCCGAGCATAACGACTCAACCTTAAGAATTCTGCCTCGTACTCAGATACTGACTTATTCCCCTGAACCAGACTTAAAAACGCCCTACGCTGTGCATCAACATAGCCAGACCCAACATACTTCCTCTAATAAGCCGCCTTAAAGAAATCCCAAGTGATGTCATCGACTGTCGCACCATCCCTGACTGTGAGCCACCACTGGTAAGACTCATCCCGAAGAAGAGATACTATCCCTTTCAGTTTGTCCTCAGCTGTAAAGTCCAAATCGTCCATTATGCGCTCCGTCGCCTCCAACCAGTACTCCGCTGTGCTAGGAGCCACACCAGAAACACCCCAAAATACCTCTGCTCCATTGGCTCGGAGTTGTTCCGACACAGATTTCCGAGCCCCCGTACCTCCACCTGCTCTAGCTACTCTCTCCAAAACCTGCAACATCGCCTGTGACACCGCGTCGTCACCTCCCGTCTGATCCTGAAACTCAGCGCCCACAACTGGCGGCGGCGGTACCTCATTCTCTGACCCATGGCCAGACCCTACCGGTTCCGATACAGTCATCCTACCTCTACCACGCCCACGCGTATTACGCCCACGTCCTCGAGTGCTCATGTCTACCGTTCACGAATTAATCTGGCTTAAGAATTTTATGCACTAACTTTCTTCCACTGTTATTACAGCACAATTTTATGAATAACTTAGTGTAGGAGTTGTTCTCGCGAGTTCTCCTAGCCCTATAAGTTCAGTCTCTAAAGTGAATTCCTATTGCTAGCATCCATAACACAATTATTTAAACCATACAATCAACAGTTAGGGGGACTTACCGTTGCGGATTGGTGTCGAAGACTCAGGTGCCATGCTATTCAAAACATGCATTTTCCTTCAAAGTTATTCCGTAAACCCTTTATTGAAAACATTTTAGGCCTCGGGCCCACAGTCGAGCTTTTGAACCAGGCTCTGATACCACAATTGTAACACCCCAAACCTGGTCAAAACACTACGACCGAATCCAGCATGTCACAGGGAAAGATCGTTTTTGATAGAACCAGTTGTTGACTCAAATTGTAAAGAAAATGTTTTGTTTTACGGAAACCGAAGTTGGGTAGAATCAGTTGCTGTAACCGTTTCGAAATTTTGTTTTAAAGAAAAATCGAGTTAACTTGTTGATGTTATAAGTTCGCTATTTACTCGATGGTAAAGTTTTGGAAAAATCCTGAAAAATCCATTAAGGTTTGTGAAAACATTCATTTTATTGGTTCTTTTCCATTTTAATCATGCTTTAATGCCTAACACCAACTCAAAGGTATTTAACGAAATAAATAATCCCAAATAAAAATTTAGATGGCCTTATTACAACCAAAAACCAAATATAATGAAAATTAAATCCGAGATAATAATTTAAAATAAAACCCGAAATATCGTGCATGGCCACCTCGAGTCCGTCCCGGCTCCACATCCGCGATCTAAGAATCATCTGCAAAATGTAAGGAAGGGGTGAGTCACTGAGACTCAGTGTATAAATCCCCATCCTGAAGATATAAGCCTTACACAGTTTCATAAGTGAATATGTATATCATGCAACCCAAAACCTAACCATCCGAAACTCCTGTGTCTACCCCGTGTGGTGAAAACCACTGGTGACCGAGGTCAAAAATAATATAGGTGTGGTCAAAATCACTGGTGACCGGAGTCACGATGATATGTGTGGTGCCAACCCATATTGTGGTACCTAACCACTGATGACAATCCCGTATTGATATGTGGGGCCAACCCACTGTGGTACCAAACCACTGGGACGAGTCACAAAGATAGATATATGTGGTACCAAACCACTGGTGGTCAAAACCACTGAGACTTAGTCACAATACTATAATAAGCGGGGCCAGCCCACTGTGTGGTCAAAACCACTAGTGACAGTCTAGAATCATACCTTCCCCCTCTTCTCATCACCCATTTTTTTATGAACATCCTTTACATGGCTAAATAATCATGCTTAATATTCAGAAACAACATAACATGGCATATGCAACCATAACCGAGGCATTTAACGTTAGCCAAATCAGAATGGACTTACCCGGAGTCCTCGTCTATACCCACAAGGGTAATACATCGATTCTCACGGTTATTTCGGCTTTTGACAAATCATAAAGTAATAACATATTAACCTACGAAGTGTGTAAGAGTTACACACATGATTACTCGTAATACGACGCTCTCTACGCTGACACTTTTGTTAACCGACACTACTGCTATCTGTCTACTGCTTTGCTCAGATGCCGGCCCACACCCAGGTGGCCAATCGCGAACTGCCGACACTGCCCTCTTCTTGAAATTAGGGGCTGGGTTAACTGACCCAACCCCTCCTATCGCTTGATTAGCCTTCGAGTCCATGAACACACCTTAGTCATTAACCAAATAAAAGCAACGAAATCCAAACTAAAAGATTAACCCAATAACTAAAGCGAACACCCTTACCTAGATCGATAATCCCCGAAACATTGGATTTGACCCACAAGTCAAGCGAATCCCGAATATCTCCACTGAAAAGCGACACCCCCTTCACCCCCTACATTCGGCCAAGCCCTCACATTAGGCCAATTAGCCATTGGCATGGAAATCGCAGAAAAGAAGATAACGATTCAAGAGAACATCACTAACCTTATCGCAAGAGATCCCTTTAACACTTAAGAGAATTCGGCACAAGCCCAGAAGAGAAGAACTTCGACAAAGGCTAAAACAAAAGGAAACTTAGATGAGAAAACTGAAAATAGAAATAGATCTTCAATTGGATGATTGGAGTTTTCGACCACAAGAACAACAGAGAAAGCAAGAAAGAGGATTAATAAAGTCTTACCAAAATATAGATGGAGATTCGACTATGATGCAGTCCCCCGGGAAAAAGAAGCACAAAGAATGATTCTATGGTCTAACAAAATTCGGCTAAGAACAAAGAAGGTATGGCCTTCAGCTTTTAGGGAGATTGAGAAAAATACGAGAGTGTGACTAGGGTATTCGGCTATCACAGAATGTAGATGAAAAGAGAAAGAATAATGAGTACTAGATGCGGTTCTGACCAAGATGAGAAAAGAGGAGAAGGTTTAAGTATCTCGGCACAAAAGCCCCCTACTAACCGAATATACACAATTCACCAAAGCCAAAACCACATTCTGCCACCTACCTCACTTAGCACTCAAAACTGAAAAAAAAATTGAAGGAACCCACACCCAAGTTTCGGCACACCCCTAAACACCCAAGAACCGAATTCTCCTCTTGCCCAAAACACCTTCAAAATTTGGGCTAAACACACCCCCTTCTCAATCCCTCTATTTTCTCCTTGATTTTCTCCTGACCAACCATTCAAACGAGTTTGAATAGTTCAAACTCCAACATTTTCTCTCATCCAACCATTTGAATTTGTTAACTTCTTCAATCCTCATCCATCAGAGTCCATCTTGAGCACATCTCTCCCTTGTCCTGGCGTCAAAAAGAATGCCCAAAATGGAGATTCCTGCAGCTTGAACCAAGGCTCTCCCACTCTTCTGAGGCGTCACTTCCATTGGTCTTATGTGGTGCCTCCTTGCCACCTTTCCAAGGCATTTCTTGTGTTAGAACTTGCTAACAACTATCCTTAACACCTAACTCCTTCCACTTTCCCCTTCCAAGTACCCAAAAATAATTTTTTCCTAAGGTTCTAGCCTACCCCAAAGCTTACACCTAGACCCTAAAACACCTTAGATTGGCACAACAACCCCACTATCTGTTGTAACACCGGTACCCCATGGTGCAGCAAAATAAAATTAGATCCGGTGATCCAAACCATGAATCCATGTGTGAGGAACGAATCGGGTGAAATAAAGGTTTCGAAATTACCAAAACTTCAATCTGAGTAGACAGCGACGCCTCAGCAACAAGAGTTTTGATCTACTGTCGAATCAAGCCACAACCTTTTTCGATGTCGGCCTCTACGTAATCCACCCGGTTTGACTATGAACGGAAGAAATCTCCAAAACTGTTTTGGAGGTTTATTTGATTGACGGCTGCTAGACCTAACAAGCAATCACTTAGGGTTTTACTTCTTTGCTTTGTCTCCTTTTAATACCTTTTATAATGGGTGTCTTTTTCATTGGGCCTTTTATAATTGGTATCCTTTTAATTGGGCCTTTTATAATTGGTATCCTTTTAATGTATTATAAGGTTAAATAAATACAATAAAGTTTTTAACCGAAAATTATAATTACATTAATTATATCCGAAATTTATAATTACATTAAATATAATAAGGATTTCAGTAAACTATATTTATTTAAATTTATATATGAATCGAATTCATATATTAATAAAATTATGTTATCATTATGTGTACAACATCCTTGTACATATAATATGTTCAATATTTGATTGCCTAATTAAATTAATTCTTTAATTAATTTAATTTATGTGACAACCAAACACAATACCAACTATATTTTATTCCGTTCATTTCAACCATAGGGTGTGAACCTGTAGGTTCTTGCAACGTTAGCAGTAATACTAGAACGATTCTATTGTCACAGACAATGAGTGGCATCTAGCAATGCATCATTGCTTCCTAAGTTACAAGAAATCATGATTCGACATAACCTTTTGTGATTAACCTTTAATGCATTAATCCTTAAGTCCTTTATCTCTGGAACGGATACAAGTCATGGGATAGTCACAATTGCATAGTCCATCCCATGTTTCTTGATATCTTGAGTAGACTATGATATACAAATTAGTATGACATCTCATATCAACTTATTTGAGCATGGCCATGCATTTCTAGTATCACTCAATCAAGTGGCCTAAGATATTACTCCTATTATGTAGGAGGGAGTTATCCTTTTTTGATCAACCATATCCCTCTACATAGATTGTGGTATATCCAACATCAGCCTTTATAGAACAACCTGTTACGGTGTACGTTTGACTGTATCAAAATATACAACTCACGATGCTGGGATAATAATGATCTCAAGTCTGAGGATCATATACATATTAATCACTATGAGTAATGTTGTGACAATTACATAATAATCCAAGAAACATACTCATAGCGGGTCAATCCAATATGTTGTTCTCCAACACACATATCCATGCATTGATTTTGACACTCCATATCAATGACAACTCTTTATCATCAATCAACTACATGTTAGTCTTAATGCATTATTGTTGTCCTAGTCAACAATAATACTCGACTAAGGATCTTTTAAGAATAATCATATTATTCTCAGGACATTATTATAAAATAGTTTATCTATACACACAGAATGAAAAACTGAAATAATAATGACAACGCTTTATATTAATAAACATGGTAAATTAAGTATGTTATTACAACCATCTCATGATTGATCTTTGGGCATACTCTTACAATCTCCCAGTAGCACTAAGACCAATCACTCATATATCTAATACCAAGTGACTTAGTGTGACGATCATGCTTCTGCTGTGTCAGAGGCTTGGTCAGGGGATCAGCAATGTTATCATCTGAAGGTACTCTGCATATCTCTACATCCCCTCGATCGATAATATCTCAAATAAGATGGTAGCGTCTAAGTATATGTTTGGATCGCTGGTGAGATCTGGGTTCTTTAGCTTGTGCAATAGCTCCATTGTTATCACATCAGAGTTCTATAGCATCTGATATGCTAGGCACAACCCCTAGTCCAGTAATGAACTTCTTGATCCAAACTGCTTCCTTTGCTGCCTCACTGGCTGCAATATACTCAGCCTCTGTTGTAGAATCAGCTACTGTACTTTGCTTTGAACTCTTCCAGCTCACAGCACCACCATTAAGGCAAAACACAAAACCTGATTGTGATCGAGAATCGTCCTTGTCAGTTTGGAAGCTGGCATCAGTTTAACCTTTTACACTTAACTCTTCCTTACCTCCATATAATAGGAACGTATCCTTAGTTCTTCTTAAGTACTTAAGGATACTCTTGACTGTGGTCCAGTGACCTTCACCGGGATCTACTTGATACCTGCTCATCATACTTAAGGCATACGAGACAGTTGGACAGCTACATAACATAGCAAACATGATAGATCCAATAGCAGAAGCATATGGAATTTTACTCATACGTTCTCTCTCTTGTGGAGTTGAAGGACACATTTCCTTCAAGAGTGAAATACCATGTCTCATAGGTAGGAATCCTCTTTTAGATTCTTCCATACTAAACCTTTTCAGTACTTTATCTATGTATGTACTTTGGCTTAGACCTAGTAGTCGTCTTGATCTATCTTTATAGATCTTGACTGCTAAGATATAAGTGGCTTCGCCCAAGTCCTTCATAGAAAAACAACTTCTTAACCAAGTCTTAATAGACTGCAAGGTAGGTATGTCATTTCCCATGATAAGTATGTCATCCACATATAGTACCAAGAATGTGATAGTGCTCCCACTAACTTTCTTGTAAACACATGGTTCATCTTCATTTTTGATAAAACCAAACTCTTTGATTGCATCGTTAAAACGAAGATTCCAACTTCGAGAAGCTTGCTTTAATCCATAAATGGATCTTTGTAGCTTACATATCTTTTTAGCATCCTTTGGATTTACAAAACCTTCAGGTTGTGTCATACACACATCCTCTTCAAGTTTCCCGTTAAGGTAAGCTGTTTTGACTTCCATCTGCCAGATTTCATAATCATCAAATGCAGCTATGGGGAGCAAGATCCTGATGGATTTAAACATAGCTACAGGAGAAAAGGTTTCATCATAGTCAACACCATGAATTTCGCGAAAACCTTTAGCGACTAATCGCCCTTTGTATGTTTGTACATTACCATCCACGTCTGTTTTCTTTTTGAAAACCCATTTGCACCCTATAGGTTTAACCCCTTCGGGTGGGTCAATCAAAGTCCATACTTGGTTTTCATAAATGGAATCCATCTCAGATCTCATGGCCTCAAGCCATTTCTCAGAGTCTGGGCTCGTCACCGCTTCTTGATAAGTCCTAGGCTCATCTTGATCTATAAGAAGAACGTCACCATGCGTTGTAATGAGAAATCCATATCTATCAGGTGCACGGCGTTCTCTTAAAGATCTGCGCGGTGGTTGTGTTTCTACAGCAGTTGTTTGTTCCTCAATTTCTTGTGGAATTTGTTGTTGTTCAATCTCTGGTTCAGTGGTATCTTGTGATTCTCAAATTTCTTCAAGTTCAATCTTTCTCCCACTTCCTTTTCTAGAAGTAAATTCTCTCTCTAGGAAGACACCAGTCCGAGCAACAAATGTTTTGTTCTCAGTGGGATTAAAGAAATAATATCCTTTGGTTTCTTTTGGATACCCCACAAAAATACACCTTTCAGATCTAGGTTCAACCTTAGTAGATGTCTGACGTTTAACATAAGCTTCACAGCCCCAAATTTTCATAAAAGACATACTAGGACGTTTCCCTGTCCACATCTCATATGGCGTCTTTTGAACCGATTTAGATGGAACACGATTTAGTGTGAAAGCAGCTGTCTCAAGTGCATGTCCCCAAAAGGAAGTCGGTAGATCAGCATGACTCGTCATGGATCGAACCATGTCTAACAAAGTTCGATTTCTTCTCTCAGATACTCTATTCCATTGAGGAGTACCAGGAGGAGTAAGTTGTGAGACAATCCCACATTCTTTCAAAAGATCATCAAACTCTAGGCTCAAATACTCTCCACCTCAATTAGATCGAAGTGACTTGATAGTTTTGCCTAGTTGATTTTGTACTTCATTTTTGAATTCCTTGAACTTTTCAAGGGACTCAGACTTATGGCGGATGAGATAAACATACCCATATCTACTGAAATCATCAGTGAAAGTAATGAAGTAGTGAAATCCACCTCTGGCCTGTGTATTTATTGGTCCACATACATCAGAATGTATTAGGTCCAATAAATCACTAGCTCGTTCACTTTTACCAGTAAAAGGAGATTTAGTCATTTTTCCCAGTAAGCAAGATTCATATACTTCAAATTGTTCAAAAACAAATGAATTCAAGAGACCATCTTTATGGAGTTTGGATATGCGTTTCTCACTTATGTGGCCCAAACGACAATGCTAAAGATAAGTTTGATTTGAGTCATTTATTTTAGATCTTTTAGTATTTATGTTGTAAATGGGATTCGTTTGATCTAAAATATAGAGGCCATTAATCAATTGTGTCGAACCATAGAAAACATTATTGAGATAAACAATTATTCTTAATAATTATCTCAAAACCAATTTTGTCTAAACAAGAAATTGAAATAATGTTTTTAGTCAAACTGGGCACAAAATAACAATCCTCTAAACATAAAGCAAGTCCACTAGGCAAAGATAAAGTATATGTTCCCACAGCTAATGCAATAACTTTTGCTCCATTTCTAACTCGTAGGTCCACATCTCCTCTAGCCAAAGTCCTACTCCTTTGTAGTCCCTGTACAGAAGTACAAATATGAGAACCACAACCAGTATCTAATACCCAAGAAGTAGTAGTTGATAAATTAATATCAGTAACATAAATACCTGAAGCAGACATTCCGCTTACTTTAGCCTTCTTGACTTCTTCAAGATAGACAGGGCAGTTCCATTTCCAATGTCTAGTCACACCACAATGAAAACAGTTTCTTTCCTTAGACACCCCACCTTTAGGTTTCAGTGCAGCCTTTCCTTTTCCAAATTTGGGCTTACCTTTGCCCTTGGGCTTTGTTTGATCTTTGGCCTTTCCCTTGCCCTTGTTATTACGGACCATCAGTATGGGCTTGGGTCCAACCTTTTTCAAGTTGCCTTCAGCAGTTCGTAACATACTGAGCAATTGTGGTAGAGTCTTGTCAATTTCATTCATATTGAAATTGAGGACAAACTGGCTGTAGCTATCCGGCATCGATTGTAAAATAACATCAATGGCCAACTCTTGGCTCAATGGAAACCCAAGCTTAGACAGGCTTTCAATATAGCCAATCATCTTACGGACATGAGGTCCTACTGGGCTTCCTTCAGCCAACTTACATTGGAATAGGGCCTTAGAGATATCAAACCTCTCTTGCCGTGCTTGCCCCTGATAAAGTTCTTTCAGGTGCTCGATCATATCATAAGCAACCATGTCCTCTTGTTGCTTCTGAAGGTCAGGATTCATAGTGGCAAGCATAAGACATCCAACATCTATCATGTCATCGAGATACTTCTTGTAAGCATCTCTATCAGTCCTCGAGGCATTAGCGGGTGGTTCATTAGGAAGTGGTTGTTCAATGACATATAATTTCTATTCTTGTTTAAGGACAATCCTCAAGTTACGGAACCAATCAAGAAAATCAAACCATTCAATTTGTCCTTCTCAAGGACCAATCGCAATGAGAGTGTGCTATTGTTTGCAGCCATAATATATCTACAACAATTAAATATGCATGTGAGTAAATTTACCAATTTTATATCAATCATTAAAAAGACTTTATTAAATGATATTCCCACTATTTTATTTTAAAATTAATAACCCTCGTATATTAATTTCGGAAAAACTTTCTCAAAAGTATTTCTAGTAGGTTAAGGATTCATATTTCACCACCTTTTAAGTCAGCTTTGGCTTTACTCTTAAGATTATGGTTATTTAGGTAAGCAACATTTGCTAATTACATCATATGTAACTCCTAATATTTGGTGAACAACTCTTGTTCTAATCATCTTATGATTTATCCAATTTACTTGCCTCTAGGTTTCTAATCCTATTAGAGTAACCTAGTTAAGTCATTAACCATTTTTTTTAACCAGCGAATATCACTTGTTTATTCTTCGCGTTTAACCAAGATAAATACTAGTACTTCGCTTTGGCAGAACCTACATAGTATTGATCGAGGCCTTAACGAGGGCAAAATTGGAAGGCCATGTTGACTTAATATTTTAATAGAGGGATTTTATTAAGGTTGTTGCATCTCACCAATTATGGTCTACTTTAGCCCATTTAGTCTTCTAATCGATCTCATCAATTAATAGGGTTTATATCATCAAGTTTTAATATATATAATTGGCATGCTTTAGACATCCATAGCATCTCATTCATGAATAAATAAAGCAATAAATAAATGCAATAGTTATAGCCCATAAACTAAGGTGGTTCAACCCAAGCCAATGGGAAAACTAAAAAGAAACCTAAAGGTGTAAGCCATTTCACAAGCTATCAATCCACAATCATTGTCCCACATTCCATCTCGTTTGGCCCACAGCAACTCTTGCAAATTTCAATATGCAAAAACTCGTTTGACATACGAGGGAATAAGATGAGAAGAGAAATACAAGAGAATAGTAGTAAGGCACGACACGCAGGCCGTATTTATAAAAAAAAATACAACCTTTTATCGAATGGGTCAATGGGCTATAACTATGCATTTCAAACACCGTGCATGTCAAAAATAGCATACATAATTCAATGTTTTTTGCTAAGGTGAATTATAAAATATCCTTTCAACCTTTTGTGGCCCATCAAGTTTATAAATTTCTTTTATTAACAAAAATTTTGTGGGGGTCTGAGGCGGTCGAAGGAAGCGGGCCAAAGGCCCGCGGCCGGAGCCGTCCTCAGATCCCTAACACCGGGGGTGCGGGGGCGGAGCCCACGCGGTACGAATCGCATACCCCAGTCAAATGAAACCTCACGATTTGATAACTTTTATCAACAGAATCGTGTTTTTAGGATTTTAATGCTTGAGGTTTCATATAAGAACAACCCTTGTTCCACTAGCCAGTTAACACTTACTGGAAACTATAAATACCACCGTCGTATTATTACAGATTTGTTAATAGTTAACAGTAATAACATAAAATCGAATAGGCCACAATACCATGATTAACATTTAATCAATTACCGAAAGGAACAGTTATCAGGTTATGCTTAAATGATTTAAACAATAAAAAATACAATAAGATCAAAACATGCATATCATACAATTGCATCACCCAATATAATAAGGATTTCGGTAAACTATATTCATTTAAATTTATATATGAATCAAATTCATATATTAATAAAATTATGTTATCATTATGTGTACAACATCCTTGTACATATAATATGTTCAATATTTGATTGCCCAATTAAATTAATTCTTTAATTAATTTAATTTATGCGACAACCAAGCACAATACCAACTATATTTTATTCCGTTCATTTCAACCATAGGGTGTGACCCTGTAGGTTCTTACAATGTTAGCAATAATACTAGAACAATTCTATTGTCACAGACAATGAGTGGCATCTAGCAATGCATCATTGCTACCTAAGTTACAAGAAATCATGATTCGACATAACCTTTTGTGATTAACCTTTCATGCATCAATCCTTAAGTCCTTTATCTCTGGAACAGATACAAGTCATGGGATAGTAACACTTGCATAGTCCATCCCATGTTTCTTGATATCTTGAGTAGACTATGATATACAAATTAGTATGACATCTCATATCAACTTATTTGAGCATGGCCATGCATTTCTAGTCTCACTCAATCATGTGGCCTAAGATATTACTCCTATTATGTAGGAGGGACTTATCCTTTATTGATCAACCATATCCCTCTACATAGATTGTGGTATATCCAACATCAGCCTTTATAGAATAACCTGTTACGGTGTACGTTTGACTGTATCAAAATATACAACTTACGATGCTGGGATAATAATGATCTCAAGTCTGAGGATCATATACATATTAATCACTATGAGTAATGTTGTGACAATTACATAATAATCCAAGAAACATACTCATAGCGGGTTAATCCAATATGTTGTTCTCTAACACACATATTCATGCATTGATTTTGACACTCCATATCAATGACAACTCTTTATCATCAATCAATTACATGTTAGTCTTAATGCATTATTGTTGTCCAAGTCAACAATAACACTCGACTAAGGATCTTTTAAGAATAATCATATTATTCTCAGGACATTATCATAAAATAGTTTATCTATACACACAGAACGAAAAACTGAAATAATAATGACAATGCTTTATATTAATAAACATGGTAAATTAAGTATGTTATTACAACCATCTCATGATTGATCTTTGGGCATACTCTTACACTATCTACATGCAACAGATAAAATGCAAAGACCCCGATTTAAGGATGTTACACATAATCTTTTAGTAATTCAAGCCACCTCCGTTGTTGCAAATTCAGATCTTTCTCAGTCATCAAATATTTCAAACTCTTGCGATCGATATAGATGTGGCATTTCTCACCAAATAAATAGTGATGCCAAACTTTCAACGTGAACACAATAGCTACTAACTCCAAATCGTACGTCGGGTAATTCTTTTCATGCGGTTTCAACTGTCTCGAGGCATAAGCTATAACTTTGCCTCCCTGCATCAAAACACAACCCAGACCATTCAATGATGCATCATTGAACACTACGAACTCTTTACCTGATTCAGGTTGAACTAACACTAGTGCCTCTGTCAATAAAGCTTATAATTGATCAAAACTTTTCTGGCGTTTATCTGACCACTCGAACTTAACATCCTTTTTGAAGCAATTTCATTATCTGAGTCGCAATGATTGAAAAGCCTTTCACAAATTGTCTATAATAGTCGGTGAGTCCCAGGAAGCTACAGACTTCAAATACATTTCTCGGAGGCTTCCAATCTATTATTGCAGAAATCTCGCTCGGATCGACTCGAATACCAGATGCTGACACAATATGCTCCAGAAAACCAACCTCGCACAACCAGAATTCACATTTGCTAAACTTTGCAAATAACTGCTTATCTTACAGAGTCTGTAGTACAATTCTCAGATGTTCGGCATGTTTAGATTCATCATGTGAGTAAATCAAAATGTCATCAATGAAAACAACGACAAATCGATCTAGGTATGGTTTGAAAATTCAGTTCATTAAGTCCATAAAGACAGTAGGTGCATTCGTTAGTCCAAAAGGCATAACAAGATTTGTAGTGTCCATACCTTGTTCTAAATGCCGTCTTTGGCACATCCGAGTATTTTACTCGTAATTGGTAATAACCTGATCTCAAATCAATTTTTGAAAACATTGCTTCCCCTTTTAACTGATCAAACAGATCATCAATCCGCGGTAAAGGGTATTTGTTTTAAACTGTCACTTTGTTGAGCTGTCGGTAGTCTATACACATTCTCATCCGTGCCATCTTTAGTTTTCAAAAATAATACCGGTGCACCCCAATGAGAGAAACTTGGTCTAGAAAAACCTTTATCTATCAACTTTTGCAACTAAGCTTTCAATTCTTTTAATTCTATCGGGGCCATTCTATACGGAGCTATCGACATCGGGGTAGTTCCCGGCACTAACTCAATGCCAAACTTAACCTCTCGAATTGGTGGTAAACTCGGTAACTCTTTAGGAAACACATCCGGATACACACACACAACTAGAATTGATTCGATCATCTTTCCATTCACCTTCGTATCAAGCACATAAGCAAAATAAGCTTCGCAACCCTTTCTCACATATTTTTGAGCTAACATCGATGAAATCACTGTTGGTAAACCATTAAAATCATCTGACTCAATCTGGATAATCTCATTATTCTGACATCTCAGATCAATCATCTTTCATTTACAATTTACTATAACGTCATGTAGCGTTAGCCAATCCATACCCAGAATTATGTCAAATTCATCAAATGGCAACAACATCAGGTCAGCCGGAAAACAAAAATCCCGAATCATCAATGGACAGTTCTTGCACACTTTATCAACCAAAACACACTTGCCTAAAGGGTTTGATACTCTAATCACAAATTCAGTAGACTCTACATGAAAAGTCTTACTAGATAGTAAATTCACAAATATATACGAATGAGTTGATCCTGGATCTATCAATGCAATCATATTAGTATCATAGAGAATAAAAGTACCTGTAATAACATCTGGAGATGACGCTTCTTCGCGAGCGCGAATAGCGTAGGCTCGTGCAGGTGCTCTGGCCTCAGACCTCACAGCAGAATCTTTAGTCGCTCTCTGGCTACCATTCACTTTCCCCGTGTTTCTG
This sequence comes from Gossypium australe, assembly GCA_005393395.2. Classification (NCBI taxonomy): domain Eukaryota; kingdom Viridiplantae; phylum Streptophyta; class Magnoliopsida; order Malvales; family Malvaceae; genus Gossypium; species Gossypium australe. Next base: position 92,914,318 of record CM016626.1, on the reverse strand, counting down.
GGTGGTCTACCCTAACTGCAGCATTGCTCAGTCTCGTGTTTTATACTGTATCTTGCTCAGCCAACTCAGGATAGTTACGAATAAAATGATCTAATGATCCACATTTAAAATAGGCTCGATCATTCAATCTACAATCACTGATATGTCGTTTTCCACAATGTCTACACTGGGGTCGATTTTGTCTCACATTGCCAACACTAGCAATAGATGTAGCTTGAGCTTTAGAACTCACATGTTGCTTTTCACGATCCTTACTTGAATATCTCATCGATGCATTGGATCGATCGAACGAGTCTCAGAATTTCTTTGATACAGACTGATAAGATTTACTGGTCCATCTTTTTCTAGAGTCTCTAGCTTCAAAATCATCTTTTCTCTTTTCTTTTCTGAGTTCTTCAGCTTTACATGCTCGTTCGACGAGTATCACAAACTCTTTGATTTCCAGAATCACAACCAATAGCTTGATGTCTTCATTTAAACCATCCTCAAATCTTTTGGACATAATAGCTTCAGTTGAAACGCATTCCCGAGTGTATCTGCTCAATCTCACAAATTCTCGCTCGTATTCGGTAACAGACATACGACCCTGTTTCAACTCGAGAAACTCTTTGCATTTCTAATCAATGAATCTTTGACTAATATATTTCGTCCGAAATTCGATTTGGAAAAACTCCAAAGTAACCCATTTTTTTTGCAACCATCGATACTAATGTATTCCACTAGTGATACGAGTGTCTCTTAACAAAGATACGGCACATTTGATACATTCATCAAGAGTACAAGATAACTCATCGAATACTCGGCTTGTATTATTGAGCCAGAACTCAGCTCGTTCAGTATCATCATCAACATTAGCCCGAAACTCTTCAGCCCCATATTTACGAATCTTATCAACAGGTGGCTTACTCAATTGAATCAGATCTATCACTTGTGGCACAACTGGGACTTGTTGAGGAATAGGCGGGGGTGGAGGTTGTTGAGTTGCCGAATTCGTTCGAACGAACTCCGTGAACCACTCACTCGTCATTTGGAAGAAGGCTTGTTTAGCCTATTCCCCGTGGCTACTAGTTATAAGTCTAGAGTCAGATTGCGCTTCCCTCTGAGCAGGAGCGGGCACATTACTCTCTACATCGTCAACTACAGCTCTTTCAGGATCTAGTATTATACGAAAACACAATTTAAGCTGTCAGGAATCATCACACTATCGCAGAGTATATATGGCATGTATAGCTAGACTCGCACACACTTTACATTAGTACTAGAACCGACAAGTCGTAGCTCTGATACCAATAAATGTAACACCTCTAACCCATATCCATTGCCAGAATAGGGTTACGAGGCATTACCAATCAAATCACAACATAAAACATTCATTTATGCATCCATTCTCAAACACCATTCAATCATAATCACATTGTCCCTTATAAGGGCCTACGAGGCCTTAAACATGCTTTAGAAATGGTTCAGAACTAAACTGTTAACATACGAAAATTCTCAAAAGTTTAGAAAATTTTCAAACATACAAGGGTCACACGCCCGTGTGAATAGGCCGTGTGCCTCACACGACTCTAGACATGCCCGTGTCCCAAACTGTGTGAAAACAGGGCATACATTCTGACTTGGGTCACACGGCTGACCACATGCCCGTGTGTCCTTCGAAGCGGCCACATACACCCTTGTGCCATGCCGTGTGTTAGGTTGTGCGAATCTTGTAGGGTATATTGACTTATGCAACACGGCCAAGTCACACGCCCGTGTGCTAGGCCGTGTGCCATTTAGGGGGTATACTGACTTGTGCCATACGGCCGGTCACACGCCCGTGTGTGAGGCCGTGTGGAGCATACTGACTTCAATTTAACTTCAACACCAGGGGACACACAACCATGTATCATGACCATGTGTCGCACACGGCTGAGACAAACGCTCGTGTCTCTGCCCGTGTGGACAAGAATAGCCCATTTGCAAGGCCAATTTTGCCACCCTTTCTCATGCTCACCTAAACAACCAAAATAATACCATTTCAACACATTTATAAGCAACCAAAACATGCTATTTCATATACAAATCATGCCATTTAAAATCCATCCATTTCACTACTCAAATCATAATCCAAAACATACTAAAACAATATGCCATTACCAACAATTTCACCTATCTTCTCTATGCATTTTTCTCATCATCTTATCAACTAATTCATGTCATAAAACATACCAAATCATCATCTTAAAATCAAGCCACAACATACCATTTCATCTTCAACCATACCAAACATGCCAAAACACAATGCCATATATCCATCACATATTACTTACCAAATTCATAACTTAAGCCAACTCAAATGGCCAAATACACACCCACATTTACATCATTTATGAGCCAAATCTCATGGCTAATATCATAACTCAAAACATAACATCTTAACACTAGCCTATACATGCCATATACCATATTTACATAGCATCAAAAGTACCAACAAGTGTTCGATAGTGTAACGATGTACCTGATGATCCCCGAATCTGATCTAGTTTCTATTATCTATAAAACAGGGAAAGAACACACAAAGTATGCTTTAAAAGCTTAATAAGCCATATACAAATAAAATTACCACATGAATCAACATCGTTTTCATTAATAGGAAAATCATGAATAAGCATATAAAAGCTCACAAACCTTTCCCATTGAACACATATTCAATATCAGAAGTGAATTCATCAATACTTCCCTTTTCAATACTCGTATGAATCTCGTACGTACCTAAGTCAGGAAACTTACTCCCACATTCATTCTCTACTTGACTTTGCTCGTTGAACCATTTGGAATCGTTAAGGATACTTAGAAATCACATATAACTCGTACAATGCCATATCCCGGATATGGTCTTACATGTTATCACATATCGATGCCACTGTCCCAGAAAGAGTCTTATACGAAATCATAAAATGATGCCAATGTCCAAGACATGGTCTTACACGTAATCACATCTCGATAATCCTAATGTCATGACATTCGCATCCTATACTATTATTAAGGTTCGTATAAGAATTTTAGATATTGTAACCCTGTCGATTCTTGCTCATATTTGATCATTCAACATTCATAACAATTCAATGACAATTAAACACATATAATTCAATTTAAAGACATTTATTTGCATATGAACTTACCTCGTATTAGGGATAAACAGACTGGATCGACTATTCGATAACTTTTGATTTCCCCGATCTAAATCTGATTTCTTTTGTTTTTGATCTATATACATTCAAAATTAACTCATTTATTCATCAAATCACTCAATTCAGTCTACAAACACATATTTGAGCCTTTTTACACTTTAGCCCCTAAAGTTCCATTTTTTTAACATTTAGTCCCTATTTCATAAATACACAAAATTTACACAATTTATTTCAAATACATGCTAGCCGAATTTTCCTATTGTACATATCAGCTCATATTTTTCATTTATTCACATTTAACCCCTCAATTTACACATTTCATAATATAATCCCTATTTGACATTTTTATCAAAAATCACTTTACAAAATATTTAAATCTACCATCAAGTTTTCATATTTTATCATCAAACATCCAAAAACTCAAATAATCATCAATGGTACTTCACAAACTCATGAACAAATTCAAAAATTAAGGCACGAGCTAGCTAGTACTAGATGCAACAATCACAAAAACATAAAAATCATCAAAAATCGAGCTAAAACGGACTTACATGCTTGAACAACAATGGCCGAACCTTCAAAGCTTCCAAAACCCTTATTTTCTTTCTTATTTAGGTTAAAGAAGATGACAATTAAGCATAAAACTATTTTTATTTTATTTAATATAACTTAATTCACTATTTACCATTTTATCCTTTGGTTAAAACATTATAAATCACATATTTCAAGGCCATTTATGTCCATCTTCACTATTAATGGTTTAATAACACTAGAAGGACCTCCACATTTAAATTTCATAGCTAAATAGTGCCTTTAACAAATAGAATGTGACATTTGCATTTTACGCGATTTAGTCCTTTTATCAAATTTAGCATTCAATCACTACAATTAACTTACGAAAATTTCACACATTCATGCTTTCATGCTATAAACACATAAAATAATATTAAAATAATTTTCCAACCTCGGATTTATGGTTCTGAAACCACAGTTCTGATTTAGCTAAAACTGGGTTGTTACATGTCTTTAGTACACCAAATCAATGCATTAAAACATGACCCAAAACCTACATAAAATGACCAATTCAATAGTCCAAGATCATTCAACTAATATGCCAAACAAGGCACCTCAATATGAATTACCAAAACCTACCAAATCATGCAAACTTTACTAAATACATTCATCAACTACAAATTCCATAAACCTAATAAACATATAACCTAAAGTAGTTCTATAACTCTAACCATCAAATGATACTACTAAACCATTCTCATTTAGTATCAAAAGTTACCAAAAGTACATTCTAAACTAAGCATCATAACCTATTATGCATATCTAGCATCAAAACACAATCACTTTTAATTATTATATGCACATTCATCAAATACCATTTTATAACATCCTAATATGTTTCAACCCCAAATTCAACTACTTAAGTTTATACATGCCACTACCCTAGGAGATACAAAAACTACCAAAGTCGATGGATAGTGTAAGCTGAAGAATTAATCGGCCCAAAGTGTCAGCAACAATGATCTACAAAACAATCCACAAAAAATAAATAAGCTTATAAAGCTTAGTAAGAACGTAGTATATCATTTAATCTGTCAATAATTTGAATACAATTCATATATTATTCAATTAAGAACTACTGATTTCTAAACAAAGTACAAAGTATATCCAGGGGTACCTAAGTACAAACAGGGGCACGTCTGTGCAATTCAGGGGTACCAAAGTACTAACAGGGGCATGTATGTGTCAGGGGTACCGAAGTATAAACAGGGGCCCATATATGCAATCCAGGGGTACTGAAGTACAAACAGGGGCACATATGTGCAATTCAAGGGGACCGAAGTACAAATAGGGCTACTAAAGTACAAATAGGGGTACCAAAGTACAAACAGGGGCATGTTTGTGCAATTCAGGGGTACCGAAGTACAAATTGTAACACCCTTTACCCGTGTCTAATGCCAGGACAGGATACGAGGCATTACCGTGCTTAACCTTACTTAAACATGCATTTTTGGGCTATAAATTTTCATTCCAACTTAAACATTTCCTTCTTAATCATACCGTGTACATTATGGGCCTACGAGGCCCTAAACTTACTTTCGAGAAGTCTCAGAGTTCATCCAGAAACTTTAGTACTCTTTGAAAATTTTTACTCAAACAGGGGTCATACGCCCGTGTGACATGGGACACGCCCATGTGGGAAAGCTGTGTGATCTCACACGTCCATGTCCCTAGCCCATGTGGAATTTATTTTCCTTTCGAACCTATAGGCATTTTCACACGGCCAGACACACGCCCATGTCAATAGCCCGTGTCCCTCACACGGCCTAGACACGCCCGTGTTTTTCACCCGTGGAGCTCCCTGTTTATGACATCATCAAACCCTTAATGGCACACGGCCAAGGCACACGCCCGTGTGGTGGCCCGTGTGACAAATCAAATTCTCACAAATGAAATGCAGGGGACACACAGCCTATCAACACACCCATATGGGATGACCGTTTATCATACACGGCCTAGACACACTCTCGCTTGTCTACCCGTGTAGACAATTAGGGGCTATTTTCCAAGCCTCTTTGCCATCCTGAAACTTAAACTCATTCATTTCATCAAAAGAAGCTCATAATATGACAATATCAAACAATGAAGAACCCTTAAATTATTACTCATTTCATCCACATTTTACTCAATATCTTGCATGAACATTCATTTCATTATATCTATCAAACTTGGAACATGAACTTGACAATATTGGCCAATTCATCATGGCCATTTGCAAAAATAAATGTGAAGCATTAATAGCCAACCCTTTGGCCTTCAAACATATCATGACACAAAACGATCAAGTTCCTATACATGCCATACTCAAAATGAATTAACTTTACTATACCAAAAGAATGGCTGATAGTGTGATCCGAGCTTCGACGTTCTATGGTTCCCGAGCTACTTGGCAAAACTACAAGGAAAAAGGAAAAAAGAGAGGGGTAAGCATATAGCTTAGTAAGTTTGCATGAAATTCTAAAGCAATATAATTGCTTAAACTAAGTTCATGCATTTCATGAAACAATAGCAACAAAAGTCTCAATTATTTAGGCATACTTATTCATACTTATTCACACTTGTTCTTACCCATCTCATGTCACATTATGATTTCTTAACTTGTACTTATTCATGGTACCTGTATCACTCAATCACATAACTTAGCACATATGCTAATATGATCATAAACTCAAATATTCATCATTCTTATCATGAATGAAACTCAAGGTCATCCGCAAATGAATTTGGCTCAATACTATTTTACATACTTAGCTCTTTTGCCCACACTAATCAGATTATCGTAGGATATTTGAACTCATCATACATAAATCTTGATGCCAATGCCACATCCCACATATGGTCTTACATGGGATCACCCCTTGATACCGATGCCATATCCCAGATATAGTCTTACACGAGATCTTATAGCTCGATGTCGATGCCATATCCCAAATATGGTCTTACACGAGATCATACATGAATGTCGATGCCATGTACAAGACATGGTCTTATACGAGATCTTCTTTTGGTGTCGAGGCCATATCCCAGATGTAACACTCCAAACCCGGCCTAGAAGTTAGGCCCGAATTCGGCATGTCACATTGAATTGTTTTTGCAAAAACCTTGTTCTTATTGAAAACCCTTATAAAGAAAAGTTAAGTAAAATCCAGTTTGCTTTCAAAATGAGGTGTAGCCAAAAACCATTTCCTTGTTACCATGTAAAAGAAAAATATTCCTTTGACAGCAGAAGCTCATTCTTAAAACACAATTATTTTCAAAAACTTGAAATATGCTTAAAAGAAATAAATCCAGGTTCCGTTTCAAAATTATAATGCATAGTGGAAGTAATAGAAAAATAACTAAAGGGAAACCCTTGTTACAATCCGAAATAAAATAACTTAAAATAAATAACTTAAAATCTAGAATTTAGATATTAAGAAAAATAGGTCTAATCTTCTTGCTAGTTGGTCACCTCTGAGTCCCTCCATCCGTCGAACCGCCTACTGAGGATCACCTGAGAAAAATAAAAGAGGGAGTGAGTTTTCGAAAACTCAGTGTGTACGACCCTCGTCAAACAAATAGCATACATATCATATTATTAACATAGTAATATCATACATACAATGCAGTGCAAACCCTCCCCAAATAATCCATCCGGTGCACATCGTCTCCGTCCAACCGAAACACTTTTGTGGGGATTTCTAAATCGGCCCACCCATCTGATACACTTCAAGAGTAGCCCAGTTGTGGTACTACCTAATGTTGCAGCAAATCTGCTAATCATATAATGGGCTTAAAAAGCCATCAGTGGGTCCACGGTCGTCAAGCAACCATTCGATCCTCATATACTTCCTTCGTTCCATAATTCCCAACCCATATGCAACCTAAACAGAATATCATATGAATGCAGCAAATGTACATGTAACATCCATAAATCTTGCATTCAACACATAGGGGCATTTTAGTCATTTTCGCCCTTAGGGGCATTTCGGTCATCTCTCATTGTTATGGGTGTATTACTTACCTTGACCCGTTATCAAGTCCTCGTTGGCTAAATTGAACATATACTATGCACCAGGTAGGATTCAAGATAAGAGGAGGTGAGTCGTTAAGACCGCTTAAGTACCAAGCTCTCCTTAGATCCAATCCTAGACATGCATATACCCATTGCCACACCTTAACCTTGTGACTTGTCCACGGTCACAATTAGTTAATTATTAAAGCTTAAGTAATTTACTAAATAGTAAGCCCAAGACCCCTTACAAAGCCCAAACAATTTCACATACATTCATATGGCCCACCAGACCCAATCTCATTCGTATAGCTCATTAGGCCCAAATCACATTCATATGACCCATCTGGCCCAAATCACATTCGTATGGCCCATCTGACCCAAATCACATTCATATGGCCCTATCTAGCCCAATCACATTCATATGGCCTATCTGGCCCAAATCACATTAATTGGCCCATCTGGCCCAAATCACATTCATATGGCCCATCTAGCCCAATCACATTCATATGGCCCATTAGACCCAAACCAATTCCAAGCCATGTAACCAACATGACTAGTTCATCACTTATTACCAAATCATCAAATTCACCTATTTTGAGCCTACAACCCATCGGGCCCATTTTGTCCATTCTAACCCAGTTGGCCATAACACGACCCAAGTCCATGAGATCGCACATGGGGTCTCTATTCTCGATTCCATTTCCCTCATACTAGTGTTCGCACACTCGCAAGACTACCGAAGCCAAACTTTCAAGATTTCGGGATTTCCCAATCCATTGTGTGGGTAGTGTATGTACACACCTGATAACAAAACACGTTGCAATCTCCTTAGCCACGATCCTAAAAATGATGTCACTCAATGATTAATCACATATACTTATCGAATACTTTACCAAAAGCCGAAGTCTTACCATAACCTTACTTGAAACACCAAGCCTTAATAGCTTTCCCTCGATCACTAATCATGAGTACTTCTTAAATCTGCATCAATCTTAATTATTAAAAACTAAACCATAAGTGACTTATATCCATCTTAAGTACCCCTTACATTAGTTACAACCATTCAGCCAACCTTCAAAACCAAAAGTGAAGAATACTTACCCAAATCCCGAAACGCATAAAAAGTAATTCGGCAGAGATCTGAAGAACAGAGATTCGATATCAATCGCCTACCAAAATCAATTTAGAAAGAGTAAAGTACTTACATAAGAACCGGCTAAGTTGAAGAAATAGTGACGGCACAAAAAGAATTTCGGCAAAGGGAAGGTGCAATTATTCGGCTTTAGAGGGTTTGGAAAAGGTAACAAGAAGGTAAAATGTGCTTTTGTGAGGATAACTACAGGATATTCGGTAAAGAAAAGAAAAACTGACCTATTTGTAAAACTCTCCAAATGTCGAAAGCCACAATGAAAATTCGTAATACCCCCTAAAAGGCCCAAAAACGACACTCATCTACCCTCTTAAGCTGAATTTATACACTTCCCACTCCCCAAAACGGTACCAACTCTTCACACTTCTCAGCTCCTAACTTTTCTCCCTGATAACTCCTCAATCTCATCCTAAATTTTCTCCAAGATAAGCTCCTACAAGCTCTCCATGACCATTTCAAACCTCTCATCCATCAGACTTTCACTGCAACACAAACTTTAGTCGTCCTGACAGCAAAATAAATACCGCAATAAAATACCATGCCACTACTCGAACCTTGGACTCCCTTGCCTGCTAATGACGCCACCTCCCTGTTCCCTAAGTGGCGCCACTTTGCCACTACACCACAGGCACTTTTGTAACATTTTTCTTCTTCATTTTTTTAAAAGGCTTACTAACTGAAGCCATAGTTCCCTTGGGCCAAAACCAAAATTTTTCTTATACCCTTACTTGATCCCAGGACATCTCCAACACCCCTAGACACTCCGAATTTGTAACAGTCTGGTTTATACCCTAGTCGGAACAATGGTTTCAGGACCACGAATCCGAGTTCGAATAATATTTTAATATTATTTTCTGTGCCATTGATATGTAAATAAGCATGTGCTAAATTTTCATAAGTTAATTTGACTGTCTGTGTGTTTAATTTGATTAAAGGATGAAATTGCATTGAATGTGAAAGTTGCATGCTATTTGTTGAAGTACCATTGTGTTGTGTTGTGGCTTTGTAAAGGTGAAGGCCTTATATGGCAATTAAGCCAAACCTATGTATAGTGGACGACAATGAATGATGATATATATTTATATTATATGTTTATTACATTTAATTTAATAGTTACAGTTATATTATAATTATTTTATAAGTGATGTTAATATTATAATAAAGGAACATGAGTGGGTTGTCTCATTTTATCATCTTCTTACCGAAACCACTAAAGAAAAAGAAAGAAAACTTTGGCTAAGCATTCGACTATTACAAGCTTAAATCCAAGGTTAGTTTTTTATTCATTTTTGATAATTTCTACGTTTTTGCAATCGTTGCCTTGAGAGCTACAAAACCCATGTTTTAATTTTATGAATTGATGATGTTTGTGTGAGATGCCATTGATGATATGTCAAGCTTTTTGATGATTTTGGTGTTAAATGAAAGATTTGAACTAGATGAACATGTTTTGTTCTTGAAGTTTTGATGAATTTAGCTAAATAGGGCTAAATTGTGAAAATATTATTTTATAGGACTAAATTACGAATTTGATGTAATATTGGGACTTATATAGTCCCTAGGGAGGTTCGACTATGCATATGTGTGAACAAATTATGTATATTTGATGATTTGAGAAAATTGGACTAAATTGATAAAGTGTGCAAGTATGGGGGTTAATTTGCAAATAGCCCTAAATGTGTGTCCATGGATTGAATTGTATGAATTAGTGAATAAAAGGGTTAATTTTGAATATGTTTAGATCAAGAACCAAGGAAAACGGACTTAGATCGCGGGAAAGGGAAAGTAAACGAGTAGCCGTTTCCACTCCGATAAACCGAATATGAGGTAAGTCATTATGCAAATAAACGTACTTGTATGATATTATAATTGTTCATATGACTAATGTTGATTATGGATACTTATGAGAAGTTATGAATATGAATTCTGAGATAAGTACGATATAGCGACTAAGTTGAGAAGTCCCGTAGGAATAGATAGGATTAGCTATGTCATGACATAGGTATCTGTTCCGTTTTATCATGTAAGACCACGTCTAGGACGTTGGCATTGACCTGAGACTTGTGTAAGACCACGTCTGGGACGTTGGCATCGATATGAGTTTTACGTGTAAGACCATGTCTGGGACATCAGCATCGTATTGATTCGTGTAAAACCCTGTTTGGGACAGTGGCATCGATATCTGAGTGCATGTAAGACCTCGTCTGGGACGTTGTTATTGTACGATTATTCTGATCCTTCTGAGTATCCTACTAGATTCCTATTGGTTCAACGGGCAAGCCTGTGATACGAATTACAAATCTGAGCTATGAACAATTATATGGTTATAAATCTGATTCAGGTACGTTTATTATACACTAATTGTGTATAAAAGGTAAGCATCTAAGTGATCTTACTATGATGATATGTATATGGAGTTTATGATATGATAAGAAATGTTTTGGCTAGATGAGCTATGTGTTTATATGATTCTTGAATTGTGAAAATGGCTAATATGGTCAAAAGTGTATGAACTAAAGCAAATAAGTGAAAGTTTACTAGGTGATTGATATGTGCCAATGTATTTATTTGCATATATGCCTTCCATACTAAGTTTATTTGTATATGACTTACTAAGCTTTTGGAAAGCTTACTCTGTGTGTGTGTTTTCTTTTTTTTTATAGGTCATCAAAGCTACTGAAGGGTCGGGACTGTCACGAATCGTCATCACACTACTAAAATTATTTTGGTACACTTTGAATATGTATATGGCTAGATATGGCATGTATAGGCTAGTCCTTGATATGAGATGTAAAGTGAACTTAGCCATGTGATTTGGCTAGTTATGTTTTCGTAATATGCTTAAAGGAATATGATATGTGAAGTTGTTTTGGCATGATTAGTTGATATATGAAATGGTTATGAGATGGTAAGTATATAGATGATTGGTGCTTGAGCATAATCGAGAATTGGTTATGCAAATTGGTATGTTTGGAATTGGTTTTGAATGTTTATATTGAATGTATTGCTGTGATTACCTTAGCTGTCAAATGTGCATGATTTCGATGGTTATTTGGTATATTTTAGTGGTTATATGTGAATGAAATGAGATGATATATGTTGTTTGTAGGTTTGCCCCAAGTGGGTGACATTTTGGCCTATAATATTACACGGCCATTGCACACGGACGTGCCTAGAGGCCGTGGTGGTGAAGTCAGTATGTGGCCTAAGAGTGCACGGCCTCAGTGCACGGGCGTGCTTAGTGGCCGTGGAGGGTAATTCAGTATATGAACACGGGGAAGACACACGGGGGTGTCTATCATCCGTGGAGGGCACACGGTCTCTTCCCACGGGCGTGTATCCCCTGCATATTAGAAAAGTTTTTAATTTTAATGAAATTTTGTATATGTTTCGGTTTAGTCCCGACCCGATTTATAAGCATGTTATTGGTCTCAAGGACTCATTTAAGGGACATTATGTTTGAGAATAATGATTGAATGCATGAAATTTTCTGTGAATGTTTTCGATCTGTCTGGTAATGCTCTTAACCCTAATACGGCGACGGACATGGGATAGGGGTTACATTTGGTTGGTATCAGAGCTACAGTTTAGCCGATTCTCGGACTAATGTAGCGTGTTAGAGTCTAGCTATACATGCCATATATCTGAATTGATATAGTGTGATGAATCCTGACATATAAAATGTGATTTTCGTATAGTAATAGATCCTGAAAGAATTGTAGCTGACGACGTAGAAAGTAATGCGCCTGCTCCCGCGCAAGGGACAGTACCCTCTGATTCGAGACTGGCTACGAACGGTCAAGAGGGAGAAGCTAAACAAGCTTTCTTCTAGATGATGTGTGAGTGGTTCACTCAGTTTGTAAAGAATAACTCGAGTATTTCGCAACCCCCGCCCCCGGTTAATCCCCCTCAGACATCTGATATACCTCCGACTACAAATTTGAATCCGTGGAATAAGCCTCCGGTTGACAAGATCCGTAAGTATGGGGATGAAGAGTTCCGAGCTACCAATGATGATGATGCTGAAAAGGTTGAGTTCTGGTTAGAAAACACGATCCTAGTATTCGATGAAATGTCTCTGACTCCGAAAGAATGCATAAAGTGTGTTGTATCATTGCTTCGAGATGCAGCTTATCAATGGTGGAAAACTATAATTTCTGTTGTTCCGAGAGAACGAGTCACATGGGATTTTTTTCAGAGTGAATTATGGAAGAAATATATCAGTGAGAGATTCGTTGATCAGAAACGAAAGGAATTTCTGGAACTTAAACAGGCCCGAATGACTGTTACTGAGTATGAACGAGAATTCGTGAGACTGAGTCAATATGCCCGGGAATGTGTATCTTCTGAAGCTATAATGTGTAAAAGATCCGAAAATGGTCTTAATAAGGACATTCATTTGTTAGTTGGAATTTTAGAAATAAAAGAGTCCGTTGTACTCGTTGATCGAGCATGCAAAGCTGAGGCACTCGGGAAGGATAAAAGAAAAGCTGAGTCTGAAGCTTGAGATGTGAAAAAGAGATTTCAGAGTAAATCATTTCAGTCTGCTCCGAAAAGATTCAGAGATGATCAAAGTCGTCCCAGAGATAATGTGGGACATTTGAACAAAAATCGAGCTAGATCGCAAATGAGTTCCAAAACTCCAGCAACTTCAGTGGCCAGCGTTGGTAACGTTCGATCCGAGAGAGCTGAATGTAAACATTATGGTAAAAGGCATCCGAGAAGTTGTAGATTAAATGATAGATCTTGCTTTAGATGTGGACCACTTGATCATTTTATCCATGATTGCCCTGAGATTGTCGAGCCAGAAGCTGTTCAGAATTTGAGATATGATAGTACACTGGTGAGGGGTAGACCATCGAAGAATGTAAAAAATGTTAGTGGTAGTCAGAGAACTACGAGAGACAATGTTGTCAGATCTAAAGCTAGAGCGCCAGCCATAGCGTATGCTGTCCGAGCTCGGGAGGAAGCTTCGTCACCAGATGTTATAACGGGTACTTTTACTCTTTATGATACTTATGTGATTTCTTTGATAGACCCTGGCTCTATGCATTCATATATATGAATGAGTTTAGTATTCAGCAAGACTTTTCCTGTAGAGTCTACTGAGTTTGCTATAAAAGTATCGAACCCCTTAGGTAAAAGTGTCCTGGTTGACAAAGTATGCAAGAACTGTCCGTTAATGTATCGAGATATCTGTTTCCCTGCTGAGCTAATGCTTTTGCCGTTTGATGAATTTGATATTATTCTGGGTATGGATTGGTTGTTTATGCATGATGCTGTTGTGAACTGCAAAAGGAAGACTATAGACTTGAGATGTCCGGATGATGAGATTGCACGGATTGAGTTTGATGATTTGAATGGATTGTAATACCCCAAACCTGGTCTAGACATTACAACCAGATCTGGTATGTCATAGTGTAAAGTAAAAACAAATTTTTGTTGAATTTAGGAAAATATCGTAAGTTTGAAAACTTTTCGATTACGGTGATGTTTTGAAAATAGTGATAAGTCGTTTAAGAAAAATTCCAAATTTGTGTTGATTGAGTATTCGTTATATTTAGTGATATTTCAAAGAAAACGATTGTTTTACGTTACTCGTATTTTGGAAATCCCATCTTCACTTTCATGGTTAAAACATAATAGTTACAAATCTTAAATAAATAATAAATAATAAATAATAAAAACCAAATATTAACTTAGAAAGGCCTTATTACATAACAAAATCCCCAATTAAAATAGTTTGTAGAAAGGAACGAGTTTACGAAAAGAAACATTTTTATGGCCTCCACGAGTCTGCCTCGGCTCCCAGGTCCACAATCTACTGATTACCTGCAAGGTTAAGAAAAAGGGTGAGTCACCAAGACTCAGTGTGTAAATCCTCTATATCACATAAACAGCTTGTGGCCCACATTCGCATATTGGGCCTTAGCCCGCTCGAGATGGCATATGAAAGAAATGAATGCAATATGTCCCAGCCCAACCTAGTTTTTCCATCCTCTACACACCACCCGTACCAGCCCATCACACCGTGGGGATTTCTACAATCAACCCTCCATCTGCTACATGCCTCATACGTGGTACCAAACCACTCGTGGTTCCAGACCACCGTGATACTAGATCACCGTGACAGAGTCACTATTAACATACGTGGGGCCAACCCACTGTGGTATCAAACCATCGTGACAATCCCTGATGAATATATATGTGGGGCCAACCCACTGTGGTACCAAACCACTAGGACGAGTCACTAAATCATATATACGTGGTATTAAACCACCGCGGCACCAAGCCACTGAGACATGGTCACTAAATAAGATATATGTGGGGCCAACCCACTTGTGGTACCAAACCACCGTGAGAGTCTCAAATTCTTAAGGCTTGTGGTACCAAATCAGATATATGTAAAGATTCCTTACCTAGATCGACAAAACCCGGTGACTATAAGGCTTGGATTAAGGCACCGATAAAGTACCTAAATAAATGCCATGTAAGATTCGGTTTAAAAGAAATAACAAGGTTAATGTCTTCGGAAACCAAAAAGAGAGAAGAGAGAATTGAAAGGGAAAAAGAATACTTACCACACTAAGGAGAATCTAATTGAGAAGGTTAGGGAACAGAGTGACGGCAATCTTCTGAGATAAGAACGAATGAATGAGATGAATACACAAGGAGATTCAGCCAAAAGAAAAATGAGAATCAACGCAAAGAGAAGAAAAAGAAAATAGGTTTCGGCTTAAGAAGATGAGAGAACAAAAGGTGAATTATCAGGGTAAGAAATGAAGATTCGGCTAAGGAGAACAAATGAGATGAAAACAATCAGATGGTGTAGGTGGTAAGAGGTTTCGGTTTCAGATGATTAAAAGATGTGCCACGAATATGAACAAAAGAAAGAAAGAAAATAACAGAGAACAAGAAAGAGAGTTGAGGTTCAGCTCTTGAAGAAACAATTGAGTAAAAGAGGTATCATGAAAACGAAATGGTAGGAGGGTTCGGCTTTTGGGTGACGAAGCAATGCCCACACATGACCAAAAATGCTAAAGAGGGGGAGAAGGTTTCGGTTTTGCCTAAATAAAGAATAGACAAAGACCTTAGGGGGTTTCGGCTATTCAAAGAAAAGAATCATAAGTTGGCAATATGAAGAACACCAAATGCCGAAAGGAAAGGAACTCTCAATATTTAGCTACTAATCACCTCAAAATTTCGGCACCCACACTCTCCAAAACCGTATGCACCTCAGAGAACCGAAATGACTTATGACCCTAATTGATTTTTGGAACACTTACTACAAGCCAAACTGATTTCTTCCCCCCTTCCTCAAGCATCCAAAATTCGGCCACTACCTTCAACAACCCTTAATCCCATATTTTCCTCCTAAATTCACTCTTGTTCACTCACTCAAAATAGTTTGAATAATTCAAACTCCCTCTTCCTCTCAAGGCCACACATTTGAATTGTTTGACCCATTCAACACTCCCCCTTGAAGTGTCCAAGCCGAACTCCACCTCCTTCATTCCAGACGCCAAAAGAATTTCCCAAAAAGCAAATTGTGCGACTCGAACCTGCTCCCTCACTGCTTCCCTTGTGGTGTCACTTACCTACACCTTAAGTGGCGTCTCCTTGCCACTTTACTATTACATTTCTTGTGTCATCAAACCCAAACTATATCACTTAAACCCTGCCTCAACTAGCTCTCCCCTAAAGTGCCCAAAATTAAAATTTTGGCCAAAGCTTCAGCTTAACCCCGAGCCTTCTCTAGACCCTCAAACACACCAAATTAACATACCGAGCATAGCATACACACAGGAACATATTAAATGCAAAGCCCCTAATTCAGGATGTTACAATTTTACCCACTTAAAGAAATTTCGGCCTCAAAATTACCTGGTCACAAGAGATGAGGGTATTGCTGTCGCATCGCATCCTCTGGCTCCCACGTAGATTCCTCTGTACCGTGATTCTGCCACAACACTTTAACCAACGGAACCGTCTTTCTCCGCAATACCTTAATGTCACGATCCAAGCTTTGAACTGGTTCCTCTTCAAAGGATAGATCAGGCCTTACTTTGATTTCTTCCACTGGCACAACATGAGATGGATCCGAACGGTAGCGTCTCAGCATTGAAACATGAAACACAACATGAACCTGACTTAACTCCGAAGGTAGCTCGAGCTGATAAGCTACCGGTCCCACACGTTTCAATACACGATAAGGCCCGATGAATCTTGGGCTGAACTTACCCTTTCGTCCAAACCTTAGAATTTTCTTCCACGGTGACACCTTTAAGAAAACCCGGTCACCCACTGCATGTTCTATGTCCTTACGCTTTAGATCAGCATAAGACTTTTGTCTGTCAGAAGCTTTCTGTAACCGGGCCCAAATTAACTTAACCTTGTCCTCCGTTTCAGAAACCAATTCTGGACCCAACAACTATCGCTCGCCTAACTCTGTCCAGCAAGTAGGAGTGCGACACTTCCGACCATACAACGCCTCATACGGTGCCATCTGAATACTAGATTGGTAGCTGTTGTTGTATGCGAATTCCGCCAACGGTAGAAATTCTTCCCAACTACCTCTAAAATCTATGACACAGCCCCTCAACATATCTTCCAAGATCCGAATAACCCATTCAGACTGTCCATCAAACTGTGGATGAAACGCTGTGCTGAAATCGAATCTTGTACCCAATGCTTGATGTAACACTTTCCAGAACCTCAATGAAAACTTGGGGTCTCTGTCAGATATGATAGACACGGGTACCCCATGCAACCTCACAACTTCTGCTACATACAGCTTAGCTAATTTCTGTAGAGAGTAGTCAACACGAACCGGTCGACAATCACCCATACCGAATCCTTCCTAGTAGGCGTTAGAGGTAGCCCACTAACAAAGTCCATCGTGATCCTTTCCCACTTCCATTGTGGAATCTTCACCTACTGCAACAACCTCGAAGGTAACTGATGTTTTGCTTTTACCTACTGACACGTCAAGCACTTGCTCACAAATTCAGTTATCTCTCGCTTCAGTCCTGGCCACCAAAACTGTTCTCGCAGATCCCGATACATCTTACTTCCACCAAGATGCATAGCGTATGGGCTGCTATGCGCTTCCTGTAAAATCTTACATCTCAACTCAGGATCCTTTGGCATGCAAGTTTTTCCTCGAAAACATAACACCTCATCACTATTTATGCTGAAACCCGTTATTCCCCCACCTGCCATCAACTGAAACTTCGACTTTAATAACTCATCAACCAACTGCTTCTCTTTAATATGACTAACCCAAGAAGGCTTCACTTGAAGCTCAGTTAATAGACTTCCATCATCATATAAGCTAAGATGAGCAAATATTACTCTCAAATTAGAGATCACCCTACGACTTAATGCATCTGCCACCACGTTAGCTTTACCCAGATGGTATTCAATCGAGCAATCATAATCCTTTAACAACTCGTTCCACCTCCTCTGCCTTAAATTCAACTCCTTCTGGGTAAGGAGATATTTTAGGCTCTTGTTATCTGTATAAATGACGGACTTCTCCCCATACAGATAATGTCTCCAGATCTTCAAGGCAAATACTACTGCTTCCAATTCCAAATCATGTGTGGGATAATTCATCTCATGTGGTCTTAACTGCCGAGACACATATGCTACCACCTTCGCTTCCTGCATCAACACACATCCCAATCCTGTGTGTGACACATCGCAATAAACAAC
Source organism: Gossypium australe (assembly GCA_005393395.2). Lineage (NCBI taxonomy): Eukaryota > Viridiplantae > Streptophyta > Magnoliopsida > Malvales > Malvaceae > Gossypium > Gossypium australe. The sequence continues at coordinate 92,895,711 of CM016626.1, read as the reverse complement.
AAACTCCTTCCCAGCCTCAGGCTGTATCAACACTGGAGCCTCAGTCAAGATTCTTTTTAGCTTCTCAAAACTTTCCTGCTGCTTCTCAGACCAGACAAACGGTACTCCTTTTCGCAACAACTTAGTTAATGGTGCTGCAATTAACGAGAATCCCTCAACAAACCTTCTGTAATACCCAGCCAACCCAAGAAAACTCTGAACTTCCGCCACCGACTTAGGCAGCTTCCAGTCCAACACAACTTCAATTTTCTAGGGATCAACTCTAATCCCCTCTTCCAACACAACATGGCCCAGAAAAGTAACTTCACTTAGCCAAAATTCGCACTTACTGAATTTGGCGTACAACTGTTTCTCCCTCAGGATTTGCAAAACCACCCGAAGATGTGAATCATGCTTCTCTTCCGATCTTGAATAGACCAAGATATCGTCTATAAATACCACAACAAATCGGTCCAGGTAGGGTTGGAATACCCGGTTCATCATGTCCATAAACGCTGCAGGTGCATTGGTCAACCCAAATGGCATCACTAGAAACTCATAGTGACCGTATCGAGTACAAAACGTTGTCTTGTGAATATCTGCTTCCTTGGCCCTAAGCTGATGATATCCTGACCTCAAATCTATCTTTGAGAAGACTGAAGCCCCCCTTAATTGATCGAATAGATTGTCAATCCTCGGCAACGGGTATTTATTCTTGATCGTCAACTTGTTCAACTGCCTATAGTCGATGCACATTCGCATTGACCCATCTTTCTTCTTAACAAATAGCACCTGCGCTCCCCAAGGTGACACACTCTGTCGGATAAAACCCCGATCCAACAGTTCTTGAATCTGCGCTTTCAGTTCCACTAACTCCTTCGGCGCCATTCTATATGGGGCAATAGACACTGGCACTGTTCCTGGAAGAAGATCAATACCGAATTCCACCTCACGATCCAGAGGTAATCTTGGAAGCTCTTCTGGGAAAACATCAGAGAACTCCTTCACAGTTCTAACATCTCCTACGGTTAGCTCCTTGGCGTCCAGAGCCCGGACAAAAGTTAAGAATGCCTCACATCCTTTCTTCACCATTCTTTCTGCCCGTAAAGCAGACACTACATTGGACAAATAGTTTCTCCTTTCTCTTATCACTGAAACTTCATCATCCTCCGGAGTCCTTAAGACCATGCGCTTAGCAGCACAATCCAAGTTTGCTCGATGTTTTACAAACCAATCCATACCTAAGATTAAGTCGAACTCCCCGAACGGCAGTTTCATCAGATCACCCGGGAAAACCATCCCCAGAACTTCTAGAGGTACATCCCTAAAGAGTTTGTTCACCACTACAGATTGTCCTAAAGGGCTAAGTACAGTCATCTCCCTAGAAGCAATCTCAGAGTCTATGTTTAAAGTTCCAGATACCACACTAGCAATATTGGAATGTGTCGACCCAATATCAATCAATGCAGAAAAAGGCAATCCAAAAATTAAGAACATACCGGCTATGACATCCGGTGCATCGCCCTCCTCTCGGTGTCTAGCAGCATAGACCAACCCCGGTTGTCTCGCATCAGTGCTCCCCGCACCTCTACCTGGTGTTCCACGGCCCCGACCGAAACCATTACCTCCCCTGGCTGGGCCATGACCTCTCTGCTGTTACTGACCACCTCTACCCGGGTGAGCATAACCCTCACCTACTGGCCGCACTCTGCCCAGTTCCTGTGGACAGTCTCTCACCCGATGATCAGTAGACCCATACCTGAAACATCCTCTGTTACTCGTCCAACACTCGCCCAAATGAAATTTAGCACATCGAGTATACCTCTGATGCTGACTATCAACAACATGTCTCGCAACCCGACTCGGCTCATCCAACCTAGGTCTTTTCTAAAAACGCCCAGCTGATCTCGACGATCCAAAATTCCTTTTATTTTTACCTCTTTCCCTATCCTGATTCTATTTTTCGGACCGCTTCACTTCCTAGGCTATCTTAGCCTTTTCTACTAAAACAACAAATTCTCTTTCTCGTTGTGGAGCTATCAACACTCGCAAATCATCCCTCAAACCATCCTCAAACCAAACACAATGCTCATGGTCTGTAGCAACAATACCCTGGGCATAACGACTTAGACGTAAGAATTTCGCCCCATACTCAGCCATCGATTTATTTCCCTGAACCAAATTCAGAAAGGCCCTACGCTGCATGTCCACATAACTCGATCCGATGTACTTACCCTGGAATGCTGTCTTGAAGAAATCCCAGGTAATACGGTTAGCCACTGCACCATCCCTGACTGTCAGCCACCATTAATACGCCCCGTCCCACAGAAGAGACACAACTCCTTTCAACTTCTCTTCCACTGTAAAATTAAGATCATCCATAATGCGCTCTACTACTTCTAGCCAATACTCGGCTACACTAGGAGCTACACCAGACACACCCCTAAACATTTCTGCTCCATTGGCCTGAAGTCGTTCAGATACAGATTTCCGAGCCACTGATCCTGTGCTCGCTCCAGCAACCCTCTCCAAAACTCGCAACATCGCCTGAGACACCGCATCGTCTCCGCCCGTTTGATCCTAAAAACCTGCTTCTGCAGCTGGTGGTACTGGTATCTCATTTCCTGACCCATGTCCTGATTTCGAGGGTTCAAACCCAACGCCTCGGCCTCTACCACGGCCGCACACAGCACGTCCACGTCCCCTAGTACTCATGGCTACTGATATGACTTAATTTGATTAAAATTTTTATGAGTTAGTATTTCTTTCATTATTTATTACCGAACAATCTTATGAGGAGTAGCTTTAGAGAGTAATTCTCACAAAACCTATCTCGACCTGGAGGTTTCAGTCTCTAAAGTTTAGATCTCCTAGTGCTAGCACACATATTCATTTATGCAAATAATCATTTCATGCATACATCACCAAAAATTAGAACACCTACCTGCGTGGATCGGGTCCCGGTAGACTCGGATGCCATATTCCAATTAAAACATTTCCTCTAAATAACATTTAAATTGACATTCTAAAACACTGTTGAACCCATGTCCCATCCCGAGTTTTGCAACCTAGGCTCTGATACCAAAATTGTAACACCCCAAACCCGGTCTAGATGTTACGAACAGATCTGGTATGTCACAGGGTAAAGTAAAAACGAATTTTTGTTGAATTTAGGAAAATATCGTAAGTTTAAAAACTTCTCGATTACGGTGATGTTTTGAAAACAGTGATAAGTTGTTTAAGAAAAATTCCAAATTTGTGTTGATTGAGTATTCGTTATATTTAGTGATACTTGAAAGAAAACGATTGTTTTACGTTACTCGTATTTTGGAAATCCCATCTTCACTTTCATGGTTAAAACATAATAGTGACAAATCTTAAATAAATAATAAATAATAAAAACTAGATATTAACTTAGAAAGGACTTATTACATAACAAAAATCCCCAATTAAAATAGTTTATAGAAAGGAACGAGTTTACGAAATGAAACATTTTTATGGCCTCTACGAGTTTGCCTCGGCTCCTAGGCCCACAATCTACTGATTACCTGAAAGGTTAAGAAAAAGGGTGAGTCACCAAGACTCAGCGTGTAAATCCCCTATATCACATAAACGGCTCATAGCCCACAGTCGCATATTGGGCCTTAGCCCACTCGAGATGGCATACGAAAGAAATGAATACAATATCTTCCAGCCCAACCTAGTTTTTCCATCCTCTACACGCCACCCGTACCAGCCCATCACACCGTAGGGATTTCTACAATCAACCCTCCATCCGCTACAGGCCTCATACATGGTACCAAACCACTCGTGGTTCCAGACCATCGTGATACTAGATCACCGTGACAGAGTCACTATTAACATACGTGGGGCCAACCCACTGTGGTATCAAACCACCGTGACAATCCCTGATTAATATATATGTGGGGCCAACCCACTGTGGTACCAAACCACTGGGACGAGTCACTAAATCGTGGCACCAAGCCACCGAGACATGGTCACTAAATCAGATATATGTGAGGGCAACCCACTTGTGGTACCAAACCACTGTGACACTCTCAAATTCTTCCCCTTTCACATCATAATCCAAGCCCATGCATAACATAAATATCATAATGAATGCAACATGTTATCAAGCAAAGTAATAGATTACCACATACATACATACTCAAAAAGGGAACCTTAAAGTCACATACCTGGCATCCCTAGCCTTACCCACAAGGGTATTACGACTGTCTACATATTCTTTCGGGCTTTTCAACCCATACAGTTAATAACACAAACTAATAACAGAGTGTGGAATTTACACACCTGATAACACGCAATATTATGCTTTCTATATCGACACTATCATAAGCAGGAATGACTGCTATTTGCCTACTATTCTGTTCTGAAGCCAGTCCACAACCCGGTGGCCAATCTCGAACCGCAGACACCGCTTGCTTTTTGAACTTAGGGGCTGGGACTATGGGTCCAACCCCTTCCTTTGCTTGGCTGGTATTTGAGTCCATGAAAGAGATCTTGGTCAATAGACCGAATTAAGGCATCAAAGCAGAGAAAAATAAGGATATAAGCTCAATATGTAAAGATTCCTTACCTAGATCGACAAAACCCGGAGACTATAAGGCTTGGATTAATGCACCGATTAAGTACCTAAATAAATGACATGCCATGTAAGATTCAGTTTAAAAGAAATAACAAGGTTTATGTCTTCGGCAACCAAAAAGAGATAAGAGAGAATTGAAAGGGAAAAAGAATACTTTCCACACTAAGGAGAATCCAATTGAGAAGGTTAGGGAACATAGTGACGACAATCTTCTGAGATAAGAACGAATGAATGAGATGAATACACAAGGAGATTCGGCCAAAAGAAAAATGAGAATCAACGCAAGTAGAAGAAAAAGAGAATAGGTTTCGGCTTAAGAAGATGAGAGAACAAAAGGTGAATTCTCAGGGTAATAAATGAAGATTCAGCTGAGGAGAACAAATGAGATGAAAATAAACAGATGGTGTAGGTGGTAAGAGGTTTTGGTTTCAGATGATTAAGAGATGTGCCACGAATATGAACAAAAGAAAGCAAGAAAAATAACAGAGAACAAGAAAGAGTGTTGAGGTTCGGCTCTTGAAGAAACAATTGAGTAAAAGAGGCATCATGAAAAAGAAATGGTAGGAGGGTTCGACTTTTGGGTGATGAAGCAATGCACATACGACCAAAAATGCTAAAGAGGGGGAGAAGGTTTCGGTTTTGCCTAAATAAAGAAAGAACAAAGACCTTAGGGGGTTTCGGCTATTCAAAGAAAAGAATCATAAGTTGCCAATATGAAGAACACCAAATGCCGAAAGGAAAAGAACTCTCAATATTTAGCTACTAACCACCTCAAAATTTCGGGACCCACACTCTTCAAAACCGCATGCACCTCAGAGAACCGAAATGACTTATGACCCTAATTGATTTTCGGCACACTTACTACAAGCCAAACCGATTTCTTGCCCCCTTCCTCAAGCATCCAAAATTCGGCCACTACCTTCAACAACCCTCAATCCCATATTTTTCTCCTAAATTCACTCTTGTTCACTCACTCAAAATAGTTTGAATAATTCAAACTCCCTCTTCCTCTCATGGCCACACATTTGAATTGTTTGACCTATTCAACACTCCCCCTTGAAGTGTCCAAGCCGAACTCCACCTCCTTCCTTCTAGACGCCAAAAGAATTTCCCAAAAAGCAAATTGTACGACTCGAACCTGCTCCCTCACTGCTTCCCTTGTGGCGTCACTTACCTGCACCTTTAGTGGCGTCTCCTTGCCACTTTACTATTACATTTCTTGTGTCATCAAACCCAAACTATACCACTTAAACCCTGCCTCAACTAGCTCTCCCCTAAAGTGCCCAAAATTAAAATTTTGGCCAAAGCTTCGGCTTAACCCCGAGCCTTCCCTGGACCCCCAAACACACCAAATTAACACACTGAGCATAGCATACACACATGAACATATTAAATGCAAAGCCCCTATTTCAAGATGTTACATGGATTGCCTGATGTAATATCGGTATTGAAAACTCAAAGTTATGTGAAAATGGGTTACGAGGCATATTTTGCTTATGTGATTGATTCAAAAGTATCCGAGAAGAAACTTGAATCAGTGCCTATTGTTTGTGAGTTTACTGATGTATTTCCTGAAGAGTTACCGGGTTTCGTGAAGTTGAATTTGGTATTAATTTGTTGCCTGGTACTACACCTATTTTGATAGCTCCGTATAGAATGGCACCAACTGAGTTGAAAGAGTTAAAGTCACAGTTGCAGGAATTGACTGAGAGAGGGTTTGCTAGACCGAGTTTCTCGCATTGGGGTGCTCCTGTTCTGTTCGTGAAAAAGAAAGATGGCACGATGAGGATGTGTATCGATTATCGTCAGTTGAATAAAGTGACGATAAAGAATAAATATCTGTTGCCTCGAATAGACAATTTATTTGATCAGTTAAAAGGAGCTACTATGTTTTCCAAAATTGATCTGAGATCGGGATACTATCAGTTGAGAGTTAAAGATTCAGACATTTCGAAAACTGCTTTCAGAACGAGGTACGGGCATTATGGGTTTCTAGTTATGCCATTTGGACTAACCAATGCTCCTGCTATTTTTATGAACTTGACGAACAGAATTTTCAGATCGTATCTAGATCGATTTATTGTGGTATTCATAGACGACATTTTGATTTACTCACGGGATGAGACTGAGCATGCTGAACATTTGAGAATCGTGTTGCAAACTTTGAGAGAAAAGCAATTGTATGCGAAATTCAGCAAATGTGAATTCTAGTTACACGAGGTTAGTTTTCTGGGACATATCGTATCAGCTTCTAGAATCCGAGTAGACCCAAGCAAGATTTCTGCTATTTTGAGTTGGAAACCTCCGAAGAACGTGTCTGAAGTCCGTAGTTTTTTGGGTTTGGCTGGTTATTACCGTCGATTTATAAAAGGATTTTCAGTGATAGCTACTCCGTTGACTAGATTACTTCAGAAAGATGCTAGATTTGAATGGTCGGATAAATGTCAGAAAAGTTTTGATCAATTGAAAACTCTATTAACAGAAGCTCTAGTGTTAGTACAGCCAGAATCGGGTAAAGAATTTGTTTTATACAGTGATGCTTCGCTAAATGGTTTGGGATGTGTTTTGATGCAAGAAGGCAAAGTTGTAGCTTATGCCTTAAGACAGTTGAAGCCGCATGAAAAGAATTATCCGACACACGACCTTGAACTTGTTGCAATTGTGTTTGCACTTAAGATTTGGCGTCATTATCTGTACAATGAGTCACGTATTTTCAGATCATAAAAGTTTAAAATATTTGATGACTCAAAAAGATTTGAACTTGCGTCAGAGAAGATGGCTTGAGTTGTTGAAAGATTATGAGCTTGTGATAGATTATCATCCGGGTAAAGCAAATGTTGTTGCAGATGCTCTGAGTAGGAAATCATTGTTTGCAGTACGTGCTTTTAATACTCAACTGGATTTTTCTGATGATTGTTTTGTGTTAGCAGAATTAAAAGCAAAACTGTTGTTTTTACATCAGATAAGTGATGCTCAGAAGTTTGATAATGAATTGTTAGCAAAATAAGCTCTGCGTGAAATGAATTCTGAATTTGAATTTCAAATTGTAGATGGTTGTTTTAGATTTCGTGATCGTATCTGTGTTTCAAGAAATCCAGAGTTGATTCAGTTGATATTGAATGAAGCACATAATAGTCGTTTATCTATTCATCCAGAATGTACTAAAATGTATCATGATTTGAAACGACAGTACTGGTGGTCTGGTATGAAACGGGATATTTCTGACTTTGCTTTGAAATGTTTAGTTTGTCAGCAAGTAAAAGTTAAACATCAAGTTTTGTCTGGTTTGCTGCAACCAATTCTGATTCCTGAATGGAAATAAGATAGAGTAACAATGGACTTTGTTTCTAGTTTGCCCCTGACTCCGAGAAAGAAAGATGCGATATGGGTCGTAGTTGACCGATTAACTAAATCTGCCCATTTTATTCCGGTAAGATCTGATTTCTCACTGGAGAGATTACTCGAGCTTTATATTGCTGAGCTTGTAAGATTGCACGTAGTGCCACTATCTATTGTGTCAGATAGAGATCCGAGATTTACATCGCGAATATAGAAGAAATTGCAAGAAGCTTTCGGCACGAGATTACATTTTAGTACAGCTTTTCATCCGCAGACAAATGGTCAGTCTGAACGAATTATTCAGATTCTTGAAGACATGTTAAGATGTTGCGTACTTGAGTTTCATGGTTTGTGGGAACAGTATTTGCGATTGATCGAATTTGCGTATAATAATCATTTTCATACGAGTATCAAAATGGCACCATATGAAGCTTTGTATGGGCGTAAATGTCGTACACCTCTGTATTGGACTCAACTCAGTGAGAATAAGTTGCACGGAGTTGATTTGATTAGAGACTCAAAACAGAAGGTGAAACTGATTCGAGATTGTTTGAAAGCAGCATCTGATCGTCAGAAGTCTTATGCAGATTTCAAACGAAAAGATATAGAATTTGAAATCGGTGATAAAGTATTTTTGAAAGTGTCTCCATGGAAGAAAGTGCTTCGGTTCGGGCGTAAAGGCAAATTAAGTCCGAGGTTCATCGGACCGTACGAGATCATTGAACGAGTAGGGCCTGTTGCATATAGATTAAGGTTGCCCTCTGAGCTAGAAAAGATACACAACATATTCCATGTCTCGATGCTCCGTAGATACCGATCCGATCCGTCAATGTGATTGCTCCATCTGAAATTGAAATCCAATCTGATATGACATATGAAGAGGAACCGATCCGCATCTTAGCTCGTGAAGTGAAAGAGTTGAGAAATAAGAAAATTCCATTAGTGAAAGTATTATGGAATCGGCACGGAATTGAAGAGGCAACGTGGGAACCGGAAGATTCAGTGAGACAACAATATCCGACCCTGTTTAACGGTAAGATTTTCGAGGACGAAAATCCCTAAGCAGGGAGAATTGTAACAGTCCAGTTTATACCCTAGTCAGAACAGTGGTTTCGGGACCACGAATCCGAGTCTGAATAATATTTTAATATTATTTTCTGTGTCGTTGATATGTGAATAAGCATGTGCTAAATTTCCGTAAGTTAATTTGACTGCCTGTGTGTTTAATTTGATTAAAGGATGAAATTGCATTGAATGTGAAAGTTGCATGCTAATTCTTAAAGTACCATTGTGTTGTGGCTTTGTAAAGGTGAAGGCCTTATATGGCAATTAAGCCAAACCTATGTATAATGGATGGCAATGAATGATGATATATATTTTTATATTATATGTTTATTACATTTACTTTAATAGTTAAAGTTATATTATAATTATTTTATAAGTTATGTTTATATTATAATAAAAGATAATGAGTGGGTTGTCTCATTTTATCATCTTCTTACCGAAACCACTAAATAAAAAGAAAGAAAACTTTGGCTAAGCATTCGGCTATTACAAGCTTAAATCCAAGGTTAGTTTTTTATTCGTTTTTGATAATTTCTACGTTTTTGCAATCATTGCCTTGAGAGCTACAAAACCCATGTTTTAATTTTGTGAATTGATGATGCTTTTGTGAGATGCCATTGATGATATGTCAAGCTTTTTTGATGATTTTGGTGTTAAATGAAAGATTTGAACTAGATGAACATGTTTTGTTCTTGAAGTTTTGATGAATTTAGCTAAATAGGGCTAAATTGTGAAAATATTATTTTGGAGGACTAAATTACGAATTTGATGAAATATTTGGACTTATATAGTCCCTAGGGAGGTTCGACTATGCATATGTGTTAACAAATTATGTATATTTAATGTCTTGAGAAAATTGGACTAAATTGATAAAGTGTGCAAGTATGGGGGTTAATTTGCAAATAGCCCTAAATGTGTGTCCATGGATTGAATTGTATGAATTAGTGAATAAAAGGGTTAATTTTGAATATGTTTAGATCAAGAACCAAGGAAAACGGACTTAGATCGCGGGAAAGTGAAAGTAAACGAGTAGCCGTTTCCACTCCGATAAACCGAATATGAGGTAAGTCATTATGCAAATAAACGTACTTGTATGATATTATAATTGTTCATATGACTAATGTTGATTATGGATACTTATGAGAAGTTATGAATATGAATACTGAGATAAGTACGATATAGCGACTAAGCCGAGAAGTCCCGTACGAACCTAGGAATAGATAGGATTAGCTATGTCATGACATTGGTATCTATTCAGTTTTATCATGTAAGACCATGTCTGGGACGTTGGCATCGATATGAGTTTTACATGTAAGACCATGCCTGGGATGTTGGCATCGATATGAGTTTTACGTGTAAGGCCATGTCTGGGACATCGGCATCGTATTGATTCGTGTAAGACCCTGTCTGGGACAGTGGCATCGATATCCGAGTGCATGTAAGACCTCGTCTGGGACGTTGGCATTGTATGATTATTCCGATCCTTCTGAGTATCCTACTAGATTCCTATTGGTTCAACAGGCAAGTCTGTGATACGAATTACAAATCCGAGCTATGAACAATTATATGGTTATAAATCCGATTCAGGTACGTTGATTATACACTAATTGTGTATAAAAGGTAAGCATCTAAGTGATCTTCCTATGATGATATGTACATGGAATTTATGATATGATAAGAATTGTTTTGGCTAGATGAGCTATGTGTTTATATGATTCTTGAATTGTGAAAATGGCTAATGTGGTCAAAAGTGTATGAACTAAAGCAAATAAGTGAAAGTTTGCTAGGTGATTGATATGTGCCAATGTATTTATTTGCATATATGCCTTCAATACCAAGCTTATTTGTATATGACTTACTAAGCTTTTGGAAAGCTTACTCTATGTGTGTGTTTTCTTTTTTTATAGGTCGTCAAAGCTACTGAAGGCTCGGGACCATTACAGATCATCATCACGCTACTAAAATTATTTTGGTACACTTTGAATATGTATATGGCTAGATATGGCATGTATAGGCTAGTCCCTGATATAAGATGTAAAGTGAACTTAGCCATGTGATTTGGCTAGTTATGTTTTGGTAATATGCTTAAAGGAATATGATATGTGAAGTTGTTTTGGCATGATTAGTTGATATATGAAATGGTTATGAGATGGTAAGTATATAGATGATTGGTGCTTGAGCATAATCGAGAATTGGTCATGCAAATTGGTATGTTTGGAATTGGTTTTGAATGTTTATATTGAATGTATTGTTGTGATTACCTTAGCTGTCAAATGTGCATAATTTGGATGGCTATTTGGTATATTTTTGTGGTTATATGTGAATGAAATGAGATGATATATGTTGTTTGTAGGTTTGCCCTAAGTGGGTGACATTTTGGCCTTGTAAATGGCCTATAATGTTACAGGCCGTGGCATACGGCGTGCCTAGAGACCGTGAGACCAAGTCAGTAGCTAACATAAGAGCACACGGCCATGGCACACGGGCGTGCTCAATGGCCATAGTGGTGAAGTCAGTATGTGGCCTAAGAGTGCACGGCCTCAGTGCACGGGCGTGCTCAGTGGCCATGGAGGGTAAGTCAGTATATGAACATGGGGAAGACACACGGGGGTGTCTATCATCTGTGTAGGGCACACGGTCTCCTCCCATGGGCGTGTATCCCATTCACATTAGAAAAGTTTTTAATTTTCATGAAATTTTGTATATGTTTCGGTTTAGTCTCGACCCAATTTATAAGCATGCTATTGGTCTCGAGGACTCATTTAAGGGACATTATGTTTGAGAATAATGATTGAATGTATGAAATTTTCTGTGGATGTTTCCGATCTGTCTGGTAACGCGCTCCGAACCCTTATCCGACGATGGACACGGGATACGGGTGTTACAGAATTCATTAACCCTCAAAGCCCAGATGCCAATTTTAATTTTCTCGCTCAATTAAAAATTTCCTAAAACCCAAAGCCCAAAGCCCAATAGGCCCAATTCTACCAGGCCCAAAAATTAGGGGTGTTACACCAGACATGGTCTTACACCGGACCTCCCTTATTCAATGCTAAACATGGGTAACCTCATTGTTCCGAATCTTTATTCGGGATTCCACATAATTTATTTTCACCATTTCCTCATCGAGGCTTCATCGCTCGATTATTCAAAGCAATAACATAAATTGTCATAATATTAAGTAGTTTCAAAAATCAAAACATTACGAAACTTCAACTTCATAGAAACTTACCTCAAATCTCAAAATGTGTATCGATACTCGATTTAGTCCTCGATTTTTTTCTTGCTTCGGTTTCTATCCGGGCTTCGCATTTCTTGATCTAAAATAACAATTTCATTTGTTAAATACACACATTGACTAAATCGACTCATAATTCATATTTTGGAAAAATTATAATTTTGCCCCTAAACTTTTACATAATTACACTTTTTCCGCTAGGCTCGTAAAATGACTTTCATTCAACTTTCTTGTATTTCAAACCTATCCGAATCATATTGTCAACTATAGCAACCTTCAATTTCTACTATTTCACTCATGTATGACCATTTTCATAACTTTTACAATTTGGTCCTTACATGCATTTTTCATGAAAATCACTTAGAAAAAGATGTTTCTCATACATCAAACTTTCATATTCCTCCATAAAACATCAAAATACATGCATGTCACACATGGATAAATTTTTTAACATGAACCCTAGCTCAAAATATAGCTAGAAATAGCTAAATCGAGCTACAAGGGTTTCAAAAATACGAAGAACATTAAAAACGGGGCTAGGATGCACTTACTATCAAGCTTGGAAGTTGAAGAAACCCTAGCTATGGCTCATTGCAAATTTCGGCTAAGGTAGGAGAAGATGGACATGATTTTTGCTTCTTTTTCCCTTTTAATTCTTTTATTAACCAAATGACCAAAATGCCCCTAATGGTCCTTCCTTTGGATTTTTCCTTCCCATGTCCATTTTTGTCCATCATCAAATATAATGACCTAATTGCTAAATAAGGACCTCTAGAAAGTTTTATAATTCTATTTCATACTTAAATCTTTTAGAATCTCATATTTTCTATTCTTTGCAATTTAGTCCTAATGGACAATTTAATCACTAATTAATAAAATTTCTTCACGGGATTTTCACACAATCATGAAATCATCTCATATACTTTATAGAAATCATAAAACTTATATTTCTACTTCAGATTTGTAGTCTCGCACCACTATTCTGACTAGGCCCTAAGTCGGGCTGTTACAATTCTCCCCCTTAGGGATTTTCGTCCCTGAAAATCTTACCAGTGAAAAGGTTTGGGTACTGGTTCCTCATAGCCTCCTCGGGCTCCCATGTAGCCTATTCTACCCCATGTCTTTCCCACAATACTTTCAGGAGAGCTATACTCTTATTTCTCAACTATTTGACTTCCCGTGCTAGGATCTTGACTGGTTCTTCACCATATTTCATGTAGGGTTGATTCTCAATCTCTGTTGATGTGATCACATGTGAAGGGTCTGATCAGTAGCATCACAACATAGACACATGAAATACATCGTGAATCTTTTCTAACTCAGGTGGCAAAGCCAATCTTTAAGCTACGGGCCCTATCCTCTCAGTGATCTCATATGGCCCGATAAAACGCGGGCTCAATTTGCCTTTTCGGCCAAATCTAAGATCTTTTCTCCATGGTGATACTTTCAAGAATACTCTATCACCAACTTGATACTCAATTTCTTTCATTTTCAAATCCAAATATGATTTTTGTCGATCAGAAGCAGCTTTTAAGCAATCTTGAATCACCTTTACTTTTTCTTCGATTTCTCTAACCAAATCTACCCCGTGAATCTGGTTTTCGTTAAGTTCAGTCTAATATAAATGTAACACCCCAAACCTGGTCAATACACTACGACCGAATCTGGCATGTTACGGGGAAAATCGAGTTTAAGAGGTTAGGTTTCTGATTAAAAATTTGAAGAAAAACCCTTTGTTGTATTTATACTTGTAAAATCTTCTATATCATTTAAAAAAAACCGAATAGTTTCTTTTAGTTGCTTAAAACTCATTTTAACTTAATGTAGAAAAATCCTAAGTTTGAAAACCATTTGAGTTGCATTCATTTTCAATTACAGTGGGATACCCGATGGTAAAGTTTAAAACACATCGCTTTGTAGTTTTGAAAACCTTATTTTCCAAGTTTTATCCAATATTAACCAATAATTCGTTAAGGCATATTTGAGTTCAAATCCAGACATGTAAATAATCAAATATAATTTTAAAAGGCCTTCTACAATCCCAACAAAACCAAATGGAAGTAAATGAAATAAAGTACCAAATTTTCAAAACAGTGCAAGTCCGAATATATTCATGGCATGGTCACCTCGAGTCCACCCGGCTCCATGTCCGCGATCTAAGAGTCACCTGAAATGATAAGGGAGAAGGTGAGTCACAAGACTCAGTGCGTAAATCCCCCTCCCGATTAATGCAACATAGTAACACACACCATAACAAAGCAATACAATTAATGCACCCAATCCTAGCCATCCATAACACCTTTTCTACCCCGTGTGGTACCAAACCACTGGTGGTGCCAAACCACTGGTGACCCAAAGTCACGATATCCATCAATGTGGTGCCAAACCACTGGTGACCCAAAGTCACGAATAATCCATCTGTGGGGCCAACCCACGTGCGATACCAAATCACTGGCGACGATCCCGTAATATCAACTGTGGGGCCAACCCACTATGGTACTAAGCCTCTGGGACAAGTCGCTATGAGGTGCCAAACCTCTGGTGACCCAAAGTCACAATATATCAATATCCAAGTGTGGGGCCAACCCACATGTGATACCAAATCACTGGCGACGATCCCGTAATATCAACTGTGGGGCCAACCCACTGTGGTACTAAGCCACTGGGACAAGTCGCTATGAGGTGCCAAACCTCTGGTGACCCAAAGTCACAAAATATCAACTGTGGTACCAAACCACTGGAGGTGCCAAACCTCTGGTGTCCCAAAGACACGGATATCATCTTCCCCCTCCTCTCATATCACCCATCATCATGCAAATCATGCCAATCATGCAAATCATACTAACATGTTTAGTGTTGCATCACATACACATAGGCCATAGATCATGATATCACATATCAAATAACAGAACTCGTACTGAAACGGACTTACCCGAATCCGTGCACATACCCTTAGGGTATCATATCAATTTCCACTGTTTCGGTAAAATTACAATCAGGTTATTAACACATATTACTAGGTATAGAGTGTGTAAGTTTACACACCTGTTAAAACGCAAGTCCTAATCCCAGAGAACCGATCTAAGACCCTCGACTTCCTTGCTCCTATATTCGGCCAAACATGAATATCAGTACCAAGGCCATTCGGCCAAATCAAATAAGCCAAATGGTTAACGCTTGAACCCTTACCTTACAACCGATTTGGTTTCCTACCAAATCCCGAACCAAACGATGGTTCACCTCTGACAATCGGCCACACCCTAAAATGCAAACAGTTAGCCTCACAAGCCTTCGGCTTAACGAATACCAAAAGAATAGACTAATAAAACCAATCCTTACCAAGATGATAGCTTCACTTGATTGTTACCAACAATCCGGAGACCCTACAACACATTGGTTCCAACCAGCGATTAACAAACTTGCAATCAAATGCCGAAATCGGCTCTTACCTTTGTAAAAGTCGACAGAGAACAGAGAGGGGAAGAAATAGGAATTCGGCACTAACCACTTACCTTCTTCAACGATTGAAAAAAAAGAAAACCAAACAAGATCCACACCCCACCTAAAATTCGGCCCACAAGAATCCAATAAGAGAGGGGAAATTCGGCAACAAGAGTAGAGGAGATTCGGCTATGGCTGCTTAACACCACTTATGGTTCGGCTTGAGTGGAAAGAGAGGAAGAGAAGAGGTGAAATGAAGATAAGGTTTCGGCAAGAGGGTTTGAGAAGAAGAAGAAAATGGACAGGAGGAAGGTGTTTTCGGTTTTGAAAGAAAAAGAAAGGGAAAAGGGAGAGTAGAAGATTCGGCCACAACCAAAGTTGAGAATCAAAATGACAAAGAAGAAAAAGAAAAGTTTAGGAGAAGAGAGTTTCGACTACTAATGAGGTTGAGGGAAAACAAGTGCAAAAATTCGGCAAAGGTGAATGTTGCTTGAGGGTTTTCGGTTTCAAAGAAGTAAAATGAAAGAACTCACTTGCAAATTCGGCTAGCTATTGACAAAAGAAAGAACTTGGCTTTGACACAAGCTGACCGAAAAACACCAAAATACCTAAGAAAATCGGCACTTCCCACTTACTCACCTACCAAAACCGGCCACTCCCCCCATGAAGCACCCAAGATTGGGCCACTACCCCACAATTGCTCTTGGCCACTAATTCAAACTAGTTTGAACTAGTCAACCTCCTAACTTTCCTCTTTGCCAACCGTTTGAACATTTGACTTAGTCCATGGCAGAGTTTGAACTGCACACAACTTCTCCCCCTCATTGGCGTCAAAATAGAAAGCAAAAGGTGAGACTTCCGCAGCTCGAACATGAGACCTCCTTCCCCTGCAAATTGCGTCAAACACAAGCTCTAAGTGGCGCCTTCCTGCCACCTTGCCAAGCCTCTTTCTTGTGCTAACATCCACCTAAAAATACCTATAACCCCTAGCTCCTTCAGCTCCTTTCACTTAAAGCTTAAAAACTAAAATTTTTCTTACCACTCAGGCTTACACTAGACTTACAACTAAGCCCCAAAACATCAAAAATACTGACACCACAGTCCAAACACAAGCACACAATGCAATTACAAATTAGCCCCTATTCCAGGATATTACAATTCTACCCCCCTTAAAAATAATTTTGGCCTCGAAATTACCTGATCAAAAGACTTGAGGGTATTGCTGTCTCATCATATCCTCTGGTTCCCACGTAGCTTCTTCCACACCATGGTTCCGCCATAGTACCTTTACCAAAGGCACTGACTTCCTACGCAAAACTTTCACATCTCGATCTAGAATTTGCACTGGTTCCTCCTCCATGGTCAAATCCGGACTCACCTCGATCTCTTCCACTGTTACGACATGCGATGGATCTGAACGATAACGTCTAAGCATCGAAACGTGAAATACGTCGTGAATCTGACTTAGCTCTGCTGGCAACTCGAGCTGATAAGCTACTGGTCCCACTCGTCTCAGTACCTTATATGGCCCAATAAACCTTGGACTTAACTTGCCTTTCCTTCCGAACCTTAACATCTTCTTCCATGGCGAGACCTTCAGAAAGACCTTATCCCCTATAGCAAACTCTATATCTCTCTGCCTGAGATCGGCATAAGACTTCTGCCTATCCGAAGCTTCCTTCAAACGAGCCTGAATCAACTTAACTTTGTCTTTAGTCTCTGCAACCATCTCTGGTCCCAACAACTGACGTTCACCCAACTCCGTCCAACATGTAGGTGAGCGACACTTCCTACCATACAACGCCTCATAAGGTGCCATCTTGATGCTTGCTTGGTAACTATTATTGTAGGCGAACTCAGCTAATGGAAAAAACTCTTCCCAGCTACCTCTAAAGTCCAGAACACAACCTCTTAGCATGTCCTCTAAAATCTGTATAACCCTTTCCGACTGCCCGTCAGACTGCGGATGAAATGCCGTGCTGAATTCTAACCGCGTACCCAGAGCCTGATGCAATGCTCTCCAGAACCTTGACATAAATCTGGGATCCCTATACGAGATGGTCGATACTGGCACACCGTGCAGCCTCACTACCTCTGACACATACAGCTTCGCCAACCTCTGAAGTGAGTAATCAACCCTTACCGGTATAAAGTGAGCTGATTTAGTCAACCGATCCACAATTACCCAAACTGAGTCCTTCTTGCTAGGCGTAAGAGGTAGTCCACTGACGAAATCCATAGTTATCCTTTCCCACTTCCACTGTGGAATCTTCACTGGCTGAAGCAACCCCGACGGCAACTGATGTTCAGCCTTGACCTGTTAACATGTCAGACACTTTCCAACAAACTCCGTCACCTCTCGCTTTAGACCTGCCCACCAAAACTGCTCTCTTAGATTCCTATACATCTTGCTACCTCCAGGATGCATAGCGTATGGGCTGCTATGTGCGTCCTGAGGAATCCTCTGCCTTAACTCAATATCCTTCGGCATACAAGCTCTCCCTTGAAAACACAGCACCCCATCACTAGACAAACTGTAACCCTCCAAACCACTTTCTTGCACCTGCAACCTCTGTGCATTCAGAACCTCATCCCCTAACTATTTCTCCTTGATCTGCTCAACCCAAGTAGGCTTAACTTGTAGTTCTACCAGAATACTTCCGTCGTCATACAAACTCAAATGGGCAAACATCGCTTTTAAGTCCGATACAACCTTACGACTCAACGCGTCTGCCATCACGTTAGCCTTGCTCGGATGATACTCAATCGAACAGTCGTAGTCCTTTAGCAACTCAATCCATCTGCGCTGTCTCAAATTCAAATCCTTCTGAGTCAAAAGGTACTTCAGACTCTTGTGATCTGTGTAGACTATCGATCTCTCTCCGTACAAGTAGTGCCTCCAAATTTTCAAAGCGAAGACTACTGCCGCTAACTCCAAGTCGTGCGTCAGATAATTGACCTCATGTGGCCTTAGCTGCCGAGATGCATAAGCCACTACCTTTCCCTCCTGCATCAGCACACAACCCAAACCCGTATGTGATGCATCGCAATATACTGTGAATTCCTTTCCTGCCTCCAGTTGAATTAAAACCGGAGCTTCAGTCAAAATCTTCTTTAGCTTGTCGAAACTCTCTTGCTGCTTCTCAGTCCAAACAAACGAAACCCCTTTTCTTAACAGCTTAGTGATCGGTGCTGCAATCAACGAAAATCCCTCTACAAATCTTCGGTAGTACCCTGCCAGACCCAGAAAACTCCGAATTTCAACCACTGACTTAGGCGGCTTCCAATCCAAAACTGCCTCAATCTTCCGAGGGTCCACTCTAATCCCCTCAGCTTCTCCTCAGCAGTCAAGTCCAAATCGTCCATGATCCGCTCCGTCGCCTCCAGCCAATACTCAGTCGTGCTAGGAGCCACACCCGAAACACCTCGAAATACTTCAGCCCCGTTTGCTCGGAGTTGCTCCGGCATAGATTTCTGAGCTCCTGCGCCTCCACCTACTCCAGCTACCCTTTCCAGAACTCGCAGCATCGCCTGCGACACCGCGTCATCCCTAGTCTGATCCTGAAACTCACCACCTCCAGCTGGTGGTGGTACCGGAATCTCATTCCCTGACCCCTGACCAGACCCTACTGGTTCAGAAACTGTCATCCTACCCCGACCACGTCCTCGACCACGTCCACCTCGAGCCCTCATGACTAAAATCTCGACTTTTCTGATTTAGAAACTTTATGCATCAGTAATTATTCCACTGTCTTTAAAGCAAAGTCTTATGAATATCTCTTATTAAAGGAGTTTTATTTTTGCAAGTCCATAGAGTCCTATCAGTTTCAGTTTCTAAAGTAATCCACTATTGCTAGTCATCCAATCACATCACATCAAAATCACAAGCAATAGTAAGAAGTACTTACCTGGGAGGATTGGTGTCGGAGACTCGGTGCCATGCCTTTCCAAATCATACATTTTAAAACAAAAACACTTCAACCAATACTTAAAACATCTTGGGCCTCGGGCCCACAACCGAGCCTTTGAACTTGGCTCTGATACCACAATTGTAACACCCCAAACCCGGTCAATACACTACGACCGAATCTGGCATGTTACGGGGAAAATTGAGTTTAAGAGGTTAGGTTTCTGATTAAAAATTTGAAGAAAAACCCTTTGTTGTATTTATACTTGTAAAAATCTTCTATATCATTTAGAAAAAACCGAATAGTTTCTTTTAGTTGCTTAAAACTCATTTTAACTTAATGTATAAAAATCTTAAGTTTGAAAACCATTTGAGTTGCATTCATTTTCAATTACAGTGGGATACCCGATGGTAAAGTTTAAAACACATCGCTTTGTAGTTTTGAAAACCTTATTTTCCAAGTTTTATCCAATATTAACCAATAATTCGTTAAGGCATATTTGAGTTCAAATCCAGACATGTAAATAATCAAACATAATTTTAAAAGGCCTTCTACAATCCCAACAAAACCAAATGGAAGTAAATGAAATAAAGTACCAAATTTTCAAAACAGTGCAAGTCCGAATATATTCATGGCATGGTCACCTCGAGTCCACCCGGCTCCATGTCCGCGATCTAAGAGTCACCTGAAATGATAAGGGAGAAGGTGAGTCACAAGACTCAGTGCGTAAATCCCCCTCCCGATTAATGCAACATAGTAACACACACCATAACAAAGCAATACAATTAATGCACCCAATCCTAGCCATCCATAACACCTTTTCTACCCCGTGTGGTACCAAACCACTGGTGGTGCCAAACCACTGGTGACCCAAAGTCACGATATCCATCAATGTGGTGCCAAACCACTGGTGACCCAAAGTCACGAATAATCCATCTGTGGGGCCAACCCACGTGTGATACCACATCACTGGCGACGATCTCGTAATATCAACTGTGGAGCCAACCCACTGTGGTACTAAGCCACTGGGACAAGTCGCTATGAGGTGCCAAACCTCTGGTGACCCAAAGTCACAATATATCAATATCCAAGTGTGGGGCCAACCCACGTGTGATACCAAATCACTGGCGACGATCCCGTAATATCAACTGTGGGGCCAACCCACTGTGGTACTAAGCCACTGGGACAAGTCGCTATGAGGTGCCAAACCTCTGGTGACCCAAAGTCACAAAATATCAACTGTGGTACCAAACCACTGGAGGTGCCAAACCTCCGGTGTCCCAAAGACACGGATATCATCTTCCCCCTCCTCTCATATCACCCATCATCATGCAAATCATGCCAATCATGCAAATCATACTAACATGTTTAGTGTTGCATCACATACACATAGGCCATAGATCATGATATCACATATCAAATAACAGAACTCGTACTGAAATGGACTTACCCGAATCCGTGCACATACCCTTAGGGTATCATATCAATTTCCACTGTTTCGGTATAATTACAATCAGGTTATTAACACATATTACTAGGTATAGAGTGTGTAAGTTTACACACCTGTTAAAACGCAAGTCCTAATCCCAGAGAACCGATCTAAGACCCTCGACTTCCTTGCTCCTATATTCGGCCAAACATGAATATCAGTACCAAGGCCATTCGGCCATATTAAATAAGCCAAATGGTTAACGCTTGAACCCTTACCTCACAACCGATTTGGTTTCCTACCAAATCCCGAACCAAACGATGGTTCACCTCTGACAATCGGCCACACCCTAAAACGCAAACAGTTAGCCTCACAAGCCTTCGGCTTAACGAATACCAAAAGAATAGACTAATAAAACCAATCCTTACCACCACTTACCAACCGATTACTCAAGATGATAGCTTCACTTGATTGTTACCAACAATCTGGAGACCCTACAACATATTGGTTCCAACCAGCGATTAACAAACTTGCAATCAAATGCCGAAATCGGCTCTTACCTTTGTAAAAGTCGACAGAGAATAGAGAGGGGAAGAAATAGGCATTCGGCACTAACCACTTACCTTCTTCAACGATTGAAAAAAAGAAAACCAAACGAGATCCACACCCCACCTAAAATTTGGCCCACAAGAATCCAATAGGAGAGGGGAAATTCGGCAACAAGAGTAGAGGAGATTCGGCTATGGCTGCTTAACACCACTTATGGTTCGGCTTGAGTGGAAAGAGAGGAAGAGAAGAGGTGAAATGAAGATAAGGTTTCGGCAAGAGGGTTTGAGAAGAAGAAGAAAATGGTCAGGAGAAAGGTGTTTTCAGTTTTGAAAGAAAAAGAAAGGGAAAAGGGAGAGTAGAAGATTCGGCCACAACCAAAGTTGAGAATCAAAATGACAAAGAAGAAAAAGAAAAGTTTAGGAGAAGAGAGTTTCGGCTACTAATGAGGTTGAGGGAAAACAAGTGCAAAAATTCGGCAAAGGTGAATGTTGCTTGAGGGTTTTCGGTTTCAAAGAAGTAAAATGAAAGAACTCACTTGCAAATTCGGCTAGCTATTGACAAAAGAAAGAACTCGGCTTTGACACAAGCTGACCGAAAAACACCAAAATGCCTAAGAAAATCGGCACTTCCCACTTACTCACCTACCAAAACCGGCCACTCCTCCCATGAAGCACCCAAGATTCGGCCACTACCCCACAATTGCTCTTGGCCACTAATTCAAACTAGTTTGAAATAGTCAACCTCCTAACTTTCCTCTTTGCCAACCATTTGAACATTTGACTTAGTCCATGGCAGAGTTTGAACTGCACACAACTTCTCCCCCTCCTTGGCGTCAAAATAGAAAGCAAAAGGTGAGATTTCCGCAGCTCGAACATAAGACCTCCTTCCCCTGCAAATGGCGTCAAACACAAGCTCTAAGTGGCGCCTTCCTGCCACCTTGCCAAGCCTCTTTCTTGTGCTAACATCCACCTAAAAATACCTATAACCCCTAGCTCTTTCAGCTCCTTTCACTTAAAGCTTAAAAACTAAAATTTTTCTTACCACTCAGGCTTACACTAGACTTACAACTAAGCCCCAAAACATCAAAAATACTGACACCACAGTCCAAACACAAGCACACAATGCAATTACAAATTAGCCCCTATTCCAGGATATTACAATAAAGGCGTTCAGCACTTACGCCCATATAAAGCCTCATAAGGCACCATTTTCAAGCTTGACTGAAAACTGTTATTGTAGGCGAATTCCACCAACAATAGATATCTTTCCCAACTACCTTGAAATTCAAGAACACAATATCAGAGCATATCTTCAAGTACTAGTATCAACCTCTCCGACTGACCATCGGTTTGGGGGTCGAAATCCGTACTAAAATTCAACTTTGTGCCCAAGGCTTCTTGCAACTTTTTCCAAAATCTAGACGTGAATCTCGAATCTCTATCCAATATAATCGATAATGGTACTCCAAGAAGCCTTACTAACTCTCAAACATACAAGTTTACTAACTTGTCAAGTGAGTAGTCAACTCATACATGTATAAAATGGGCTGACCTCGTAAGTATCGACTACAACCCATACAGCATCTTTCTTACTCGGTGTCAACGGCAAACCCATTACAAAATCCACGGTAACTTGGTCCCATTTCCACTTGGGTACCATTATAGGTTGAAGCAAACTCGAGGGTACCTGTTGTTCAGCCTTTACTTGTTGACAAATCAAGCATCTTGAAACAAACTCAGAAATATCTTTCTTCATACTCGGCCACCAATACCATTGCTTCAAATTATTATACATCTTGGTGCTGCCCGGATGTATAGATAGACATCCATTATGTGCCTACTATAAAATCTTCTGGACAAGTTCATCATTCCTCGGCACACAGACTCTGTCTCTGAACATCAAACACCCGTCTGAACTGATCCGAAATTCAGACTCAACACCCGACTCGCATTAAACTCTTTTGGCTTGTAGATCACTATCATTTTTCTATGCCTCATAAATATCTTGGAGGAACATCGGTCTAGCTCTCAACCCAGCTAGAATTGAACCATCATCAGATAAACTCACCCGTGTATTCATAGCTTTCAAAGCAAATAGGGATTTTGAAACACCCCAAACTCGGCCCACAAGCCCCGACCGGATCTGGTATGCTTCTTGAGAAAAACTCATTTTGTCGTTTTGGAAAACCTGTGATTTTGTGGTAAGAGAATAGATTTGAAGTACGATATTGTTGAAAAAAAAAACGTTTTGTGATTTACATTTGTATCTTATAAAAACATTATCTTTATGATTTTATAAATCAAAAGAAGAACCGGATTTAGAATTTATGATTAAGTTGAAAACCATAGGTAATTAGGTGTCAAAACAACTTAAGGTGTTGTCAAAAATATTTAATTATTTAGTTAAAGTTGAGCGTAGCAGAATAAATATTTAAAAACGTAAAAGTAACATAGCTAATGGTGGCCTTATTACAAAACATAAACCAAAATAAATCCCGAAATAATAAAAGAAAGCGTAATAAGTTTAATTAAAAGGAAAACCGAAATACTGAGTTGAGCCATGGCCACCACGTAGTCCTCGCTGACCCGGTCCAAATCACTGTGTATCACCTGAAAATGATATCCCACAAAGGGTGAGTCAACAGACTCAATGTGTAACAATACACTAAAAACCCAATCGATCATAGCAATTAAAGCCCATTTAAAACACATTTAGCCATAAGCCCATAATATAGCAAATCAAATAATCATATGTACATATAAAATGAAATGCAATCCCGAGCCCAACCTAGATATCCATCCGCTAAACACCACCCGTACCTGCCAATCACACCGTGGGGATTACTAAATCGACCCTCCATCCGCTACACACCATCGAAGGCAGTTGCTGCAGTCAACTTGCACATCGCCCTTATAAATTGTGGCATGGCCACCTGATAATTGTGACAGAGTCACTGGATTCATAATATGTGACCGAAGTCACCGGATTCATAGTAAGTGACAGAAGTCACCGGATTCATAATATGTGACCAAAGTCACCGGATTCATCATATGTGACCGAAGTCACCAGATTCATCATATGTGACCGAAGTCACCAGATTCATAATATGTGACCGAAGTCACCGGATAATGTGGTAAAAACCACCGAAACACTTCCCATTTATCAATATCACCCATATGCCCATGCAATAAACATATTATTTCGATATCATGCCATATACCCCCAAAATCATAACAGAATCATACACATTTCATATTCATGCTTATAGCATTATTAACGAAGTATTAGGGGTTTAACGTACCTGAATGTCATATACCACTGAATGGTACCCGCAATCATTATCAAACATATTTCTTAATAACACATGCAAATATTAATACTATCGATTTATTGGAAGTTTAGTGTAGGGCTACACACCTGATAATAGTGATTACGATACTACCGATACCAACGCTCTCGCTAGCAAGAATAACAATGAAATACTTATCCCTATCGAACTGCCCCTAAAAGATCATAGTCAAAAAAATCGGTCAACCTTAATAATCAAATATGGCCTTTGGCCGAATATTAAAACCTCTTTACCTTGATTGTCTAGATCCCGAAAATGTCTCTTGTCCTTGGAGATGTCAAAATCCCTACATGGTTTATGTTAGATTCGATTCTAACATAATGAACCAAAATACATGGCCTTCGGCCTAAGATTACACTTGCTTACCTTGGATATTTAAATCCCAAATGATCTCCCCCTAAACGTCGGCTATAAAAGAATTCCAAAAAAATCCCCCTTCAAGGCCCTATCGATTTCACCATTGCTTGGAAACACAGAGATATTCGACTACTTGGAGAGTGATGGACTTTGAAGGAAAAATAGATGAAGAAATCGGCTAGATGGTGATGTGCTTCGGCTTTGATGAATCGTGAAAAGAAGAAGTGAAGGGAAAGAGAGTTACGGCTATGGTGTTTTGGTTTTAGGGATTTGCGAAAAGAAAGAAAAGAGAGAATGATGGCTATAAGTTTCGGCCAAGGTTAACCAAAAGAGAAAGAAAGTTGATCACCAAAGAATTTCGGCCTAGACAAGGTAAATGGGAAGAGAAAAGGAGAAAAGAAAGGGATGAAAAATAATGGCCTTAGTGCTATGGTGATTTCGGCACTAGAGAGGAAGAAAAGAAAAGAAAAATGGTCTTTAAGGTTTTTGGTGTTTTCGGCAATAGGGAAAAGAAACTTGAGAGAATAGGCAAATTAAACCAAAATGGTCAAAATGGAATGGCCAATAGAAAAGAGAAAAAAAAATAAAAGATGCTTACCTAATGCTAAAAATGCATTCGGCTAGGAGAGGAAAGGTGAAGAGAAAGAAAATATTTGCTTTAGAGAAAACACAAAATAACCCAATTGTCAAAATGACCAACTAGCTACCAACCTACCAAAACCTTCAACAAAATTCGGTCACCCTCCTAGGCCCCAAAACCGTCCAAATACATGGACTCCAAAGTCAAAATTTTCCACACAAAACTTTCCATAGCAATCACCTTACATCATGCCTTGTGTTCCCTCATCATTCCTTAATCAATATGATTCCTTTCCCTAAGTTCAAGCTTACCTAAACTCTTAACCATCTTACCATAAAAAATTTAAAGTCCAACTTACCAAATATAAAACTTGGCCGACACTTGATGTAAAGATGCATAAAAATAAAGTCTCCAAAATGCACTCCATGCTATTCGAACCACTCCCCTCAAGCAACCATTCATGCGCCATTTCCACCATGCCACTAACTCCTCATGTGCTAATTTTAGACACTTAAATTAACTTAAGTGTCAGGGTCACCTGATCCACTTCACTAAATTCTTCATACTAAAAATTATTCTAAATCCAAATAATTGCAAGCCTTCACAAGACTATATTAGGCACACAATAAAATCATATCCGAGCTAACACAATCAACAAGATGATACTCAAATTTTAGGATGTTACAACTCTACCCTTCTAAAAGAAAATTTCGTCCTCAAAATTACCTGGCTAGAACAAGTGAGGGTATTGCTGTCGCATTGCCTCTTCCGACTCCCACGAAGCCTCTTCCGATCCATGATTACACCATAACACTTTGACGAGAGGAACTGATTTCCTCCGTAACACTTTCACATCCCGTTCTAGAATTTGAATCGACTCCTCCTCGTAGTACAAATCTGGTCTTAGTTCCACCTCCTCAACTGGCACTACATGAGATAGATCCGACCGATAACGTCGTAGCATCAAAACATGGAAGACATCGTGCATTTGCTTCAACTCCGAAGGCAACTCTAACTGATATGCCACTGGTCCAACCCGTTTCAAAACCCGATAAGGTCCTATAAACCTGGGACTTAACTTTCCTTTACGACCAAATCTCATTACCTTCTTCCAAGGCAACACTTTAAGAAATACTTGATCTCCCACAACAAACTCTATTTCCTTCCGCTTAAGATCTGCGTACAACTTTTGCCTGTCAGATGCCTCCTTTAACCGAGCCCGAATTACCTTAACCTTTTCTTCAGATTCAGCCACCATCTCTGGACCCAAAACTTGACGTTTCCCTAATTCTGTCCAACACGTAGGAGTGCGACACTTTCGTCCATATAGCGCTTCATACGGTGCCATCCGAATACTTGCTTGGTAACTGTTGTTGTATGCAAACTCCGCTAAGGGCAAAAATTCTTCCCAACTTCCTCTGAAGTCTATCACACAGCCCCTCAACATATCTTCTAACACTTGGATTACTCGCTCAGACTGACCGTCAGATTGTGGATGAAATGTCGTACTGAAGTCTAACCTGGTGCCCAAAGCCTGATGTAATGCTTTCCAAAATCGAGACGTAAACCTCAGATCCCTATCCTAAATAATCGACACCGACACTCCATGCAACCTCACAATCTCTGCCACATACAACTTCGCCAACTTCTGCAAAGAGTAATCAACTCGCACAGGTATGAAATATGCAGACTTCGTCAATCGATCCACTATCACCCATACCGAGTCTTTCTTAGTAGGCGTAAGGGGAAGCCCACTAACAAAGTCCATGGTGATACGCTCCCACTTCCATTGCGGAATCTTTATCGGTTGAAGCAATCCTGACGGAACTTGGTGTTCAGCCTTAACTTGCTGACACGTTAAACACTTCCCTAAAAATTCTGTAACTTCCCGCTTAAGACCAGGCCACCAAAACTGATCCCGTAGATCTCTGTATAACTTACTACCTCCAGGATGCATCGCATAAGGGCTACCATGGGATTCCTAAAGATTTCTCCGTCTAAGTTCTTCATCCTTCGGCATACAGACCTTACCCTTCAAACACAGCAGTCCGTCACTATTAACACCATAATCTTCCAACTTCCCACTCTGCACTTGCCGTAGCTTAGCACTTAAATCATCGTCTACTAATTGCTTCTCTTTCACCTGACTCAACCTTGTCGGCTTAACCTGCAACTCTGCTAACAAACTTTCGTAGTCATAAAGACTAAGATGTACAAACATCACCCTCAAATCTTACACTACTTTCCGACTTAAGGCATCAGCCACTACATTCGCCTTGCCCGGATGATACTCTATAGAACAATCGTAGTCTTTCAACAACTCCACCCACCTTCGCTGTCTCAGATTCAGCTCCTTCTGAGTCAGCAGATACTTCAGACTCTTGTGATCCGTGTAGATTACTGACTTTTCTCCATACAGATAATGCCTCCATACCTTAAGAGCAAAGACTACCGCTGCCAACTCTAAGTCGTGCGTCGGATAGTTAACCTTGTGTGGCCTTAATTGCCGAGACGCATAAGCGACTACCTTCCCGTCTTGCATCAGAACACATCCTAAACCTGTGTGAAAAGCATCACAATACACCACAAAATCCTTCCCTGCCTCAGGCTGAATCAAAACCGGAGCTTCAGTCAAAACCTTCTTAAGCTTCTCAAAGCTCTCTTGCTGCTTATCTGCCCACACGAAAGGTACCTCCTTTCTCAACAACTTCGTCAAAGGTGCAGCTATTGATGAAAACCCCTCTACAAACCTTCTGTAGTAGCCTGCTAATCCCAAGAAACTGCGAACCTTAGCTACAGACTTAGGTGGTTTCCAATCTAACGCTGCCTCAATCTTCCGAGGATCCACCCTTATCCCTTCCGCAGACACCACATGCCCTAAAAACGCAACTTCCTTCAGCCAAAATTCACACTTGCTGAATTTGGCATAAAGCTTCTTCTCCCTTAACACTTGCAACACTATCCGAAGGTGCTCATCATGTTCTTCCTCGGACTTGGAATACACTAGAATGTCGTCTATAAACACGACGACAAACTGATCCAAGTAGGGTTGGAAAACCCGATTCATCATATCCATGAATGCAGCTGGGGCGTTCGTCAATCCGAACGGTATTACTAAGAACTCATAATGCCCGTATCTTGTCTGGAAAGCTGTCTTATGGATATCCACTTCCTTCACCTTAAGTTGATGATATCCCGACCGTAGATCTATCTTTGAGAATATCGCAGCTCCCTTAAGCTGATCGAACAAGTCGTCTATCCTTGGCAAAGGGTAGTTGTTCTTGATGGTCAGCTTATTCAACTGCCGGTAATCTATGCACATACGCATAGTTCCATCCTTCTTCTTCACGAACAAGACCGGTGCTCCCCATGGAGACACACTGGGTCGGATGAACCCACGATCAAGCAACTCTTGGATCTAAGCCTTGAGTTCACCCAACTCCTTTAGTGCCATTCTTTACGGAGCAATAGATACTGGCGCCGTTCCAGGCAACAAGTCAATCCCAAATTCCACCTCACGATCCGGAGGCAATCTAGGAAGTTCTTCCGGAAAGACATCCACAAATTCTCTCACAGTTCTGACCTCTTCAACAGTTGCCTCCTTAGCCTCCAAAGCACTGACCAACATAAGAAAAGCCAAACAACCCTTCCTAACCATCTTTTCTGCCTTAAGGGCAGATACTACATTTGACAAGTAATTCCGTCTTTCGCCCGACACCACAACTTCCTTATCGTCAAAAGTTCTCAATGACAGGCGCTTAGCAGCACAATCTACATTCGCACGATACTTCACTAACCAGTCCATGCCTAAGATTAGATCAAATTCCCCGAATGGCAACTCCATTAAGTCAGCCAGAAACTGCGTCCCTTGCACTTCTAAAGGCACTTTCTTAAAGAGCTTATCTACTACTACAGTCTGTCCTAAAGGACTAAGTACGGTCATCTTCCTAGGTATAGTCTCAGAGTTCACATGCAGAGTTCCAGATACTTCACTAGCGATGTATGAATGAGTTGACCCTATATTTATCAAAGCAATAAACGGTAACCCAGAAATAAGGAACGTACCCGTGATAACATCAGGTGCATCACTATCTTCCCTCCGACGAACCGCATATACCAGACCTGGCTGTTTAGCCTCAGAGTTACCACCACCTCTGCCCGAAGTTCTGCGACCTCTACCAAAACCATTTCCTCTGCCATTTGGACCACGACCCCTTGACGGCTGCTGTCCACCTCTGCCAACCTGATTAAAACCCTGACCTGCTGGACGGTTCCTATCCGTATCCATCGGACAATCCTTAATCATATGGTCCTTGGACCCGCACTTAAAACATCCCCCTGTCTTTTTCCAACATTCACCCGAGTGCATCTTTCCACACTGAGCACAAGTACGGTACTGTCCTCCCGTAGCAACCTGCTGACCTCGCAGCCCATCAACTCTAGGTCTCTTTTGAAAATTCCCGGATGACCCTGAAGACCCATAGCTCCTCTTATTCTTATTCTGACCTCGATCCCGGTTCTGTTTCTCGGTCCGCTTAACTTTTTCAGCTATCTACGCCCCATCCACTAAGACTGCAAAGTCCCTCTCTTGATGCGGAGCAATCAACACTCGCAGCTCATCTCTTAAACCATCCTTAAATCTGACACACCGCTCATAATTAGTAGCTACAATTCCTCTAGCATACCGACTTAACCGCAGAAACTCCGCTTCATACTCAGCTACCGACTTATTTCCTTGCACTAAATTCAGAAACGCCTTTCTCTGAGAGTCAATGTAGCTAGCTCCAACGTATTTCCCCTCGAACTTAACCTTAAAATACCCCCAATCCACTCGATCCGCAGAGACACTCTCCTTGACAGTGAGCCACCACTGGTAGGCCTCATCTCAAAGCAGCGAAACAGCACCTTTCAGATTTTCTTCAGCAGTGCAGTCCATCAATGATCCTCTCGACTGCCTCTAACCAGTACTCCGCTACATTTGGAGCTACCCCAGATACTCCCCTAAAAACCTCGACTCCGTTTGATCTAAGTCTCTCAGCTACTGACTTTCGAGCCCCATTAACCATACTAGCTCCCGCTACTCGCTCTAGAACTCGCAGCATAGCTTGCGATACTGCGTCATCTCCTCCAGTTTGCTCTTGAAATTCAGCCCCTACTGCCGGTGGCGGTGCCTCATTTTCAGAACCCTGACCAGACCCAACTGGTTCCGACACAGCCATTCTGCCTCTACCGCGTCCACGTCGACCACGTCCCCTAGAACTCATGCCTACTTCGCGTCTTATCTGATTTAACGAAAATTGTATGCATTAGAGTCTTTTCACTTTCTTGTTTAAAGAAAATTTTATGCAACAGAGTTTTAATCAGTGGTTTTTCCGTAGAAGTACACATATATCTAGGGTCCATGTCTCTAAAGTATAGTTTCCTTAGGCTTATCAACTAAAGTATCATACACTAACATACTCACATCAATTTATCAACAAAAGAACTTACCTGGCGGACCTGGCCGAGAACTAGGGTGCCATGCTTCCATAAAAACCAGTTTAACCAAAACTTTTTACAAAAACTCATTTGGGCTTAATTTTGAAAACGTTATGGACTTTAAAACCCAAGGCCGAGTGTTTAAAACTGGGCTCTGATACCAAGTTGAAACACCCCAAACCCGGCCCACAAGCCCCAACTAGATCTGGCATGCTTCTTGAGAAAATATCGTTTTGTCGTTTTGGAAAACCTGTGATTTTGTGGTAAGAGAATAGATTTGAAGTACGATATTGTTGAAAAAAAAAACTGTTTTGTGATTTACATTTGTATCTTATAAAAACATTATCTTTATGATTTTATAAATCAAAAGAAGAACCGGATTTAGAATTTATGATTAAGTTGAAAACCATAGGTAATTAGGTGTCAAAACAATTTAAGGTGTTCGTCAAAAATATTTAATTATTTAGTTAAAGTTGAGCGTAGCAGAATAAATATTTAAAAACGTAAAAGAAACATAGCTAATGGCGGCCTTATTACAAAAACATAAACCAAAATAAATCCCGAAATAATAAAAGAAAACGTAATAAGTTTAATTGAAAGGAAAACCGAAATACTGAGTTGAGCCATGGCCACCACGTAGTCCTCGCTGACCCGGTCCAAATCACTGTGTATACCTGAAAATGATATCCCACAAAGGGTGAGTCAACAGACTCAATGTGTAACAATACACTAAAAACCCAATCGATCATAGCAATTAAAGCCCATTTAAAACACATTTAGCCATAAGCCCATAATATAGCAAATCAGATAATCATATGTACATATAAAATGAAATGCAATCCCGAGCCCAACCTAGATATCCATCCGCTACACACCACCCGTACCTGCCAATCACACCGTGGGGATTACTAAATCGACCCTCCATCCGCTACACACCATCGAAGGCAGTTGCTGCAGTCAACTTGCACATCGCCCTTATAAATTGTGGCATGGCCACCTGATAATTCTGACAGAGTCAACGGATTCATAATATGTGACCGAAGTCACCGGATTCATCATATGTGACCGAAGTCACCGGATTCATCATATGTGACCGAAGTCACCGGATTCATAATATGTGACCGAAGTCACCGGATTCATCATATGTGACCAAAGTCACCGGATTCATAATATGTGACCGAAGTCACCGGATTCATCATATGTGACCAAAGTCACCGGATTCATAATATGTGACCGAAGTCACCGGATAATGTGGTAAAAACCACCGAAACACTTCCCCTTTATCAATATCACCCATATGCCCATGCAATAAACATATTATTTCGATAATCATGCCATATACCCCCAAAATCATAACAGAACCATACACATTTCATATTCATGCTTATAGCATTATTAACGAAGTATTAGGGATTTAACGTACCTGAATGTCATATACCACTGAATGGTACCCGCAATCATTATCAAACATATTTCCTAATAACACATGCAAATATTAATACTATCGATTTATTGGAAGTTTAGTGTAGGGCTACACACCTGATAATAGTGATTACGATACTACCAATACCAACACTCTCGCTAGCAAGAATGACAATGAAATACTTATCCCTATCGAACTGCCCCAAAAAGATCATAGTCAAAAAAATCGGTCAACCTTAATAATCAAATATGGCCTTTGGCCGAATATTAAAAACTCCTTACCTTGATTGTCTAGATCCCGAAAATGTCTCTTGTCCTTGGAGATGTCAAAATCCCTACATGGTTTATGTTAGATTCGATTCTAACATAATGAACCAAAATACATGGCCTTCGGCCTAAGATTACACTTGCTTACCTTGGATATTTAAATCCCAAATGATCTCCCCCTAAACGTCGGCTATAAAAGAATCCCAAAAAAATCCCCCTTCAAGGCCTTATCGATTTCACCCTTGCTTGGAAACACAGAGATATTCGACTACTTGGAGAGTGATGGACTTTGAAGGAAAAATAGATGAAGAAATCGGCTAGATGGTGATGTGCTTCGGCTTTGATGAATCGTGAAAAGAAGAAGTGAAGGGAAAGAGAGTTACGGCTATGGTGTTTTGGTTTTAGGGATTTGCGAAAAGAAAGAAAAGAGAGAATGATGGCTATAAGTTTCGGCCAAGGTTAACCAAAAGAGAAAGAAAGTTGATCACCAAAGAATTTCGGCCTAGACAAGGTAAATGAGAAGAGAAAAGGAGAAAATAAAGGGATGAAAAATAATGGCCTTAGTGCTATGGTGATTTCGGCACTAGAGAGGAAGAAAAGAAAAGAAAAATGGTCTTTAAGGTTTTTGGTGTTTTCGGCAATAGGGAAAAAAAACTTGAGAGAATAGGCAAATTAAACCAAAAATGGTCAAAATGGAATGGCCAATAGAAAAGAGAAAAAAAAATAAAAGATGCTTACCTAATGCTAAAAATGCATTCGGCTAGGAGAGGAAAGGTGAAGAGAAAGAAAATATTTGCTTTAGAGAAAACACAAAATAACCCAATTGTCAAAATGACAACTAGCTACCAACCTACCAAAACCTTCAACAAAATTCGGTCACCCCCCTAGGCCCCAAAACCGTCCAAATACATGAACTCCAAAGTTAAAATTTTCCACACAAAACTTTCTATAGCAATCACCTTACATCATGCCTTGTGTTCCCTCATCATTCCTTAATCAATATGATTCCTTTCCCTAAGTTCAAGCTTACCTAAACTATTAACCATCTTGCCATAAAAAAATTAAAGTCCAACTTACCAAATATAAAGCTTGGCCGACACTTGATGTAAAGATGCATAAAAATAAAGTCTCCAAAATGCACTCCATGCTATTCGAACCACTCCCCTCAAGCAACCATTCATGCGTCATTTCCACCATGCCACTAACTCCTCATATGCTAATTTTAGACACTTAAATTAACTTAAGTGTCAGGGTCACCTGATCCTCTTCACTAAATTCTCCATACTAAAAATTATTCTAAATCCAAATAATTCCAAGCCTTCACAAGGCTATATTAGACACACAATAAAATCATATCCGAGCTAACACAATCAACAAGATGATACTCAAATTTTAGGATGTTACAGATTTCCTACTCAAAGCATCGACGACTACATTCGTCTTTCCCGGGTGGTAGTCAATGACAAACTGATACGGGCACGCCCGGGGCACCCACCAAATTTTCAAGTCGACGAAGCTCGACGCCAAATTTTAATTTTTATTGTTTTAAATAAATCGAGTCTTTGAATTTGTTGAAAATTAAATTGCTGAATTTTAATTAAATGAATTAAACATCTTAATTTATTTAATTGATTTTCTATAGCAAATTAATTTGCCAAATAATTAGTATCATAATAAATATGTCTAGATATCTATTGTTAATTTTATGAGCCAATGGGTTAATTTTAATTGTTGCACTTTTATAGGAATATTCGGCCACATTAAGAAGATCTTCAAGTTCCTGCACATGGATGGTTTTTAAGCATGGGGGCAACAATCTACAAGGCACATTTTCGTGAGTTGTAAAAGAAACATTGCTTTGGAATGAACATCGCTTGGAATTAATAAATAACTAAGACACAAAGAATTGCATGTGTGTGGAAGCATGGAAGGCCATGATTGAATAAACAAATATGGAGGTTTGGGAATATTGTAGGGGACAGCAACAAGGGGGTTAAAAGAGAGCATATTGTGGATCCCCACGTGAGGCAAATACAAAACATGGAATATTGTGGGTGGTTAAACAAAGCCATTTTAAAAATGCCTAGTAATGGATGGCAATGAAGGAATATTATGGCAAAGGTGGAGCTTATTCAAGCATGAAATGGAGCATTAAAATATGGTCATTGAATAATGTTTTTATGGAGAGAATATATCTATGTTTGGACGGCACATTGGGAGATTGAATGGAAGCATATATAATGGGGGTTGTTGGATAGCATGCTTATCTTGAATCAAACAAATGGGGAGCATGGGAATTTACCTTGGACGGCCAAATGGAGCTAATATTGAATAAAATAATAGAAGCACCATGAAACTCTCTTCATTAAGTTGGACGGCCATATCATTCCAAGCGCCTTCATGCTTTATAATTCTTAAATGTCTTATCCTTCCACAACCATGCCATGCCTCCATGTTGGTCCACGTAGGAAATCAAGCTCCAAGATTTTTTTTAAACATATCTTCCATGAATCACTAGTTGGACGGCATATTCTCCCATATTCTCATGTTTTTAAAGTTCTCCAAGAATGGCCAATTACATCACAAAGGCTCCACCAAAGTTGACTACACGTTACAACCAATTGAGGGTTTCTAGAAGTAAGCCACTTGATGTTCTTTATACATGGAAGCTTCAGGGAATCGGTTACCATTAGGAGAGCCTATAAATACTTTTGCTATTTTCATTTGTAGGGGAGAATTTTTATGAATGAAAATTTTATGAACTCTGTTCATTTGAGTAAGTTTATCTCCTCTCTATCTTTCGTACGAGTTTCGATTCCGACTTATCAAGCTTTGCTTGTGGCGTCAGTCGTTTCTCATCCATTTATTTATACCAACGGTTCTTATCTTTTTAGATAACGGGTCTTGGTCCATCTTCGAATTCCATCTTTCCACCTTAACGATATAAGAAACGGGGTGACACTGTTATATAGTGTTGAATCTTTCTTGAAGTTAAGTTCGTATTTCCATTTCCACCATCGATTACCATTTTTCACCTTAAACATTATAAAACCCGGGGTGACACTCTTTAGTGTTGAATCGGTTCTCGTTTAATTTCGTTTATCCATCTCCATCCAATTATCCTTTTATCTATTTTATATTTTATTTTATCAAAAAAAACCGAACCAAATCCTTTTTTTTTATTTATTTAAGCTTCCGCAAACTCATTTATATTTTCCGATTATTTTCCAAAGGCTTGATTCCTCCTTGTAGACGATTGGGCAACCCGTATACGTTTCGACTCACCCCAAGCCGACCCGTATCATCTGGTATCAGAGCCAATTAAATTAGGCACGTTTTGATCATCTCGAGTTTTTCCGAGTAAGTTTAAAAAAATTTAAAAAAATATTCAAGTTGTAATTTTTGTTTCTTGTATTTCATTATAGTATATTTGAAGTTAAAAAAAAAGAGATACAAAAAAAAAATTCGTATAAAAAATATACGAATACAAAAAAAAAAGTATTTAAAAAAAAAGAGTTAAAAAAAAGTGTGTGGAAAATACTTTTACCCCGATCTCAAAACCACCCCTCTACCCTTTTTCCTTCTACCCGACCCCCGAAATTTTTTTCTTGTTTTAGCCTACTGGATACCCAAAATTTTTCTTTTGTTCAGCCTACCTTATACCCGACATAAAACCCTTGATACCAATTTTGAAGCCGGCCCTCAAGCAGCAAATAAGTCTTTCGAGAACGAAATACGAATTTGTGAGAGTGAGAAATATCGGTAAAAGGCACGAGTGTATTCATCAAAAAAATAGAAACTTATACGAGTGAAACACGAGTGTGAGCAAAATTTCTTTGTGAGTGACTTGTGAGATTTTGTGGTAAGGTATTTTAATTTTGTCGGTTTATTTCCCTTTGTTATAATAGTTTCTTTTCAGCAACAAATATGTCTCAAGAAGAGTTCTCATCCAATGATTACCAATACTTGTTGAACGGAGTGCGAAGAGCCATAAACAAGTTGGAAAAGCACTTGGATCGAATCGAGGAACGAGACCAACGAGATCGACTTTCTTCAAGTCGAAAAACAGAGTCAACTTCACAGCAATGTACATCCCGAAACAATTCACGAAGAGACTCTTGTCAAGGTTCATATTCCTCAAGGTTTTTGAGACGGAGAGAAGAAAGATACGAGTTCGAATCCTTTCAAGGCGACGAACGAGAACGAACAAGTTATTCCTCTTCTAAGTCTCTATTGGAGAAACGTTCCCAAAGAACTCATCGAGATATCTATGAGAACGCTAACCCTTCTCTTGAACAAAATTTTACTTATGTTGATTCTTTTGTATCCTCTTCTTATTGTAATGAAAGGAAGAGAGAAAAAGAACTAAAAAGAAAAGAAAGGCAAGAGAAGATCATGAGAGAAAACGAGCGAATATGGAACGAACTCGAGAGAAGAAAAAAAGAAGAAAAAGAAAAAGAAATTGAAAAAGAAAATAAAAATGAGAGAAAAGAAAATAAAAATGAAAAAGAAGAAAAGGGAGAAAAAGAAAAGAAAATTGAGATTGTGAATAAAGAGAGTGTTGAAAGAGAAAAAGAATTGGAAAAAGGAACACGAACACAAGATGAGCAAGAAAAAGAGAGTGGTTTTTCTACTAACTCCTTGGAAATATGTTCTTCTTTTGTTTCTTCATTTCAGGTGTCCAATGTATCGCACGATGATTTCCAACTTCAGTACCTTCCCAAAGAAAAGCAATTTCATTTGAGTAAAAAAGGTAAGGAAGGTAAGGAAATAAAGTGTTCTGAAGTAATTCAATCTCCATCGAATTTTTTGTATAAAGATGATTTTTCTTCTAACCCCAATTTGTTTGATTGTAGATATTACGAGATTAATTCGTTGTCTAGTATGAAATCATTGAATTTTTGTAAATACATTTTGAAATATGTTAAGAGTTTTGATCGCTTTATCTTGAACATACATAATTCTTATTGGTCTAACGTGATTGATTTTTCGGA
This sequence comes from Gossypium australe, assembly GCA_005393395.2. Classification (NCBI taxonomy): domain Eukaryota; kingdom Viridiplantae; phylum Streptophyta; class Magnoliopsida; order Malvales; family Malvaceae; genus Gossypium; species Gossypium australe. The sequence goes on along the minus strand of CM016626.1, from coordinate 92,857,710 downwards.
ACCTAAGTCTCATAAATCGGGCATATGTTTCGATTTATTTTGTGGAAAACTCAAGTATCATCCGGTGAGTTTGAAAGATTTCCATATTCTTAATACTTGGTTTTTGAATAAGGTAACGAATTTTGTCAACTTTGTTTTTAATTTTTATTCGATCCTTAAACAATTTTTATGGCTGTATTTGAAGTTCACTTTCCAATTGAAAATGGTTGAGTTGAACGCGAAGCTTCGATTACACTATTTGACCGTGGAGAGAAGGTTCGTATTAGTCGATCAAGGTAAGACTGATCTTTATCTTTCTGAGTATAAGGGTAAGTCTTCTGAAACTGTTGATGCATTGTTACTCTCTTCGGATTACGATAGGCTTTGTGTTGCTAACTTTGTTTTTGCCAAACATCTGGATCATTTTATGATTAATTGTCCTATTTTACCTATTGATGATCTATTTGTTTTAATGGTCGACAAAAGGATTCTTGTGTGTATGAGAGAGCCCACATATCGAACAATGCAAGGTTTGGTTGTTCAATTATGTGCTCCATTTGAATTTTGTCATCTATCTGCTTGTGATGCTTATGTGTACCATTTAATTTACCATTCGCACGATAAGCATAATTTTTGGATTCCAAGAAGATCATATGCACGCCTTGAGATCTTTTCAAATTTGTTGCAAATGTTTGACAAGGCGTTACTTCTTTTGTACGATAATTTGGCGCTGCCTGATCTCATGCGATTTACTTGTTTGATGGTGTCCATAGTTGGTTTGCAAGATTGTTTGAAGCCCATCTTACTAATTCTTGGTTATCTTTTTCAAGTATCGCGTTTATCATCCGTCCCGTTTGATCGAGGGAAGACGAACAAGGAGTTTTGTTCAAACAACCAACTGGTCGATTCGAGGACGAATCGTCTTGAAGAGGGAGGGGATGATACGGGCATGCCTGGGGCACCCACCGAATTTTCAAGTCGACGAAGCTCGACGCCAAATTTTAATTTTTATTGTTTTAAATAAATCGAGTCTTTGAATTTGTTGAAAATTAAATTGCTGAATTTTAATTAAATGAATTAAACATCTTAATTTATTTAATTGATTTTCTATAGCAAATTAATTTGCCAAATAATTAGCATCATAATAAATATGTCTAAATATCTATTGTTAATTTTATGAGCCAATGGGTTAATTTTAATTGTTGCACTTTTATAGGAATATTCGGCCATATTAAGAAGATCTTCAAGTTCCTGCACGTGGATGGTTTTTAAGCATGGGGGGCAACAATCTACAAGGCACATTTTCGTGAGTTGCAAAAGAAACATTGCTTTGGAATGAACATGGCTTGGAATTAATAAATAACTAAGACACAAAGAATTGCATGTGTGTAGAAGCATGGAAGGCCATGATTGAATAAACAAATATGGAGGTTTGGGAATATTGTAGGGGACGGCAACAAGGGGGTTAAAAGAGAGCATATTGTGGATCCCCACGTGAGGCAAATACAAAACATGGAATATTGTGGGTGATTAAACAAAGCCATTTTAAAAATGCCTAGTAATGGACGGTAATGAAGGAATATTATGGCAAAGGTGGAGCTTATTTAAGCATGAAATGGAGCATTAAAATATGGGAGCATAAACTAAGAACTTTGTCTTTTATAAACAAAGTGGATGGACGGCATGCTTGTGGAATGAATTAAACAATTGAAGAATTGTAATTGAAGCAAGGCATGGGACGGCAAAGCATGAATGCATGGCACAAAGGGGCTGAATTTTTAAATTGAATTGCAAAGGCATGATGAATTAAACATGTATTATTTAAGGGCCATAGTGGACGGCAAAGAGGTAGTGCTTGAAGGAATGGATTTTAAAATAAAAATAAATGGAGTATGGGGTTTATCCTTGAATTAAATAATAAAAAAAATGCACTTGTTATCGGGAGCCTATATGGACGGCAATGCTTGGGAATAAATAAATTGGAGTGCAAATGGAGTAGTGGAGTTTAGTGGAACAATTAGTTACTATGGACTGCAAGCTAATGTTTGTGGAGCTTGAAATTTAAAAATATTTAAAAGACATGTGCTAAACTAAAGGTGCATAGATGGCAAGCATAAACAATGGTGGGAATGATGGTGGTGGTGGACAACATAAAGCTTTGGTGCTCAAAATCTTGGACGGCAACTTCATGAAGATAATGCAAATTGAAGGCACCCACGAGAATTAAACAATTGAAGATAAAACATTTTCAAGCTTGTATTTTGGCCATTCGGCTAGTAGCTATAAATAGGATGTTTATTTTCATTTGAGGGGAACTTTGAATTTGAATGCAAGAAAAATTTCTTTTGGTGAGTATTCACTCTCCTAATTCTCAAGGTTGAATTGACTTATCTAGTTTTCTAGTGGCGTCGTTCTTTCCTTGTTTCGAACTTATCATCCTTTAGGGTGTGGCGTTCATTTACCTATACCGTTGGTTCCTATTTAGCTAGATAGTGGGTCTCGGTTTTGTTTCAAAACTCATTCCATCAATTTGAAACTTATAAGATTCGGGTCTTTAATTTTTTTAAAGGTTCTTTCTTGTTTCAAATACGTATCCATTTCAACCTCTCACCTATCTTCATCTATCAAAAATATCATTTCCAATAAAATTAACCCTTTTGATAATTAAAAGAGAAACTACCTAATTTACGATCGGGCAACTTTTACGATTCGCCTCCTAACCCGAGATGGACCGTATCACAAACTCATAATCTTTTATCAACTCTAACCATCTCCGTTGCCTTAAATTCAATTCCTTTTGAGTCATCAAATACTTTAAACTTTTATGATCGGTGAAAATCCAGTATCTTTCACCATACAAATGGTGTCTCCAAATCTTCAATGCAAAAACAATAGCAGCCTACTCTAAATCATGCGTTGAGTAATTCTTCTCATGTGGCTTTAACTGTCTGGAGCCATATGCTATCACCTTGCCTTCTTGCATAAGTACACAGCCCAATCCACTTAAGGATGGATCGTTGTAGATTACAAATTCCTTTCTCGACTCAGGTTGTACTAGAACTGGAGCCTCTATCAACATTGCCTTTAATTTCTCAAAACTCTGTTGGCACTTTTTCGTCCATTCAATCTTTACATTTTTCTGTAATAGTTTCATCATTGGAGTCGCTATCATGGAAAGCCTATTGACGAACCGCATATAGTAACCAACTAAGCCTAGAAAGCTTCTAACCTCCGATACAATTTTTATCAGTTTCCGATCAATAATAGCCGAAATCTTACCTGGGTCAACTTGAACCCCATCTCCCGAGACAATGTGTCCCAGAAAACCAACTTGCTTGAGCTAGAATTCACTTTTACTGAACTTGGCGTACAACTGATTATCTCATAGAATTTACAAAACTTTCATCAAATGCTCAGCGTGCTCAGGCTCATCCCGAGAATATATCAGTACATCATCAATAAAAACCACAACAAACTTGTCCGAAAATGGCCAAAAGATGCGGTTCATTAAATCCATAAACACCGCAGGGGCATTAGTCAAACCAAAAGGCATGACTAAAAATTCATAATGCCTATACCTCATCCGAAATGTTGTTTTCGGCACATCTGAATCTTTTACTCTCAACTGATAATATTCGGACTTCAAGTCTATCTTGGAGAACACTCTGGCTCTCTTCCATTGATCAAACAAATCGTCGATCCTTGGCAACGGGTACTTGTTCTTCACCGTTACCTTATTAAGTTGTCAGTAATCTATTCACAATCTCATGGAGCCATCTTTCTTTTTCACAAATAGCACTAGGGCACCCCATGGAGAACAACTAGGACTAGCAAAACCTTTGTCCGTTAATTCCTGCAATTGTGCCTTCAATTCCTTTAACTCCATTGGAGCCATTCTGGAGCAATCGATATCGGTACTGTACCGGGAGCTAACTCAATACTGAACTCAACCTCTCTAACCAGAGGTAGTCCTGGCAATTCCTCAGGAAAAACATCTGGGTACTCACATACTATCGGAACTGATTCAATTTTTAATTTGGTTTCCTTGGCATTCATCACAAAAGCAAGATATGCCTCATACCATTTTCTTATACACCTCTGAGTCGACATGTGGGAGGTCACTACCGACAATCGGTCTTGTTCATCTGATTCAACATGAAGAGTGTCCCCATTTTCACATCTTAACTCAATATGTTTCTTTTCACAATTTACTGTCACATCATGAGCAGTTAACCAGTCCATACCAAAAATAATATCAAATTCATCAAATGGCAATAACATGAGCTTTGCCTTAAAATAATGACCTCTAATCATCAATGGAAAATCTTTGCATACTTTATCAACTAATACACTTTTGCCTAAAGGATTAGACACTTTAATCACAAATTCTGTGAACTCTACGGGCATGGTCATTCTAGATACTAATTTTATGCAGATATATGAATGGGTAGATATCGGATCTATTAAAGCAATAACTTTAGTATCATGGAGAGAAAAGGTACCCGTAATCACATCAGGAGATGATGCCTCTACGCGAGCACGAATGGCATGGGTCCTCGTAGGCACTCTACCCTCAGATCTCGCAGCCTGCTCTTTGTGCGTATTCTTACTACTTGCCTGCTTCCCAGGTTTCTCTGTGGTCTTCCTCTAACAATGCCTCCTGGTCTTGCATCTTGAGACTTCTCTTTCTCATCCCCCTCTGGGCAATCTCTAATAAAATGGTCTAGAGACCCACACCTAAAATAAGCCTTCTTATTTGCTCAACATTTTCTGGAATGACGTTTACCACACAGCGGGCACTTCGGTCTACTCAGTCAGGCGTTGCCAACACTGGCAACTGATGTAGTTTGATCTTTAGACCCTGAGTGCTGTTTACTCTAACCTCTACTTGAAAACCCGGCTGAAGTAGCTGATCAGGTAGAGAAATCTCTCGACTTCTTAGACGATGACTAAAATGACTTACTCCACTGTCTCTTTCTTGATTCACGAGACTCCATCTCAGCTTTTCTTTTCTCTTTAACTAATTCTTCGGCTTTACAAGCCCGGTCCACTAGTACAACAAATTCCTTCAACTCAAGGGCACCGACAAACAATTTAATATCTTCATTTAACCCGTCCTCAAACCTCTTACATATGATGGCTTCAGAGGACACACATTCCCTAGTGTACTGCTGAGCCTCACAAACTCGCTCTCGTACTCAGTTACTGTCATCTTTCCTTATTTCAGTTCAAGGAATTCCTTTCTCTTCTAGTCAATGAACCTCTGACTGATATACTTCTTTCGAAACTCGTCTTGAAAGAATTCCCATGTGATCCTTTCCCTTGGTATTACCGACACAAAGGTATTCCACCACTAATAAGTGGAATCTCTCAAAAGAGAAACCACACACTTCATGCACTCTTCAGGTGTGCAAGATAATTCATCAAATATCTTGATGGTATTTTCAAGCCAAAATTCGTCTCTTTCTGGATCATCATCTTTACTAGCCTTGAATTCTTCTGCTCCTCGTTTCCAGATTCTATCAATCGGAGGCTTTTCTCTTCTTATCACTTCTACCACTTGGGGGAGCTACAGGAATAGGTTGAAGAATAGGTGGGGTAGAGCATTAGGATTTGCTCGAATGTACTCTATGTACCAATTGCTAATCATACAGAGAAAGGCTTATCGGGCCTCTTCTCCCTGACCCAAAGTCTCGGGTCTACTCTATACTGGCGCAGTCCCTTGGGCGGGAGCTGCCGCATTTCTTGCAGCATCATCAACTGCAGCTCGGTCAAGATCAAGATCCATTTACTATATAAAAACACAATTCAAATCGTCAGGAGTCGTCACACTATCATTACACAAATACTCTTACATATGGCATGTATAGCTAGACTCATGCTTACGCTACGTTAATCCTAGAATCGACTAAACCATAGCTCTGATACCACTAAATGTAGCACCCCTTACCTGTGTCTGACGCCAGGACAGGATATGAGGCATTACCGTACTTAACCTTACTTGAACATGCATTTTCGGGCTATAAATTTTCATTCCAACTTAAAACTTCCTTGAAGTTTCGGAGTTCATCCAGAAACTTTAGTACTCTTTGAAAATTTTTACTCAAATAGGGGTCACACGCCCGTGTGACATGGGAACACCAGTGTGGGCAAGCCGTGTGATCTCACACGCCCATGTCCCTAGCCCATGTGGAATTTATTTTCTTTTCGAACCTACAGGCATTTTCACACGGCCAGACACACGCCCGTGTTAATAGCCCATATCCCTCACACGGCCTAGACACGCCTGTGTCCTTCACCCATGGAGCTCTCTATTTATGACGTCATCAAACCCTTAATAGCACACGGCCAAGGCACATGCCCGTGTGGTGGCTCGGGTGACGAATCTAATTCTCGCAATTAAAATGCAAGGGACATACAGCCTATCAACATACCAATATCGGTTGACCGTGTGTCACACGTGGCCTAGACACACGCCCATGTGTCTACCCGTGTGGACAATTAGGGGCTATTTTCCAAGCCTTTTTGCCACCCTGAAACTTAAACTCGTTCATTTCATCAAAAGAAGCTCATAATATGACAATATCAAACTATGAAGAACCCTTAAATTATTACTCAATTCATCCACATTTTACTCAATATCTTGCACGAACATTCATTTCATTATATCCATCAAACCTGGAACATGAACTTGACAATATTGGCCAATTCATCATGGCCATTTGCAAAAATAAATGTGAAGCATTAATAGCCAACCCTTTGGCCTTCAAACATATCATGACACAAAATGATCAAGTTCCTATACATGCCATACTCAAAATGAATTAACTTTACTATACCAAAAGAACAGCTGATAGTGTGATCCGAGCTCCGATGTTCTATGATTCTCGAGCTACTTCGCGAAACTACAAGGAAAAAGGGAAACAGAGAGGGGTAAGCATATAGCTTAGTAAGTTTGCATGAAATTCTAAAGCAATATAATTGCTCAAACTAAGTTCATCCATTTCATGAAACAATAGCAACATAAGTCTCAATTATTTAGGCATACTTATTCATACTTATTCATACCTATTCACACTTATTCTTACCCATCTCATGTCACGTTATGATTTCTTAACTTGTACTTACTCATGGTACCTGTATCACTCAATCACATAACTTATCACATATGCTAATATGAATATGAACTCAAATATTCATCATTCTTATCAAGAATGAAACTCAAGGTCATCCGTAAACGAATTTGGCTCAATACTATTTTACATACTTAGCTCTTTTGCCCACACTAATCAGATTATCGTAGGATATTTGAACTCATCATACATAAATCTTGATGCCAATGCCATGTAACACCCCTCACCCGTATCCAACTCCGGGATAGGGTTCGAGGTGTTACCAGACTTAAACATTCACAATCATACAAAACCGGGTTACCAAATTTTTCCCAAAATTAAAACTTTTCAAACACATGCATTTGACCTTGTCATCTATTTAATCACTTATACCACATAACAAGACATTAACACATACCATGGACAAATAGGCTTATAAGGCAAAATCATTATAAGCCACATCTGATGGCTATAGTCAACAAATCAATATAAGCCAATATATTTGGCTAATCACAACAACATCCATCATAGAAAAACTAAGTCCCTATACACGCCACTCACTTGAAAACATTTATCATACACATGCCAATACTCCATGGATAATGGCTCGATAGTGTGATGTTGCCTCCGACGATCTCCAACCCTGAGCTGGCCTGACAAAACTAAAAGAAATGGAAAGGAGGGAGTAAGCTTTATGCTTAGTAAGCTCGCATGAAAATAATAAGCAATGTGATGACATGCTATTTTCATATTCTTTCTATTTATTCAAATTCCAGTTAAGCTATCTTCTTGAGACACAATCATTAAATTATTTATATCTAGAGCTAAGGAACTCCAAATTAAGATCCGTTAATTTTTCCTGAAACTAGACTCACATAACTTATTACCATAAAAATTCCAGAATTTTTGGTTTAGCCAATCAATACAGTTTATTCATTAAAGATTTCCCCGTTTCGCTGTTCGATAGTTCTAACACCTCTTCACTAAAATTAAAATTTCTCATTATACAGAGTTTGGATAACCTTCCCGTTGTCTCTCTCGAAAATAGACTCAGCAGGATTCTGAGAATATAAATTACACACCATAACCATTTTTATACAATTTTTAGTGATTTTCCAAATTTGGAACAGGGGATTTCTGAAACCATTCAGACCCTGTCTAACCAAAATTTAATATCTCATAAAAGAAAATTTATTTACTCACACAATTTCTTTTATGTGAATATAGACGCAATAATCTTTAATTTAATCTCTCATTTAGTATATAATTCAACTTCTACTATTTATGGTGATTTTTCAAATTCACGTAACTACTGCTGTTTCAATCTATTTTACTGAAAATTTTACTCTCCCATGTTTTCTTTATATTACTTTCATATATGCACACATAACACCAAGCATGTTCAATACTAGCCATACAAATGAATAATCATCACCAATATTTACGAGTATTTACAGTGGCACTTACACCATATCAGCCTTACCACCATTTCAATCACGTATCACATATCAAACACATTGTGCACATACACACATGGTTACATGCACCCTTGTTCACACAAACACTTGCTCACACGTACATTTGCCACATTTCTCAATTGGTCACATTCACACCTACACTTATTCATAATATGATCGCACCAATCACCATTAGTAAGTTATCTCGTTGAACCCCTTCGGAAAATGCTCGATACTCAGTGGTCTCAGCACATAGCTCCACTTATACATAATTAGGCTTTCTTGTACACATGGTGAAGGTCCCTTATCACCCATGTGACCTAGCCATTCCACTCGTAGCATTCTTGTCTACATGGCGTCCAACACTAGGAACCACTCATGCGACCTAGCTACTCATAACCTGAAACTTTCTTGTACACATGGTATACACACAGTATTACACATGTGACCTAGTTACATATGAAATTATTATCCCGTAGCTTTCTTGCACACATGGTGAAAGTCCCTTATCATCCATGTGGCCTAGCTACATATCAAAATTTTCCATCTCGTAGCTTTCTTGTGCACACGGTGAAGGTCCCTTATCACTCGTGTGACCTAGCTACATATTGTCCATATCTCTCGGTTTTCCGAAGGTTCAATCGAGAATTTCACATTCTATACATTTTCATATTATAGTTATCACCTAATGACTTCCATAATATCTAGCAAAATAATTATTGAACAAGTAAAATAAATGCATTATTAACATATAAAATTTCCATTTCACATAATAACCATAGTCATAAAAAACACCTTTAAGCACAACATTTCAACCCATTTTCCATGTCACCTATGTCACATTTTATTATAAACATATTATTAAATCAATTCACCAACATAATATACTAAATATGTAATTCAGCAAAATCAATTTAATACCACAATTTAGGTTTCAAACATACATTACAACATTATTGCATTATTATTAACACACCAACTTACCTCGGATCCAAAAACGGCAATTTACCATTTTAATTCATAACCTTGTATTTTCCCGATTTAAGCCCGAATCTCGATTTCCTTGATCTATATCACATTTAGCCTACTAATTAGTCACATTATTCATATGGGTCCAGAAATCATTTTTTTTACAAAATGCACTTTGACCCCTAAACTTTCACATATTTGCACTTTTTCCCCAATGCTCATAAATTAAACTTCAATGCTTATTCTTATGTTTTATAACATGCTGATCATTTTTCTCTTCTATGGCAACTTCAATTTCTCACTATTTCACACAGTTTGACCAATTTATAACTTTTACAATTTAACCCCTTTTATACGATTTCATCGAAAATCATCTAATAAAACTCGTTTCTCTAATCATAAACATGCATAATCTACCAAAATTCATCAAAATACACAATTATTCAACATGGGTCAATTTTTAAAATTAAACTCTAGCTCAAAATAATGGTAGAAATAGCTAAACTAAGTTACCGGGATTTCAAAAATACGATGAACATTAAAAACAGGGCTCAGAAACACTTACTATGAAGCTTGAAAAGCTTGAAACCCTTGGCCATAGAGTCTAGGAATTTTAGGCAGCAACTTGAAGAAGATGAGCGGATATTTTTCTTGTATTTTGTCTTTTTATTCATTAAAAACACTAAATGACTAAAATACCTTTAAGGCTTTTCTTTCAATTTTGTCCTATTCATGCCCATTTTTGTCCATCAAGTTATCCAATGGTCTAATTACCTTTTAAGGACCTCCAATTTAAAACTCATAGCAATTTGACAGCTCTAATATATAGAACTCAAGTTTTGCACTTTTTACAATTTAGTCCTTTTGACTAAATTGAGTGCTCAAACGTTGAATTTGTTTTAAATGAAATTTTTATGAAATCTTTCTATAAAATTGTAGACCATAAAAATATAATAAAAATAAAATTTTTCTCGTCAAATTTCTGATCTCGAAACCACTATTCCGACTAGGCCCTAATTCGGGATATTACATGCCACATCCCACATATGGTCTTACATGGGATCACCCCTTGATATCGATGCCATATCCCAGATATGGTCTTAAACGGGATCTTATAGCTCGATGTCGATGCCATATCCCAATTATGGTCTTACACGAGATCGTACATGAATGTCGATGCCATGCCCAAGACATGGTCTTATACGAGATCTTCTTTTGGTGCCGAGGCCATATCCCAGACATGGTCTTACATGCTACCTTCCTTATTCAATGCTAAACATGGGTAACCTCATTATTCCAAATCTTTATTCGGGATTCCACATAATTTATTTTCACCATTTCCTCATTGAGGCTTCATCGTTTGATTATTCATAGCAATAACATAAATTGTCATATTATTAAGTAGTTTCAAACATCAAAACATTATGTAACTTCAACTTCATACAAACTTACCTCAAATCTCAAAATGTGTATCAAAACTCGATTTTGTTCTTGCCTCGGTTCCGATCCGAGCTTCGCTTTTCTTAATCTATAATAACAATTTCATTTGTTAAATGCATGCTTTGACTAAATCGACTCATAATTCATATTTTGGCAAAATTATAATTTTGCCCCTAAACTTTTATATAATTACACTTTTGCCCCTAGGCTCGTAAAATGATTTTCATTCAAATTTCTTGTATTTCAAGCCTATCCTAATCATATTATCAACTATAGCAACTTCAATTTCTACTATTTCACCCATGTATGATGTAACATCTTGAAAAGGGCCTATGCATTTTCGGTTTAATTGTACGAAATGACATGTCTTAAGTATTATGAATAAATTTTGAATATTTTTGGAAACCCGGAAATGTATGGAAAAGATTTAGAAATGAACATTTTGGAAACCTGAAAATGTATGGAAATGTTAAGTTTAAAAATGGAAAGTGAACATTTTTGGAAACTAGGAAATGATAGGAAATGATTCAAAAGAGGAAAGTGAACATTTCGGGAAACTTGGAAATGTAAGCTTAAAGGATGCAAACGAAAATTTTAGGAAACTTGGAAATGAAAGGAAATGTCAAGTTCTAAAGTTTAAAAAGAGGAAATTAGGGTAAGGTGGCCTTAAGAGAAAAAGTATGTGAAATTTGACACACAAACAGGCTTGGAAAAGTGGCCTGAAGATGCCACTTAGGGCCTCTGGAAATGGCGCCACATACAAGGGTGTTGGGCCTGAGTTCGAGTCACATGGGAAGCAAATAAAAGAAATTTTATTTTGCTTCCAGAAGAAGTGAGGTGGACGGCACAAGCATTGTAAAAAGGAAGAGTTTTATTCTCTTTAAATTTCGGCTAAATAGGGATAAATGATGATTTATCTTAAGTATTTTCAAGAGAAAAATAAGGGATTTATTTATCATTATTTCCTTGAGATAAATGTTGGATTAAACTCTTTTATTTTATGATAATTAAAGGATAAAGCTATCAAATAAAGAAGAGTGGTGGCCAAGTAAGGGATTCTGAGTAGTAATTTTGGCTATAAAAGGAAGGAAAGAGGGCTACTCATCAATTTTCTTCCTCCTCTTTCTCTGTCGAATTCCCTAGCCTCTCTTCTCTCCTCTTTTTCTTTTGTCTAGCCGAATTCCTCTTCACCCTTAGTTCCCCTTGCCGATTTTCTTTAAGATCATATCCCTTCTCTTCTCATAGTTTACTTTCAAAAGCTGAATCTTTGTCGTGACAGAAGGGTGTTGCCGATTTCACCCATAAAGATAAGAATTTTATGGTTATCAATTATTCTCTTCTTTAAGCCGAAATATAGGAATCTAACTCCTCTAGGATTCCATGGCCGAAACTTTGAAGGGCCTTTCGGGATTTGTCTAGGTCGACTACAAGGAGGAGAATTTCGGGATTTAAAAGACTCAAGGTAAGTCATATGTACATTCGGCCTCGAATTATTTATCATGTTTAAGGATGAAATCGGATCTAGCATGTGGTTTAGGAATTTCGACAGAAGCTACAACCAAGGGATAATTTCGGGATTTAAGATCCTTAAGGTAAGTTTTAAGTGTATAAATCCTACTAGGATTTGGATTTGTGGCCAAAAAGGTTTATTAATATGTTTAAATGATTGGTCGAATATAGGAGTTAACGGATCTAAAGCAGTAGATCGGTTTTTCGGGATTTCAAGGATTTCGTTAAGCAAATCAGGTGTGTACCCCACACTAACTTTTAATATGTATAAGAATGTGAATGTGGCTAAAATACCCTAATGTGGTACAAAGTACTCGGGTACGTTTCCTACTCCTACTAGGATTACGAAATATGTTATATTTAACATGTGAAAAGTGACATGGATGTGAATTTAAGTATGATATGCATGATATGAATAATATGGGGCATTCGGGTTATATGAGAAAGGGGAAGTGAATGTGACGACTTCGGTCTCACTATCTGAATGTGGTGGCTTCGGTCACATTATCTGAATGTGGTGGCTTCGATCACATTATCTGAATGTGGTAACTTCGGTTACATTATCTGAATGTGGTGTCTCATGACACAATTATTTAATCTGGTGGCTATGCCACGAATTTATATGGGCGATGAGCACGTCGACTGCAGCGACTGCCTTCGATGGTGTGTAGCGGAAGAAGGGTTGACTTAGTAGTCCCCACAGTGTGCAGGTTGGTACGGGGATGTGTAGCGGATGGCATCTAGGTTTGGGTTTGGGATTGCATCATTATCTTGAATTATTTTGTGAGCATGATATGTATGGTATGCCTAAATCTATTAAATTTTAGTGTTGGTTTACACATTGAGTCTGTTGACTCACCCCGTTGTGGGAACATTTTTCAGGTGATGAACAGTGATGGACCGGGACGGCAGAACTTGTGGTGGCCATGCTCAACTTGAAGTTTTATTCAATATGGACATTTTATTTTATTTAAGTACTTAAGAATTTTATTTTGGGTTTTTACTTGATGTAATAAGGTCATAGTTTTATTTCTTTATTTTTTTTTTATGTTTGCGAATTATTATCAATTAAAGTTTGAGTAAATTTATTTTTTTTGAAAAATAAACCCTAATTGTTTTGTCACATTAATTAAATGGATTTCAATATAAGATAAATTGGTTTCCAACTCAAGCCCAACCCAAAAAAAAAATATATTTCTTAAAATCGCTTAAGTTTTTCCAAAGGAACTAAAGAATTTGAAACCGGTTTACTTAAGGAACATACCAAATCTGGTCAAAGCTCGTGGGCTGGGTTTGGGGTGTTTCATATGACCATTTTCATAACTTTTACAATTTGGTCCTTACATGCATTTTTCATGAAAATCACTTAGAAAAAGATGTTTATCATACATCAAACTTTCATATTCCTCCATAAAACATCAAAATACATGCATGTCACACATGGGTAAATTTTTGAACATGAACCCTAGCTCAAAATATAGCTAAAATAGGTAAATCGAGCTACGATGGTTTCAAAAATACGAAGAACATTAAAAATAGGGCTAGGATGCACTTACTATCAAGCTTGGAAGTTTAAGAAACCCTAGCTATGGCTCCTTGCAAATTTCGGCTAAGGTAGGAGAAGATGGACATGATTTTTGCTTCTTTTTCCCTTTTAATTCTTTTATTAACCAAATGACCAAAATGCCCTTAATGGGTTGGGATTTTTCCTTCCCATGTCCATTTTTGTCCATCATCAAATATAATGGCCTAATTGCTAAATAAGGACCTCTAGAAATATTTATAATTCTATTTCATACTTAAATCTTTCAAAATCTCATAATTTCTATTCTTTGCAATTTAGTCCTAATGGACAACTTAATCACTAATTAATAAAATTTCTTCATGAGATTTTCACACAATCATGAAATCATCTCATATTCTTTATAGAAATCATAAGACTCATATTTGTATTTTAGATTCGTGGTCTCGCACCATTATTTGGACTAGGCCCTAAGTCTGGCTGTTACATAAATAGGGGCACTTATGTGTAATTCATCATTATTCTTCTAGTAACGTAATAATTAAATCATCATAATATAAGTACACAAATAGAAAATTCATTACGTATCAAAAACACTATGAACTTACCTCGACAATTAGACCGTAGAAATGGAATTGACTAATCCAAGGCTTTAGCTTTTCCTCGATCTAAATCCGTTCTTGGTCTATCTTGATCTAAATAGATAGATCCAAACCATTTAATATCTCAATTATTTGATTCAGTCCACAGTTCATATTTTTGAAATTATAATTTTGCCCCTAACATTTTAACTTTTCACAATTTAGTCCTTAAGCTCAAAAATTGAAATCTATGCATTTTAATCCTTATCTCATGCCAACCGAATTCACTAGGGACCTATATCAATACATACAATCCTACATTTCACAAATTTACCATGAACTTTTATCATTTTCACAAATAAGTCCTTAAACACAATTTTCATCAAAATTCACTTTACAAAACTAGTTTATTTGTAACACCCTTAACCCGTATCCGTCGCCGGATTAAGGTTACAGGGCATTACTAGACTTAGCACAGATCATAGCAAATAATTACTATTTAAGTAGCCATAACCGAATACATTGTAAATAATGATATACTATCAAAGAATGCTTAAACATATTTGCACTTACCTTAAATCTATTCAACTAATCACACACACACACACACACACACACACACACACACACACACACACACACACACACACACACACACACACACACACACACACACACACACACACACACACATATATATGTATTTTTCAACAATTAGCAAAGGTCACTATTCATTTGGTCATTTAAATTTTCATTAGCTGAATATGCTCATGTTTATAATCACTTTGCCAAACGACTTCTTAATTATTAAAGACCAAATATACCTATATACCAAGACCTTACCTAACCGAAACTAGGATGTACCTAAAATCATACCAATTGCCAAAAGCATTCAACTATACTGTAGATCATATTTCTTATAATTATCATAGCCAAATTATCAAATTCGTAGATATCTTACAATAACCTAAACATATAAAATCAAGCTCTATACATAATCATATACATATCATGTCCGAATATGCACAATCCAAGGACATGACCTATAATGCCATTCATACCAATCATGAAAGTATATTTACTATATCATACAAATGCCAGGACCGAATATTCACAACTATGACTTAACTTAATTCATTCAAACCTCATAACCAAATACCAAACATAAACACATTAGGATTTATACTCCAAAATAAGTTAATACCATGGTCGAATCTATATAAAACCATAATACCATAATTTAGCCATTTTCGCATGGCATTTATACATATACACACCATTCAAAATCAACTCAAAAGTAACATAGCCTATACATTCCATAGTTTCAAAAGAAGTACAGCTTATGAAATACCAAAATCTGTTGATAGTGTGATAGACTTCATGATTATCCCCGAGCACGAACTTTGACTCCAAAATCTAATAAACAATACAACAACCACATAAAGTAAGCTATCATAGCTTAGTAATTTATAAGCAATTACAAAACAATGAATCAAACATTATAATAGACAACTTTCACATTTCATAATCCTTAATGCCGAATACCCCAACATTTAATAATAACATTCATCTAGATCTATAATCCTCTTCTCACCTCAAAACAAATACACATATATATACTACTGAAGTTCATGCTCACATTTCAATCTATATAAATCACATATTAATATGTATAATACGAAATTATCATTTCAACAACTAAACTTACTTATCATCCAAAAGATGATTTATCATCGCATACCTGGTCATTATATTCTGTTTAGTACATTAGATAACTATTACAATTAAAAGATCGGCAAACCTGCACACTCCATGCAAAAATCTATTAATGTATCACATGCTTAATGTCATCATATTAATACCTTGCACAATTAGTGCCAAATTCTTGTAACGTATTCCACACTTAGTGTCGTTACCTTTAACTTCTCGCACACTTAGTACTAAACAACCGATTTCGCACACTTAGTGCTCGGTATTTAATTTCGCACACTTAGTACTCATTGACTAATTTCGTACACTTAGTGCTCGGTATTTTAATTTCATACATTCTTGCATTTCCCCAACTTACTCCTCATTTATATATACAAAAACTTACATCTCAATTGCATATATACAAATTAGCTTATTTCATCTTCAAATCAACATTACATTCGGCTAAGTCATTTTTTTTATATAAGCATGCCTCACATTCGGCTATACCTATTTCTGTAACACCCCAAACCCGGCCTATGCGGTAGGACCGGATCTGGCATGTCACATGAAGAAAATGTATAAAGAACTTGTGATTCTTACTAAAGTTGACGTTATTTGGATATAGTTAAGAAAACAAGTTCGGTTATAAATATTCGATAAAATATTACTAATTTCGAGAGGTTGATTGATGAATCGAAAATAGAACTAGTGAACTTTAAAACCGTGACTTTTGCAAATGGCGTTGATAATTCGAAAGAGAATCCGATTTAAATTATTTGTACGTATTTGTTATGAAATCTTTTGTTAATCAATTTTGGAAAACCGTTATTTATGATCTCAGAAAATCCCCGTTTAAAATAATTCAAGAAAAATAACAAGTACGTCAAAACATAAAGCAAATTAAAACATATCCTGGAGGCCTTATTACAACTTTAAACCCAAAATAGTAAATGTAATGAAAGAAAGCGGAAAAGAAGTTTACTAATGTTCGAAAACATCATTTCTAAAGTATGGCCTCCACCGAGTCATCCATGGTCCAAGTTCTCATCACTGAGCACTACCTGCAAGGATTAAGAAAAAGGGGTGAGTTACAAGAACTCAGTGTATAATCCCCCTTCCGTCATCCACTGGGCCTAAACCCATATAGCAACATCTTGGGCCTAAGCCCATTTAAAAAACAATATTTAAATGAAATGTATAGAACCCAACCCATCCATCCGATTCCCTTAATCGATGATGAACCTGATTCCCACCGATTCAACTTATGGCTACGGATGAGTCGGCAAAGATGAGAGGTTCGACTTGCCCATCGATTCGGTCAAGGAAGAAATACCCAATACGTAAGAAAGAAGAAGAAATAAAGTGTTTAAAGGTTCGGCTATTTAGAGAGAAAAGAACAAGCAAGATTCCGCCATCAAAAATATTGACTAAAGAAAAAGAGAGAAGGGTTGAAGAAATGGTGAAAAAGAAAAGAAGAGATGGAAAAAGAGGTGTCAGAGAGTTTCGGCCAACACCAAGGAAAAGATGAACAAAATGGCTTGAGTGTTTCGGCAAGACAACAAAAAAAGGTTGGAAAAGAAGGCACAAAATGTTCAAAAAGAAGAAAAACTTTGCATGCACAAAACTTGCAAAATGGCCATAGGAAATTCGGCTCCAAAAATTCCCCTACCAAAACTGTATGCCCCTAACACCAAAAAGATTTTAGTTGACCAAATTTCTTTCCCCATGCACCTCCCTAAGATTCGGCCAACATATCCCCCCTTATCTCTTTCCTTATTTTTCCCTTGATCTCCTCCTTACTCTTTTTTTCCCTAGTCTTTTTTTCTATCATTAGAAAGTCTTCATTTACTTCTTTAGAGCCATGGCCGGCACTTACCATATTCCACCTGATTAGCACAAAAATTAATCCAAAATTTGTAATAGGTGGGATTCGAACTCCACCCCTTTAGCTCCTCCATGTGACGCCACACCACTCTGCTACTAGCCCCACTTGTACTAGCAAAATACACACTTATTCTTTTAAGTCTTGACGTCACTTACATTCTCCCCCCTTAAGTGCTTAAAACAAAAATTCTACTAAGGCCCAACTCAACCCCAAGCCTTCTTAGGGTCCCTAAACATACACAACTGACACTCTTAGCTAGCCTAACGCATGGTATAATGCAAAACATAAAATCCCGAATTTCAGGATGTTACAATTTTACCCCCTTAAAGAAATTTTAGCCTCGAAATTTACCTGATTAAAAGAGATGAGGGTATTGTTGCCGGATCGTGTCCTCTGGCTCCCACGTAGCTTCCTCTGACCCGTGATTACGCCATAATACTTTGACTAACGGAACCGACTTCCTTCTCAGCACCTTAATATCCCGATCTAAAATCTGCACTGGCTCTTCTTCAAAAGACAAGTCAGGTCTTATCTCGATTTCCTCCACTGGCAGAACATGAGACGGATCTGAATGATAACACCTTAACATCGAGACATGGAATACACTATGTATCTGACTTAACTCTGGAGGTAACTCAAGCTATTAAGCCACTAGCCCAACACGCTTCAATACACGGTAAGGTCCGATAAATCTAGGGCTCATGTAACAGTCTGAATTTGACCCTAATTAGAACGGTGGTTTTGGGACCACGAATCTGAGTCCAGAAAAATTTTTAGATATTATTTTCGGTGTTTGTTATATGTGAATTAATGTGTGTGAAAGTTTCGTAAGAAAATTTTATCGTTTGAGTGTTTAATTTGACAAAAAGGACTTAATTGCGTAAAGTGTAAAAGTAGCAAACTATAGTGAAAAGTGCTACTATGATAATGGCTTTTTAATATGGAGTATCAAAAGGGTAAATAGCCCATTTTAAAGTTAGTGGATGGTAGAAAGACAACTAAACCATTATTTATGTTTTATTTTATTAATTATAATAGGTTAAATTTGTAAATTAGTAAATACATATTATAAGTTAAAGTTTAAACAAAACAAAAAGACCATTATCATCCTTTATTTCTTGGCCGAATGTGGAGGAAAGAACAAGGGCTTGGCTTCTTTGATTTTCGGCTATTATAGTCTCAAATTCAAGGTTAGTTTGATTTCGGTTCTTGAAAATTTTTACGTTTTTGAGATCGTTGCTTAGAAATCTTCAAGACCCATGTTTTAATTTTTGAGTTTGATGAATATTTTGAGTTGAGCCATTGTTGATAGTTGGTTGTTTTTTTTTATTAAGGATGAATTATGAAATATATGAGTTAGATTAAAATGTTTTGTCTTTGGATTTTTGATGAAATTGAGTATTTTAGGCTAAATTGAAAAAATAAATTTTTGAGGGGCTAAAATGCAAAA
Organism: Gossypium australe; assembly: GCA_005393395.2. Classification (NCBI taxonomy): domain Eukaryota; kingdom Viridiplantae; phylum Streptophyta; class Magnoliopsida; order Malvales; family Malvaceae; genus Gossypium; species Gossypium australe. Next base: position 92,838,114 of record CM016626.1, on the reverse strand, counting down.
TAAATGAAAGAAATGGACTTATATAGTCCCTATGAATATTCGGCCCTTAGGTTGTGTAATGAAATTTTGTGTATTTTGTGTTTTGTGCAAATAGGACTAATTTGTAAAAATGTGAAATATTAGGGGCAAAATGGTAATTTGCCTATTTATGTGTTTTTGGATTAAATTGAGATGAGATGTACTTGAATGAGCTTGTTTTAAATATGTTTAGATCAAGAACAAAGAAAATCGGATTTGAATCGGGGAAAAACGAAAGTTTACGAATAGCTAGTCTTCGTCGTCCATCGATAGTTGAGGTAAGTCCTTAAGCAAATTAATTTCATAAGAATAGATTATAATCTAGCATATATGTTGAATTATGAACTTGTGGAGTTAAACATGTTAAAACCGAATGTGAGGAAGTAATTTAGCAATGTATGTAATCGAACTCATTGAGGTAATATGTGAAGGTGATATTGAATTATATAGGATATATGTGATATTGGTAAGGTGTGAAAGTGATATTGAATTATATGAAATATATTTGATATTGATAGTATGTGATGTGAATGAGATGACTCAATAATATGAATGTTCGGGCTTCGAGCCTAGCAGGCCTTGTGCCGGTGAAAGTTTATCAGGCTTATTGCCTAGTAGGCCTTGTGCCGGTGATTTATATCGGGCTTCGAGCCTAGCAGGCCTTGTGCCGGTGATTTATATCAGGCTTCGAGCCTAGCAGGCCTTGTGCCGGTGATCTTTATCGGGCTTAATGCCTAGCAGGCCTCGTGCCGGTGAATTATATAGGGCTTATTGCCTAGCAGGCTAAATGCTGGTGTTCAAACTTCGGACCTTGAGTCTAGCAAGTCTAGTGCCAGTATGTTAGATTCGGGCAAATGCCTAGCAGGTTTTATACCGGTGAGTTGAAATTCCAAGCTTAGATTATGTACTAGTAAAGTCATGAAATGAATCAAGTGAGCCTAAGCATTTGAAAATGAGTTTGTTAATTCGGCTACAAGGTATGTGCTATTCATATTCATGTATTATACACATATATATATATATATATAAATATATGCGATGATAATAAGTAAATGAATTGGTGAAGGAAATGTGATATACAATTGGTATATGCAAATTGTGTATAAACTAGGCCATGAGGAAATTGGTTATATGAAAGCATAAAGTGGTTAAAGGTATTCATATAAGTATATTGATATGAATGATACTAATTGATCCTGTATATTTAGCCTTATGCTTATGTTTACGTGACATATTGGGATTACTTTGATGCCATGTATACGAATGTATGAAATGTTAAATGGATATATATATATATGTGTGTGAATATATTTCCTTTTATGTGAAATTACTAAGTGTAAAGTATATACTTATTGTATATACATATATATGTGATCCTATTGAATTATGTGTATCGAAAATATGAGTAGTTGGAAAAGAGTATTTAATCTATATGTGAACTATATGATGAGATTATAAATTGAAGTTTAAAGGAAAAATAGTGATGATGGTTAAGCTATTCAATGTTATTACTTGATTGTTTTAAAATGCTTGAATGTCCAATTGGTATATTATGATTGCTTAAGACTTACTAAGCTAAATTAGCTTACTCCGTGTGTTCATCGTTCTGTTTTATAGATTTTGATCAAGCTAAGAGCTCAGGGGATCATCAACAAAGTAATCCACACTATCAACCTATTTTGGTATTTTTTATTTTGGATTTTTAAACTAAAGGCATGTATAGGCTAGACTAAGTTTCAAGCTATGAATTTGTCCTTGTATATATTAGCCATGCGAAAATGGCTTTACTTGGATCATTAGAATTAGGCTTGGCATTATGAGTTCGTGATTGAGTGTTTAATGCGTTTGGTTATATCGATTTGATTATGACTTAATTATATGTAGTATATGATTGTTATGTTTCGTTAATAATGTGGTGCATGAGTTGATATATGTATATGATGGATATGGTAAGTATGTTCTGATTAGTTGAAATAGATAGTTAAAAGAATATGATATGAAGTTTAGGTATACTAATATGTATATGTGACTTAGGTGTACAATGAGATGTTGTTTGTGTTTTAGTGTTTCTTTTAATTTAACGACTGAATTATGGTATTATGGTCTTCATTGCTTTCGACCATGGCATTTAAGCACCATGGTAGTGTATTTCATAATGGGATTGTGTAACACCCCAAACCCGGCCCATGCATTTCGATCAGATCTGGCATGTTATCGAACACATAACACTTTGTCGCATTTTTGTAAACACAAGTTATATTATTTAAATTTAAATAAAGGAGAGACTTTTTGAAAAAAATAATCCTCTCTGTATTTTTATTAATAAATGTAAAAGCCTTTGACATAAATTCGTAAGTTGCATAACATTGAACTACTTAGTTGAAAAAAACTAGGGGCCTTATTACATAATTGTTCCTAAGTAACAATAAAATAAACTTATAAAATTCCAAAAGAAAATAATTTGTAGAAATAGAACTTGATGGCCCCTCGAGTCCGTCTCGGCTCCCATGTCCACAATCTAATGCTCATCTGGAGAGTAGAGAAAAGGAAAGCGTGAGTCACCAAGACTCAGTGTATAAATCTCAAAGCACACAATGACCTGAGCCCACAAACACATTATGGGCCCTGGCCCATGAGGCAACAATCATAATCATACATCAAAATAATAAATGATTAATAACCCATCCCATCCTAGGGTTCCATCCTCTACACACCAACCCGTACCAACCATCACACCGTGGGGATTTCTACAATCAACCCTCCATCCGCTACACACCATAATGACATCCAAACTGCCTATTCCTGTTATTCAGGAATCATTAAACGTGGCATAGCCACCGGTCACAATGTGACCTATCATTTATATTTGTGGGATTTCTACCACCGATCACTGCGTGACCTATCATGCATTTCCCCTTCATCATATCAATATCCCACCCCATGCATACATACATAAAGAAAACATCATGCAGACTTATATTTTTTGATACACATAGGGAGTTCTATGTTTACGTACCTGGCATCCTTGCCTAACCCTTTTAGGGTTCCATTCGACTGTCTATACAGCCTTATTCCGGCTTTTTAGCCCATAACATACATAAATAGATATACATACAGGTTTATTAGTAGCGTGCTAGAGATCTACACACCTGATTACCGATAAAATGATGCTTTCTATGTCGACGCCATCCTTAGTCGTCACAACTGCTATCTCGAACGGCAGATAATGCTCGTTTCTTAAACTTAGGGATTCTTTCCTTTGCCTGATCCATATTTAATTCCATCATAAATCCTTATCAGAGCTACTATCACAATATTTAATCATTAATCCTCATCTTAGAGTTTAGATCTTGCATATAATGAATGAATCTAGTAAAAGTCTAGGGAAAATCTTCTTACCTTAAAATCCCGAAATTAAAGACTAGCTATTTTCGGCTTTTAGATCTAGTTGACCAAGCTTCCTTCAAATCCCGAATTGCCGCCCAACATAGAACCATTAAACTATTAGATTTTCGGCTTTTGCCTTTCAAAAACCGAGAATAGATCATGAGAACTAATCAAAATCGACACTTACCTTAGCATAGGAGATTCGGCTAGCACTAGAGAGAGGATTCGACAATGCCAATGGAAGATTTAAATGCCGGAAGTATAGAACTAATTCTCAAATAGGATGAATAAAAGAAAAGACTATGGATGCTTCGGCTTTTTAGAAAAATCGGCACAAGGAGGAAAAAGTGGAGAAGAGTTTCAGCTTTTGAAGAAATTGGAGAAAAGAAATTGGAGAGGGAGAGGCTAGGGAATTTTGACACAATGGGAGAAGAATTTAGGGTTTTCAGTGTTAAAAACAAGGAGCTAGCCCCCCTATTTATAGATATTTCGGCACCTACTGCTAAAAACCATAAACGCCCTTAAAATTCAAGCTAAAAAGAGGGGAAATTCGGCACCCTCTTTGCCATGCAGTAGCCGAATTTTACACTCCTCTAGGTGGTGGATTTTTGGCCAACACTTCCTTGAAGATAAGCTCCTAACTTTTCTCCTTTTTTATCTATGATATTATCACTTATAAAATCCACATAATTTCTCCTATTTTTGAGCCTTGTAGCCGTCCACCTCTTTAAACCTAATTGCCGAAATTTAACTCACTTAAATTAAAAGATTTGGGCTTCATTAAACTTAAATTTTGGGCCCCTAAATCCCTTGTGTGTGGCGTCACTTCTAGTTCCCTTACAGTGCCACTTATTGTTGGGCCACAAGCCCATGTTGGCATTTTAAACATAATTACCACCTTTTAACTCTTTAATGCCCAATCTAATAATTTAATCAAGGCCTTTGCCTAATCCTGAGCCTAATTTGGACCCCTATCACTTAAATTAACCTATTAAACTTATCCCTACACTAAATGCATAGGCCCATAAATTTAGGATGTTACAGTTCTACCCCCTTAAAGAAATTTCATCCTCGAAATTTCCAATTAACTGGTAATCATACTACCTAAGTCTCAATACTATGCTTTCGTTGCGCACTCTAATTCTAAAGCTAAAATAAACACTTAGTATACTAAGATAGGGTACGCACCATTATTCGCATCTGGAGCGTCTTCGTCCCCTTGGCGATACGCTGCATAGACCAAAGCTGGCTGCCTCGCCTCAACATAACCTGCACCTCCACGTCCATGTCCTGTGCCATTGCCACCATTGAATTGACCATGACCTCTTTGTGGCTGCTGTTCTCCTCTGCCAGGCTGAGCATTCCCTCGACCCATGGTCCCTTCACCGTCCCGTTGCTGCGGAAAGTTTCTAACTTGGTGATCCATAGATCCACACCTATAACACTTCCCACTGCCTGCCCAACACTCACCGGCATGGAATTTGCCACATCAAGCACACTTTGGTGTCTGGTTAGCAGTAGCAGGTCCCTCATCCTGTTTCGGCCCTTCTGACCTAGGTCTTTTCTGAGTTTGCCCAGCTATCCCTGACGATTCAAAATTCCTCTTACTTCCACCCCTATCTCTATCCCGATTCAGTTTTTCGATTTGCTTTACCTCCTCAGCTATCTTAGCCTTTTCCACTAGGACAGTAAATTCCCTTTCCCACTGTGGGGCTATCAAAACACGTAAATCATCCCTCAAGCCATCCTCGAACCTAACACAATGTTCATGCTCCGTGGTTACCATCCCACGAGCATATCGGCTAAGGCGTAAGAATTTAGCTTCATACGCAGCCACTGACCTACTCCCTTGAACCAGATTTAGAAATGCTCTGCGCTGCCACATAACTCGATCCGATGTACTTATTCTGAAACGCCGTCTTAAAGAAATCCCAAGTGATACGGTCAGCCACTGTACCATCCTTTACCGTAAACCACCATTGATAGGCTTCATCCCTCAAGAGGGATACAACTCCCTTCAACTTCTCCTCCTCCGTGAAACCCAAATCATCCATTATGCGTTCTACCGCCTCCAACCAATACTCATCTGAACTTGGGGCTACATTAGAAATTCCCCTAAACACTTCTGCCCCATTGGCTCTAAGCCGTTCTGGCACAGATTTCCGGGCTCCTGTGCCCCTACCTGCCCCAGCAACTCTTTCTAAAACTCTTAACATTGCCTGAGATACCGCATCATCTCCGGCAGTCTGATCCTGGAATTCAAGAAGACAACAATATCTGAAATTGTTCAGCGGACAGAATTTCGAGGAAGAAAATCCCTAAGGGGGAGAGTTGTAACAGTCCGAATTTGACCCTAATCGGAACGGTGGTTTTGGGACCACGAATCCGAGTTCAGAAAAATTTTTAGATATTATTTTCGGTGTTTTTTATATGTGAATTAATGTGTGTGGAAGTTTCGTAAAAAAATTTTATCGTTTGAGTGTTTAATTTGACAAAACGGACTTAATCGCGTAAAGTGTAAAAGTAGCAAACTATAGTGAAAAGTGCTAATGTGATAATGGCTTTTTAATATGGGGTATCAAAAGGGCAAATAGCCCATTTTAAAGTTAGTGGATGGTAGAAAGACAACTAAACCATTATTTATGTTTTATTTTATTAATTATAATAGGTTAAATTTGTAAATTAGTAAATACATATTATAAGTTAAAGATTAAACAAAACAAAAAGACCATTATCATCCTTTATTTCTTGGCCGAATGTGGAGGAAAGAACAAGGGCTTGGCTTCTTTGATTTTCGGCTATTATAGTCTCAAATTCAAGGTTAGTTTGATTTCGGTTCTTGAAAATTTTTACGTTTTTGAGATCGTTGCTTAGAAATCTTCAAGACCCATGTTTTAATTTTTGAGTTTGATGAATATTTTGAGTTGAGCCATTGTTGATAGTTGGTTGTTTTTGTTGATTAAGGATGAATTATGAAATATATGTGTTAGATTACAATGTTTTGTCTTTGGATTTTTGATGAAATTGAGTATTTTGGGCTAAATTGAGAAAATAAATTTTTGAGGGGCTAAAATGCAAAATAAATGAAAGAAATGGACTTATATAGTCCCTATGAATATTCGGCCCTTAGGTTGTGTAATGAAATTTTGTGTATTTTGTGTTTTGTGCAAATAGGACTAATTTGTAAAAATGTGAAATATTAGGGGCAAAATGGTATTTGCCTATTTAGGTGTTTTTGGATTAAATTTAGATGAAATGTACTTGAATGGGCTTATTTTAAATATGTTTAGATCAAGAACAAAGAAAATCGGATTTGGATCGGGAAAAAACGAAAGTTTACGAATAGCTAGTCTTCGTCGTCCATCGATAGTTGAGGTAAGTCCTTAAGCAAATTAATGTCATAAGAATAGATTATAATCTAGCATATATGTTGGATTATGAACTTGTGGAGTTAAACATGTTAAAACCGAATGTGAGGAAGTAATTTAGCAATGTATGTAATCGAACTCATTGAGGTAATATGTGAAGGTGATATTGAATTATATAGGATATATGTGATATTGGTAAGGTGTGAAAGTGATATTGAATTATATGAAATATATGTGATATTGATAGTATGTGATGTGAATGAGATGACTCAATAATATGAATGTTCGGGCTTCGAGCCTAGCAGGCCTTGTGCCGATGAAAGTTTATCATGCTTATTGCCTAGCAGGCCTTGTGCCGGTGATTTATATCGGGCTTCGAGCCTAGCAGGCCTTGTGCCGGTGATTTATATTAGGCTTCGAGCCTAGCAGGCCTTGTGTCGGTGATCTTTATCGGGCCTAATGCCTAGCAGGCCTCGTGCCGGTGAATTATATAGGGCTTATTGCCTAGCAAGCTAAATGCCGGTGTTCGAACTTCGGACCTTGAGTCTAGCAAGTCTAGTGCCAGTATGTTAGATTCGGGCAAATGCCTAGCAGGTTTTATACCGGTGAGTTGAAATTCCAAGCTTAGATTATGTACTAGTAAAGTCATGAAATGAATCAAGTGAGCCTAAGCATTGGAAAATGAGTTTGTTAATTCGGCTACAAGGTATGTGCTATTCATATTCATGTATTATACATATATATATGCGATGATAATAAGTATATGAATTGGTGAAGGAAATGTGATATACAATTGGTAGATGCAAATTGTGTATAAACTATGCCATGAGGAAATTGGTTATATGAAAGCATAAAGTGGTTAAAGGTATTCGTATAAGTATATTGATATGAATGATACTAATTGATCCTGTATATTTAGCCTTATGCTTATGTTTACGTGACATATTGGGATTACTTTGATGCCATGTATACGAATGTATGAAATGTTAAATGGATATATATATATATATATGTGTGTGTGTGTGTGTGTGTGTGTGTGTGAGTGTGTGAATATATTTCCTTTTATGTGAAATTACTAAGTGTAAAGTATATACTTATTGTATATACATATATATGTGATCCTATTGAATTATGTGTATCGAAAATATGAGTAGTTGGAAAAGAATATTTAATCTATATATGAACTATATGATGAGATTATAAATTGAAGTTTAAAGGTAAAATAGTGATGATGGTTAAGCTAAATGAGCATTAGCATTCGACATTAGTAGATCATTTAAGTACTAAGCTTTAAACTATTGATATTAGACGCTTGGATATATGAGAGTTTAAATGAACATGTGTTTATGTAATTAAAGAGGTAAATCGGATGTACACGACCCTTTACTTGTTCGAATATTTATGTGAACTTAGTGAGTTTCATGTATGTGTATTATGAATATATTATAAAGAAAGGATGTTTTATATTTTGAATTTGATGCTGAGTTGCTAAGTTGTATGCTAATGGTATGGGAATGATAAGTGTTATGTTAAGCGAGGTAAAAGCATTCGGTTTTGAAGGACTTTCGAGTTAAGCTGTTTTATTCAATGTTATTACTTGATTGTTTTAAAATGCTTGAATGTCCAATTGGTATATTATGATTGCTTAAGACTTACTAAGCTAAATTAGCTTACTCTGTGTGTTCATCATTCTGTTTTATAGATTTTGATCAAGCTAAGAGCTCAGAGGATCGTCGACAAAGTCATCCACACTATCAACCTATTTTGGTATTTTTGATTTTGGATTTTTAAACTAAAGGCATGTATAGGCTAGACTAAGTTTCGAGCTGTGAATTTGTCCTTATATATATTAGCCATGCGAAAATGGCTTTACTTGGATCATTAGAATTAGGCTTGGCATTATGAGTTCGTGATTGAGTGTTTAATGTGTTTGGTTATATCAATTTGATTATGACTTAATTATATGTAGTATATGATTGTTATGTTTCGTTAATAATGTGGTGCATGAGTTGATATATGTATATGATGGATATGGTAAGTATGTTCTAATTAGTTGAAATAGATAGTTAAAAGAATATGATATGAAGTTTAGGTATACTAATATGTATATGTGACTTAGGTGTACAATGAGATGTTGTTTGTGTTTTAATGTTTCTTTTAATTTAACGGCTGAATTATGGTATTATGGTCTTCATTGCTTTCGGCCATGGCATTTAAGCACCATGGTAGTGTATTTCATAATGGGATTGTGCATGTGATAGTAGCATGGTTGATTTATGTTATACATGTCAGGCATAGGATCATGTATTTAGCTTATCTTAGAAATATATCTTATTGTATATCACATGTGTGATGAAAATTCATATGACTTGACCGAAATGTTGAGGTGGTTGACAAATGTGATTCTATTATGCATGTTTTGATAAATCATGAATGGAAAGTTCATTATGTAGTAGTTGGTCATATTTTGTAATTTGAAACAATAAGGTTGAAGTTGGGAAACGGTTAGTACCATATTCGAATGTGTTTGGTTTAAAGATTGAGGAGGATTTACTGTGAAGTGATCAAATGAAAAACGAATTGAGAAGATAGTTTTATAACGAAATTTGCAGATTCAGTTATGTTCTTATTAATAAATTGAGACATACTTTGCTAAGATGTGTTTATTTAGTTTATTTGAATATGATTGAACAAGATACCATGCAACTATACATATGTATGTTTATATTTAGTGATTTTTATTTATTTTTAAGAAAAGCCATTTCAAGCATGTGTATATTCGGCTAATGTGATTTAAAATATCAAGTGGACTGTGTTCATTGTTAATTATATTGATGAGTTATTTGTGAATATCATTAAAGGGATTAAATTTTTGTATGTTATTCATATTCGTGTTGTTTAATTTGCTTTCGGATATGACTATGTGAGCAGTAATTGTTTATGGCTACTTGTGTTTTGTTCGGTAATGCCTTGCAACCCAATCTGGCGACGGACAGGGGTTAAGGGTGTTACAGCTCAACTTGCCCTTCCGTCCAAATCTTAAGATCTTTTTCCAAGGTGAGACCTTCAAAGAGACCTGATCACCCATAGAGAACTCTATCTCCTTCCGTTTCAAATTCGCATATGATTTCTGTCTATCTGAAGCTTCTTTTAACCGAGCCCGAATTACTTTAACTTTTTCCTCTGTCTCTGAGATCAACTCTGGACGCAATAAATGTCGCTCCCCCAGCTCAGTCCAGCAAGTAGGAGTACGACACCTACGACCATACAACGCCTCATAGGGTGCCATCTGGATGCTGGATTGATAGCTGTTGTTTTATGCAAACTCTGCCAATGGTAGAAAATCTTCCCAACTACCCCCGAAGTCGATCACACAACCCCTTAACATGTCTTCCAGAATCTGGATTACTCTCTCCGACTGACCATCAGTCTGCGGATTAAACGCCGTGCTGAAAATTAGTCTTGTACTCAAAGCTTCATGTAAAGCCTTCCAGAACCGTGATGTAAACCTAGGATCCCTATCCGATATAATATACACTGGTACCCCATGCAACCTCACGACTTCTGCTATATACAACTTGGCCAACTTCTGCAACGTATAATCCGTACGAACAGGTAGGAAATGAGCAAACTTTGTTAACCGATCCACTATCACCCATACTTAATCTTTCTTAGTATGCGTTAAAGGTAACCCACTAACAAAGTCCATCGTTATCCTTTCCCATTTCCATAGTGGGATTTTCACCGGTTGTAGCAATCCTGAAGGTAGTTGATGTTCTGCCTTCACCTGCTGACATGTCAACCACTTGCTCACGAAATCAGTAACCTTCCGTTTCAACCCTGGCCACCAATACTTCTCACGGAGGTCTCGGTACATTTTGTTTCCCCCGGGGTGCATAGCATATGGGCTACTATGCGCCTTACGCAGAATTACGAATCCCTGGGCATAAAAATTCTTCCGCGGAAACATAATACTCCATCACTATTTAATCCAAAATCCCCTATCTCACCACCTTCCACTTGCTGAAGCCGAGAACCCAACCTTTCATCTAACAATTACTTTTCCTTAATCTGACTTACCCACGCAGGCTTCACTTGAAGTTCAGCTAAGAAGCTACCATCTTCATAAAGGCTGAGATGAGCGAACATCACTCTCAAATCTGATATGACCTTACGACTCAATGCATCTACCACTACGTTAGCTTTACCTGGGTGATATTCGATTGAGCAGTCATAATCTTTCAACAATTCTATCCACCTCCGTTGTCTTAAGTTCAACTTCTTCTGAATAAGGAGGTACTTCAGACTCTTATGGTCCATGTAGATAATCGACTTCTCCCCGTACAGATAGTGTCTCCATATCTTCAGAGCAAATACCACTGCAGCTAACTCCAAATCATGTGTGGGATAATTCACCTCATGTGGCCTTAATTGAGGAGATGCGTAAGCCACCACTTTCCCCCTTGCATCAACACACATCCCAAGCCCGTGTGTGACGCATGATAATAAACAATAAACTCTTTACCAGCCTCAGGCTGAATTAATACTGGCGCTTCTGTAAGAATCTTCTTCAATCTCTCAAAGCTTTCTTACTGCTTATCTGACCACACAAACGGTACTCCCTTACGCAATAACTTAGTTAGGGGTGCAGCAATCAACGAAAACCCCTCAACGAATTGCCTGTAATACCCAGCCAAACCTAGAAAACTTCAAATTTCTACCATAGACTTCGGTGGCTTCCAGCCCAATACAGCCTCGATCTTTCGAGGATCAACTCTAATTCCCTCGACAGACACAATATGCCCCAAAAAGGTCACTTCCCTCAGCCAAAATTCACACTTACTCAATTTGGCATACAGTTGCTTCTCCCTTAATATCTGTAACATGACCCGTAAATGCGAATCATGCTCTTCTTTTGTCTTTGAGTACACCAAGGTGTCATCTATGAACACCACCACAAACAGATCTAGATAGGGTTGGAAGACAAGGTTCATCAAGTCCATAAATGCAGCTCGTGCATTTGTCAACCCAAACGGCATCACCAAGAACTCGTAATGCCCATAACGAGTTCGGAACGCAGTCTTGTGAATATCCGCCTCCTTGATTTTAACTGGTGATACCCCGATCTCAAGTCTATCTTCGAGAAAATCGAAGCTCCTCGCAGTTGATCGAACAGATCATCGATCCTCGGTAAAGGGTACTTGTTCTTAATCGTCAACTTATTCAATTATCTATAATCGATGCACATACGCATCGACCCATCCTTTTTCTTAACGAACAAAACCGGCGCTCCCCACGGTGACACACTTGGTCGAATAAATCCACGATCCAACAACTCCTGAATTTGAGCTTTAAGTTCCACTAGCTCATTCGGCGCCATTTTATAAGGAGCAATGGACAACAGAGTCGTTCCTGGCAACAGCTCAATACCAAATTCCACTTCCCAATCCGGAGGCAATCCTGGAAGCTCCTCGAGAAAGACGTCTGAAAACTATTTCACCATTCTAACACTCTCTACCGACAACTCTTTGGCATCCAAAGCATTGATAAAGGCTAAGAACGCTTCACACCTCTTTCGTACCAACCTTTCCGCCTTTAAAGCAGATACCACATTAGATAGATAATTTCTTCTTTCACCTATCATCATCATTTCCTTATCCTCTGAATTTCTTAGTACCATTTGCTTTGCAGCACAATCCATGTTCGCACGATGCTTAACCAGCCAGTCCATGCCCAATATAAGGTCGAACTCCCCGAACTGCAGTTCCATCAAATCCGCCAGAAATACTACTCCCTGAACTTCTAAGGACACATCCTTAAACAACTTATTTACTACCACGGACTATCCTAAAGGGCTAATCACAGTTGTTTCTCTAGCAGTAATCTCAGATCTAATATTCAAAGTTCCAGACACAACACATGCAACATACGAATAGGTGGATCCAATCTCTATCAAAGCGGTAAAAGGTACATCAGATATGAAAAATGTACCAGTTATGACATCCGGTGCATCGCCATCCTCTCAACGTCTGACCGCATAGACCAATCCCGGTTGTCTCGCCTCCATGTTACCCCTATTACCGGTACCTCTACCCGGGCACCCTCACCTCGTCCAATGCCATTACCACCTCGACCTGGCCCATGGCCTCTCGGCGACTGCTGAGCACCCCCTGCTGGTTGCGCAAATCTGTTACGAACTACCTGAGTCTGAGCAGGCTCTCGAGGGCAATCCCTAAACCGATGCTCTTTGGATCCACATCTGAAACAACCACCAGTTCTCTTCCAACATTCACCCGAGTGAAGTTTTCCACAATCCACACAAGGCTATAACTGAGTGGTAGTAGCTGGAGCACTCACTCGAACTGGCCCGTCATTCCTGGGCCTTTTCTGAAATCCTCTAGCAGGACGTGAATACCTAGAGTCTCTCTTATTCCTGCCCCTATCCTTGTCTCGATTTTTTCGTTCCGAGTGTTTAACTTCCTCAGCTATCTTAGCTTTTTCCACCAGTGTAGCAAAATTCCTCTCATTCTGTAGGCCTTTCAGTACCCGTAACTCATCACGCAACCTGTCCTCAAAATGCACACAGCGTTCATAATCAGTCGGCACTATTCCCCGAGCATACCGGCTCAGACGCAGAAACTCCGCCTTGTATACTGCCACAGATCTACTTCCTCGAACCAGATTCAGGAATTCCTTTCTTCGGGCATCTACATAGCTAGCCCCGACATATTTTCCTTGAAATGCTGTCTTAAAGAAGTTCCAGGTAATACGATCAGCCTGAGTGTCTTCCCGAACAGTGAGCCACCACTGATACGCCTCGTCTCTTAGCAATGACACAACCCCTTTCAGTTTCTGGTCAACTGTGCAATCCAGATCGTCCACAATCCGCTCCACTGCCTAAAGCCAGTGCTCCGCTACACCCGAAATACCCCTAAAAACTTCGGCCCCATTTGATCTAAGTCTCACAGATATCGACCCACGAGCTGCCGACCCAGTTCTTTCCCTAGCAACCCTTTCCAATACCCGTAACATCGCTTGGGATAGAGCGTCGTCCTCTCTCATTCGACCATGTGACCCAGCTTCAGTCACTGGTAATGCAGGTACATCCATTTCAGGCATATGTCCCGATGCCTCAGATACAACTTTAGCACCTCGGCCTCTACCACGTCCACGTCTACCGCATCCACGTCCTCTAGTGCTCATGTTTGCTAAGTCAATTTCATCTGATTAAGAGTCTTATGAACCAGTATGCTATTCAATGTTTATTAAACAATGTTTTATGGAGTATAGGAAGTAAAGTTGTTTTCGCAAAACGTATCCTAAAGTCTCAATCTTTATAGTTTCAGCTCCTAAAGCTAAAAGTTCTAGAGTATTTCTATTTTGTGGAGTTTTCTTACAACAGTCATACCACAATAATCATCAAATGAAAACAAAAACTTACTGACTTGGTGCCGGATAACCGTGGTGCCATACTTTTTCTAAAACATGTATTTATAAACTGAATTTCAAGCAGTTTTAACAAACATTTTTGAACCCAAACCACAGCCGAGTTTTGCAACCGGGCTCTGATACCATCAAATGTAACACCCCAAACCCAGCCCATGCGGTATGACCGGATCTGGCATGTCACATGAAGAAAATGTATAAAGAACTTGTGATTCTTACTAAAGTTGACGTTATTTGGATATAGTTAAGAAAACAAGTTCGGTTATAAATATTTGATAAAATATTACTAATTTTGAGAGGTTGATTGATGAATCGCAAATCGAACTAGTGAACTTTAAAACCGTGACTTTTGCAAATGACGTTGATAATTCAAAAGAGAATCTGAATTAAATTATTTGTACATATTTGTTATGAAATCAATTTGTTAATCAATTTTGGAAAACCGTTATTTATGATCTCAGAAAATCCCCGTTTAAAACAATTCAAGAAAAATAACAAGTACGTCAAAACATAAAGCAAATTAAAACATATCCCAAAGGCCCTATTACAACTTTAAACCCAAAATAGTAAAGGTAATGAAAGAAAGCGGAAAAGAAGTTTACTAATGTTCGAAAACATCATTTCTAAAGTATGGCCTCCACCGACTCATCCATGGCCCAAGTCCTCATCACTGAGCACTACCTGCAAGGATTAAGAAAAAGGGGTGAGTTACAAGAACTCAGTGTATAATCCCCCTTCCGTCATCCACTGGGCCTGAACTCGTATGCAACATCTTGGGCCTAAGCCCATTTACAAAACAGTATTTAAATGAAATGCATGCAACCCAACCCATCCATCCACCACACCCTGACCAGCCAATCACACCTGTGAGGATCAAGTCAACCCACCCCGCCGCTCACACCAATTTGCAGTCGAGCTGCTATAGTATATTATTTTTGTGGTCAAGCCACCGAATCATAATTAAGCAAAATAATAAAGAATTGCGGCTATGCCACCAGGCTACACTGCTCTCCGTACAATTTTTCCCAACCCATGCAATATGTAAAGATGCAACATACATAATAAAAATATATCCACATATATAAAGCAACCATTAATCTAGTGAATTATTTCGGTGAATCAGCCCATTAAAGCACTTTGGTAATTCGGTCCACTAAGGCATTCTAGCAAATCGGCCCGTTGGGGCATTTTGGTAAATCGACCCATAGGGGCATTTTCGTAAAACGGCCCATTAGGACTTTTTTAGTAATTTGGCCCATAACGGCATCTTTGTAATTTAGCAAATTAATACCGATTTTGACAGATATTAGAATTAACGTTGTTTAAGCAAGTTACTCGATTCATTCCATATTACGGTTATTAGATTCGTACGCAACAACGATCTATTTTCCAACATGATGGCAAAACACGAATCCACAGGATTTCGGTGTGAGATTACACACCTGATTACGGTAAGAACTAAACCTTCTTAATCATCGACACCTATGACACCATAACACTCGATTAACTAACAAAAAGAGAGTGTCTTAATCCAAATCTAAATCAGACGATCTAAAGAAATACTTACCCTTAGTATCGTGAACGACCACGATTTGCCTACTCTCACTAGAAGATGGTCCACAACCTGGTGGAAAATCCCGAACTGCCGATACCGCCCTACGTTTGAACTTGGGAGTAGAGATTGCAAGTCCACTCCCTTTTTGCCCTCATATCGATTTTCCTTTAATAACGCTACCACTTGCCTCTATTGGAAGAGTCTCGATTAGAATAATACTACGATGAGAGAAAGTAGTTATCTAAGGAGAGGGTTTCGGCTTACCACTACTTTCGAAGGATCAACAAGTAGAGAAGATCAAGTGATTTAATCTCTTAATCGATGATGAATCCGATTCCCACCGATTCAGCTTATGGCTACGGATGAGTCGGTAAAGATGAGAGATTCGGCTTGCCCACCGATTCGGTCAAGGAAGAAATGCCCAATACGCAAGAAAGAATAAGAAATAAAGTGTTTAAAGGTTCAGCTATTTAGAGAGAAAAGCACAAGCAAGATTCCGCCATCAAACATATTGACTAAAGAAAAAGAGAGAAGGGTTGAAGAAATGGTGAAAAAGAAAAGAAAAGATGGAAAGAGAGGTGTCAGAGAGTTTCGGCCAACACCAAGGAAAAGATGGACCAAATGGCTTGAGTGTTTCGGCAAGACAACAAAAAAAGGTTGGGAAAGAAGGCACAAAATGTTCAAAAAGAAGAAAAACTTTGCATGCACAAAACTTGCAAAATGGCCATAGGAAATTCGGCTCCAAAAATTCCCCTACCAAAACCATATGCCCCCTAACACCAAAATTATTTTAGTTGACCAAATTTCTTTCCCCATACACCTCCCTAAGATTCGGCCAATATATCCCTCTTATCTCTTTCCTTTACTTCTTTCCTTATTTTTCCCTTGATCTCCTCCTTACTCTTTTTTTTTTTCCTTAGTCTTCTTTCCATCATTAGAAAGTCTTTCTTTCCTTCTTTAGAGCCATGGCCGACACTTACTGTAACATCCTAAAAATTTGAGTATCAATATGTTGCTTGTCTTTGGTGTTAGCTCGGGTATGATTTTATTATGTGCTAAATATAGTCTTGTGAAGGCTCGGGTTTAATTGGAATTAGAATAAATTTTAGTAAAGAGTACTTTAGTGTAGAGAAATCAGGTGACCTTGAAGTTAAGTTAATTAAGTGATAAAAGATGGCATAAGATGAGCAATTGGCAAAGTGGTGATGGCGCCATAAGTTGGACTTGAGGGGAGAGGTTCGAATCTCCTAGCATGCAATTTGGGAGCTTTTATTTTTGCTTTTTCCTAGCATGTGTCGGCCAAGCATCAATCATGGATAAGATGGACTAAATTTTTATGGTAAGGATATTAAAGTTTATGGCAAGCATGATTTAAGGGATGGAATTGCTTGATTTTGGGGATAGGATTTCTCAAACTTTAGGAAAAGGGAGGATTGCAAGGCTTGAATCAAGGTTGATGTTTTGGTAACTTTTTCATGGCCATTTTGACCATGAATGGGGACGGTTTTGTGGACTAAAGGGGGGAGCCGATTTTGGGTGGTGAATTTTTGGTGATAAGCTAGTTGGTTGGTAGCTTTTGGGGGTATTACCTTTTGGTCATTTTTGCTTTTGCAAGACACTATTTTTCCTCCATCCATTTTCTCCATAGTCGAATGTGCCAAAAACTTTGAGTAAGCAATTGTTTCTTTTTGCCATTTCTTTTGACCATTTCGGATTTAGTTGCTCTTTCTCTCCAAATCTTTTTCTTCTATTTGTGACCGAAATCACATAGCCATCAAGGACCTTTTCTTTTCTTCTCTTTTTCCTCCCCAATGCCGAATGCATATTGCTCCTAAATTCATCTATTTTCTTTCTCTTTTCCCTCTTGAAAACCGAATCATCATCATCATCTTTCTTTGATCTTTTATTTTCTTTTCAACCATATTTTCTTCAATATTTTTCTCTCATGGCCGAATGTTAGATTACTCCATCGCCGAACCATTTTTCTTTTCTTTGTTTATTCATAGCCGAATCCTCCATTATACGAAAGTATTCTTCTCAATCATTCTTATTTCAAGCCGTGGACAATAGGTAAGAGTTTTCTTTTTGGTTTCTATGTTGGCTTAAGGGATGTTTTGGCCGAATCTTTATGGTGGTAAGAAGAATCTCTTTGATCGAAATCATCGTTCATTCTATTAAATGTTTTCTTTCGTTATATTTTAGTGTGATAGTGGAGGGTCGAAACTCAAGTGTTCGTGAGCATCGTGGAACGTTGGAATCAATTTAAGGTGTTAAGGTAAGGGTTTGTTAAGGACTCTCATTTTACTCGTCATATTGATATAGATGGATTATTAATCGATTTCGTTTTAGGGGACGTTTTTGCTCGATTCTCATATTGTGGAACAAGGATATTTTGTGGTAAGGCAATCTCACCCTTAAAACCGTTAGTCATAATTTCGATATATTATTAGTCGGACTAATGATCTTTTGTCAATGGAGACAATCAAGATAGGGACGAAAAGGGCGGTGAATAGTGTTCGGAAGAGGGGTGGTTCTGCTATTCCCCATAAGTTTAAGCGAAGGGCTATTTCGGGAATCCGAGATTTTCCACCAGGTTGTGGACGCTCATCCGAGGAGAATCAGTTGTTTGAAGTCGTTCGTACTCCCGAACCTTTGTTTGTTTGTGGATTGTTATTGGATAACGAACCAACAATCTGGGAGAAACCGCAAAGAGAAGTGGTTCGAAATTCTGAGGGTAAAAGTCTAGATCGTTATTACTAAGATTCAATTTGTAAATAAATTATAGTATTCTAATTTATCGTGATGCGTTTAGGTATCGACGAGGTGGAAATTCTAGTTCTCACAGTAACCAGGTGTGTAACTTCACACTTATCTCGGGTTAGATACTATACCGTAAGTATTGGGATAAAATCGTAAAGATGGCAAAATTGAAAAATACGTAGTAATTAACACTTTTGTGTAAATGCATGAAAACAGTTAAAGTCGTGAAATTTACGAAAAACTGCTAGATCATTAAATGGGCCGAAAAACTACTAGATCGTTAAATGGGCCGAAAAACTGCTAGATCGTTAAATGGGCCGAAAAAAATGCTAGATTGATATATGGGCCAAAGTTTGCTAGATTGCTAAATGGGCTAAATGCTATTTTGTCTTATGGCCCAAAATGAAAATTTGAAATATAGACTCACATGTATTATGGGCTTCTTGTTAAATTATCATATGGATATAGATTGTTATGCATACATGATTGCATGGGTTGGGATAATTGATGAAGAGAAGAAAGGCCTGTTGCCAAAATCTAGTTCGGTGGCTCTGCGACAAATTTTTAATGGCTTAATGCCTCTAGTTCGGTGACTTTGTCACAATCTAGTTCGGTGGTGCACCACAATATTATTTAAAATGGCTTTATGCCTACGATTGGTGTGTTAGCGGGGTGGGTTGACTTGATCCCCACAGGTGTGTTGGTTGGTACGGGTGGTGTGTATCAGATGGAAATTAGGTTTGGTTGGGAAACTTCATTTTACATGTATTTCATTTATTATATTGTTAAATCCGTAAATGGGCTCAAGCCCAAAATAATGTGTTGATGATCTGGCCCAATGAATGTGGTAAGTGAGTTATACACTGAGTTCTGAGTAACTCACTCTGTTTAATTATCCATCTCAGGTAATGGCAATTGACGGAGGCTTGGGCCGAGGATGACTTCGTGGAGGCCATACTGCGAATATGGGTTTTATAAACTATGAACTTTTATTAAGTGATTTCTTTTAATTACTATTTTGGGTATGATGTAATAAGGCCTTTATTAATATTTTTATGGATTTTTATGTGTAGATGGATTTAATTTTGTTTTAAAGCATTTGAGATACTTTAACTATTCTTGATTTCAAATTCTTTTGAACTCTTTAGAAACTACTTTAAGGTTTTTGACAATTAAATACTAAATGATAAGATTTCAAACTAGTATTTCTTAATTCATCGATTTTAAATCATTTTTCTTAATTTTTACTAAACTTCACTTTCAAAAGGTTTTGTAGAACTGTTTTACCTAAATCATTAGAGAATTTAATGAATGTTCGATCTGTGTGACAAACCAAATCTCGTCTTAACGCATAGACCTGGTTTGGGGTGTTACACTTACCATCTTCCACCTGATTAGCACAAAAATTAATCCGAAATTTGCAATAGGTGGGATTCGAACTCCACTCCTTTAGCTCCTTCATGTGACGCCACACCACTCTACTACTAGCTCCACTTGTGCTAGCAAAATACACACTTATTCTTTTAAGTCTTGACGTCACTTACCTTCTCCCCCCTTAAGTGCTTAAACACAAAGTTTCTACTAAGGCCCAACTCAACCCCAAGCCTTCTTAGGGTCCCTAAACATACACAACTGACACTCTTACCTAGCCTAACGCATGGTATAATGCAAAACATAAAATCCCGAATTTTGGGATGTTACAATTTCTCAATTCAATATTACATATATTTATACCATTAACATATATGCTAACATTACACTCAACTCTAATCGTCTCCCAACTAATAATCCATTCGGCAATATCAACATTGTACAAATTTACCATCGTTAAATACATATGCATCATTATAGAAAAATTTAATTCAACTCAATTGCTTAAAAACTTACCTTGAGTATCAACGGACTACGTTTTTCGGCTATTCGATTAACTTCTCCTTTCCCCGATCCAATCCCGATCCTTTTTGTTCTTGATCAAAATAATTTCAAATTAAGCTCATTTAAACATATTTTCATTCAATTTAGTCCAAAAACGCATAAATGGGCAAATTACATTTTTACCCTTAATATTTCACATTTTCACATTTAGTCCATATTGCAAAAACACAAAATATTCAAAATTTGACCACACTTCTTTAGGGCTGAATATTCATAGTCCTAATACAAGCTCATACATTTCATTTGTTTTTGCATTTTAGTCCCTTAAAAATTTATTTTTGCAATTTAATCCAAATTACTCAATTTCATCAAAAATTCAAAAACAAAACTTGTTAATCTAACACATATAATCCATATTTCATCATCAAACCACAAAAACAACAAGCTTTCTTCAATGGCAATTCAAGAAATACACAACCAATTCAAAAATTCAAGCATGGGCTAGCTAAATCACATAGCAACGATCTCAAAAACGTAAAAATTATCAAAAATCGAGCTAAACACATACCTCAATCAAGCTTAGACAAGGCCGAATGTAGCTAGGTTTTTCTTTCTTTTGCTTTTGCTAAGTTTCGGCTATGGCTTAAAAAAAAGATGATAACCATGGCTTTGTTTTATTATAGATAACATATATTTTAACATTTTATTTATTTACCTATTTAACCTTTATTATAAAATAACTAAACATTATAACATAAGGTTAATTTTGTCCATGGCCGGCCACTATCTAAAAATTTGGGCTATTTACTCTTTTAATATATCTAATTAAAAAGACATCATCAATTAAGCCCTTTTTACTAATAATCACCAAATTTTTAACTTATGCGATTAAGCCCATTTATTAAATCGAACCTCCAAATGATAAAATTTTTAAAATAAAATTCATGAAAAAACCCTAAATCTTTAAACATATTGCAATTTGATCCTCGGGCTAGCTAGTTTAAGCCACAATGATCCCAAAAACATAAAAATCATTAGGAACGAAATTCAAAAACATACCATGCAAGCGAGAAGAAGTGGTTGAATGTTTCAAACCCTAAAACTGGATTCTTTCCCCTTCAATTTCATTGGAATCCTATTTTGAAGAAGATGATTGCTTTGTTTTATTTAATTTTGACCTTATTTACACATTTACCCTTTTAACCTTTAAAATCATTGAAAATTACATTAATACCTTAGCCATGAATGTCCACTAACCCTCTAATTGGTCTATTTACGATCCAAGTCCCTTAGATTAAAATTCCATAGCTATTTGACACCTTTAACTAATAAAACTCTACTTTTGCACCTTTTACGATTTAGTCCTTTTTAGGCAATTAAGCATTCAAACGTTAAAATTTCTTAAAGAAATTTTAGTACAAAATTACTAACGTCCCACAGAAATTACAATTAAAATAATAATTTACTCGTCAGATTTGTGATCTCGCTACCACTATTCTGATTTCACAAAAACGGGCTATCACTACTCTCCTTCCTAAAGGAATTTTCATCCCAAAAATCTTACCAGAAAAGAGGTTCGGGTATTGCAGTTTCATAGGTTTTTCTGTTTCCCAAGTAGCCTCTTCTATTCCATAATTTTAATTTTGACAAGATATAACTAGATTGGCTATCCTAATCTTTTTTATTAGTATAACCACAAAATTCTGTTTTTAGAATTGAAGTTAATCTTTTTAGTAAATCTTTAGGGGTACTTATTTGATTAATAAGTTGACCCTTTTGTTCTTTTCCTTTCTCAGATTCTTCCCATTGTCTATGAAATTGTAGAACATCTCCTTGAAATGTTCCAACAAAATAATTTAAAAACTCTTCTTTTGACCAAACTGTACTGTTGTTATTTACATTGTGCCCAATCATCTATTTTATTTTCATAGTCTGATAAAGGAATATGAGTTAAATCTAAATATATTTCTCCTTGAGCAACATTTCTTTTATTTAAATCATCCACCTTATAAGGTATGGGTGTGGGCTGACTAGATTCTCCTGGGGTTTCCAGTTTTATATCATTAGTGGCTATAGTTTCTATTTGATAACCTAATATTCTTGTTGTGTTTTCAACATTTTCATAGTTTTTATTAATAGCTCTCAGACAATCATCTGTTTGAAGGTCTGAATCTATCTTTCTTTTACCATAAGGATCTTGTTTATCAATTTCCCTAGGTTTTGGTATTTCATAATCATATGGATCTGCTTGTTTAATATCCATAGGTTCTGGAATTTCTATATTTTCTTCTGTTGAAGTGTTTTCTTCATCAGAATTATGACTTGTAACATTTATATCTATATCAGAATTATTAGAACTACTACTACTATCGGTAGTATCATAATTTAACATATAGCGATAATTATATTTTGTAAATAGATCTTTATGTTTTTCATAAAGTTCTTCTATTAATTTTAAATATTCTATTTGCTCATTTTTATCTTCTGTTTTAGAAAATTGGTTTTTCCAATGTTCTATAAGGGTTTTATAAGATTCAAAGTCATATTTTTCTTGTTTTTTATTTTTTTCTCTTTTTTGTTTTTCTTTTTTATAAGTAGAAGATTCTTTCGAAGAATCATATTCATCAGATAAAGTTAATATAACATTACTATTACCATAATATAAAGGTCCTAAATCTAAGTCCAAATCTATATTTTTATTAGTAATAACTTGATCTAATTTATTATTAACATCTGATAAAAGTTCTTTAGATTTGTTGTTCAAATCTAAATCTGTTACTTCTCCTATATTATCTACTTTTTCTTCTATTTTACTGACTTTATGATATAATTTATTAAAATATATAGAAGTCATATCTATTAAACTATTGATAACTTTACTAATAGCCGAAACATTATTTTCATTCTTAGAGTCAATATGCATAGTATGATTACAAGTTTTATCTTTATATAAACAATCCATTTCTTCCATGTTATTTATTTCTTTTATTTCTACTTCTACCGTATTAGTATATTCATTGATAGAAGTCCAGCTTATTGCTAAATCTTCTGCTAAATCACTAATATCAGAATTTTTTGTTTGAATTCTAAGACATAGACACTCTTCTATTAGAGGGTCTGTTATGGATATAAAGTAATTTGGTTTAACTTTAAATCCTATAACTCCTGTATGTAGATTAGATTGAATTCCTCCAATAAGTGCTTTTATCGAATTTTCAAAACTTTTAACTAATAATATTGCAATAATAGGAACATCATGACTTTTTCTAAATAAAGCTCTAATTGTTATCATAATTATTCCTAAATGTATATATCTAACCTGAGGATATTTTTTCTTAATCCTTTTTATTCTTTCTTTAGTAAGTAATGGGATTTCTGTTAATCCACCTTTAGTGTCTTTAGCGACTGTGTTACCGCTAATTTTTTCTATATGTATTTGTGACCATATTTTAAACATAGAAATTTTATAAATTTCTTCTTTAGAAATATGATTTTTATTAATTTTTTTTCTATTATATCATCAGAAAATTATGTTTCTTCTCCAATTAAATTTCCTAATTTAATATGTTGTTGTTCAAAATTAGGAATTTCTTCTAGTTTATTTTTAGAACTATTTCTTAACATGAAAATATATTCATCAGAATCTGTATCAGACTCTGTTTCTGATATTAATTCATATAATATTTCAGCAGGATTTATTTCCTCACTAAAACATATTTCTAAATCTTGTTCTTCAAGATTTTTAATCATTTTCCTAGCATTTTTTTCCCTTGTTAGGACAATTTGTTGCTATATGACCTTATTCATCACAAATAAAACATCTGCATATTTGTTTTTTAGTATTATTAGAAGTTTTTCTCCTAACAAATTTTTTCTTTTTATTATTATTACGAGTATAATTTTTATTTCCTGGTTTCCCTCTAGCTAATTTATATTTTTTGTGTTTTTTATAGGTTTTAGGACGTATAGGGTTACATCCAAACTCCCATTCATTTTCTAACATCTTTGTACAATATTTATGACTTAATTTATTCTTGACTTGTTTAGCCGCTTTACTTTGTAAACAATGTAATATTATTCTTTCTTTAGCAAAATTAATTCTATTACCTATAGAATCTATATTTGCTAAATCTATTCCAGTATCATTACTATGTTTCATTATAAACGAAGTATATTTATTTATACAAATCTCATCCCAAGGTGGTGGTAATTTATGAAAATACAGGTTTTTCCAAAAGTCTATACTATCATTTTTTTAACCTCTCGAGCTAGAATTCTGATTGGTTCTTCACTCCAAGTCATATCTGGTTGTATCTCGACAACAACAAGTGAAATCACATGTGAAGGATCTTATCGATATCATTGTAACAGTGATACGTGAAATACATTATGAATATTTTATAACTCTGATGGTAAAGTTAATCTGTAAGCTACTGGTCTGATTCTTTCGGTGATCTCTTACGGCTCGATAAACTATGGACTAAGCTTTCCTTTCTGACCGAATCGGAGGACTTTCTTCTAAGGTGACACTTTCACCAACACTTTGTCGCCAACTTGAAATTCAATGTCTTTTCTTTTCAAATCGTTGTAAGACTTCTATCGATCCGAAGCCACTTTTAGACTGTCACGTATTACTTTAACTTTTCTTCGGTTTCTTGTATCAGATCAACACCCAAAAGCTTTTTCTCACTGAGCTCAATCTAGTATAATTATAACAGCCTAATTTCGTTGAAATTGGAACAGTGGTTTCGGGACCACAAATCGGAGCTGAAAATAAAATTTATGCTTATTTTATTCTATGGAATGTATGATGTTAGAAAAGTCATGTGAAATTTTTAATACAAAAATTTTACCAATTATGTGTTTAATTACGGGAAGGACTAAATCGCATAAAATGCAAAAGTTGAATTCTAGTAGCTATAAGGATTAAATAGCTATGGAATTCAAAACTAGAGGTCCTTATATGGTAATTAGACCATTAAAGAGAAGTATGTAGATATTTTGGTATGACTCATCCATGGAAAAATAAAAAAAGGCTAAGGACTAAATTGGAAAGATGAAAAGTTATTAAATGACAATTTAATTAAATGAAAAAGAAAACAATTTCATATCATCTCCCCCAAATATTTCCATGGAAACCCTAGGAGAGAGGAAGAAGACTTATCAAGCTTATTTGGGTAAGTAATCAAGTCTCGTTTTGAATAATTTTGATGTTTTTGAAACCGGGATAGCTTAATCTACATTTTTGGGGGATTAATTTGAACAGTTATATAGGTATGAAATTTGGGTCATGGATGAATATGCTGAAAAATTAGAAATTTATGGTAGAAAATGAAAGGTTGTTGAGAGATAAGCAACATTTAGAAAGTGAGTTTTTATGAAAACAAGATTTAGGGACTAAAATGTAAAGTCATGAAATTTGATGAAAAATTCTTAATTTTTATGAAAACATGTGCTGTAAATTTTTTAATGGGATTTTGGTTAGGCTTGGAATAGGGAGTAAATTCCACAAATTTCATTTTCCGAGCCTACGGACAAAATGGGAATTTATGGAAAAGCTAGGGGCAAAACGGTAATTTTGCCTAGGGTGTAAATTGAGTCCACATGAACATGAAATGTGATAAATTGAAGTTAAATTTAGTCGTATAGATCCGGATAGACCAAATTTAGAGCTAGAATGAGGAAAGAGGAAAATATCAGATTAGTAGATTTTACGTACACGAACATTATCGAGCTAAGTTTATGTAACTAAATTGTGTTTATTTACATGCTTGCATTGATTGTGTTTATGTAAATTGTATAAATGTCATAAATATGTGAAATGATTACATATATAAATGAAAATGTTTAAATTAAATGATAATGCTCGATAAAGGATAAACGATAAAATGTTACTTATATGCTTGAAATGAATGTAGAATGTGTTTATTTGAATTATATGAATGTTGTGAATGTATGAAATAACCACATGCCCGATAATGCTTGACAAAAATTTTTAAATCCCAGTTGAATAAAATAGAAAATCAATGGATATGTGATTTCCCGAAAAGAATGAGGTCCTGCATTTGTTGCTGACGGGATTTAGCTCGGACGAGTAATCCTACTGACCTCATTTATGAAAGGATTTAGCCTTGACAAGTAATCCTGATATAAGTCCTCCCGAGCATATGTTATGGACTGGATTTAACTGAAACGGGTAATCCAAATCAAGCTCTTTAGAGCGTATGTCATAAAAAGGATTTAGCCTGGACTGGTAATCCTGTTGTATACATGTGTGGCTCGAAAGCGTATGTAACACCCCTAACCAGTATCCATCACCAGACTAGGGTTAAGAGGCATTACCAGACAAACAGAATCTTTTACGAACATTTCATAATACAATTCATCAAACGCAATCAAAGTGCCCCTTTTATAAGTCAACGAGACCTTAATCATGCTTTAGAATAGGGTAGGGACTAAACTGAACATATATGGAATTTCTCGAAAATTTAAAAATTTTTCTAAGTTACAGAGGTCACACACCCGTGTGGGTAGGCCGTGTGCCTCCCACAGGTTCAACATGCTCGTGTGTCTAAGCCGTGTCAAAACAGGGCATACATACTGACTTGTCCACACGGCCGTGGACACGCTCGTGTACCTCACCCGTGGTCACTGCTGACTTCACCACACGGCCAGTCACACTCCCGTGTGTCCAGCCCATGGTCGATCCTGAATTTTTTTGAATTTCAACCATGAGGGACACGGTCGAGCCACACACCCGTGTGCTCAATCGTGTTGGCAATTATAGGCCATTTTAAAGGCCAAATTGCCACCCACACTTGGGTTTTTCCTACAAGCACATACAAAATTATTCCAAACACAGTTGGCAACCAACATCACACCAACTTTCAATACAATCAAATACATTTCTAAACATACCAATTTATATACCAAATTGCACAACCAAAACACATGCATAACCAAGCATGATTCATCCACTATGTCACTAGTTCACAATGGCATCAATCCATCACTAAGGTTACCATTCATAAGACATGTTCATTACCATCAAGCCATACCATAACATGCTTCATATACCAAATTCACATATGCATATTGTTAATATTTATCTAGCCATATTTCATGGCTAATTGTCATAACTCAAAAATTCTTCCCAAAACAACTAGCCTATGCATGCCATATTTAGCTATATACACATTCAAAAATACCAAAATAAGTTTGAGTAGTGTGATGACGATCCTCGACGATCCCCGAGCCTTCAGTAGATTTGACGATCTATAAAGTAGAACAAACACCCACAAAGTAAGCTTTTCAAAAGCTTAGTAAGCCATAACAAATAAACTTAACATAAATCATTCATAAGCATAGCTATTTGAATTCATTAACATATCTTCAATTCAAGCACATAAATAAACTCACTGACTCACTTGGTTTACCATTGCTTACCATTTTATCACATCTCAAGTATCTCATTTGCTCATATCTCAAACATACATATATCTCAAATGTTCATTTGCGTTAATGCACATACATACTCACCTTTTCATGCTTATACAAAGCTTATATTTCAACGTACCTGAAACAGATGTACAATTCACATAACCATTCATTTCTCGGACTTGCCCGTTGAATAGTTTGGAATCTAATAGGATACTCAGAATGCTCGAAATAGTTGTACAATGCCAACGTCCCAGATGAGGTCTTACAGTACTCGGATATCGACGCCACTGTCCCAGACAGGGTCTTACATGAATCAATACGATGCCAATGCCCCAGACATGGTCTTACACGTAAACCTCATATCGATGCCAACGTCCCAGATGTGGTCTTACACGAAATCTCAAATCAATGCCAACGTCCCAGATGTGGTCTTACATGATATCACATAACAGACACCTATGTCATGACATATACTATCCTGTCTATCCCTAGGTTCATACGGGACTGATTGGACATTAACAACTTGTCGTCTTATTCGTAATCTTGGATTTCACATACATTCCATCTCTATGGATATTCATAGTAATTCAACTTTCATTTATACACAAATAGATCAATGCAAATACATTTATTTGTATATCGACTTACCTCGAGTTCAGTTTAACGGAAACGGATACGACTACTCGATTAATTTCGATTTCCCGCAATCTAAGTCCATTTTCTTCTGTTCTTGATCTATACATATTCAAATTTAATCTATTTAATCATCAACTCATTCAATTCAATCCAAAAACACACATTTAGGGTAATTTGCAAATTAGCCCTCACATTTTCACATTTGGCCAATTTAGTCCCTATTTCACAAAATCACAAAATACAGCAAATTTGCATACACTCATGCTTGGCCGAATATATATTATGATAATATCAATCTATACATTTCATTTATTTCACAATTTAGTCCCACAATATTTCATTTTCTCAATTTAATCTAAAATACTCAAAATCACTAAAAACTCAAAAACAAACAATGTTAATCAAACATATATATTTTATAATTCACTAACAAACATCATAAAACACATGAGTTCATTAAAGGCTCATCTCAAAAACATCATCAATTCTCAAAATTAAAACATGGGTTTTATAGTATACGAAGCACCGACTGCAAAAACGTAGAAATTATCAAAAATCGAACAAAAACATACCTTGAATTTGGCCAAAAGCTAGCCGAATGTTTGAACAGTTCAAACGCTTTCTTTTCTTTATGATTTTTGGTGGTGGATGAGTCAAAAAGATGAACAAATGTTTTATTATTATGTTTTAATTAACATAATATTACTATTACCAATTTACCCTTCCATTTATCAAATAAGACAAAGAAACATTTAGGTTATTATGCCATTTAACCATCCACTATCTTATATGTAACACCCCAAACCCGGCCTAAACATTACGACTGGATCTGGTATGTTACATGGAAAGGTTGTTTAAAACTTTGCAATTTCTAAAACTTAGCGTTTGGTTTCATTTTGAAAATAGTTTTTGTAGTTCTAAGAAAATCCCGAACTTAAATGTTTATTTGCTTGTTATCCGCTTGTTAATATTTTGGAAAATGATTGTTTATATTTTTAGAAAAATATAACTTCGTACTTAACATATCATAATATAGAATAACCACATTAAAATCCAAAACCAAATTAAAGGCCTTATTACATAACATACTCCCAAATTATAAAATAAGTTTAAATAAAGAAAACGAAGTTTACGGAAGAAATATTGCATGGCCACCTCAGAGGCCTCCTCGACTCCAAACCCTCGAACTAGGGATTACCTGCAAGATTAAGCAGAAGGGTGAGTCACCAAGACTCAGTGTGTAGTTCCCCTTATGAACGCATTCTGGGCCTAAGCCCACAAAAGCACATTGGGCTTTAGCCCTCACAACATGGCATATTAAAAACTGTATGCAATGCAGCCCAACCCAACCTAGTATTCCATCCTCTACATCGCTGAACCATCCAAAACACATGTGGCACCAAGCCACTGTAACATCCGGGATTTAGGGGCTTTGCATTTATTTTGATTCTGTGTGTTTGATATGCTCTATCTGTTAATTTGTTATGTTCGGGGTCCTTGGGAAGGCTTGGGGTTAAGTTGAAGCCTTGTTAGAAATTTCAATTTTTGGGCACTTTAGGGGAGAGCTAGCTGGGACAGGCTTTAAGGATTATTGTCTGTGTTTGTTGACACAACAAGTGAAGTGGTGGAGTGGCAAAGTGGCGCCTAGGGTGCAGGGAGAGATGACGCCATAGGGGAGCAGAGAGGGAGCAGGTTCGAGTCGCATAGTTTGTTTTTGGGAATTCTTTTTGGTGTCAGGATGAGAGGTGGTGGATTCAGTTAGGGACCTTGAAGAATGGGTGTGGACTAATTCAAATATTTTTGAATGGGTGGCCAAGAGTGAAATAGGGAGTTTGAATCATTCAAACTGATTCAAACGGGTGATCAAGAGTGAATGTAGGTAATGGGAAGGGGAGTGGCCAAATTTTTGGTTAGTGTTGGGGGAAAATTCGGTCAAAGTAGAGTTTCTTGGTTGTGGAAGGCATTCAGCCTTGGTGAGGGCGTGGGTGCCGAAACTTTGAGGTGTGTATAGCAAATTTGGTGCCAAGAGTTTCTCCTTGTCGGTATTTGGTGTTTCTCAACTTGTCAGTTTACATTCTTTTCTCTGTTGGCCGAAACTTCTAAATTCTATTATTGTTCATCTCCTATTTGGTAAAAGCTGAAACCTCTTAGGCGCCCTTTTCCCTTCAATTCTTCTTTCCTTCCCCTCTCATTTGTTTCATTCTCAAGCTTTCTTCTCTCTTGCCGAATTCTCTTAGCTTCCATCTCCCTTTTCATTTCATCTCACACTTGAGTCTTGTGTGCCGAATCCTTATCTACTCCCTAACCCTTCCTTTTTCCTTTGTTGCATAGTCACTACACATCTTTGTGGCCGATCGTTGGAGGGGAGCCAAACCATTCTTCTCTTTGCGTTAGTGGATGTTATTTGTAAGGTAAATCCTTTGTTTTCCCTGTCAGTGCATTCTCTCTTTTCTCTTACCTTATTTGATCTAATAGCCGAATCTCCCTACTCAATTGCCAGTTGTTCTCTTTCAAAGTCGAATCTTGAAGGCACCCTTTTCTGTCAATTTTACTGATTGCTGAACATAAATCTTTCATTCGATACATCCTAGTTTCGGTAAGGAATCCTCTTCACTTTTCCGTTCGTTTTCTCTTTTTCTCTCTTTGGTTTGGCTAACCAAAGGTGTTAACTTGGTGCTTTGGGTGCCTTGGCCGAATTTAGGAGGGGCTTCGCTTCCGTACTCTCGTCTGCATCTGGCCAACGGTTGGAAGATTTTGGTAAGAAGTGTTGGCTGAATGGTGGTAAGAGATTCCTATTTGCTTGTTTGGCTGAAAGGCCATTCTTGTAATTCTTGTGGAGGATCTATTTTAACATAGTAAACATTTTAGGGATTCAATCAATTCTTAATTGAAGCCTGAAGCTTTTGGTTCCTGTCGATTAAGGTCAGAAACCCCTTCGTTTGAGCGTATGTTCTTACTTTTATCATCTTCAATGCCTTAACCTAGCCTTCTGACCAAGATCTCTTATTTGGAATCGAATACCAGCCAAGTAAGGGAGGGGGTTGGACTCGCAGTCCCTACCCTTAAGTTCAAGAAGCGTGCAGTCTCAGCCGTTCGAGACTTTCCACCAAGTTGTAGGTCGGTATCGGATAGGGATAAGCAGATCGTTGTGATCCCTGCGAGTGAAGGTGTTAACGAGATCGATAGTGTAGTTCTTTGTGTTTACAGGGGTGTAATATCCACACCATTTCTTGTTGTTTCTGTTAAGTTATGTATGCATTGTTACATGCCGAAACTTCAGTATTGGCTATTGGGTTACCCATGGAGGGTAAAAACGAGACCTCAGGTTAGTGACTCCTGACTATGTTATGTAAGTGATTATGTTGACAAGATTATATATACACTCTGAATATTTTATACATGCATGTTGAAATCTGCAGCATCCATACAACATGACTTTATGTTTGCATGGGGATGGGCATATACTAATAATGAAAGGAGAATCATTCTGGTGGCTCTACCACATTCTGTTTTGGTGGCCATGCCACATAATCTGGTGACCCTGTCACAATTCTGACGATGAGTAGCTAACTGCAGCATGACTGCCATCGATGGTGTGTAGCGGTGAGGATCGATTGTAGAAATCCCCATTAGTGTGATTGGCAGGTACGGGTCGTGTGTAGCAGATGGACAATTAGGTTGGGTTGGGTTCTGCATCATTTCGCATACGCTATTTACTATTCTGTACTGTAGGGCTAAGGCCCAATCTGATTTTGAATGGGCTTCGCCCGATGTGACTATGAAAAGGGGGCTAAGGCTCAAATGGTAAGTGAATGGGCTTGGGGCCCAATGATGGTGCATGGAATTGCACACTGAGTCTTTTGACTCACTCTGTTGCTTAACATTTTCGCACGGTGGATCTGGGCCGGAGAGGACTACGAGGTGGCCATGCACGATTTTCTTTCTTCTTAAATAGAACTTTATTTATCTTTAAATTTTGGGATTTTATGTTGTAATAAGGCCACTAATGATTTGGTTTATAATTCTGGTTGTTTTAGACGCTTTAAATTTAAGATAATCGATAAGATGTTTGATACACCGAAATGCAAATAAAGTTTTTCTTATAACTTAGTTAACGATTTTTGCAAACAGAATTTTTACAACACACCTCTTTCTTAATCAAATGTAATAACGGGTATTTACAAATGTCATCTAAACACAAGGTTTTGACTAATTAAATTTTACCTTAAATGAATAATGGGCTTCCAACTGAACTACTAAACTTGGGGTTTTTTAAAAAAATTGCTTAAAAGTGTTCCGAAGATCGCGATACTTTGTAAATTCTTTCCTAGTGACATGCCAGATCCGATTGTGGTGTTTGGGCCGGGTTTGGGGTGTTACAGCCACTGTGGTCCCAAACCACTGTGACAGAGTCACTGATATATATATATATATATATATATATGTGGTACCAAACCACTGAAATAATGTGACATAGTCACTGATATATGTGGTATCAAACCACTGTGGCACCAAACCACTGAATTACACTTCCCCTTTCAATCAACATCATATCCCAATCCCATGCAACATAATATCATAATGTAATGAATGCACATATGTCAACATAAATCGAATCATCAGAGCATATAGATATTCATGATAAAGAATTTACAAGACACCACGAAAGGTAACTAACCTGGTATTGCCAATTTTACCCCCCAAGGGTAACTCAACAGCCATTACCGATGTTTCGGCTTTTAAACAATTCACATACTATTTAATAATCACACAAAAGATGGTGTGAAAATTACACACAATCACTCTAAAACTACCTTTAAGGGTATAACAGTAATTTTAGTCATCTAACGGCCTCTCCGGAGGCCTACTGTCGCTTCGAGCGACACGATTACCCTTTTTGATCGAAACGGTGCAATTGGGCCAAAAACCAATTTTTGGCCCAAGTCAGCCCACACGCTTGTGTGGCCCATTCAGCTCAAATCTAGCCACAGATATGAGATTCACCTAAACTAGTCCAATATCTACTACACAATCATACAATCTATTCACATGGGCCCACGGGCCCATTGGGCCCACTTCGGCCCATCGTGGCTCAAGTAGCCTCAACCCACAAGACTACTACTAATGGCCTCAACTATCGCATTGAAGCCCCCACACGTGCGCTCGCATGCTCGTGTGGTTACTATCGCCGTGTAACCGACATTTTGGCAATTTTCCACTCTACAACTAGAGTAGAGAAGTACACACCTGATAGGAATCTGGTGCTAACCCCTGCTCCGACCACTCCTGTGCCCAAACGCCCTCCAAGGTATGCTTCCTCCCATCATAGATAGCTCTATATATAGCCAGCTTCTCACTTTCGCTCTTTGTATCTTTCCGATGTGGGATCCCTCCGTTTGCAAAGTTTAAATCCAACTCAAACTCTGGCCGTCCAATCCGCAAAATAAATACACCCTTGCTTGTCATGAGATTCGAACCCTTGCTCCCTTCAATAGCTTAACACGCCACTTGCCACCAAGCCACAAGCTCTTTTTGTGTCTAAAATCATGCGCAACTAAATATAACCCTATGGGCCAAAGTCTAAGTTCACTTAAAAAAATAAAACAAAAAGAAATGCAAGTGCCAAGACTTGAACCTTGGACCTCCTTCCTTCCTTGTGGTGTCACCCCCTTGTCTCTTATGTGGCGTCACTTTGCCACTACACCACACACTCCACTTGTGTCATTTTTCTCCATATTTTATTCTTAATACCTACCTACTAACTCCCAAGGTTTTATTCACCTAAAACCAAAATTTTCCTAAAGCCAAAGTTTGAACCCGGGACTTCATAGAAGCCCTCTAACCTTCCAAAATCACTCACCGAATAGGTCCAACTTGCATTAAAGTTGTTCTCTTGTTCTCAAAAATTTTAAACGCTACTACGCCCAAGGCCCAATGGGCCCAATCCTACTAGACCCAAATTCGGGATGTTACAAATCTACCCCCTTAAAGAAATTTCGTCCTCGAAATTTCCAACTATCAGAACAGTCACACCTCCTAACCTACCACACTACGCTCACGCTGCGCACTCTGATGCTAATATCGCTATCAAATTTTAACTTAGAATTTAGAACTCCCTTCACATACTCAAAACACCTAACCATTAAAGCAAACAGATATCTCATACGCAACCCATTTCTATATCCAAACTAAAACACACACAGAACAAATACCAACAGTACTGTCATATCATCATCATATCAACAATCATAAAATAAGGGAACTTACGGATTTGGTGCCGGAGACTCGTGGTGCCATACTTCCAATAAAGACATACATTTCTAAATAGAATTTCAAACAACTTTGAAAAACATTTTTGAACCCATTCCACAGCCGAGTTTTGCAACCGGGCTCTGATATCACAATTGTAACACCCCAAACCCGGCCTAAACGTTACGACCGGATTTGGTATGTCACATGAAAAGGTTGTTTAAAACTTCGCAATTTCTAAAACTTAGCGTTTGGTTTCATTTTGAAAATAGTTTTTGTAGTTTTAAGAAAATCCCGAATTTAAATGTTTATTCGCTTGTTATCCGCTTGTTAATATTTTGGAAAATGATTGTTTATATTTTTAGAAAAATATAACTCCGTACTTAACATATCATAATATAGAATAATCGCATTAAAATCCAAAACCAAATTAAAGGCCTTAATACATAACATACTCCCAAATTTAAAAATAAGTTTAAATAAAGAAAACGAAGTGTACGGAAGAAATATTCCATGGCCATCTCAGAGTCCTCCTCGGCTCCAAACCCTCGAACTAGGGATTACCTGCAAGATTAAGCAGAGGGGTGAGTCACCAAGACTCAGTGTGTAGTTCCTCTTACAAACGCATTATGGGCGTAAGCCCACAGAAGCACATTGGGCCTTAGCCCTCACAACATCGCATATTAAAACGTGTATGCAATACAGCCCAACCCAACCTAGTATTCCATCCTCTACATCGCCTGAACCATCCAAAACACCTGTGGCACCAAGCCACTGTGGTACCAAACCACTGTGACAGAGTGACTAATATATATATGTGGTACTAAACCACTGAAATAACGTGACATAGTCACTGATATATGTGGTACCAAACCACTGAATTGCACTTCCCCTTTCAATCAACATCATATCCCAATCCCATGCAACATAATATCATAATGTAATGAATGAACATATGTCAACATGAATCGAATCATCAGAGCATATAGATATTCATGATAAAGAAATTACAAGACACCACCAAAGGTAACTAACCTGGTATCGCCAATTTTACCCCAAGGGTAACTCAACAGCCATTACTGATGTTTCGGCTTTTAAACAATTCACATACTATTTAATAATCACACAAAAGATGGTGTGAAAATTACACATAATCACGCTAAAACTACCTTTAAGGGTATAACGGTAATTTCAGTCATCTAATGGCCTCTCCGGAGGCCTACTGTCGCTTCGAGCGACACGGTTACCCTTTTTGATCGAAACGGTGCAATTGGGCCAAAACCTAATTTTCGGCCCAAGTGGGCCCACACGTTTGTGTGGCCTATTCAGCCCGAATCTAGCCACAGATATGAGATTCACCTAAACCAGTCCAATATTTACTACACAATCATACAATCTATTCATATAAGCCCACGGGCCCATTGAGCCCACTTCGGCCCATCGTGGCCCAAGTAGCCTCAACCCACAAGAATACTACTAATGGCCTCAACTATCGCATCGAAGCCCCCACACGTGCGCTCGCATGCTCGTGTGGCTACTATCGTCGTGTAACCGACATTTTGGCAATTTGCCGCTCTACAACTAAAGTAGAGGAGTACACACCTGATAGGAATTTGGTGCTAACCCGCGCTTCGACCACTCCTGTGCCCAAATGCCCTCCAATGTATGCTTCCTCGCATTATATATAGCTCTATATATAGCCAGCTTCTAACCTTCCCTCTTTGTACCTTTCCGATGTGGGATCCCTCCGTTAGCAGAGTTTAAATCCAACTCAAACTCTGGTCGTCCAATCCACAAAACAAATACTCCCTTGCTTGTCATGAGATTCAAACCCTTGCTCCCTTCAATAGCTTAACACGCCACTTGCCACCAAAAAACAAGCTCCTCTTGTGCCTAAAAATCGTGCGCAACTAAATATAACCATATGGGCCAAAGTCTAAATTCACTTAAAAAAATAAAACAAAAAGAAATACAAGTGCCCAGACTTGAACCTTGGACCTCCTTCCTTCCTTGTGCTGTCATCCCCCCTTGACTCTTATGTGGCGTCACTTTGCCACTACACCACACACTCCACTTGTGTCATTTTTCTCCACATTTTATTCTTAAAGCCTACCTACTAACTCCCAGGGTTTTATTCACCTAAAACCAAAATTTTCCTAAAGCCAAAGTTTGAACCTGGGACTTCATAGAAGCCCTCTAACCTTCCAAAATCACTCACCTAATAGGTCCAACTTGCATTAAAGTCGTTCTCTTGTTTTCAAAAATTTTAAACGCAACTACGCCCAAGGCCCAATGGGCCCAATCCTACTAGGCCCAAATTCGGGATGTTACATTATAAATGGCTCAATTGCCTCATAAGGCCTCCTTATTTAAAAGCTACATCAAATAGGCACTTAATTAATTAGAAGGCCACTTTTACACTTTATGTAATTTAGTCCTTTTATCAAATTAAACACACAAACAGACAAATTTTCATACGAAACTTTCACACATGCTTAATCACTTATCATATGCATAGAAAATAATATTAAAATATTATTCTAACTCAGATTTGTGGTCCCAAAACCACTGTTCTGACTAGGGTCTAAACCGGACTGTTATAGCTTACTCCTTGAAATAGTACCTTATAGGTATCATTGAATACGAGTTGATGAATCTTGATTTGTACACCACGAGTGTACTACCTATGTATCCATCGATATTTCAGATAAATTCAACGGGTAAAAGTTCTTGACATGAGAAGATATGAATAAGAAATGAGTTATTGCACATATCAGCCTGAAATACATGAAAATGACGATACGTGATAATTGATATATGGAAATATGAAATTATGATATTGTACATGGAATTTATTTGATGAGTATGTGCATCATTGATTATAGACTTATACACCTTGAGTGTACTAATCGTGGTCTTGATATTCCGAGTAATATGGGTAAAGTTCTGATATGAAATGATCTGACCTTGAGATGAACTATTGCGAAATTATACTTGTAATATAAAGAGATGATTTAGACATGATAAATGTATACATGTTGTGGGAAGCATATGTGCATGGAAACTTGATTGTTGTTGAGCCCATATATGTTTGTGATGTTATTATGGATTATATGACTAACAAGGGCAATGAGGATATGTGTAGGGCTTGAGGGCACTCAAAATAGAATGAATGGTAAGTTAAGTACCATGTTGTATGAACGTACTAAGCATTTTATGCTTACTTAGTTTTATTTCCTGGTTTTAGTGTAACGCCCCAAATTTTTTTATTTCGGCTTCTGTGATTTTGGAGCACAAAACTATCTGTATGTGTTTCTAAAATTAATTGACACAATGCCTATCTGCTTCAGTGGTTATGTGTTCTGGGTGTGTGTGAGAGGTTGCAAGTACAAGTCACAACTTGGGTAAATTTTGGCATTTTTATGAATAAAGCTCTCACTGGGGTGTGCAGGCTTTTAAGTTATTGTTGGTAAAATAAAATCAGAATGGGCCTTCTGGTCTGGTGGTTAAGTGGAGTGTTTGATTGCATGAGGCCCTGAGTTCGATTCCCTACTTTGGCTTTATTTTTGCACAATTATGGGGAGAAGTGTAACAGCCCAGTTTAGACCCTAGTCAGAACAGTGGTTTTAGGACCACAAATCCTAGGTCAGAGAAATAATTTAATATTATTTTTTATGTTTATGGCATGTGATAAAGTATGTGTGAAAATTCTGTGTGAAAATTTTATCGTTTGTGTACAGATTTGTGAAAAAGGACTTAATTGTGAAACATGCAAAAGCTGTGTGCTAGAAGTTAAAAGTGCTTATTTGCTATGTTTTATTAAATGTGGGGTCCTTATGTTGTTATTAAACCACATGGTTTATGGATGGACAAAATGGACTTATATTAATGGAATTTAAATGTGTTTATAAAGGTTATTAATGGTAATTAGTTAATTACATGTGAATTAAGTAAAAACAAAGCCAAAAATTCATTTAGTTCATCCTTTTACCACCAAAAATAGAAAGAATTGATAGGGTTTAAAGCTTTGGAGGTTTCGGCATTAGCATGGTTGATTTGGTAAGTGAATTTTTTTCGGTTTTTGATGATTTTTATGTTTTTGTGATTGTTGCTTTGAGTACTAGCTAGCTCGTACCTTGATTTTCAGAATTTATGATGATTTTGTGAAGCACCATTGTTGACTAATTGGGTTTTGTACTATTTGATGATGAAAATAAGTGTTTGATGATTGATATACATATTTTCTAAAGTGATTTTCAGTAAAAATGCAATTTTTGGATTTAATTTAGAAATGAGAAAACTTTGTGTTGAAATGTGAAATAAATGTGAAATATGGGATGCTAGAGGCATTATGGTAATTCGGCTAAGTATGGATTAAATTGGATTTTGTGAATTTGATTTGTTTCTATAAAAAGGACTAAATTGAGAAAAATATGGAAATTAGGGAGCTAATGTGTAAAATACCCTAATTATGTGTTGTAGACTAAATTGAGTGAAAAAGTGATTAAATAAGTTGAATTTGATATTATATAGATCAAGAAAGGAGAAATTCGGACCTAGATTGAGGCAAAAACAAAGTGCTCGATTAATCGACTAATCTCGTTATTTCTAAGTCTGAGGTAAGTTCGTATATAATATGTATTGTTTAAACAATATTCATATGTGATGAAATTATTGGAAATGTGATTGTGTAGTTTGGTAATGTGGAATGTGAGTTAGAAGATATGTGACATTAAGTGTGCGTAAATAGAACAATTACAGTGATGAATGGCACTAAGTGTGCGAGACTAAGAAAGCATCTGTTATAGTATTTGGCACTACGTGTGCGATACCGAGACAACTTCGATTTAATGTGATGGCACTAAGTGTGTGATATTATTATAGTTTTGGCTAATTAATTGGCACTAAGTTTGCGAGTTTATCGAACATTTAATGAGGATCGAATGAATTATGGCATCGAGCGTTGAAGTGGTAAATGTGATAAATAAATACGTGATAGTACAGGTATGTACAGAACCTATGTGGTTGATGATATTGTTTCTGAGATAGATGGAAGATTATGTGAAATGAGTAGCATTATAAATGCTTGTACATGATCTTATAGATATGGTATGAAAGTGAGTAATAGCCATGGGTGAGATTGAGTAATGATGTGAATTGAACTAACTGTTAGTTAATTTTGCATATAGAATTTGAATTGTTGAGTTAATTGTGTTATATTACGAACTTACTAAGCTTTAAAGCTTACTGTGTGAAGCCTTTCTCTATTTTACGGTATCATTAAAGCTAGCTTGAATTTGTGGATCGTCAGCGACACAATCACACTATCGGACATCTATTTTGGTATCTTTTGAAAGTTGTATTTTTGGTATATGGCATGTATAGGCTAGTGAAGTTGAAGAATGTTTTGAGATGTATAAATCTTTCCATGTGATATGGCTTGATAATAGAATGATTTTGGTACATGTTTTTACTATGTGAAAATGGTGTATGTGATGTGTATTTATGGTCTTGTGTGAATGGAGATTATGGTGTGCTTTGGTGAAAGAGAAATGGTATGTTTCATACTTGATTTGGTATTTGAGATGGTGAATGATTTGTATGTTATTTGATGTTGGAATTGAACATATAGGGATGACCCAAATTGGGTGGCAATTTGGCCTTGTAAATGTCCTATAATTGTCCATACGGGTGAGCACACCGGTGTGTGTCTCAATCGTGTCCTTCACTGTCCCAATCCGAAGCAAACTAGTCTTGTACACGGGCCAAACACACGGGCGTGTGACAGGCCGTGTGCTTTAAGTCAGTTTTGCACACGAGCCAGACACGCAGACATGTGACTGGCCGTGTGACCCTAGTCAGAGTTGCACACGGGGTAAGACATGGTCTAAGGCATGGCCGTGTGAGGAACACGGCCTAGCCACACGGGCGTGTGTCCTGTTTTGAAAGAAAAATTTTCTACGATCTGCAAAGTTTCCGTATGAGATCGGTTTAGTCTCAAACCTTCTCTATGGTATGTTTAAGGCCTCGTAGACCTTCTAAAGGGACTTTGTGTTATTGATTAGATATGATATGCTGATGTGTGAGCCATGGTGGTTTAAATGTTATGATTTGACCGATAATACCTCGTAACCCTAGTCCGGCGATGGATATGGGTTAAGGGTGTTACACTTAATTGGTATCATAGCTACGGTTTAGTCGATTCTAGGACTAACATAGCATGTGAGAGTTTAGCTATACATGCCATATATACGAACTTTGATAGTGTGATTAATATTGACAGATAAAATGTGTTTTCGTATAGCAAATGGATCCTGAATGAGCTGTAGCTGATGATGTTGAGAGTAATGCGCCTGCTCCCGCTCAAGGTACAGTGTCGACTAAATCTAGGCCGATCACTAGTAGTCACGAGGGAGAGGCAAAGCAAGCATTCTTTCAAATGATGAATGAATGGTTCACGGAGTTCGTTCAAACGAATCCAGTTGCTCAACAACCTCCACCCCCGCAAGTTCCTGTAGCTCCACAAGTTATAGACCCAATTCGATTATAGACCCGATTCGATTGAGTAAACCTCCAGTTGATAAGATTCGAAAGTGTGGGGTCGAAGATTTCAGGGCCATAAGTGATGATGATGCTAAGCGAGCTGAATTTTGGCTTGAGAATACTATTAGAGTGTTTGATGAATTATCATGTACTCCTGATGAATGCCTTAAATGTGATGTTTCACTGTTGAGAGATACGACGTATCGCTGGGATTTCTTACAAACTGAATTTCGAAAGAAATATATCAGTCAATGGTTTAGAGATCGGAAATGAAAATAGTTCCTTGAGCTGAAACAGTGCCGTATGTTTGTTACGGAATACAAGCGAGAATTTGTGAGATTGAGTCAGTATGCACGAGAATGTGTTTCAACAGAAACTACTATGTGTAAAAGATTTATTGAAGGGTTTAATAAAGATATTAAACTTCTAATCAGAATTCTTGACTTGACTAAATTTGTGGTATTGGTTGAAAGAGCTTGTAAAGCCGAGGAGCTTAGTAAAGAAAAGAAGAAAGCAGACTCAGAAGCTAGAGACGAGAGAAAAAGGTCGATGAGTAAGCAGTATCACTCTTCGTCAAAGAGATTCAGTGATGCAACCAGTCGCTCAAATGCTTCGATTGGACATTCGAGTAGAGATCGTGTGAAACAATATACGAGTCCTAAAGCTCAAATTCCAATGGAATCAAGTGTTGGTAGTGTCAGAAACAATAAGCTTGAGTGTAGACAGTGTGGGAGACGTCATATTGGTGAATGATGGGGCAAGTATAATAATAAAGTTTGATATAAGGTATACAAACATACAACCAATATGCCCATGGGGCACCTTAAACTTAACATTTAATCTAGTATAAATACAACCTCAATTTGACTAAAATGTTCAACTAAACTTGAACTAATCTTACATCAATAACCGACCATTGAGTTCACCTACTAAACATACTAATTGGTATCAAAATTTCCAATATACATGTATTTTACATAAAACTAGGTACCAATTCATTACATTTCCAACACATCACAAGACATTTATAGCTTCCATTTTAGACTACCATTTCATCCTTAATCATCCAAGCATCATGATCAAAGGTAACAACCACTTTAAGACTAAATATTTACCTAACAAACTAAGTTCACATTAACACAAAAAATCCTAAATACAAGCCAAGCATATGGCAACTTCAACAACCAAAAATCCTATACATGCCATTATAACCGAATTTAAAAACATCCATAGGTACCGATATAGCCGATAGATAGTGTGATGGATCCATGACTAGCTTCCAACCCGATAGTGCTTC
Source organism: Gossypium australe (assembly GCA_005393395.2). Taxonomy (NCBI): domain Eukaryota; kingdom Viridiplantae; phylum Streptophyta; class Magnoliopsida; order Malvales; family Malvaceae; genus Gossypium; species Gossypium australe. Next base: position 92,795,540 of record CM016626.1, on the reverse strand, counting down.
CGATATTCTGTAAAGTAAGAGAAAGACAATCACATAAGCAACGAATGCTCAGTAAGCTCGCATAAACTTTAAACATAACATTTTATTTCAAATATGAACTTTATATGTCATGAATAAACCTATATTAATGCTCCAAGATTTACCAATCTATATAAATATCATCTCACAAATGAATAGGTTCATTAACAACCTGAACACTTTCTATTTACAACATAATAATGTCTCATACGTTGAATTACATAATCATCTCCCTTTTCTTAAAATGGAAATCCATTTCATTTACTTACTTACCGTTTCATTCACCTATTCTCAATAATTTCATTTGTATAACACACAAGACATGAGCATAAATATCAATTATAACCACAAACTAGTGCATTTAAGTATGACTCTTTTAAAATCAACTATACAATAAACCATTTCATAAGAAATTGAATACTTCGATTCTTACCACCTTTTCATGCACGTAAGCATCTTTCCATTTGGTCAATTACCATTTCAATGCATTTCTTTAAAACTAACATAAAACAATCCAACCAATAGCTCGGCACAAGCCTAAGCACCTCAATAACACATGTTAGTTATTTTAAACATGATTCATATGAATTTGACATGGATAACTATTATACTTAAACATGATTCAATTGGATTTATCATTCTTCATAACATATCATGTTTTCTATGTAACACCATTTCAGTAAGTTTCATACACACATGTCTTGGTTTATATTGAACATTTACCATACTTACAAGCTAGTGATTAAACGCATAACTTAATAATATCATCATAGGGTAAGATATGATACATAAATATAGCATCCCTTAAATCATACATTTCATAATCATGAATATTCATACTTTGATCAATGGTACATCATACCTTTCCATATTTATTGTAGTGAAGTCACTCGGAATCCTTATCGAAGCTTGTACAAAAGTGTGCTAAACGACGGTTGTAACCGTCCCTTTTCATAGCTAATAGTCATCACCATCCCTTTTCATAACCAATAGCCAAAGCTATCCATTTTCACATTCGATAGCCGAAGCTATCCCTTTTTATAGTTGATAGCTCCCTTTTCATTATTTGAGGTTTGTCGATACGTCGTTGGATTATCTGTCGAGACATAATACGATAATATAACATAATAGCATTTAAAAAAAATTAAAATTCTATTTAAATATACGAATTTACCTGGCTAAATTGCAAAAATACCAAAGTTTAGGGATATTTTGGTAATTTTCCATTTTCTTTGATTTTCCACCCGATCTTGATCTAAATTAATAATTTCATTCAATTTATTAATTTAGGTAGTAAAAAATGTATTTCATGCAATTTGGTCATTTTTGACATTTTTACAAAATTGCCCCTAAAGTTTTACTTTTATTCAATTTAGTCCCTAAGCCCAAAACATGCAATTAACCATTTTTTCCCAAAATTTAAATTAGTCGAAGGTTCATGGTATCCAAAACAGCTCATTTGTGCAACAATTTCACATATAAGTCCTTGTACTTTTATTAATTTAACAATTTAGTCCCTAATCGGTAAATTCATCAAAAATCACTTAATAAATACTTTTAAATTTCAAAAAAATTCTAAATTCATCATTTAACATCTAAAATCACAAGGTTCATCAATGATAACATTGAAAATCTTTAACGGTTCCAAAATCGATGGTACGAGCTAATTGGACCTAGTTGCAACGATCTAAAAAACATACAAATTGAAAGAAATAGGGCTAAAATCACATACCATGCAAAGATAATACCATGGACCAAAGCTTCATCACAAAAATGGCTTTTTTCATCCATTAGAATTCGGTGAAAAAAGGTTGTAAAAGATGATAATTGATTTTGGTTTTATTTTAATTAATTTAATTACAAAATTGTCATTTTTTTCCCTTTAAATTATCATCCAATTTCATGTAGTTGCCCAAAACTGTCCACTTACCTCTTGAATGGTCTAATTGTCATTTAATTCCCTATTCCTTTACTCAATTAACCATTTAATCACTCAAATTAAATAGTGATCAAATTTTACTTCTTTTACGATTTAGTCCTTTTTAATTAATTAACTATCAAAACATTAAATTTTTCAATGAAACTTTAATACGATCTTAATAGCACTACATAAATATTTATAAAAATATTTATTGCTCGATTTATAAAAACGAGGTCCTGATACCTTATTTTTTAAAACCACTTGACCTTAAAGTCTTACTATTTGAACTTAATCAATCGCTTATAAAACAAAAATTACTATATCAAAAACCTTTTCAAAGTCACAATTAACTCGTAAATATTAAAAATAATATTTACAAACTTACCCATCGAATTTGGTGGCTCCGAAGCCACTTTTTTCGACACCACTAAAAAACGGGTTGATACATTCACGTCAAATCTAGACAACCATATGTCTGAGTTCATTTTAAACTTAACTCTTAAATTACTTTTTTATTACTTTTAAAATTTTAAACTTTATTTAATATTTTTATAAATTGTAACAAGATTTTAAAAAGAAAATCAAGCTTTGAAACAAATTAATCTAGACATACTAAAAAAATAAATTGGTAAGACTCAATTTAATGAAAAAAATTGCAAAGGCTTAATTAATTTTCTAAAAAAATCAAAAGGTTTTTATACAATTTTATTTAATTAAAAAAACTTTGAATTCTCGATTTTGATTTGATTTAGAAAATTCATCCGTATCAATTTGAAACCAAACAAACCCAACATAATTTGACCATCAAACAAGTATAACCCAAATTCACAGCTAACAAACTAAAAACAACACAAATCATATAAAAGTAATCCCGAAGTAATTTAAAAATACTCAAACATAAAATCATCAAATATATATATATAATTTAATTACTTCGCCCAAAAAATTTAGTGTCACCCTCAAACTCAAATAATTTTAATCTAAAATAATTTAAACTATTCAAATTTATTAAAAGTAATCTAAATAGATCAAAATTCAAGAGTCTCAAAAAGAAACTTTGACAAGTGATGGTTCAATTCGTTCAATTGACGATCATAACAGAAAATGGATAGCTATTTGACATCATAATTGATAAATAAATAAAAAAATTGAAGTTAAAAGAAAAAAAAAGTGCCAAGTTCCATTCTTTAATCTATTGCATCTAGGACATTAAAGCATAATTTAAGTATAACATATATTCAAAAGGAATATAATATATAATTTAATATCGTAGCAATGGGATTAAAATCTCAAAACAAAAAGTCTATAAATCTAAGAACTGGTAAACTTGGTAACCGCCTTGGTACCTTCAGAGACTGCGTGTTTTGCCAATTCGCCAGGTAAAACTAATCTCACAGCCGTTTGGATCTCCCTCGATGTAATCGTTGGCTTCTTATTGTACCTGGCCAATCTAGAAGCTTCCTGGGCCAATTTCTCAAATATATCATTGATGAAACTGTTCATAATCCCCATGGCTTTGCTGGAGATACCGATATCAGGATGAACTTGTTTCAAGACCTTGAAAATGTAAATCTTGTAAGTCTCTGTGCTCTTTTTGATCTTTTTCTTTTTCTTATCCCCGCCTTCCTTTGATATTTTTTTCTCCACTGAGGCTGGAGCTTTCTCTGCTACAGGCTTTTTCTCGGCAGGCTTCTTCTCAGCCTTTGGTGCCATTGGAAGAAAATGATGAAAGTTTCTACTCTTTTTTAACCAAACAAACAATCGGTAGAAAAATGTTGGAAAATCCGGTGGAGAGAAGCATGGGGAGATGGGATTGATTGTGTATTTATATACGTGTGTGATTGATCAGATTGGTTACTCGAGTTCCACACGGGTCGATGACAACGCACTGTTTGATTGAGTTATTTTAATGTGAACCCCACATGCAGGGGAAGATGTGGACAGTTAGAGATAATATCTCCATGGCCTAAAACACGGCATTAGAATTAGGACTTAAAAAAACATGACTAATTGCTTAAAGCATAAATAAATTCGGCCCGTAGGAATTCGACGTACAACCTTCATGTTAGTAGCATGAAAAATCAAATTATTAATCGATTGGAATTGTGTATTGATCGACTTATCACTTATCCAGAGAGTATAATGAAGAGGTTGATAATATAGCTAAAATTATTATTTGTAATAGTGGTGGTATCCAGATATCCGAAACGCTTCCAAGATGGCTTGGGTTTTAATTCAATGTAATTCCTCGTAATGTTTTTTATTCACCCGAAAAAATACACCCCAACTTCGAAGAAATACTCCAAATTAGGGTAAATGAGGCAATGATGCTCGCAATTTACTTGAGTTTGATTTGAAAAAATTCGAATTCAATTCAGTAATTATTAAACCAAATTCGAGCTTAATAATACTTAACTCAAATAACACGCAAGCTTTATTGAGTTTTTCATATTTTTATATTATTAAATTACGTTATTACCCTTAATAAATATTATTAATCCTAAGCTAAATTTTTGAGTCGAGCTTGAGTGCAAAAACTAGTACAAGAGCTTAACTGAGAGCTCAATTATATCTCAATTGAGCTTGAGGTTAAAAATAGATGTTCGATTGAGCCTGAACCAAGTATCGAGCTTTGAATTTCAAGTGAAGTTATAAATTATTAATTCTTCAAAATTTATAGGCTTTAATAGTTAAATGGTCCCAGAATTATACCCTAATTCTCAAATTGACCCTTAAAATTTTCTTTATCATAAGTAGTCTTACAGTTTTATTTTGTCCCATATTTATGTCAAAAAATGTGACACTAATAAAAAACCATGTGTAACTTTGGACGAATAAAATCACAACACATGACAAATTAATTACATTTAATATATATTTTTAATTTTCTTTTTCTTTCTCTTCTCCTTTCCTCTCCCTTGTATATTTTCTTTCTTCTTCCTCCTCCTATAACAAGACATTCTATATCTAGCAACTAACGATGATATTGTAAGATGATATGCTTAAAAATGCACAAGTTGATGCCAATAATACAAAGTTTTTCCTTACCTTGGTATGGTCACTATTCAAGGGAACAAGTACCATTGCATGAGATTTTTACATCGCATGGTTGTCAGCTCTAGATCATAAAGAACATAAACCAGCCGGTCTTGCCCAAATGATAAATCCAAAAAAGATATAAAAAAGTCAAATATATTAAAATAAATGTTATGTATGCTAAACACCCATTCTTCCCTGGGAAAAACATTAATCCTTAAATAGTTTATAAGGCTATTATATCCCTCCTCCACCTGGACAAATGTCAGCAAGATAGAAGGTGTTGGCCTCCCATTTGACTCTGCTTGAGATAATGTCTCAGGTAAACCACCTACTTTAAACAGAGGAACAATATCCTTTTGTTGTTGGAACCACCCATTGGATAAGCCTTCCTGCTCTCTAATGACGAGATAAGCACCCACTTCTTAGGCATCTATCTTTTAGGTGTGAATGCTCCCCAATTGTGAACAAACTCTCAAGATTATTATGGGCCAACTCAGCCATAACAACCTTGTACTGATAGAATGAATAATAGGATGGGCCCCACTACGAATATCCTTCACGATCATGAATATTCTTTACGCATTTTGTGTGGTTGAGCATTTATCCTACCACGTTATGCTAGTGTATAAGAGGACCATTTTATAAATATCTTCCCAATGATGAAGAAAGGATAAATTTTTCATCACCTTAAAGTTACTCCGAGTAATCATTTTCTCTTCCAACATTAAGCCTACCCTCTTATTCCTTTCCAACTCTCTGCCTCTTTAGGTGAACTGACATTTATAGAACCATCGCTTACACCTCCCTACCTCCTCTCTACTCTCTTCCCTTGTTGTATCTTGTATTACTAATTGGTGTGGTGATCATGGACTATATGATGGCTACTTCTCAAAATGGTGCTACTCATAACCCCTCAAAGCCTGCCAATTCCAACAATCTTACCAACTCCTCTGGCTTGACGACCGATGACGACCCCATTAACATTAAGCTCCATTCAAACCAAAACCATCCTTCTACCAATTATACAACAAATTGATCAATTATAAGCCCTATTGAGTCTTTTACCTAGATTATAGCCTCCATCAATGTTTCTCTTTCTATCCCCTAGCCTGGTCCTACCACCGTTGTCCCACTAGCTGTCTAATCACCCAACCTCTTTTTAGAACTCTTACAAAGATCTTAAAGACTAACTCTTACAAGAGATTCTTTAATATGGTGACTCCACCCTCCCAACCTATTGTCACTGCCACCTACGCTGATTGAACCTTACAACAACAATAAGCCTCAGGCCCTTTGTGCTAAGTCACTAAGATGCAAGAGAAGATGTGTCTCAAAGAGGAACAACTCCAATTTCAAGAGAAACAAGAGCGTCACCTTCTATTGGATTTGTAGAATGTTCATAATGAGGAAGTAATTTTAGCACCAAGGATGTTGCCAAGGATGGAAACGTCCCTATTGCTCCCCATTTGGAAGGTTTGGCTCAATGCACTATTCACAAGGACCAGAATGATAGTAACGATGATGATGTTATCGAAAAAGTTCAGCACGCCAACCATATAGATCAAGGGACCTATAATAATGTAGATTTCATTGAAAGGCAAATAGTAGCCCTAAATTTGGAGTTGCTTCCAGAAGTCAAAGGTATCAAGACTGATAAAGCCTTGTGAAGCTACGCTAATGAGCCGTTGGCTCTGTCAATTTTGACCCACAACTTCTCTTCCTCCTTGAAATTCCCCAAACTCTATTACACTGGGGTGGGCAACCTAGAATATCATCTTTCCCACTACAACAACTACATCTATATTCTTGGGGCTTTCGATGCTATGAAATGAAAAGCCTTCTCCATGGTTCTTTTCAATATTACCTAATAGTGGTACCAATCGCTCTCTTAAGGTTCCATCCATAGCTTTGGTCAGTTGGCTAATTTATTAATGCCAATATTTTTTGCCAACAAAACTCCCGAACAATCCCCAACATATCTCATGTCTATCTGGCTGTGAGAAAATGAACCCTTCTATGATTTTATGAAAAGATTCAATGCAACCACAATTATCACGAAAGGGGTATCGGATGACTTAGCCATCCAAGCCTTTTGGATAGCCTAGAATGGATCACACATCCGTTCCACAGATTCCACATTATCAGTAAGCCCTCCAATAAGCTATCCCAATTGTATGAGACGGTCTATTATTTCATAGAAGTGGATCAAATGGACATTGATAAAGTTAAACCTTTGGCTTATGTAACCCATAACTCAAACTTTCCAAGACGCTTTTCTCCCCTACAAAGACACCAATCCAAGCAAAAGACTCGTCCCCAATAGGGGACGAGTGATTCCAACAATATAACCCTCCGTAACAAGGGGGCAGACAAGCAGTAAATATTATAGAAACCCCTCATCATTCAGGACCCATCACAAAAAGTTGACTAGGCTAACGTTAATGGGATTGTATTTCGTATAATTTACATTGTACCTACCATCAACTTAGTTGCTTCCCAATCGTTATCTTTGACCAGGTTAAATATCAAGGAATCTTGTGCAACCTACTCGCCATTCCTCTTAATCTGCGTCGGATGAGTCATTGTACCACTATCGGTACCATACCACCCCATGCTATAGCACAGAGCATTGTATTAACAAAAGGTGCAATACATGATCTATTAGTTACGGCTAGTGAAAATAGTACGTAGCTCGAGACACTTATCAATTGAATAAACCAAGGACAAGAAAGTGGAGCCTTCCGAGAATCGACAAGAAGATAAAGGGAAACAATCGATCCAAGGCATAATTGATGGTTTAATTGGTGTAAACAATGAGTGGGCCACCTCTAATTCCCAATGGAAGGCACATCTGCAAAGCACATTATTCGTGTCAACGCCAATGAATAAGCTAAAGTTTCCCTCTAGAACATGGAATTCTTAGAAGTTGATGAGCAAGAGGTTTTAGATGTAAAAGGGGATGTTCCCCTTGCTATTTCAGCAATTATACCATCTTTCCAAGTGAATAGGATCTTAATAGACACAAGGTGTTAAGTAGACAACTTGACATCTAAGGCTTTCAATAAGGGCCTTAAAGATTCAGTGCTTATGAAAAATAGTCCAATTTATGGCTTCACAAATTGGCTGATTATAGTTAAAAGATCTGTCACCCTTTTGGTGGTTTTAGGTGATGGAGAATATACAATCACATATATGGTACATTTTGTAGTAGTACACTTACTGCGCCCTAGCGTGCTTGCGTCGAGGCTCAGAATTTTGTAATTGATTATGGAATTAAACTGTGGTATTTGCAAGCGAACAGGACAAATTGTAATATAGTTTTTGTTTATGAAGAAACACTTTGGAAGTATTCCAAGAATTGAACCCAAGGGTTGCTAAGTTGGTGAAAACTATTACTAAATTAATTATCTGAAAACAATACTAGTCTAGTTGAGATACGAATTAATAGTGCAAATTGTAACACCCCTAACTCGAAATTGTTGTCGGAACAGGGTTAGGAAGCATTACCAGACAATTGGAACAATTCACATCCATTTCACGAACAAAGTCAATCGTTAATCAATCACATTCAAATACGAGCATATAGTCCCTTATCTAGGTTTACGGGACCTTAAACACGTGTTAGAAAGAGGTTAAGACTACACCGAACACTTACGACCACCTTGCACGCCTGTGGGCCTCGGTCGTGTAACCTATCCAGACACACCTAGAAGTGATCTTTAAACCACACGGCAAAGACACACGCCCGTGTCTCTTGGCCATGTATGCAAAATAGGCCATTTGCAAGGCCAATTTGCCACCCATACAAGGGTCAACCAACAAGCTTCAAAATAATACCAATTCATGCTTTTAAATGCATTCAAACATACCATTTCATGAACCAAATAATCACCAACTATGCCATCTATACTAATAATCAATTTCATCTCACATTGGTTCAATCAATTACCAAAGTTCACATTTCAAACATATAGTCCAAACATCATATAAACATTACTACCATTCACATTTAAGCCACAATTTTCCATCAACCATTTAAGCATAAAACATACCACATTCACCATTTACAAAGCTCACACTTTAAACCTACATCATACCACTTCCAAGCCAAATCACATGGCAAGGATTAAAATTTTCAAAATATGTCATAACTTCTAGCCTATACATGCCATATTTCAACTATATACATTTTTTCAAAAGTACCAAAATAGATTATCGATAGTCTGATAGAGATGCTGACAATTCCCAAATCCGAGCTAGCTTTACTGACACTGTAAAACAGAGAAACAATCACACAGTAAGCTTTCAAAAGCTTAGTAAGTTCGTAACATAATACATTATACCAAAACAAATCATCACATAGATTATTTCACAATCACATATATTATACCATCCAAAACTAATATGTTCAATTTACCATCCATAAACTCATACATAGTTTCATCAACCACATAGGTTCCGAACGTACCTTAGCCAACACTTAATTGTTGAATACGTATGCTACTCAATACTCACTATTTCATTCCGATCAACTTTCGCCCCTTCTTCGCTTCAATCACACACTTAGTGCCCAAATAGTTAGTCGAAGCTTAATTAACATCGCACACTTAGTGCATCTATATCAAACCGATTTTAAATCGGTATCAAACAGACAGTGCCAACCACAAAGCCAAAGCTCATATTATTCCGTACACACAGTGCTAAGCATTTCGGTCACATTTCTGAATACGCACACTTAGTGACACATAACTCAAGCTGTAACATCCTGAATTGGTGGGGTTTCGCATTTAATGTGCTATGATGTTTATGTTATGCTTGATGTGCAAGTTCGAGTCGCATGAAGCCCAATTATTTTAAGTAAATAAGTTAATTTTCGGCATTTATATGGGTAGAATAGGACGGCAATGAGGCTTTAAAATAGGGAGATTTAATGAGTAGGATAATATGGATAATATGGCTGATAATGTGGCAGATAAAGGAAGGAAGAGGTGGTGTTATCTAGGTCACTTGTGGATGAGAGATCAGATAATGATAAGGGAGAAGATTTAGGATTTATCTGCTGGTCACAGTGGTGGCCGAAATTCCAACACTGAGGTGGAGGAGGAATCGCTTCTGGTATGTTCAAGGGGTGCCGAAATTTCCCTTGATTAGTAGCTTAGTTTTAGTTTTAGAAAGGGGCATTTTCGGTTTTTAAGGAGTAGGTGCCGAAATTTAGGTTAAGTAAGGGGGTATCTCTTCAATTCCGACATTTGAATCCTATACTCTTTTTCTTTTTCCTCTCATATCCACTTTTATGCAAAAGTCGAAATTCCATTCTACTTCTCTCTTCTCAATCGTTTTTCTCAAAAAGCCAAAACCCTTAATTTCAATTCTCTTCTCCATTCTTTTCCTATAAGCTGAATATTCATTGTTATTGTTTTTCTTTTTGCCGATTTCTTCCTTAAGCCGAACCTCCATAGATCCCTGTGCACCATCTTTCTTTTGATTCTCGCAGAAGCCGAAACCTATTAGGAGTAGCCGAAACTGTTGGTGTAAGGTAAGTGCCGATTTCTTCTGTTTCCTTTCTCTTCCAGTTTTTGGAGGCCAAAGCCGAAAGGCTAGTTGGCTTGATAAGATTTTTCTTTGGAATAATGTTTTGGTTGTTCTCGTGTTCTTATTTTGGGGCGACACATCGGGAATCAAAGTAGATCGTCTAGATCTAAAAGCCGGAAACCGCTAGTCTCTAAACTCCATCTCTTTTCGGGATTTCGAGGTAAGGGGTTCTCTTTAGATTTACATTAGGTTCGTTTATCGTATTTGTGGTCTTAACTCTATGATATGGATTAACAACCATATGTTGTGATGGTAGCAACTGATAAGGTCTTTTGATGGAATCAAGTGTCGATCAGGCGAATGAGGGGATTGGATCTGTAAACCCAATCCCTAAGTTTAAGAAACGAGCGGTGTCAGCAGTTTGAGATTGGCCGCCGGGTTGTAGACTGGCTTCGGAGCAAAACCTTAGGCAGTTAGCAGTCGTATCGGCTACTGACAGTGTCGACATAGAAAGTATCGTCTTGACTGTAATCAGGTGTGTAGATCTTTACCACACTAATTAATCTGTATTGTATATATGTTATGGGCTAAAAGCCGAAAAGAGGCTGTATGGACAGTCGTATTACCCAAAAAGGGTAGGCAAAGGATGCCAGCTACGTAATCATAGAAACTTCTCTATGTGTATCGATGTATATGACAGTCTGTGATCTTTTAGGTAGTATATTGTGTTGATTCTGCATGTATGTACGCATGGGATGGGGTTGATATGATGAAGGGGAAGATCATGTTAATAGGTCACTTGGTGATCGGTGGTTAAACCACGAATTGTAAAATTAGGTCACAATAGTGATCGGTGGCTAAGCCACGTTAATTTTATTCCTGATTGTTAAGAATAGGCAGTAATACTGTCGATATGGTGTGTAGCGGTTGGTGGGTTGATTGTAGAAATCCCCGAGGTGTGTTGGCTTGTACGAGCTGGTGTGTAGAGGATGGACTTTTAGGTTGGGTTGGGCCATGTTGCATGTAAATATTCTGTTGCCATTGTGTATGGGCCAAGGCCCATAATGTGTTTATGGGCCTCAAGCCTTTTATGTGTTTTCGGGATTTACACACTGGGCCTTGGTGACTCACCCCTTTTATCTCCCTGACTTTTCAGATGAGCAGTAGACCGTGGATATGGGAGCCGAGGCGAACTCGAGGGGCCATCAAGTCTTTTATTTTCATAAACTATTTCCGGTTTTTCTTTAAGTTTTAATTTTGGGACTATTTATGTAGTAGGGCCTCCATAGTTTAGATTATCAATTTATATTTGTTAATGTTTACATTATATAAATTTATGTTCAAAGACTTACTTATAAGAGGAAATAAAATGGGATTTTCAAACAAGTTTTTTAAAAACAAAAAAAAAAAACTCACAAAGGTTTTTTGCAAATAGCACTTATTTAATGAATAACTTAACAATCAAATCGAGATTTCGAATCCCTTCATAGCAAAGTTTTTAACAATTAACCCATAACATACCAGATCTGGTTGTGGCGTTTGGGCCGGGTTTGGGGTGTTACATTTTGGTATCAGAGCCCGGTTACAAAACTCGGGCTGTGAAATGGGTCTAGTAGTGTTTTGTAAAATTGATGAGAATTTGAGAAAAAATGCCTTGTGTTGAGATATGGCCTTCGAGTCTACGGGCACCCGATCCACGCAGGTAAGTATTCTAACTCTTGATGTGATAAGCATGTTGGGTTTGATGGGCTTGATGGACGTAGACTAGTATGAATAGGGTTAATGGACCTTAGGCCTAGCTTATACAACTCTTCAATTTCATAAATCTTAATCTAATTAAACATATCCGTAAACAAGTCACTGGGTTAGGGAGTAGTAACAGGCATACGCGTGTCTAGGATTGGATTCAGGGAGAGCCTGGTACTTAAGCGGTCCTAGTGACCTACCTCCTCTTCGCTGGAATCCTACCTGGTCCGTAGTGACTGTTCACCTTAGCCATGAAAACTTGTTGACGGGCCAAAATTTATAATTAAAACCCGAAAGGGACCAGCCATCCTATTTCGTAAAATTACTAAAATACCCCCTAGTTTTGCAAAATTTCTGAAATACCCTTGATTTGTAGAAATTTCCCAGAATACCCTGGATTTATAAAACTACCAAAATTTGTGAAGATACTGAAACACCCCCGGTTGGCAAAATTACCAAAATACCCATGTTTTGCAAATTTACCCAAAAACCCCTAGATTCACAAGAGCACCCGGTTTACAAAATTAAATCTTCCAAAGTACCCATGTTTAAAAAAAATACCAAAATACCTCTATTTTGAGAAATCACCAAGATACCCTATTTTGGGGAAATTATGAAAATACCATGTAGGACAAAATTACGAAAATACCCCTGGGTAGTGAAATGACGAAAATACCCTTATGTGATGAATGTGAGTTCATGGATGCTACTTGTATGTTGATGTATGATGGTTGAATGTATGTGGTTCCTAGAACTAGGAGATACGAACTTGAGACTGAAACCTGTAGATATAATTCTGAATTCGAAAGAACTACTTTTGAAACTACTGTCTATAAGATTATTCGTGGTTAATTAGTGAAAGAAATTAATAATTCATAAAATCTTTAATCAGATAAACGCGAGTCGGTAGAATGAGTACAAGGGGTCGTGGACGTCCTGCGCGTGGCCGTGGTAGGGGTAGGATGACCGTGTTAAAACCAGTGGGATCTGGCCATGGGTCAGGAAACGAGATGCCAGCTCCACCAGCTGCGGAGGCCGAATTTCAAGATCAGACGGCCGGAGATGATGCGGTATTTCAGGCGATGTTAAGGGTTTTAGAGAGGGTTACTGGGGCAGGCATGGGCACAGGAGCCCGAAAATCTGTGTCGGAGCAACTTAGAGCCAATTGGACAGAAATGTTTAGGGGAATTTCTGGTATAGCCCCGAGTACGGCTGAGTACTGGTTGGAGGCGGTTGAACGTATAATGGATGATCTGGATTTCATGGAGGAGGAAAAACTGAAAGGAGTTGTATCTCTCCTGCGGGACGAAGCTTATCAATGGTGGCTTACGGTTAAGGATGGTGCGGTGGCTGACCGTATCACCTGGGATTTCTTCAAAACGGCGTTTCAGAGTAAATACATTGGGTCGAGTTATGTGGATGCGTAGCATAGAGCGTTTCTGAATCTGGTTCAGGGAAGTAGGTCGGTGGCTGCGTATGAAGCGAAATTCTTATGCCTTAGTCATTATGCCCGAGGGATGGTGACCACAGACCATGAACGTTGTGTTCGATTTGAAGATGGTCTGAGGGACGATCTGCGTGTATTGATAGCACCACAGCGGGAGAGGGAATTTACTATGCTTGTGGAAAAAGCTAAGATAGCTGAGGAGGTTAAGCGGACAGAAAAATTGAATCGAGATAGAGATATGAGTGAAAGTAAGATAAATTCTGGATCATCAGGGGCAGCTGGGCGTATCCAGAAAAGACCTAGGTCAGACGAGCCGAGACGGGATGAGAGACCTACTACTGCTAGTCAGATACAGAAGTGTGCTCGATGTGGTAAATTCCATGTAGGTGAGTGTTAGGCGGGCAGTGGGAAGTGCTTTAGGTGTGGATCTACGGACCACCAAGTTAGAAACTGTTCGCAGCAACGGGGCAGTGAAAGGCCCACAGGTCAAGGGAATACACAACTGGGAAGAGGAGGTCAGCAGCTACAGAGAGGTCGTGGTCCAGCCAGAGGTGGTAACGGTTCCGGTCGGGGTCGTGGAGCACCAGGCCAAGGGGTAGGAAACACTGAGGCAAGACAACCGAGGTTAGTCTATGCTGTCAGACGTCGAGAAGAGGCTGACACACCGGATGTCGTAACCGGTACGTTTTTAATTTTTGGCTTGCCTTACACTGCATTGATTGACATTGGGTCGACGCATTCATATGTTGCTAGTAGGGTGTCTGGAACTTTAAGCGTAGATTCTGAGATTTCCTCTAGGGAGATGACCGTAATTAGCCTATTAGGACACTCGATGGTGGTAAATAAGCTTTATAGGGAGGTACCATTAGAGGTTCAAGGAATAGTTTTCCTGACTGATCTGATGGAATTACCGTTCGAGGAGTTTGATTTAATCTTAGGCATGGATTGACAGGTGAGGTATCAAGCTAGTGTAGATTGTGTAGCCAAGCGGTTGGTGTTAAAAACTCCTGAGGGTGGCGAAGTGTTGGTGATAGGTAAAAGGGGGAACTGTTTGTCAAATGTGGTGTCTGCCTTAAAGGCAGAAAGGGTGGTGAGAAAAGGATGCAAGGCAATTTTAATGTTTGTTCGGGCATTGGAAACCAAGGAACTAACTGTTGGGGACGTTAGGACGGTGAAGGAATTTCTTGATGTTTTCCCAGAAGAGCTTCCAGGATTACCCCCGGATCGTGAAGTGGAGTTTGGTATCGATCTTCTTCCGTGAATAGCGCCAGTATCTATTGCTCCGTATAGAATGGCGCCGAAGGAGTTGGTGGAATTGAAAGCGCAGATTCAAGAGTTGCTGGACAGAGGATTTATTCGACCAAGTGTGTCACCTTGGGGAGCGCCGGTGTTTTCGTTAAGAAGAAGGATGGATCAATATGTATGTGCATTGACTATCGCCAGTTGAATAAGTTGACAATCAAGAATAAATATCCGTTGCCAAGGATCGATGACTTGTTCGATCAGTTGAAGGGGGCCTCAGTCTTTTCGAAGATAGATCTGAGGTCAAGGTACCATCAGCTTAAGGTCAAGGAGGCGGATATTCATAAGACGGCTTTTAGGACTCGCTATGGTCACTACGAATTCATGGTGATGCCATTTAGGTTGACCAACGCGCCAGTAGCGTTTATGGACTTGATGAATCGAGTGTTCCAACCCTACTTGGATCAGTTTGTCGTGGTATTTATAGATGACATCCTGGTTTATTCACAATCGGAGAATGAGCATGACTCACATCTTCGGGTGGTTCTACAGATTCTGAGGGAGAAGCAGCTATATGCCAAATTCAGTAAGTGCGAATTTTGGCTAAGGGAAGTTACTTTTCTAGGTCACGTAGTGTCGGCAGAAGGGATAAGAGTCGATCCTCGGAAGATTGAAGCGGTGTTGGATTGGAAGCCGCCTAGGTCGGTAGCAGAAATTCAGAGTTTTCTTGGTTTAGCCGGTATTACAGAAGGTTTGTGGAAGGATTTTCATTGATCGCGGCACCGTTGACTAAGTTGTTGCGGAAAAGGGTTCCGTTTGTTTGGTCTAATAAGCAGCAAAAGAGTTTCGAGAAGTTAAAAAGGATTTTGACGGAGGCTCCGGTATTGATTCAACCGGAGGCTGGGAATGAATTCGTAATTTACTGTGATGCTTCCCATATGGGATTAGGATGCGTGTTGATGCAAGATGGAAAGGTTGTTGCGTATGCATCTCAGCAGTTAAGACCGCACGAAGCAAATCATCCCACCCATGATTTGGAATTGGCGGTGGTGGTTTTTGCTTTGAAGATCTGGAGACATTATCTATACGGGGAGAAATCTATCATTTATACCGATCATAAGAGCTTAAAATACCTTTTGACCCAGAAGGAGTTGAATCTAAGGCAAAGGAGGTGGATCGAGCTATTAAAGGATTATGGCTGCTCGATCGAGTATCATCTGGGTAAGGCTAACGTGGTAGCGGATGCTCTGAGTCGTAAAGTAATCTCTGACTTGAGAGTGATGTTTGCTCACCTCAGTTTATATGATGATGGGAGGTTATTAGCTGAACTCCAAGTGAAACCCTCTTGGGTCAGTCAAGTTAAGAAGAAGCAGCAGACTGATGAGTTACTAAAGCGGAAGTCTCAGGTAGGATCAAGTGATAGATCAGCAGGTTTTGGTGTGAATGAGGAGGGGCTAATATGTTTTCAAGGGAGAGTGTGCATGCCAAAAGATCCTGATTTGAGACGTAAGATTTTGCAAGAAGGGCATAGTAGTCCATACGCTATGCACCCTGGAGGGAGTAAGATGTATCGGGATTTGCAAGAGCAGTTTTGGTGGCTGGGCCTAAAACGAGAGGTGACGGAATTTGTGGGGAAGTGTTTGACCTGTCAGCAGGTATAGGCGGAACATCAGTTACCATCAGGGTTATTGCAGCCGGTGAAATTTCCACAATGGAAGTGGGAAAGGATCACAATGGACTTTGTTAGTGGGCTACCCCTCACGCCTACTAAGAAAGATTCGGTCTGGGTGATTGTTGATCGCTTGAAGAAGTCTGCCCATTTCATACCGATACGGGTCGATTACTCCCTGCAGAAATTGGCTAAGCTATACATAGCGGAGGTAGTGAGGTTGCATGGGGTACCAGTATAGATCATATCGGATAGGGACCTTAGGTTCACATCACGATTTTGGAAGGCGTTGCATCAAGCGTTGGGTACGAAGTTGGATTCCAGTACGGCGTTTCATCCTCAGACCGATGGCCAGTCTGAGCGGGTAATCCAGATCTTAGAGGACATGTTAAGGGGTTGTGTCATTGATTTTAGGGGTAGTTGGGAAGAGCTCTTACTGTTGGCGGAGTTTGCATACAATAACAGTTACCAGTCTAGTATTCAGATGGCACCCTACGAAGCATTATACGGGCGGAGGTGTAGTACTCCTACTTGTTGGACGGAATTAGGGGAACGTCAGATTTTGGGTCCGGAGCTGGTTACCAAGACGGAGGAGAAGGTTGAGTTAACTCGGGCTCGATTAAAGGAAGTGTCAAACAGACATAAGTCCTATACTGACCTGAAGCGTAAGGACATAAAATTTGCAGTGGGTGACAAGGTTTTCTTGAAGGTGTCGCCATGGAAGAAAGTATTAAGGTTTGGACGAAAGGGTAAGTTAAGTCCCAGATTTATCAGACCATATAGGGTGTTAAAACGAGTGGGACCGGTAGTCTATCAGCTTGAGCTACCTTCAGAGCTAAGCCAGATTCACAATGTATTACACGTCTCCATGTTAAGACGTTATCATTCAGATCCATCCCATGTGGTGCCAGTGGAAGAAATCGAGGTAAGACCCGACCTATCCTTTGAAGAGGAGCCTGTGGAAATCTTAGATCGTGATGTCCAGGTGTTGCGAAGGAAGACAATTCTGTTGGTTAAGGTTCTGTGGCAGAATCACAGTTCTAAGGAGGCTACTTGGGAACCGGAGGAAGCAATGCGGTAGCAGTACCCACATCTATTCTGATCAGGTAATTTCGAGGCCAAAATTTCTTTAAGGGGGTAGAACTGTAACATCCTGGATTGGTGGGGCTTCGCATTTAATGTGCTATGATGTTTATGTTATGCTTGATGTGCTAGTTAGGGAGTTTTAGGGGTCGAGAATGGGCTCAGGATTGGGCCAAGGCCTTAATCAAATTTTCTACTTGGGCACTCTAGTGGAGAGTCAGGTAGGATAGGGCTTAAAAGATGTTATTTGTGTTTTAAAATACAAAAATGGGCTTGTAGCCCAATGGGAAGTGGCGCTGCATAAGGGAGCTATAAGGTGGCGTCAACTGAGGATGCCCAAGTTTGAGTCGCATGAAACCCAATTATTTTAATTAAATAAGTTAATTTTTGGCATTTATGTGGGTAGAATGGGACGACAGTGAGGCTTTAAAATAGGGAGGTTTAATGAGTAGGATAATGTGGATAATATGGCTGATAATGTGGCAGATAAAGGAAGGAAGAGATGGTGTTATCTGGGTCACTTGTGGATGAGAGATCAGATAATGATAAGGGAGAAGATTTAGGATTTATTTGCTGGTCACAGTGGTGGCCGAAATTCCAACACTGAGGGGGAGGAGGAATCGCTTCTGGTATGTTCAAGGGGTGCCGAAATTTCCCTTGATTAGTAGCTTAGTTTTAGTTTTAAAAAGGGGCATTTTCGGTTTTTAGGGAGTAGGTGCCGAAATTTAGGTTAAGTAAGGAGGTATCTCTTCAATTCCGGCATTTGAATCCTATTCTCTTTTTCTTTTTCCTCTTATCTCCACTTTTATGCAAAAGCCGAAATTCCATTCTACTTCTCTCTTCTCAATCATTTTTCTTAAAAAGCCGAAACCCTTAATTTCAATTCTCTTCTCCATTCCTATAAGCTGAATATTCATTGTTATTGTTTTTCTCTTTGCTGATTTCTTCCTTAAGCCGAACCTCCATAGATCCCTGTGCACCATCTTTCTTTTGATTCTCGCGGAAGTCAAAACTTGTTAGGAGTAGCCAAATCTGTTGGTGTAAGGTAAGTGCCGATTTCTTCTGTTTCCTCTCTCTCCCCGTTTTTGGAGGCCAAAGCCGAAAGGCTAGTTGGTGTGATAAGATTTTTCTTTGGAATAATGTTTTGGTTGTTCTCGTGTTATTATTTTGGGGCGACACATTGGGAATCGAAGTAGATCGTCTAGATCTAAAAGCCGGAAACTGCTAGTCTCTAAACTCCATCTCTTTTTGGGATTTCAAGGTAAGGGGTTCTCTTTAGATTTACGTTAGGTTCGCTTATCGTATTTGTGGTCTTAACTCTATGATATGGATTAACAACCATATGTTGTGATTGTAGCAACTGATAAGGTCTTTTGATGGAATCAAATGTCGATCAGGCGAAGGAGGGGCTTGGATCTGTAAACCCAATCCCTAAGTTTAAGAAACGAGTGGTGTCAGCAGTTCGGGATTGGCCGCGGGTTGTGGACCGGCTTCAGAGCAAAACCTTAGGCAGTTAGCAGTCGTATCGGCTACTGACAGTGTCGACATAGAAAGTATCGTGTTGACTGTAATCAGGTGTGTAGATCTTTACCACACTAATTAATCTGTATTGTATATATGTTATGGGCTAAAAGCCAGAAAGAGGCTGTATGGACAGTCGTATTACCCGAAAAGGGTAGGCAAGGGATGCCAGGTACGTAATCATAGAAACTTCTCTATGTGTATCGATGTATATGACAGTCTGTGATCTTTTAGGTAGTATATTGTGTTGATTCTGCATGTATGTATGCATGGGATGGGGTTGATATGATGAAGGGGAAGAGCATGTTAATAGGTCACTTGGTGATCGGTGGTTAAACCACGAATTGTAAAGTTAGGTCACAATAGTGATCGGTGGCTAAGCCACGCTAAATTTATTCCTGATTGTTAGGAATAGGTAGCAAGACTGTCGATATGGTGTGTAGCGGTTGGTGGGTTGGTTGTAGAAATCCCCGAGGTGTGTTGGCTGGTACGGGCTGGTGTGTAGAGGATGGACTTTTAGGTTGGGTTGGGCCATGTTGCATGTAAATATTCTATTGCCATTTTGTATGGGCCAAGGCCCATAATGTGTTTGTAGGCCTCAAGCCTTTTATGTGTTTTCGGGATTTGCACACTGAGTCTTGGTGACTCACCCCTTTTATCTCCTTGACTTTTCAGATGAGCAGTAGATCGTGGACATGGGAGCCGAGGCGGACTCGAGGGGCCATCAAGTCTTTTATTTTCATAAACTATTTCCGATTTTTCTTTAAGTTAATTTTGGGACTATTTATGTAGTAGGGCCTCCATAGTTTAGATTATCAATTTATATTTGTTAATGTTTACATTATATAAATTTATGTTCAAAGACTTACTTATAAGAGGAAATAAAATGGGATTTTCAAACAAGTTTTTAAAAAAAAAAACTCACAAAGGTTTTCTGCAAATAGCACTTATTTAATGAATAACTACACAATCAAAGCGAGATTTCAAATCCCTTCAAAGCAAAGTTTTTAACAATTAACCCATAACATACCAGATCTAGTTGTGGCGTTTGGGACGGGTTTGGAGTGTTTCATAAGCTCTCACATAGCATTCATAATTCAATCATATCGTACCATTTATATCATAACATTTAACGTATCTTAATACACGTATTATGTCCGAACTTACCTCGGACATCGAAATGCCGAAACGGTCAATTAATCCGAACCTCTCCTTTCTTGGTCCATACACATTCAAATTCAATCCATTCAATCAAAATTTCATTCAATTTAGTCCACACACTTATTTAGGGCATTTTACAAAATAGCCCTCACATTTTCACATTCCGACACCTTAGTCCCTATTTCACAAAAGCATCAAATTCACATAATTTCTTTTCACACAAGCCTAGCCGAATTTTCCTTGTGTTCATACAAGCCCACACATTTCATTTATTTCACATTTTAGTCCTTCCATTTCTCATTTTCATAATAAGCTCAAATTACACAAATTCATCAAAATTTCAAGAACAAAACATGTTCCTTAAACACATATCTATCATTTAACACCAATACTCCTCACAAAGCTCACCATTTTATCCATGACACATCTCATAAACATCATCAATTCTTCAAATTACAACATGGGCTTGATAGTAGACTAAGCAACAATCTAAAAAACACAAAAATCATCAAAAACCAAAGTCAAAACATACCTTAATTAAGCTCAAAATGACCGAATGCCCTAGCTTGATTTCTTTCTTTTTTTTCTTTGGTATTTTTGGCTCGAAGATGAGCACATCCACTAGCTTTTTCACTTGTTTTATTATTAACATATTAATAATTCATTTCCTATTTTGCCTTTAATAAAACCTTAATAAATAAACATTTAAACTTTGGGCATGATTGTCCATAAACTATCCACTATCTAAATAATGGGCTAATTGCTTCATAAGGCCTACACATTATAAAGACAACAACAATTAAACACTTAACAATCAGCACACAGCTTTTGCATTTTACGAGATTAAGTCATTTCTCTTAATTCGGCACGCAGTCGATAAGATTACCACACAAAATTTTCACACAGGCTATATCACATATAATCAGCACCAAAAATAACATTAAAATATTATTCCGACCTCGGATTTGTGGTCTCAAAACCACCATTCTGACTAGGGTCTAAATCGAGCTGTTACAAGTCTCCCCCTTAGGGATTTTCGTCCCCAAAAATCTTACCATTGAGTATATGTGGATATTGCTCTCTCATAACGTTCTCAGGCTCCCACGTAGCCTCTTCAATTTCGTGCTTGTGCCACAACACTTTTACTAATGAAATTCTTTTGTTTCTCAGTTCTTTAGTGTCTCGTGCCAAGATTTGAATCGGTTCTTCATTATACGACAAATTTGACTAAATTTCATCCTCAGTAGGTGCAATCAACACCAAAAATAACATTAAAATATTATTCCGACCTTGGATTTGTGGGCTCAAAACCACTATTCTGACTAGGGTCTAAATCGAGCTGTTACAACTCTCCCCCCTTAGGGATTTTCGTCCCTGAAAATCTTACCATTTAGTATATGTGGATATTGCTCTCGCACAACGTTCTTAGGCTCCCACGTAGCCTCTTCAATTTCGTGCTTGTGCCACAGCACTTTTACTAATGAAATTCTTTTGTTTCTCAGTTCTTTCTCGTGCCAAGATTTGAATCGGTTCTTAATTATACGACAAATTTGACTAAATTTCAACCTCAGTAGGAGGAATCACATGAGACGGATCAGATCTGTATCGTCGAAGCATCGACACATGAAAGACATTATGGATCTTTTCTAACTCAGGTGGCAACATCAATCTATAAGCAACCGACCCTATTCGTTCAATGATCTCATACAGCCCAATGAACCTCGGACTCAATTTGCCTTTTTAGCCAAATCGAAGTATTTTCTTCCACGGAGACACTTTTAGAAACACTTTATCACCAATCTCAAATTCTATATCTTTTCGTTTCAAGTCTGCATAAGACTTCTAACGATCTGAGGCTGCCTTCAAACTGTCACGAATCATTTTCACTTTTTGCTCAGTCTTTTTTATAAGATCAACCCCGTGAATCATATTCTCACTCAGCTGAGTCCAACACAATGGAGTTTGACATTCTCGACCATAAAGAGCCTCATATGGTGCCATTTTAATACTAGATTGAAAATTGTTATTATACGCAAATTCAATCAATGGCATATGTTTTTCCCACGTATTCTGAAACTCAAATACTCAACATCTTAACATATCCTCGAGAACTTGAATAATCCGCTCGGATTGTCCATCCGTTTGCGGATGAAATGCAGTACTGAAATGCAATTTTGTGCCTAAAGCCTCTTGCAATTTCATCCAAAATCGCGAGGTAAATCTCGAATATCTGTCAGAAGCAATAGATAGTGGCATCCCGTGCAATCTCACAATTTTAGCAATATATAATTCGACTAACTTCTTAAGTGAATAATCCATTCTCACTGGAACAAAATGAGTTGATTTCGTCAATCTGTCAACTATCACCTAAATTGCAACTTTCTTTCCCAGAGATAAAGGCAATCCTGACACAAAGTCCATTGTAATCCTTTCCCATTTCCACTCAGGAATCATGATCGGTTGTAGCAAACCAGACAGAACTTGATGTTCAGCTTTAACTTGCTGACAAATTAAACATTTCGACACAAAGTCAGAGATGTCCCGTTTCATACCGTACCACCAATAAAACTGTTTCAAATCATTGTACATTTTCGTACTCCCCGGGTGAACAGTCAAACGACTATTGTGAGCTTCATTCAAAATCTTCTGAATTAACTCTGAATTTCTCAGAATGCTAATCCGATCACTAAATCTCAGATAATCATCACTATCAACTCGAAATTCTGAATTAACATTCAGTTCACACTGAGTTTGTTTAGCCATCATTTCAACATCACTTTTCTGGGCATCACAAATCTGATGTACAAACATCGACTTTAGTTTTAACTCGGCCAAAACCACACTATCATCACACAGATCTTTTTGAGCATTCATTGCTCGCAAAGCCCATATAGACTTTCGGCTCTAAGCATCAGCTACAACATTAGCATTACTCGGATGATATTCAATCACAAGTTCAATTCTATCCATCTTCTCTATCGCAAATTCAATTCTTTTTGAGTCATCAAGTACTTCAAGCTCTTGTGATCAGTATAAATATGACATTTCTCACCAAATAGATAGTGACGCCAAATCTTCAATGCAAACACAATTGCAGCCAATTCAAGGTCGTGCGTCGGATAGTTCTTCTCATACGGCTTTAACTGCCTCGAAGCATAAGCAATAACTTTGCCTTCTTGCATCAGTACACAGCCCAAACCATTCAACGATGCATCACTATAAACTATGAATTCTTTGCCCGATTCAGGTTGAACTAACACTAGTGCTTCAATTAACAATACTTTCAACTGATCAAAACTCTGATGGCACTTTTCCGACCAATCAAATTTAACATCTTTCTGTAGCAACTTCATCAACGGAGTCGCAATCATCAAGAAGCCTTTCACAAACCGTCTATAATATCCCGTTAGTCCTAGAAAACTACAGACTTCAGACACATTTCTCGGAGGCTTCCATTCTAATATAGTAGAGATTTTACTCGGATCAACTCGTATTCTCGCAGCTGATACAATATGCCCCAGGAAACCAATCTCATGCAACCAAAATTTATATTTCCTAAACTTAGTATACAACTATTTCTTACGTAGAGTTTGTAGCACAATTCTCAAATGCCCGACATGTTGTATCTCATCACATGAGTAGATCAAAATATCATCAATGAACACCACAACAAAACGATCCAAATACAGTCTAAATATCTAATTTATCAGATCCATAAACACTGCAGGAGCATTTGTTATTCCGAAAGGCATCACTAAGAATTCATAATGTAATAGTCCTGTTTAGACCCTAGTCAGAACAGTGGTTTCGAGACCACAAATCCGATGTCAGAATGATAATCTAATATTATTTTTTGTGTGAATAGTATGTGACATAGTCTGTGTGAAAATTTTGTGTGAAGATTTTATTGAATATTTGTTTAATTAAGAGAAAGGACTTAATTGCGTAAAGAGTAAAAGCTATGTGCTGATTTTTAAGTACTTAAGTGTTGTTGCTTTATTAATGTGGAGGCCTTATGAGGCAATAATGTCAATATTTAGATAGTGGTATGGTAAAAGTCATGAATGGCCTCATTATATATATGTTATATATGTTTAATGAAAGGTCATTTTTGTAATTGAATTAATAATATATGATTAGTAAAAAAAACATGAAATGAGATGAGTATTCATCTTTTTACTCACCGAAAATAGAAAAGAAAAAAGGGCTAGGAAGCTTTGAGGTTTCGGCAAGCTTAGGCACAAATTGGTATGTGGTTTTAGCTCGATTTTTGATAATTTCTACGTTTTCGTAATCGTTGCTTCGTGCTCTAGCTAACCCATGTTGAAATTTTGTGAATTGATGATGTTGTTGAGATGATCCATTGATGAATGTTTGAGCTATGTGCTAGTTGATTGTAAAATATGAAAACTTGGTGTTGGATTAACCTAGTTTGTATTGAGATTTTTGGTTAAATTGAGTATTTTGGACTTAATTGAGAAAATGAGAAATTTAAGGGTTAAATTGTGAAATAAATGAAATGTGTGGGCTTGTATTAGCAGGGGAAGAATTCGGCTAAGCACATGTGTATTAAAATTTTGTGTATTTGATGATTTTGTGAAATAGGGACTAAAGTGTCGAAATGTAAAAATGTGAGGGCTATTTTGTAAATGTCCTAAATATGTGTGTTTGGACTAAAATGAATGATTTGGTGATTGAATGGATTTAATTTGAATGTGTATAGGCCAAGAAAGAAGAGGTTCAGATCGAGATCGAGGCAGAGATAAAGTACTCGATTAATCGACCGTATAAATAGTTTGACGTCCGAGGTAAGTTCGAATATAATACAAGTTATTAGATATGGTTTAGCATTATGAAATGAATGTGTATATGTGTATGAAATCGAAATGCTATGTGCAAGATTTAGTTGATGGCACTAAGTGTGCGAAAATGAAATTGAAACAGAAATGAATAGCACTGTGTGTGTGATGTTATGAAAGCTTCGGCTTATTGATGTGGCACTGTGTGTGCGATACTGAGATAAGTTGGTTGAAAGAGTAGGCACTAAGTGTGTGATGATTAATAGTTTCGATCATGTATATGGCACTGAGTGTGTGATTAATTTGGAAGAATATCAGAGGATGATCGACTTGTAATATCGAGCACTGAGAAGCTTGGAAAATTGAATAACTATGTGTTAGCTAAGGTATGTATTGAACCTTTGTGGTCGATGAGTTTATAGATAAAGCTATGAATGGATGAATGAGTAATTTTAACTATGGATGATATGGTATGAATAAGAGAGAATTGATCTATGTGATGGTTGTTATATACATTGAATTGATTTGATGAGAAAAGTGTATTGTATGTCGAACTTACCAAGCTTTATAAAGTTTACTGTGTGATTTTTTTCTCTACTTTGCAGTGTTAGTAAAGCTAGCTCGGATCTGGGAATCGTCAACATCTCAATCACACTATCGGCATTCTATTTTGGTACCTTTGGAAAGATGTACATAGTTGAAATATGGCATGTATAGGCTAGTTGTTTTGAATCATATTTGAGATGTGTAAATAGCCATGTGATATGTATAGCTACATATTGGTAATGTGCACGAGTGAATATGATATTTGGTGCGGATTTTGATATGGCATGATGGTAATGAATTAGCATATAAATGGTGAGTTCAATGATGAATTAATGTCTTAGTGATTTAGTGAAGTTATGGATGATTTATACCTAGACTTACATGTAATTTGGTTGTATAAATTGGCATGCTTACAAATGAGGTTATATATGATGATATGATGATTACTTGACATGAAATTGGTTGCCAAATTGTGTGTTTAAAGATGCTCAATTGTGCTTGTAGGATTGACCTTGTGTGGGTGGCAAATTGGCCTTGCAAATGGCCTATTTTTGCCACATGGTGGTGGCACACGGGCGTGCCTAGTGATCGTGGGCGTAAGTCAGTATATGGCCTAAGAGCACACGGTCACGGACGTGCCTGGCAGCGGTGTGGTTTTTAACAGGATCGACCACAGCCAAAGTACACGGGCGTGCTTGGTGGCCCTAGGAGCTAAGTCAGTTTCGACCACGGGGATGACTCACGAGTGTGTCTAGCAGCCGTGGGAGGCACACGGCCTACCCACCCGGGCGTGTATCCCCTGAAACCTAGAAAAGCTTTTAAATTTCTGAGAAGTTTTTGTACGTGTTTTAGTTTAGTCCCGACCCCTCCCTAGCATGTTTTTAAGGTCTTATACGCCTTAACAAGGGACTAATTGATTATGTTTGATGTATTATGAAGATGATTGACTTTGTATCGTAAATGGGTTGAGAAATGATTCTATTGTCTGGTAATTCCTCTTAACCTTAGTCCGGCGACGGTTTCAGGTTGGGGGTGTTACACATTATGTCCATACCTTGTTTTGAAAGCAGTTTTTGGCACATCGGATTCTTTAACTCTCAACTGATACTAGTCTGATCTCAAATCCATCTTAGAAAACACTATAGCTCCTCTCAGCTGATCAAACAAATCATCGATACGAGGCAACGGATATTTGTTCTTTATCGTCACTTTGTTCAGTTGTCAGTAATCAATACACATTCTCATAGTATAGTCTTTCTTTTTCACAAATAACACAGGAGCACCCCAGGGCGAGAAACTCGGTCTTGCAAACCCTCTATCAGTTAACTCTTGCAACTGTGACTTTAACTCTTTCAATTTCGTTGGTGCCATTCTATATGGAGCTATCAAAATAGGAGTAGTCCCCGGCACTAATTCAATACCAAATTCAACTTCCCGATTTGAAGGTAATCGTGGTAGTTCATTAGGAAACACATCTAGAAACTCATTAACCACAGGCACAGATTCAACTTTCTTTTCTGACACTTTTGTATCAATCACATATGCCAGATAAGCTTCGCAACCTTTTCTCACATAGTTCAAAGCTTTCATTACAGATACAATAGCTGGTAACCCTTTTAAATCACTAGATTCAATTCAAACTTTCTCACCATTCTGACTTCTCAATTCAATACTCTTTCTTTTACGATTCACAATGGCATTATGCAAATTAAGCCAATCCATGCCCAGAATAATATCAAATTTGTCAAGTTATAGCAGCGTCAAATTAGCCGAAAAAAAAGCATCTCGATACGTCAATGGACAGTTCTTGCACACTTTATACACCAAGACACACTTGCTTAAGGGGTTCATACTCTAATCACAAATTCAGTAGACTCAACAGGTAGAGTCTTACTTAATACTAAATTCACTCACACATAAGAATGAGTAGAACCCAGATCTATTAATGCAATCACATTAGTATCAAATAGAGTAAAAGTACCAGTAATGACGTCTAGAGATGACGTTTCCTCTTGTGTACGTATAACATAAGCTCGGGCTGGTGCTCTCGCCTCCAATCTTAGAGTTGTATTGGTAGTTCCTCTTTGATTCCCACTCACATTTCTGGCGTTTCTGTGTGGTCTACCCCTAGCAGTCACATTACTCTATCTCACATTCTGAACATTTTCTTCCTCAGCCATCTTTGGGCAGTCTTGAACGAAGTGATCTCGTGATCCAAATTTATAGCAAACTCTATTGTTGTACTTGCCCCAGCATTCTCCCACATGTCATCTTCCACACTGTCTACACTCAGGTTTATTACTTTTGGCATTATTAACAGTTGATTCTATTGGAGCTTGAGTTCTCGGACCAACACTTAGTCTTACGCGATCTCTATTTGGATGTCCAAATGAAGCATTTGATTGGTTACTTGCATCTCTAAATCTCTTCGTCGACAGTTAAGAAAACTTACTCATCGATTTTTTTTCTTTCATCACGAGCTTCTGAATCAACTTCCTTATTTTCTTTACTGAGCTCCTCAGCTTTGCATGCTTTTTCGACTAACATAACAAATTCATTTATATCAAGTATTCCAACCAACAACTTAATGTCCTCATTCAACCCTTCTATGAAGCGTTCACAAATAGTAGCTTCGGTCGAAACACATTCTCGTGCATACTAGTTCAATCTCACAAATTCCCGCTCGTACTCAGTAACTGACAAATGGCCCTGTTTTAGCTCTAGAAACTCTTTACGTTTCTGATCAATGAATCGCTGACTGATATACTTCTTTCTAAACTCAACTTGAAAGAAATCCCAATTGATTCTCTCTCGCGGAACCACAAATGTCAACGTCTTCCACCAGTTATAAGCTACATCTCTCAACAAAGAAACTGGACACTTGATACACTCATCAAGAGTCAACGACATCTCATCGAATACTCGAATTGTATTCTTGAGCCAAAACTCGGCTTGCTCAGCATCGTCATCAGCTGTGGCCCTAAACTCTTCGACCCTGTACTTATGAATCTTATCCACAGAAGGTTTATTCAGTCGAATTGGATCTATCACTTCTGGCACAACAGGTACTTGTGGGGGTGGAGGTTGTGGAGCAACCGGATTCGTTCGAACGAACTCCGAAAACCACTCACTCATCATTCGAAAGAAGGTTTGCTTAGCCTTTCCTCCCTCACTACTATCATTCGGCCTAGATGTGGCCGGCGCTGTCCCTCGAGCAGGAGTAGGAATGTTACTCTCTACATCGTTAGCAACTGTTCGAACGGGATCCATTTGCTATATGAAAACACATTTATAACTGTCAGAATTCATCACACTAATTTCATATATGGCATGTATAGCTAGACTCATATGCGCTACGTTAGTCCAAGAATCGACTAAACCGTAGCTTTGATACCAATAAAATGTAACACCCCTAACCCAAAACCATCGTCGGAATAGGGTTAGGAAGCATTACCAGACAATTCGAACAATTCACATCCATTTCACGAAACAAAGTCAATCGTCAATCAATCACATTCAAATACGAGCATATAGTCCTTTATCTAAGTCTACGAGACCTTAAACACGTGTTAGAAAGAGGTCGGGACTACACCGAACACTTACGAAATTTTTTAGAATTTCAAGAATTCTTCAACACTGTTGAGGTCACACGCTCGTGCAATTAGCCCGTGTGCCTCACACGGCTACCAGACACACCCATGTGTCCAGGCCGTGTCAAAATAGAGCATACATACTGACTTATCCCCACGGCCACTAGACACGCTCGTGTGCCATGGCCGTGTGTTATTAGACTAGCTTCTGACTTGATCACACAACCACCTTGCACACCTGTGGGCCTCGGTCGTGTAACCTGTCCAGACACACCTAGAAGTGATCTTTAAACCACATGGCAGAGACACACGCCCGTGTCTCTTGGCCATGTATGAAAAATAGGCCATTTGCAAGGCCAAATTGCAACCCATACAAGGGTCAACCAACAAGCTTCAAAACAATACCAATTCATGCTTTTAAATGCATTCAAACACACCATTTCATGCACCAAATAATCACCAACTATGCCATCTATACTAATAATCAATTTCATCTCACATTGGTTCAATCAATTACCGAAGTTCACATTTCAAACACATAGACCAAACATCATATAAACATTACTACCATTCACATTTAAACCACAATTTTCCATCAACCATTTAAGCATAAAACATACCATATTCACCATTTAAAGCTCACATTTTAAACCTACATCATACCACTTCCAAGCCAAATCACATGGCAAGGGTTAAACTTTTCAAAATATATCATAACTTCTAGCCTATACATGCCATATTTCAACTATATACATCTTTCCAAAAGTACCAAAATATATTGTCGATAGTGTGATAGAGATGCTGACGATTCCCGGATCTGAGCTAGCTTTACTAATACTGTAAAATAGAGAAATAGTCATACAGTAAGCTTTCAAAAGCTTAGTAAGTTTGTAACATAATACATTATACCAAAAAAAATCATCACATAGATTATTTCACAATCACATATATCATACCATCCAAAGCTAATATGTTCAATTTACCATCCATAAACTCATACATAGTTTCATCAACCACATAGGTTCTGAACGTACCTTAGCCAACACTTAATTGTCGATTACATATGCTACTCAATACTCACTATTTCATTCCGATCAACTTTCGTCCCTTATTCTCTTCAATCACACACTTAGTGCCCAAATAGTTAGTCAAAGCTTAATTAACAGCGCACACTTAGTGCATCTATATCAAATCGATCTTAAATCGGTACCGCACACACAGTGCAAACCACTAAGTCGAAGATCATATTATTCCGCACACACAGTGCTATTCATTTCGGTCACAATTCTAAATACGTACACTTAGTGCCAGGTAACTCAAGCTCTCACATAGCATTCATAATTCAATAATATCGTACCATTCATTTCATAGCATTTAACGTAGCTAAATACACGTATTATGTCCGAACTTACCTTGAACGTCGAAATGCCGAAACGGTCGATTAATCAAGCACTTTATCTTTGCCTCGATCTCGATCCGAACCTCTCCTTTCTTGGTCTATACAAATTCAAATTCAATCCATTCAATCATAATTTCATTCAATTTAGTCCACACACTTATTTAGGGCATTTTATAAAATAGCCCTCACATTTCACATTTCAACACCTTAGTCCCTATTTCACAAAATCATCAAATTTACATAATTTCTTTTCACATAAGCCTAGCTGAATTTTCCTTGTGTTCATACAAGCCCACACATTTCATTTATTTCACATTTTAGTCCTTCCATTTCTCATTTTCACAATTAAGCTCAAATTACACAAATTCATCAAAATTTCAAGAATAAAACATGTTCATTAAACACATATCTATCATTTAACATCAATACTCCTCACAAAGCTCACCATTTCATCCATGACACATCTCATAAACATCATCAATTCTTCAAATTACAACTTGGGCTTGATAGTAGACTAAGCAACAATCTAAAAAACATAAAAATCATCAAAAACCAAAGTCAAAACATACCTTAATTAAGTTGAAAATGACCGAATGCCCTAGCTTGATTTCTTCTTTTTCTTTGGTATTTTCGGCTAGAATGGATGAACACATCCACTAGCTTTTTCACTTGTTTTATTATTAACATATTAATAATTCATTTCCTATTTTGCCCTTAATAAAACCTTAATAAATAAACACTTAAACTCTGGGCATGATTGTCCGTCAACTATCCACTGTCTAAATAATGGGCTAATTGCTTCATAAGGCCTCCACATTATAAAGACAACAACAATTAAAAACTTAACAATCAGCACACAACTTTTGCATTTTACGCGATTAAGTGCTTTCTCTTAATTCGGCACACAGCCGATAAAGTTACCACACAGAAATTTCACACAGGCTATATCACATATAATCAACACCAAAAATAACATTAAAATATTATTTTGACCTCAAATTTGTGGTTTTGAAACCACTATTCTGACTAGGTCTAAATCGAGCTGTTACACAAATTCCAAATTAAGATGACAACAAAACTAATTAAATTAAACTAAACATAGGTTAAACACTTTGAACTCCATATTCCTAGTTTCAACGATGCGAGTAGATGTCTTCAAATATTCGAATGTTGTGCAAGTGTACACAGTCGTCAACAAGTAATAAAGCAGAGTGTAAAGAGTACCGTCTCCACAAGGATTGTATAGGCAAATGTTGTGAAATTAATCACTTGAAAAGTTGGTGATTTAAAGTAATTAAAAGTGACGTGAGTTGACTAATTAAACTAAGTAAATCACTAAGAATGCAAAAATTAATGGAAATGTAAACACATAATAATAAGCAGCAATCCACAACTTTTAATTACAATGACATGAAGGAATTAGATTAATTGTGTTCTTTTACTTAAATTTATTAAAACATTGTCAATGACGTTACGGAAGAAAAACATGACAATTCGGCTATTTAATAACCCATATTGAATAAGTTTTGAAGTCATACTTATTTAATTATTATGTAACGCGTTGAATTTGGGCCTAGTAGAATTGGGCCCATTGGGCCTTGGGCACATGAGCATTTAAAATTTTTAAGAACAAGAGAACCGCATTAATGCAAGTTGGACCTATTATGTGAGTGATTTTGGAAGGTTAGGGGGCTTCCATGAAGTCTCGGGATCAAACTTGGGCTTTAGGAAAATTTTGGTTTTAGGTGAATAAAACCCTGGGAGTTAGTAAGTAGGCTTTAAGAAAAAAATGTGGAGAAAAATGACAAAAAAGGAGTTGTGGTCCACATGGGAGACAAGGAAGTGACGCCATAGAGGAAGCAAGGGGTCCAAGGTTCAAGTCTTGGTGCTTGCAATTCATTTTGATTTCTTTTTAAATGAACTTAGACTTTGGCCCATAGGCTTATATTTAGTTGCGCATGCTTTAAGACACAAAAGGAGCTTGTGTTGTGGTGGCATGTAGCGTCTGGAGCATAGGAGAGGTCAAGGGTTCAAATCCCATTGGAAGCAAAAAAAGGATATTTATTTTGCTAAGTTGGGGCGACAGGTAGTTGTATTGGAATCAAACTCTGCTGAAGGAAGGATCCCACATTGGGAAGCTAGCATGAGAGTAGGCGAGAAGTTGGCATTAAATAGAGTGACCTATGAGGGGAGTAAGCATACCTTGGTTGGCGTTTTGGCATAGGAGCGTTTGGAGCGCGGATTAACTCCAGATTCCTATCAGGTGTGTATTTCACGCTACTTTAGTTGTAGAGCGGCAAATGCCGAAATGCCGGTCACACGGCAATGGTAGCCACACGAGTGTGCGAGCGCACGTGTGGGGGCTTCGACGCGATAGTTGAGGCCATCATGAGTGTTATTGTGGGTTTAGGTTGTTTGGGCCGAAATGGGCCATGTGGGGCCAATGGGCCCATGGGTCCATACGAATAAATTGTATGATTGTGTAGTAGATATTGAACTGGTTTATGTGAGCCTCATATCTGTGGCTAAATTTAGGCTAAATGGGCCACACGAGCGTGTGGGCCCATTTGGGCTGAGAATGGGCCCTACGCCCATTCGCATCGTTGTCTCTATTTGAAATACCCTTGATTTGTGAAATTATCGAAATTCCACTGATTTGCGAAATTATCAAAATACCCCAGTTTGCAAAATTACCGAAATACCCTGGTTTGCAAAATTACTGAAATACCCTCAGTTTGCAAAATTACCAAAGTACCCCTAGTTTGCAAAATTACCGAAATACCCCAGTTTGCAAAATTACTGAAATACCTTGATTTGCAAAATTACTGAAATACCCTCAGTTTGCAAAATTACCAAAGTACCCCTAGTTTGCAAAATTATCGAAATACCCCGGTTTGCAAAATTACTAAAATACCCCAGTTTATGAAATTACCAAAATACCTTCGATTTGCAAAATTATCGAAATACCCTCAGTTTTCAAAATTACCAAAATACCCTTGTGTTGTGAAATTACCGAAATACCCCTGAAGGGTAAGATTACCGAAATACCCCTGGGTTACAAAATTACCGAAATACCCCTGGTTTGCAAAACTACCAAAATACCCCTGAAGGGTAGGATTACCGAAATACCCTTATAGGGTAACATGACTATTTTGCCCTTGTGGGTAAATGACTAACTTAGACTATGAGTTGACTAATTTGACTGTGGTTGTATGACTAATATGCTTTTATTACATGTTTAAGTGATTGTTACTGAGCATGGCCATTTTGCATACACGTGTAATGATTGAGCATGACATACACGACAGATTGCATGGGGTTGGGACAAAGTTATGGAGGAAGTGTACGACCCATTGTCGTTCTATACAAGGCTTTTAGCCTTTCTGCGATATTTATGGCTTTTAGCTGTTCTGTTAACCGGCAGCGATGCTGCGATATTTATGGATTTTAGCCGTTCTATTAACTACCAGCAATGCTGCGATATTTATGGCTTTTAGCTGTTCTATCAACGCACTGAGTCGTTCTGTTGACTTAGTGCCGCAACCAGTGCTAAGCTTGGTGTGTTGGCTGGGTGGGTCGATTTTATCCTCACATGGTGTGTTGGTTGGTATGGGTGGTGTGTTGACTGGATTGGGGTGGGATGCATCCTTATACTATTGCATATTTGTTTATGAGATCTGTCACTGTATAGGGCTTATGCCCAGACTATTATCGAATAGGGCTTAGGCCTAGACCGTTACCGAATGGGGCTTAGGCCCAGACCGATACTGTAAGGGCTTGGCCCAGACCGAGGCCGTAACAGGGGATTACACACTGAGTTTTCGTAAACTCACCCCTCTTTTTTTAATATTTCAGGAAATCCTCAGTAGGCGGTTCGACGAACTAGAGTACTCGAAGGTGGCCACACTACGATCAGCTTTGGGTTTTAGTATTCTATTTTTCATTACTTAAACCGCCTTCTTATTGGTTTGTAATAGGGCCGTTTTTTTATTTTTTGATTTTTAATTTAGGATTTTCAGTTTATTACGATTTATATCAACTAGAAGTAGAACGCAGTTTTCCCAAAACGATTACTGTTTCCAAATCGTTACATTTCCACAATGTAATTTTTAAACATCACGTTTTCATAAATCATCTACTTTAAATTAAGCTTCTGCAACAAATAATGTTTTAAAAGGGAATTACTTTTTAATAAACCACGGGTAAAAGTAAATCGACATAACTGGGATTTTTACTCAAGTTTAAATTTCCTCAAGAAGGGTTTTCAATGAAAACATGGTTTTCGAAAAACACTTCCATGTGACACGCTAGATTCGGGCCTAACTTCTAGGCCGGGTTTGGGGTGTTACATATTAAGAGTCTCTAGCATACTTCTATGTTCAATCAACTTCACTATTTCATAAGTAAACAGCATACAACAGTTATGCAAGGTAACAATATTGCTTAATATTATTACTAATTTAATCATTATATGGTCAAACATGCACCAGTCAAATACCGTGTCAATTAATTACAATCTTGTTTGGATTGAATAATTAATTCAATTGCTCCTGTACATTCATAATGCATGAGTATCATGTTCATAGTTTTATTTGAATGAATAAGCAACCAAAGCGCATAACATCATTAAGAAAATAATAACAATCTAAGCTAAGAGAATGCAATCAATCTAACATAAATAGAATTAAGTCATTTTAATTAAATTTAAAGAAGAAAAATAATTAGCAATCATATGCATCAACTTAGAGCAAAATAAAAAGATTAAAGGCAAATTCAATCAAAGGCAAAATACTTTTCCTAATTACCTTCGAACTCTAAGACACAACACCGAAGCATATCTTCTAAAATTTGTATCACATGTTCTGATTGACCGTTAGTCTGAGGATGAAATGCAGTACTGAAATGTAACTGTGTACCCAGAGCTTCTTGCAACTTATTCCAGAATCGAGATGTAAATCGGGGATCTCTATTAGAGATAATAGACACTGCTACTCCATATAATAGACACTGCTACTCCATACAGTCTGACAATCTCAGAAACATATAATTCAGCCAATCTATCCAAAGAGAAATTCATATGTACCGAAATAAAGTGTGTAGACTTTGTTAGACAATCAAAGGTTACCCAAATATCATCTTTCTTTTTCAGAGATAAGGGTAATCCAGATACAAAATCCATGTTAACTCTTTCCTATTTCCATTCCGGTATTGTAACTGGCTATAATAATCCCTAAGGCACCTGATATTCAGCTTTTACTTGCTGACATATCAAACATTTAGATACAAATTCAAAGATATCTCGTTTCATTCCCGACCACCAATACATCTTTTCCAAATCATTGTACATCTTGTTACTACTAGGATGAATAGACATTATATCATTGTGAGCTTCATACAAAATCTTCTGTACAAGTTCTGAATTCTTTGGTACACATATCCTACCTCTAAATAATAGACAACCATCAGACCTAATCTGAAATTCTGAATCAGAATCCAACTCGCAATGTACCCATCCAGCTTGTAATTCATCATCACTCTTTTGAGCTTCATAGATTTGTTGCAAGAATATTGGTCTAGCTTTTAACTCAGCTATGATTGAACCATCGTTTAACAATAAAAACCAGGTATTCATTGCTTGCAAAGCAAACAAAGACTTTCTACTTAGAGCATCAACAACAACATTGGCTTTTCCCCGATGATAGTCAATAACCAGATCATAATCTTTTAACAATTCAAGCCACCTTCGCTGTCTTAGATTCAAATCTTTTTACATCACTATAAATTACAAATTCTTTACCTAATTCGGGCTGAACTAGTACGGGTGCTTCAGTCAACAAAGCTTTCAATCTGTCAAAACTCTACTGGTATTTATCAGACCACTCGAATTTTACATCTTTTTGCAACAGACGAGTCATCGGAGAAGCTATTCTCGAGAATCCTTTTACAGACCTCCAATAATATCTAGCTAGTCCTAGAAAACTTTTGACTATAGACACATTTTCGGTGGCTTCTAGTTAACAATAGCCGAATTTTTATTCGAGTCCACTCTGATGCCTTCAGCAGATACTATATATCCAAGGGAACCAACTTCCCGATGCCAAAATTCACATTTATTGAATTTGGCATATAATTGTTTCTCACGCAAAGTTTCCAACACAATTCTCAAATGATCAACATGTTCATTTTCATCTCAGAAGTATACTAGAATATCATCAATAAACACCATCATAAATCTATCTAAATACGATTTGAAAATTCTATTCATCAGATCCATAAATATTGCAAGTCCATTTTTCAAACCGAATGACATCACAAGAATCTCATAGTGCCTGTACCTGGTTCTAAAAGCTACCTTTGGAACATCTGAGTCTTTCACTCGCAACTGATATGATCCAGAACAGAGATCTATTTTAGAGAACATATTGGCACCTTTCAGCTGATTAAACAGGTCATCAATTCGAGGCAATGGATACTTGTTGTTTATTGTAACTTTGTTGAGCTATTTGTAATCAATACATAACCTCAGAGATCCATCTTTCTTCTTTACAAACAAAACCGATGCACCCCAAGGTGAAAAACTAGGTCGAGCAAATCCTCTGCCAGTAAGTTCTTGCAACTGTGCTTTCAACTCTTTTAATTCCGTTGGGGCCATTCTATAAGGTGCTATTGATATTGGAGTTGTTCTAGGAGCAAGATCTATAGAAAATTCCACTTCTCTGATTGGCGGTAATCCAGGTAATTCTTACGGAAGCACATCAGAAAACTCACAAACAACTGGCACTAACTAATCTTCGATTCGGATACCTTAGTATCCAACACATATGCAATATAAGCATCATACCCTTTTCTGATATATTTTGTGCTGATATTACTGAAATCATATTAGACAACCCATGCAGTTTATCAGATTCAACCCGGAGCAATTCAACATTTTGACATTTTAACACAATGTATTTATGTTTACATTTTACCACTGCATCATGTTGAGTTAGCCAGTCCATTCCCAAAATTACATCAAATTTATCAAATGGCAGTAGCATCAAATCAGTCGAGAAACAATAACCCTTTACCATCAATGGACAGTTTTTACAAACTTTATCCACCATAACATACTGGCATAGGGTTTGCAACTTTAACCATAAATTCAGTGAACTCAATAGGTATGTTTTTAACAGACACTAAATTTGTGCATATGTATGAATGCGTTGAACTAGGATCAATCAAAGCAATTATATCAGTATCAAGAAGAGAAAATGTACCAGTAATGACATCTGGTGCAGAGGCATCTTCTCTTGCACGAATAGCATATGTCCTTGCCGGTGCTCGTGTTTCAGAATTAACTGTTAAATCTTTTGTTACACTTCGGCTACCACTAACATTTCCGGAGTGACGGGGTGGCCTACCTCTCAAGGCGGGGTTACTCGGCTTCAAAGTCTGATCAGTATCTTTTTTAATCCTTTCTGGGCAATCTTTAAGATAGTGGTCAAAAGAACCACATTTATAGTAGGCTCCACTTCTCATACGGCACACCACAAAATGAAATTTGTTGCAATGTTTGCATCTAGATTTGGGGTTACCAACACTTCCAAGACTCGTTACAGATGGATACAGAGATTTCAGATTAGAGCGTCAAAAGCCTCATTCTTTTGTAGAATATCCCATAGATGCAGTAAAATGATCATGGTATTTCTTTGATTTCATTAAAGAAGATGATTACGATTTGCCCATAAATCTTTTACCAGAAATTCGGGCTTCTCTCTCCGCTTGTTTCTTTTCTTTACTTAATTCCTCAGCTTTGTGTGCCCGATCAGCTAGTACTACAAATTTTCTTAATTCAAGAATTCCTATCAATAGCTTGATGTATTCATTTAATCCTTCTTCAAAACGTTTACACATATCAGCCTCAGTCGGAACCCATTCTCTAGCATACTTGCTTAACCGAACGAATTCCCACTCGTATTCAGATACTGTCTGTAACACCCCAAATCTAGCCTAGAAGTTAAACCCGAGTCTAGAATGTCACATTAAAGGCACACTCCAAAACGATCTTACAATTTAACATTTTAGGGCCCAAAAGCCCAAAATCTTGTTAAGTTAAGAGGAAAAGCCCACCTTTTAGGAAAACGTTCATATATTAAGTTATTTCGAAAATCATATCATCTTTAGAAATTTTATGAAATTTATTAAGCAAATAGTTGGAACAATAATAATAAACCCAAACTCTAAAGTCATCTAGGAGTTACTTGGCCTTATTACAATCCAATGAAAATAAACAAAGTACTTAAAACAATTTCATTTGAACAATTTAAAGCATTTGACCGACTTGTAGTGTGGCCATCTCCGAGTCCTCTCCTACGTCAAGCCGTCTATTCAGGATTACTTGAAACATTAAATTAAAGGGTGTGAGTTTCGAAACTCAGTGTGTACAACCCTTGACAATCAAATCAACATACAATTATTCACATTGGGCCTAAGCCCTATCGAAATCGGTGGTCCTGGGCCTTAGCCCACAATGACCTCATATCATATCATAACACATCACATCATATTCAATAAGATAATGCAAAACCCACCCCAAAAATCCATCCGCTACACACACCATTTCCCTTCCAACCTTATGACTCCTGTGGGGAATTCTAGCTCGACCCACCCCTCTGCTACACATCAAGGGTAGTCCGGTTGCGGTACTACCGAATGTTGTAGCAAAGCTGCTAGTTATATACTGGGCTTAAAGCCTCCGGTGGATCCATACCATACAGCCATACGATCCTCAATTCTTCCTCCGTACCATATTTCCCACACATATGCATCCTAAGCAGATATCATATGAATGCATCAACACACAAGTAACATCCATAAACTCATATTCGTCACATAGGGGTATTTTCGTCATTTCACTACCTAGGGATATTTTCATAATTCTACCCTACAGGGGTATTTTGGTAATTTTGGCAAAATAGGGGTATCTTGGGTACTTTTATAAAACAAGGATATTTTGGTAATTTTGAAAATCAAGGGTATTTTGGTAATTTTGCAAATCAAGGGCATTTTGGTAATTTTATAATTCTAGGGGTATTTTAGTAATTCTTTTAAACATAAGGGTATTTTAGTAATTTTTCAAATACAAGGGTAATTGGTCCCTTTCGAGTTTTAGTTATGAACTTTGGCCCATCAACAAGTCCTTGCGGCTAAAGTGAATAGGCACTACGCACCAGGTAGGATTCCAGAGAAGAAGAGGTGGGCTATTAGAGCCGCTTAAGTTCCAAGCTCTCCCTAGATCCAATCCTAGACATGCGTATGTCCGTTGCCACACTCTAACCCAGCGACTTATTCACGAACATGTTTATTTAGATTAAGTCTCATGAAATTGAAGAGTTGTTCAAACTAGGCCTAAGTCCATAAATCCTAGCATATTTGTCTACGTCCCCATAAAGCCCATCAAACCCAAAATACAACCTTACGGCCCATTAGGCCCAAATCTTATCATATGGCCTACTAGGCCCAAAACAAATCCAAATCGTGTATCATGCATGACTAACTCAATACGTTTAACAAACCAAACCATTTCATCAAACTTAGCCTTAGGGCCCACCGGGCCCATTTATCCACTTTCAGTTTTTCGGCTTTTCGGCATTGCCGATATCGTGTGTGTAGTGTTTGTACATACCTGTTAACCCCGCGTGCTGAAAACCCCTTAGTCACGAACCTACAATCGACATTACTAGCGATTAACCAAAGCTTTAAACATACTGACTAAAAACCAAAACCTCACGGTACCCTTACCATGTGCCTCACATTCTAGTAGCCCTTCCTTTGCTACTATTGGCGATTATCCTCTAGATCTGCACCCAAACACCTATATCGTCAAAACCAAGTGCCCATATTGTTCATAAGTCACCCCTATGAGCCACATTAGATTCGGCCATTTACTAAACCATGACTGAGTCGAGAACACTTACCACCTTGTTAACAATCCTTACTTACCACGCTTGCGATTGTTGAGCCTTTCCCTTATTAATACAGGTTAACGATAAGGATTGGGTTATATAGCCCTTCGGCTTTTAACAAAACACACTAAAAAGTTTAACTAAGCACTTACCGTAATTCTCCTTTGATCCTGCGGCTTAGATATCTACTTAAACAAGATTCGGCTTCCAAACGTGACTAAGAGTAGATAATAATTGATTGAGGTGGAGGAACAAAAAAACAAAGAATCGACATAAACAAGGGTTTCGACAAATAGGGATTTCGGTAAACAGGGATTTCGGCAAACAAGGATTTCGGCAAACATGGATTTTGGCAAACAGGGGTGGTGGTATTCGGCAATGGAAAAAAATAAGGATGAGGGAAAAAAAAGAAAGAAAGATGGAAACTCCAAGAACCCTTCTAAGGATTTCGGCACCCCCTTTTATAGCCAAAGTCGAACTACCTTTCTCCCACAGTCCTATTCGGCCCCAACACTTCACCCTCCTCATCTCTTATCTTTTCTCTTTGATAATACCTTAATCTTATCCGAAATCTCCTCCACATCCATCAGTCCTGCTTACTACAAACTCTCCATGGCAAGAGTACAAAACCAACACAACTCTTACCGTCCACCTATGCAAAATAAAACACTCCAAAATACACTCTTCCTGCTCGAACCTTGGACCTCTTCAACTTTCACACATGCCACCTCATAGCTCCCAAGTGACGCCACTTGCCACTGGGCCAGAAGCCCATTTGTGTCCTATTTTCTCTTAATCTACTTAAGAGGCCTCATGCTTGCGACTAGGGTCCACTAAGCAAGAAAAATAAATATTTCCCTATGGTCTCCCCTATCTCTAAGGCTTCAAATAATCCCGATAATACCTTAATATTAATATTCTAAGTGCTACATATATCTCAAAAATTTTTAAACGCTCCCATTCCCAAGGCCTATTGGGCCCAATTCTTCTATGCCCAAATTCAGGGCATTACATGTCATATTTTCTTATTTACGCTCTAGAAATTCTTTCTTTTTCTGATCCAGAATCTCTGGCTAATATACTTCTTTCTAAATTTTGTTTGGAAATATTCCTATGTAACATTTTCCCTTGGCACAACAGAAATCAAAG
Source organism: Gossypium australe (assembly GCA_005393395.2). Classification (NCBI taxonomy): domain Eukaryota; kingdom Viridiplantae; phylum Streptophyta; class Magnoliopsida; order Malvales; family Malvaceae; genus Gossypium; species Gossypium australe. Next base: position 92,753,731 of record CM016626.1, on the reverse strand, counting down.
TATTCCACCAGTGATAAGTTATGTCTTTCAACAGTGATACAACACATTGTAGGCACTCAGCTTGTGTGTATGATAATTCATCCAAAATCCTAATTGTATTCTCTAACCAAAATTCAGCCCTTTCCAGATCATCTTCAGCAGTAGCCCTAAATTCTTCGGCTCCATATTTACGGATTTTATCTACTGGAGGCTTGCTAGTTCTAATAGGTTCAACACTTTATGGCATGTCAGGAACCGGTTGAGGAGCAAGAGGGGGAGATTGTTGTATAAAAAGATTTGTTCTCAAAAATTTTGTGTACCACTCATTCATCATTTGGAAGAAGGCTTCTTTTGCCTCCTCCCCTCAGCCCTCAGATACGGGCCATCTACCACTACTAGATGTAGCTCTTTGAACTGAAGCTTGAGCAGTGCTCTCAGCTTCCTCGGATTCAGCTCTAGCTTGGTTGGATGACATTACTATATGAAAAACATGTTTAAAATGGTTAGGAGATATCACATTATCACAAATTATATAATGGCATTTATAGCTAAACTCGTACTTGCTACGCTAGTCCGAGAATCAACTAAATCGTAACTCTGATACCAATAAATGTAACACCCTAACCCGTATCCGTCGCCGGAACAGAGTTACGGAGCATTACCGGAGTTTACAGATCAATTACAATTAATTTATGTCATTTATTATTCATTTCCAGAAATCAATCACAACCAATCATAATGTCCCTTATATGGGTCATCGAGGCCCAAAATACATAATAGAATCGTGTCGGGACTAAACCAGGATCACAGAAAATTTTTCGCGAAATCTCAAAATTTTTCTTAGGTACAGGGGACACACACCCGTGTGGCCAGGCCATATGGCTTACACGGCCAATGACACGCCCGTGTCCCAAACTGTGTGGGCATACGATGTGAGGTACATGGTCGTGTTCCAGCCCGTTCTTGTAACAATCTGGTTTAGACCCTAGTCGGAACAGTGGTTTCGAGACCACAAAAATCTGAGTCACAAAAATATTTTAATATTATTTTTTGAGCTTATAGTATGTGAATTGACATGTGTGAAATTTTCGTGATTTAATTTATCCGTTTGTGTGCTTAATTTGATAAAAAGACTTAATCGCACAAAATGCAAAAGTGACTTGATAATTGTTAAAGTGCTACATTGCTATTCTTTTTATAATGTGGAGTCCTTAAATTGAAATTTCACCATTGGGAGCATGCATGGACGGTAATGGGCATATATTATAAGTTTTATCATTAAAATCATTAAGGTTAAATTTGTAAAATGGTTATAAATGTTTATTAAATAAAACAAACATGAAAAATGGTCATTATCATCTTTGTTTTGCTGAATTTGAAAGAAAAATAAAGGGGTTAAAGCTTTGTTCATTCAACCATTGTTTAAGCTTAATCAAGGTATGTTTTTGTTTCGGTTTTTGATAATTTCTACGTTTTAGTGATCGTTGTTTCGTGTTTTAGCTAGCCCATGCTTGAATTTTTTAATTTGATGATGTATTCATGAAATGCCATTGATGATAGTTTGTGGTTTTTGTTGTTTGATGATGGAAAATAAAAGATATGTGGTAGATTAATATGTTTTGTCTTTGGATTTTTGATTAATTTGAGTAAATTGGACTAATTCGTTAAAATGTTATTTTGATGGACTAAAATGTGAAATAAATGAAATTTGTGGACTTACATGAACTAGAGGAAAATTTGGCTAAGCACTTGTATAAAGAAGTTTTGTGAATTTTGTGTTTTGTGAAATAGGGACTAAATTGTGAAAAATGTGAAATGTCAGGGGCAAAACTGTAATTAGCCCATTTATGTGTTTTTGAAGAATTTTATTAAAGAAGTTGAATTTGTATTAATTTAGATCAAGAAAAGACGAAATCAAAATTTGATCAGGGAAAAACTAGAGTTGTTGAATAATCGTCCCAGTTCGTCCGTCTTTGCCGAGGTAAGTTCATAAGTAAATAAATGTCGTTAAATTCTATAGTATTTATTTTAATAATGCCAAATTGAATTATTACTTATGTACATGAATATGCTGAAATGAATTAAGCATAGGATCAATATTTACGAGCCTGAAACGATTGAGTTACAACGTCCGAAAGCCCCGTACGAACCTTAGGAATAGTTAGGATACATATGTCATGACATAAGATTCTGAAATGTGTTTTCGTGTAAGAACATGTCTGGGCATTGGCATCGACTTGTGTTTACGTGTAAGACCATGTCTAGGATGTTGGCATCATATTTGATTCGTGTAAGACCCTGTCTGGGGTAGTGGCATCAATATGTGATTACATGTAGGACCACGTTTGGGACGTTGGCATTGTACATGATTTTCGACTATTCGAGTATCCTTATTGATTCTGAATGGTTCAACGGGCATTATCGAGTTATGATCGAATGTGAAAATGAACTAAGAGGTTCAGGTACGTGCTATGTTATACGAATATGAAAATAAGATAATTATATGTTTGAGATGAATATATGAATTAAACATGGTAAAAGAGAAAATTATATGTGTTTATGAGTATATGTGTATTCGTCTATTGATGATAAAATGCTATTGTATATGTGATAATGTTAGAGTTTGCAAACATAATAAATGTACTTTTGGTTAAGGTTTGTTTGATTTAGCTAGTAGATTTATTACGATGTTTATTTGATCATTATTTGCTTATGACTTACTAAGCTATGAAAGCTTACTCTGTGTGTGTGTGTTTGTCCATTGCTTATAGATTATCAAAGCTACGGGAAGCTCAGGGACCATTGAGAATCATCACCACACTCTCGAATTATATTTTGGTACCTTTTGAAAATGTATATATTGAAGTAAGGCATCTATTGGCTAGAGAACTTTGATTATGTTTTGAAATGTGTAAATATAGCCATGTGATATGGCTTGTTAATGAATGTGTTTATGAATGAGTTTAGTCCATGTTTTATGATGCATCAGTTGGGATGTTTTGATGATGCTCATGAATGGCTTAGTGAAATGGTTAATTTCGGTCAGTTTTATGGTTGTTTTGGAAATCGATATGATGAGAAATGCTATGAATTGAAATGAATTAAAATGATGTATGATTCATATGTTTTTGATGTGAAGTTGATGCTTTGAAATGGTAAATTTGAGTTGGATTTGTATATGAAAATGAATGGTGTTGTTAAAAGTCAAATTGTGCATGATTTTGTATGTTTTTGGTTGCCTTTGGGTCATAAATTGAGGTTTGTTTGATGCTTGTAGGTTTGACCCAATTTTGGGCGGCAATTTGGCCTTGTAAATGGCCTATATTTGCCTACACGGTTGATCACACGGGTGTGTGGCTCAACCGTGTCTCTCAAGGTTGCAATTCGAAGCAAGTTAGAAAGCCACACGGGCTGGATACGCGGGTGTGTGACTGACCGTGTCAACAAGTTAGTAACCTCCCTAATTTTCACACGGGCGTGTCTTGTGGCCGTGTAGACAAGTCAGTATGTATGCCCTGTTTCGCCACGGCTTTGACACATGGGTGTGTCTAATGCCGTGTGAGGTACACAGCCTGCGCACACAGGCGTGTGACCTTTGTAACTTTGAAAATGTTTAATTTTCGAAAAAAAATTGTATGTGCTTGGTTCAGTCTCGAACCCTTCCCAACACATGTTTAAGGACTTCTAAACCTTCAAAAAGGACTCTATATGTATATTTCTCTATGGAATATTTGTGAATGTTTGATGTTAATGAAATGTTTCTGTTTTGCTTCGATATGTCTGGTAACGCCTCTTAACCTTAGTCCGGCGACAGATACGGGTTAGGGGTGTTACAGTCCTTACCCATGTAACTCTCTGACTTGGGTCAAACAGCTAGCCACACGCCCGTTTTCTAGGCTGTGTGGACAATTTAATTTTCGAAAATTAAGTGTAAGGATTACATGGCCAAGACACACGCCCATGTGCTGGGTCGTGTGTCTAACATGGCTGAGACACACACCCGTGTGCTCAATTCTAAGCATTCTGTTTCTCAATTTTTAAGATGTAGGGGACACACGGACAAACCACACGCCCGTGCGCATGGCTGTGTGTCACACACGGTTGAGACACACGCCCGTGTGTCTGCCCGTGTGGACAAAATAAGGCCATTTTCCAAGCCTTATTGCTCACCGTTTTTTACCATGCACCTACTTGAACACTTCAATATATTATCAAACCAATTTGGTACATATAAACAAAGCCAAAAACAAGTATTATGTACATTATATTAACACTTATGATCAAATGTTTAAATTTCCACAATTACATTTATGTTTATTTGCAAGTTATTCAATTATACTAACTCAAAATTCATTTATCATTTGTTTTTGATATATATATCTTCTACCATTTAACCATTCCAGCTCACATCAAACATGATATGGCATTATATAATTATATCAAAATATACTTTCCACTAGCAATTCCAATGGCTAGTTACAACCAAACATTTCATCATTTTACCTAGTTTAGCCTATACATGCCATTATACCAAAATAAGTTTGCTATTTATACCAAAAACAGGCTGAAGGATAGTGTGATGATGCTCTGACTGATTTCCAACCCTAGCGAGCTTTCGAGCACTATAAAATAGAAGAAAATTAAAATCAAGTAAGCATTTTATGATAGTAAGTTACTATGACAAGAATTTAACTTACCAATCATGCTCATTTAATTAAACATGTATAACATAATTCAAACATTTTTGATCAATTGTCTAAACACAAGCTCTCATCAAACAAGTTAGTCATATGATTCATATGTATATCAAGATAACAGATATGAGCTCAACGTATAATAATTTCTAAGTATTTTAGGGATATTAAAAAAATCATATAAATCCCATGTTTTCTTTTAACAAAAGTTTTATCCGTTGAATCATTGAAATATCGATGGATACCCAGATAGTAAACTCGAGATATACAAATCAATGATCCTTCAACTCATGTTTAGGAGTACCCATAAGTGCACATAATTAGGAAGCACATTCTCGAGCTATATATCAAGATGCTCATATAGGCCATGTAACAGAAAGCTTATCCGGGCTATATCAAGAAACTCATAAGAGTCTATAATAGGAAGCTCATTGAGCTTAACAGGTAACTCCGAAGATTTATTATCTGGAAGCTCCAAATAGCATAACAGGGACTTTAAGCGAGCCATGTCAGGAGGCTCATAAGAGCCTATATCAAGACACTCACGAAGACCTGCATTTGTGTCTGCAATAAATGTTGGATCACAACCGATCGAATCGTGTAACAGGACGATCACAAAGAGCTACTGTAGTGCGCAACACATGCAAGATCACTATCTAGAGGACTTATAACAGGACTGCTCGTTCGAGCTATATTCTATTCGCAACATATGTAGGACCACATTCAATATGGGAAATCATGTATCCCTGAAATTTCATTATTCAAACGGAACTTAACATTTCCCAGACATTATCGGACATGCGATTATTTCATACATTTATAACATTTATATAATTCACGTAAATACATACCACGCTCAATTCAATCATAAAAATAAACACAATTTAGTTACACGAACTTACCTCGACACTTGTTTGTGTATAAAACTCTTCTAATCCAACACCTTTTCTTTTCCTCGATTTAACTCTTTATTTGATCTTTCTGGATCTATATAAATGAATTTAGCATCAATTTAATTCACTTTATACTCAGCTGAATTCAATTCACATCTTAGGCAAAATTATAATTTTGCCCCTATTCTTTTCATAAATGACAGTTTTGTCCTAAGATCGGAAAATGAAATTCATGCAATTTAATCCTTATTTCAAGACTAACTGAATTTTACATGTTACAATAACAGCCCACGAATTTAACAAAAATTAGAATTTTTCCATGGGTTTTACATCTTTACAATTTAGTACCTAAATCACAATTTCATCAAAATTCTCTTTGTAAAAGTTGTTTATGTAACATCCTAGAATTAGGGGTTCTGCATTTTATGCTATTCTATGTGTTTGGCTTCTTTAGCATGTTATTTTGGTGTGTTTGGGGGTCCTGCGGAGGCTTGGGTTCGAGCCAGAGCTTTAGAAAAATTTTGCTTTTTGGACACTTTAGGGGGGAGAGCTAGGAGAAGCAGGCTTTAAGAATAGTTACTTGTAATTGTTGACACAAGAAGGTGTGTAGTAGAGTGGCAAGTGACACCTTAGGGAGCAAGGGGATGACGCCACAAGGGAAGCAGAGAGGGTAAAGGTTCGAATCCCACATGCGGCGTTTTGGGAGTTTTATTTTTGTGTCAGGATGGAGAAGTGGTGGAGTTGGCGTGGGACTCTTCTAGGGAGAATTTGAACTGGTCAAAATGGTTTGAATGGGTTATAGAGAGTGGATTGTGGAATAAAAAAATGAGAGGATAGTGCGATTCAAGTTGGTGGAGCTGTTGGCTGAATGTGAGGGTCTTTGAGAGGGGAATTTCGGTCAATAAAGGGGACTTTTGGTGGGAGCATAATCGGTTTTGGCTAGTGTGTGTGTGTGTGCCAAATTTGCTAAGCTCCTACTTGGTTTCTTTGTGAGTAGGGTGACGGCTCCAAGTGTTTCATTTTTGGGGTTTTCATTACTCATTTTTGCTTGTGCCGAATCTCACAACTCTTCCTCTCCACCTTTCCTTTTCATTTGTGTGATAGCCGAACCTATAGAAATTTACCAGTCGTGTCTTCCTCTCCGTTTATTCTCTTCAAACTTTCGTTTTCTTTTCCTTCTTTGTTCTTATCATAGCCGAAGCAATCCCTCTCCTTCACTTTCCTTCTACTACTCTTTTCCTTAAGCCGCATATCCTCTTTTATTCCATCGGAATATTCTTCCCATTATTTTTTTTGGCAATAGCCGAATTTAAACTTTTCTTCTTCTTCTTCAATCGATCGTTCTTTTCTTAATCTTCAGGTTAGCGTTGGAATTTTGTTTCTTTTAGTCTCTATAGTCGAACTTGGAGTTTCATCTATTATTTCCACCAGTGCCGAATCTTCTTGTGTTCCATTCGGTTTCTCTCTGTCCAAGGTAAGGTGCCCTTCTTTTATTTTTCTTTCATTTCCCTTACTTCTCCCATTGAACCGAAACACTCATCCTCTAATCCTTTCACTCTGACCAAATCTATATCTCTTAGCACCCCTCCATCTTGTACTCTTTTCTTTATCAAACCGGTGCTAATCTCTCTTTTAATTAGGGGTGGTCATCCTTGGAGGCCGAATCTATGTGTGTGATTCCTCATTAACTATGGTAAGGAGGTTCTCTCTGGTTCTTTACGATTAGTCTCTCTCTTCGTTGTTCATTGCCATAACCCAACATCTTTGTTAGATAATCATTGTTTTCGTTATAGTACTGTATTGATCAAGATTCTCTCATGGATACGAGTGCCAGTCAAACTAAGGAGGGGAGTGGACTCGTAGTCCCTGCCCCTAAGTTCGAACGATGTGCTATGTCGGCAGTTCGGGATTTTCCGCCGGGTTGTGGTAGAAAGCCAACATCGGCTAGGGATAGGCAAATCACTGTCGTTCCTGCTAGTGAAAGTGTCGTCGATATAGAAAGTCTAGTTCTTCGCGTAATCAGGTGTGTAATTCTCACACCTTCCTTCGTTTGTTTTATAATAAATACATGTATTGTTCAAAAGTTGAAACTTCGGTAATGGCTGTTGAGTTACCCATGGAGGGTAAAATCGAGATACCAGGTCAATTACTTTCTGACTATGTCATATATTTACCTTAGCATGGATATACGTATGCTCTGATTATTCTATGTGTGCTGATATATGTTGCATCTATTTCATTTTGATTATATGTTGCATGGGATTGGGGATATGATGTTGATAAAAGGGGCAGTGTATTTCGGTGGCCTTGCCACATATTTCGGTGATGTTGTCACATTATTTTGGTGGCTTTGCCACATATTTTGGTGATGTTGTCACATTATTTTGGTGGCTATGCCACATATTTCGGCGATGAGCAGCTGCCTGCAGCACGACTGCCATCGATGGTGTGTAGCGATGAGGGTCAATTGTAGAAATCCCCACTAGTGTGTTTGGCAGGAATGCGTGGTGTGTAGCGGATGGACAACTTGGTTGGGTTGGGTTTGCATCATATTGCATCCATTACCTTCTATCTGTGCTAATAGGTCTAAGGCCCAGTTCGTTTCCTAATGGGCTTCGTCCAATGTGATTTTGTAAGGGCTAAGGCCCAGATGGTATTTGAATGGGTTCGGGCCCAGTTATGGTTCATGTGGGAAAATTGCACACTGAGTCTTCTTGACTCACCCCCCTCTGCTTAATTTTTGCAGGTGATTCTTAGTCCAGCGGATATGGGCCGTGGTGGACTTCGTGGTGGCCATGCACTGTTTAAGTAAACTTCATTTTACTTATCTTTGAATTTTATTTTAATTTGGGATTCTGTTATGTAATAAGCCCACTGGTATTTTGATTTGGTTTTAAATGCATTAATTATCTTTTACGAATTAACCAGTACGGGGTTTTTCCTAAAAACATAAATGACTACTTTCCAAATAGTAACGAACAATTTACAAACGATAATGGACAACACTTTGGTTCCATTTAAAACGACACCATAATAGTATAAATTCGATCTTCATAGCAAAGGCAGTTTTCGAATTAATTACAAGTTTTCAGAAATAAACACTGAGTTTTCAACCGACCAAGCTAACACAGAATTTCCAAAGAGATTCCAAAAACCTTTTTTTAAACAATTGCAAAGCTTCAAGAAAAACCTTTTAATGTGACGCACCAGACCCGGTCGTAACGTCTAGGCCGGGTTTGGGTTGTTACAATTGTTGTATCAGAGCCTGGTTGCAAAACTCGGCTGTGGGTTTGGGGTTCAAAAATGTTTTCCAAAATTGGTTTGAAAATGGTTTAGAAAAAAAATACATGTTTTCTGGAAGTGTGGCACTCGAGTCTCCGGCACCAAGTCCATACGATACTTCTTCTGGCTATTGGTTGATTTGCATGAAGTGATTATATTATGCTGTGAATACTAGTACTAAGAAATTCAACTTTAGAGATCGAAACCTTTAGGTATATACGTTTTGCGAAAAAACTACTTCTAACTCTATTTTCATAAGACTATCCGGTAATAAACAGTGAAAGAAATGCTAATTCATAAAATTTTAATCAGATTAAGATGATTCAGTAGACATGAGCACTAGAGGACGTGGACATGGTACACGCGGTCGTGGTAGAGGTCGGGGTGCTGAGGCTGGGTCCTTAGATTCAAGACATGAGCCGGAAGGCGAAACGCCAGCATCACCCATGGCAGAAGCGGGTTCTCAAGACCGAACTAGTGGGGACAATGCTTTGTCCCAAGCGGTGTTGCGTGTTTTGGAGCGAGTTACTGGGGCAAGCACTGGATCAGTAGCTCAGAAGTCTATTCCTGAGCGACTTCGAGCAAATGGGGTGGAGATATTTAGGGGTTTTTCTGGTGTGGCCCCAAACGTAGTTGAATATTGGCTGGAGGTAGTTGAGTGAATTATGGACGATCTGGACTGCACGGCAGACGAGAAATTGAAAGGAGTGATGTCTCTTCTTCGAGATGAGGCATACCAGTGGTGGCTCACGGTAAGGGAGGGTACTCCAGCAGATCGTATTACCTGGGGTTTCTTCAAGATAGCATTTCAAGGAAAATATGTTGGGGCAAGCTATGTGGATGCCCAGAGAAAAGCATTTCTGAATCTGGTTCAAGGAGGTCAATTCGTGGCTGAATACGAGGCAGAATTTCTAAGCTTGAGCCGTTATGCCCGAGGGATAGTTGCGACCGACTATGAGCGTTGCGGACGGTTCGAAGATAGATTGCGAGACGAGTTACGAGTACTGATAGCTCCGCAACGGGAGAGAGATTTTGCCATTCTGGTTGAAAAAGCTAAAATAGCCGAAGAGGTAAAGCGGTCTGAGAGGCAAAAGAAGGATAAAGATAGGGGTAAAAATAAGAGGAGTCTTGGGTCGTCAGGATCATTAGGGGGTTTCCAAAAGAGGCCTAGATTTGACGGGCCAGCTCGAGTTGCGATGCCTGCTGCAGTAGGTCAATTTTGACCATGTGGTCTGTGTGGGAAAATGCATTCGGGGGAGTGTTGGAGAAGAACTGGGGGATGTTTCAAGTGTGGATCTAAAGATCATATGATAAAAGACTGTCCACAAGAATTAGATAAGGTGCGGCCAATAGGTCAGGGTTTTGCTCAGTTCCGGAGGGGTGGTCAGTAGCCGTCAACGGGTCGTGGTCCGGCTGGAGGAGGAAATGGATTCGGTCGAGGGCATGGAGCACCGGGCAGATGTGCTGGTGGTACAGTTGCAAGATAGCCAGGTTTAGTCTATGCAGCTCGACGGTGAGAGGATGGCAATGCACCGGACGTCATAACAAGTACGTTTCTTATAGTTGATAAATCGTTTACTGCTTTGATTGATTTTGGATCGACCAATTCATATGTTGCCTGTACTGTATCTGAGTCTTTGAGTATTGAATCTGAAAGTTCTGATAGAGAGATGTCTGTAGTTAGCCTTTTAGGACAATCTGTAGTAGTGAACAAGTTGTTTAGGGATGTGCCGTTAGAAATTCAAGGGGTAGTATTTCTGGCAGACTTGATGGAATTGCCATTTGGTGAGTTTGACCTTATCTTAGGCATGGATTGGCTGGTTAAGCATCGTGCAAATTTGGATTGCGCTACTAAGCGAATGGTGTTGAGAACTCCAGAGGATAAAGAGGTAATTGTGATAGGAGAAAGAAGGAATTACTTGTCTAATGTGGTTTCTGCACTAAAGGCTGATAGGATGGTACGGAAAGGGTGCAAAGCGTTTCTAGCTTTCAACAGTGCTTTGGATGCAAAAGAATTGTTTGTAAAGGAGGTTAGAACGGTGAAGGAGAAGTCTTTCCTGAAGAGCTTCCGGGGTTACCTCCGAATCACGAAGTGGAATTTGGAATTGAGCTACTTCCGGGAACGGCTCCGGTGTCCACTGCCCCATATAGGATGACACTGAAGGAGCTGGTAGAACTTAAAGCTCAGATCCAGGAGCTGGTGGATCGCGAATTTATTCGACCAAGTGTATCTCCGTGGGGAGCACCGGTGTTGCTCGTGAAGAAAAAGGACGGTTCGATGCGTATGTGCATTAACTATCGTCAGTTGAACAAGTTGACGATTAAGAAAAAATACCCGTTACCAAGGATTGACGATCTGTTCGATCATCTAAAAGGAGCTTCGGTGTTCTCGAAGATAGATTTGAGATCTGGGTATCATCAGCTAAAGGTCAAGGAGGCAGATATCCATAAGACTGCTTTTCGAACTCGTTATGGGCATTACGAGCTCTTAGTAATGCCATTCGGGTTAATGAATGCACCAGCTGCATTCATGGATATGATGAATCGGGTATTCCAACCCTATCTGGATCAGTTTGTCGTGGTGTTCATAGATGATATCTTGGTATATTCAACAACGGAAGAGGAGCATGTGTGACAGACCAATTTGGACCCTAATCGGAACGGTGGTTTCGGGACCACGAATCCGAGCCCAATAAATATTTTAACATTATATCTTGTGTCTATCATGAGTGAATTGATGTATGTGAATGTTTTGTAGAAAAAAATTTAACCGTTTGAGTGTTAGATTGGCAAAAAGGATTAAATTGCTAAGGTGACCAATGTTGTAAGCATGAAACAAAAAGGGCAAAGTGACTTGGTTGTTAAACTTAAGGACTTGCATGTCAAATTCCCCATATTTAATATGGTGGACGGTAAGCATGCATTATAAATTCCATTTTATTTTGGATGATTTCTTTTTAAGCATTATTATATTAAAAGCATGCCAAGGATATTATATTTTCTAAGTATTTATTAATTAAAGTAATATTATAAGGTAAGCATGCTATATTTTGTATTAAAAGATAAAACAAAAAAAAATATTTCTCTCTTCCCTCATCTATCTTCTTGCCCGATTTTTTTTTTACCTCCAAGAAAAGAGGAGAACATTCATCTTCTCCATTCGGCCATTGCATGTACTAGGATAGGTAAGAATTTGAACTTTAATTTAATAACCTATCTTTGATTTGGCTTGATTTCTTGATCATTTTTCTTTTGAAACAAGTAAAGTTTGTTAATATTGGTATGATGAGATTCGGCCATGGGTGCTAAATTTGTAGCTTGTTGTGTTAATAAGTTAGATGAAATGAGAAGGGGTACCTTGAACTTGTAAGAAGAATTGTATTAATTTTTGCATGAAGATACCCTTATATTTGGCCGAATGTTAGGATGGCCATTCATGAAATTTTCCTATTAATTTGATGCTAGGATATATATATATATTTATATATTGTGAAATTGGTCAATGATGAATGACCATATTTAGATAGGATTGCTGGGTGAAATGGTATGAGAAGGCAATTGCCTAAATTAAAAGAAGATGGACTAAAATGATAAAAGGAGAAGAGGTAGTATGAGTTGTAAGAAAATTTGTTTTAATTCATACAAGAAAATGCCCTACTATTCGGCTGAATGTGAGGTAGTCATTCATAAATTCTTTTCTTTCGTTTTGATATTCGGTTGTGTATATATAGTGAAATTAAGTTATGTGCGTTTTGTTTTGAGTTGAGCAAATGGATAGGATGTATATGAATAAAATTTACTTGACATTTTTTTTAGATCGGGAACAAAAAGAGAAAGAACAAGATCGAGGAAAAACAAAGGTTCTCGAATAGCCGATTTACACGGCCTATCGACAACCAAGGTAAGTCCTATAGCTAAGTTATATTAAAGAACTAATTATGAATGTATCAAATACTAAAAATGGATAAATTTTAGTACTTGTTATGGTTATGGCCAAATGTATAAAGGAACATTAGGTTGATGATTAAAATTGCTATGTGAGGTGAACAAATGTTCCTATGGTAATTGCTAGAGTGTATCAGGATATGATGATTTTATTGATTTAATGTGAGTTGTTCAATGGAATTAGATTTATTCATATTTATATAAAATAGTATATGAGGTATCTTGAATGTTTGATCACATGGATACGTTTCGGGCTTTTACGCCTAGCAGTCCTTGTGCCGGTGTTAATTATCGGGCTTTTACGCCTAGCAGGCCTTGTGCCGGTGTTAATTATCGGGCTTTTACGCCTAGCAGGCCTTGTGCCGGTGTTAATTATTGGGCTTTCACGCCTAGCAGGCTTTATGCCGGTGTTACTTTTCGGGCTTTTACGCCTAGCAGGCTTAATGCCGGTGATGTTTTTTACAAAAGAGAAATCAAATCTTGTTTAAGGCAACTTAAAGCAAATTTATTGAGTAAATGGTTCAGGTAAGTATGTAAGGTATGTTATGTTTAATATTACTTGAATCGAATTAATATTATGGGAATTGTGTTATATGTGTTTGAAGTTAATATTGAGGGGTGTGATATGATGGAATTCGAATTAGAATGCGCTATTATGGAAATGATTTCTACTTTAATTGGGTTAATGAATTACTAGTATACGGCCTTGTATAAGTAATTTACTTAAGTGCTTATGTGAAATGCTATAAGTCGAATGTTTTATTTGCTCAATTAATTGAACGTTTTATTATCATGAGTTTAGGACTTACTAAGCTAGTAAGCTTATTTGTGTGAAATGCTCTCTTTTGTTTTATAGATTTTGGTCACGTTACGGGCTCGAGAAGGATCTTCAAGAAAGACAACCACACTATCGCCATCTTTTGGTATTTTAAATTTTGGCTAGATTTAGAAGGCATGTATAAGCTAGATGAAGTTTTAGAAAAATACGATGTTTGATCTTGTACATGAATATAGCCATGCGAAAATGGCTATTTCCTTTGGTAATGTATCGTTTATATGTTTGAATTTTATAACTTGCTCGTATGTATATGTTTGTTTTAAAATTAGATCATAGCCTAAATTGCTTATGGGATTTGTTTTTGATATATATATATGTATGTTTGGTTAAAGTATAGAGTTTAAATAAATTTGAGTAAGGTGGTTATAATCTAATTAGTCATATTTTGTAAAGAAACAGTTTTAGTTAGCAGCAGTGAAGTGATTTTGAAAAATCACCAAAAATAGGATAATTTGAATTAGAAGGTGAATGAGGTATAGAATCAAAGTTTATTGTGTCTATTTTGATATGAAAGAAACAGAATAGGCAAAGGAGTTTTATGTTATGAGATATTTAAGATTTAGTGAGACTTGTCCTGAATGAGTTCGTGAGTCCCTGTCCTATCTTGGAAAAATTGTTAAAAATTGTACAAAAATAATATGGAGCATGTTTTATATGCTTAAAATCCTTGATGAGTCTATTTTTGATTGGAATAAACAAGAACATTATTGGAAATTCGTGCTATATGATAAATGAGTTTTTGTAATGACAGGTCAGAATTGTCAACAGTGAAATAGGGGAAAATTTGATGAATAAACTGTACTAATTGTCCACATGAAAAATTCTGGAAAAATTGTGGTAAATTCTTATATGAGAAAATTTACGGATCTGAATTTCGAGTTTTGTATCTCGAGTTATGGTCAATTTAGTCAGCATGACGCAGTTTGACAGCTTTAAATTTTTATGTCCCGAACTTGTAGTCAAGTCTAGTAATGCCACATACCCGACTCCAGCGAAGGTCTCGGGTAAGGGGTGTTACATTTGATTGGTATCAGAGCTTACGGTTTAGTCGATTCTAGGACTACCGTAGCGCGTGTGAGTCTAGCTATACATGCCTTTATCATATATTAATAGTGTGGTGACTTCTGACAGCCTGAACTTTGTTTTATATAGTAAATGGATACCGATCCTGAAAGAGCCGTAGCTGATGATGTAGATAGTGTAGCGCCTGACCGTGCACACGGATCAGCGCCGGTAGACTCTCGACCTGTTTCGGGTAGCCACGAAGGAGAGACTAAACGAGCCTTTTATCAGATGATGAATGAGTGGTTTGCCCAATTTATTCAAAATAACCCGGCTGTACACCAACCTCCACCCCGAAATAATCCAACTCCAATTCCTTCAGGACCCCCGATGATAGATCCGATGAGATCTAGTAGGCCCCCAGTTGATAAGATTCGAAAATTTGGGGCCGAAGAATTTAAAGCCAATGATGATGATGACGCAGAGAGAGCCGAAATGTGGCTGGATAACACTATTCGGGTACTTGATGAGCTATCTTGTACTCCGGATGAATGCCTGAAGTGTGCTATATCCTTACTGCGGGACACGGCATATCACTGGTGGAATACACTAGTATCAGTGGTCCCGAAAGAAAAAGTGACCTGGGATTTCTTCCAGAATGAATTCCGCAAGAAATATATCAGCCAAAGCTTCATTGATCAAAAACAAAAAGAATTCCTTGAGCTGAAACAAGGACGAATGACCGTGACGGAATATGAACGGAAATTTGTCAGGCTCAGCAGATATGCTAGAGAGTGTGTTTCTACTGAAGCTATTATGTGTAAAAGATTTGAAGATGGCCTGAATGAGGATATAAAGATGTTTGTTGGCATTCTTGAAATTCAAGAGTTTGTGACTTTAGTTGAGAGAGCTTGCAAAGCTGAAGAGCTCGGGAAAGAGAAAAGAAAGGCTGAGGCTGAAGCTAGAGACATTCGTAAAAGATCTTCGGGTAAGGTCTTTCATTCCACCACCAAGAAGTCCAGAGATGACTACAGTCGACATAAAACTACTACAGATCCACCTAGACGGGATCGACCTTCTATGAGCTCTCGAGCTACCTCGATAGCCAGTGTTGGTAACGTTCCTCAGAATAGAGTTGAATGCGAGCACTGTGGGAAATGGCACTCAGGGAGATGTAGATTTCATGATCGGTCTTGCTATAAATGTGGATCGTCAGATCATTTTATTAGGGAATGTCCGAGGTTAGCTGAGCAGAATACAGTTCAGAATGCTAAGCCGAGCAACACGTCAATGCGAGGTAGACCACCTAGGCATTCCGGCAATGTTGGTGGTAGTCAGAAAGGAACGAAGAACACTACAGTTCGATCTGAGGCTAGAACTCCAGCTAGAGCTTATGCTGCACGAGCCAGAGAGGATGCTTCCTCCCCCGATGTCATTACCGGTACTTTCACCCTTTATGACACTACTGTAATTGCATTAATTGATCTTGGTTCGACTCACTCATATGTGTGTGAAACTTTAGAATTCGGAAAGACTCTACTAGTTGAGTCTACCGAGTTTGTGATTCGTGTGTCCAACCCTTTGGGTAGATGTATGCTTGTTAATAAAGTGTGTAGAGATTGCCCGTTGATGATTCGGGATTATTGCTTCCCAGCTGATTTAATGTTGTTGCCCTTTGACGAATTTGATATAATCTTGGGTATGGACTGGTTAACTTCACATGAGGCAGTAGTAGATTGTAAAAGAAAGCTTATTGATTTGAAGTGTCAAAACGGTGAGACCATCAGAATTAAATCTTGTGATGTAAATGGGTTGCCTACAGTAATATCTTCAATGTTGGCTCGGAAGTATGTGAGAAAAGGGTGTGAAGCTTATTTGGCTTATGTATTGAATAATAAAATGTCCGAGAAACAAATTGAATCTGTATCAGTTGTATGTGAATACCCCGATGTGTTTCCTGAAGAGCTACCGGGTTTACCCCCAGTACGAGAGGTTGAGTTAGTATCGGGGACGACTCCGATTTCGATAGCTCCGTATCGGATGGCACCTACTGAGTTAAAAGAATTGAAAGCGCAGTTGCAAGAGCTGACAGATAAGGGCTTCGCGCGACCGAGTTTCTCTCCGTGGGGTGCACCGGTTTTATTTGTGAAAAAGAAAGATGGGACTATGCGAATGTGTATCAACTACCGGCAACTAAATAAGGTAACTATAAAGAATAAGTACCCGTTACCTTGGATTGATGATTTATTTGATCAGTTGAAAGGGGCTTCAGTATTTTCGAAGATAGATTTGAGATGGGCTATTATCAGTTGCGAGTCAGAGATTCAGATGTGCCAAAGACTGCGTTCCGATCGAGGTACGAACATTATGAGTTTTTGGTTATGCCTTTTGGACTCACTAATGCACCTGCTGTTTTTATGGATCTAATGAACCGAGTCTTCCGACAGTTTTTGGATCGGTTTGTAGTAGTGTTTATTGATGACATACTGATCTACTCCAAAAATGAAACGGAACATGCTGGGCATTTGAGATTAGTACTACAAACTTTGAGAGATCAACGTTTGTATGCAAAGATCAGTAAGTGCGAGTTCTGGATGAATGAGGTCGGCTTCTTGGGTCATGTTGTTTCAGTGTTAGGTATTCGGGTGGATCCCAACAAAATAGCAGCTATACTCGATTGGAGGCCACCAAAGAATGTTTCTGAGATCCGAAGTTTCCTAGGCCTTGCGGGATATTATAGACGATTTGTAAAAGGTTTTTCTGTAATAGCTACACCTTTGACGAAACTACTACAGAAAGATGTTAAGTTTGAACGGTCAGAAAAATGTCAGAAAAGTTTCGAGCAGTTGAAAGCCCTTTTGACCGAAGCTCCAGTGTTGACTCAGCCTGAATCGGGTAAAGAATTTATTAATTTTAGTGATGCTTCCTTGAATGGGTTGGGTTGCGTTTTAATGCAAGAAGGCAAGGTGATAGCCTATGCTTCGAGACAATTGAAGCCGCATGAGAAAAATTATCCAACTCATGATCTGGAGTTAGCAGCCATTGTGTTCGCTTTGAAAATTTGGCGTCACTATTTATTCGGTGAAAAATGTCATATTTATTCGGATCATAAAAGTCTAAAGTATTTAATGACTCAGAAAGATCTAAATTTGAGACAACGCCGATGGTTAGAATTTCTGAAAGACTATGAATTAGTGATTGACTACCATCCGGGAAAAGCTAATGTTGTCGCGGACGCGTTAAGTCGAAAAACATTATTTGCTCTTCGTGCATTGAATGCACAGATGACTATGTCTGATGATGTTTCGATCATAGCCGAGTTACAAGCAAGACCGATGTTTATTCAACAACTTTGAGATGCACAGAAAGTTGACAAAAATTTGATTGCTTTTCGGATTCAGTGTGAAAACGGTACAGAATCAGATTTTCAGATTGATGCAAATGATTGTTTGAATTATAAAAGTCGAGTGTGTGTTCCTAAGAACTCAGATTTGATACAGATGATTCTGAGTGAGGCCCATAATGGTCGAATGTCGATACACCCGGGTAGCACAAAAATGTATAACGATTTGAAACAGTTCTATTGGTGGCCTGGCATGAAACGAGATATATCTGAATTTGTTTCTAAGTGTTTAATCTGTCAACAAGTGAAAGCTGAGCATCAGGTACCGTCCGGATTACTTCAACCAATCATGATACCTGAATGGAAATGGGATAGAATTACAATGGATTTTGTATCCGGTCTTCCTATGACACCGAGCAAGAAAGATGCCATATGGGTTATCGTTGATAGACTGACTAAATCAGCTCATTTTGTGCCGGTACGTACCGACTATTACTTGATAAGCTTGCCGAATTGTATGTGTCGCGGATTGTAAGGTTGCACGGTGTACCGAGTTCCATTGTTTCAGATAGGGACTCGAGATTCACATCACGGTTCTGGAAGAAATTACAAGATGCTTTAGGTACTAAACTTCATTTTAGTACAGCCTTCCATCCGCAAACAGACGGTCAGTCTGAGCGAACTATTTTGATACTTGAGGACATGTTGAGGTGTTGCGTTCTCGAGTTTGAAGGTACGTGGGAACGATACCTACCTTTGATTGAATTTGTTTACAATAATAGCTTTCAATCTAGCATAAAAATGGCGCCTTATGAAGCCTTGTACGGGCGAAAATGTCGCACGCCGTTGTATTGGACTGAGCTCAGTGAAAATAAGATACACGGGGTTGATTGGATTAAAGAAACAGAACAGAAGGTGGTTGTTATTAGGAGTAATTTGAAAGCTGCTTCGGAACGTCAAAAGTCCTATGCCAATTTGAAACGTAAGGACATTGAATTTCAGGTCGGAGATCGGGTGTTCTTAAAAGTTTCCCCGTGGAAGAAAATACTCCGATTTGGTCGGAAAGGCAAGTTGAGTCCGAGATTCATCAGACCGTATGAAATCATCGAACGTATTGGGCCTGTTGCTTATAGATTGAAATTGCCCTCTGATTTAGAAAAGATACACAATGTATTTCACGTTTCGATGCTTCGCAAATACAGATCGGATCCGTCACATGTGATCACACCGTCAGAGATTGAAATTCGATTCGATTTGTCATATGATGAAGAACCAATCCGTATCTTAGCTCGGGAAATGAAAGAGTTGAGAAATAAGAGGATTCCATTAGTGAAAGTATTATGGAATAAACACAGAGTTGAAGAGGCTACGTGGGAGCCTGAGGAGTCAATGAGGCAACAATATCCGACCTTGTTTAACGGTAAAAAAATTTTCGAGGACGAAAATTCTTAAAGGGGGGAGTTGTGACAGACCAATTTGGACCCTAATCGGAACGGTGGTTTCGGGACCACGAATCCGAGCCCAATAAATATTTTAACATTATATCTTGTGTCTATCATGAGTGAATTGATGTATGTGAATGTTTTGTAGAAAAAAATTTAACCGTTTGAGTGTTAGATTGGCAAAAAGGGCAAAGTGACTTGTTTGTTAAACTTAAGGACTTGCATGTCAAATTCCCCATATTTAATATGGTGGACGGTAAGCATGCATTATAAATTCCATTTTATTTTGGATGATTTCTTTTTAAGCATTATTATATTAAAAGCATGCCAAGGATATTATATTTTCTAAGTATTTATTAATTAAAGTAATATTATAAGGTAAGCATGCTATATTTTGTATTAAAAGATAAAACAAAAAAAAAATATTTCTCTCTTCCCTCATCTATCTTCTTGCCCGATTTTTTTTACCTTCAAGAAAAGAGGAGAACATTCATCTTCTCCATTCGGCCATTGCATGTACTAGGATAGGTAAGAATTTGAACTTTAATTTAATAACCTATCTTTGATTTGGCTTGATTTCTTGATCATTTTCTTTTGAAACAAGTAAAGTTTGTTAATATTGGTATGATGAGATTCGGCCATGGGTGCTAAATTTGTAGCTTGTTGTGTTAATAAGTTAGATGAAATGAGAAGGGGTACCTTGAACTTGTAAGAAGAATTGTATTAATTTTTGCATGAAGATACCCTTATATTTGGCCGAATGTTAGGATGGCCATTCATGAAATTTTCCTATTAATTTGATGCTAGGATATATATATATTTATATATTGTGAAATTGGTCAAGGATGAATGACCATATTTAGATAGGATTGTTGTGTGAAATGGTATGAGAAGGCAATTGCCTAAATTAAAAGAAGATGGACCAAAATGATAAAAGGAGAAGAGGTAGTATGAGTTGTAAGAAAATTTGTTTTAATTCATACAAGAAAATGCCCTACTATTCGGCTGAATGTGAGGTAGTCATTCATAAATTATTTTCTTTCGTTTTGATATTCGGTTGTGTATATATAGTGAAATTAAGTTATGTGCGTTTTGTTTTGAGTTGAGCAAATGGATAGGATGTATATGAATAAAATTTACTTGACATTTTTTTTAGATCGGGAACAAAAAGAGAAAGAACAAGATCGAGGAAAAACAAAGGTTCTCGAATAGCCGATTTACACGGCCTATCGACAACCAAGGTAAGTCCTATAGCTAAGTTATATTAAAGAACTAATTATGAATGTATCAAATACTAAAAATGGATAAATTTTAGTACTTGTTATGGTTATGGCCGAATGTATAAAGGAACATTAGGTTGATGATTAAAATTGCTATGTGAGGTGAACAAATGTTCCTATGTTAATTGCTAGAGTGTATCAGGATATGATGATTTTATTGACTTAATGTGAGTTGTTCAATGGAATTAGATTTATTTATATTTATATAAAATAGTATATGAGGTATCTTGAATGTTTGATCACATGGATACTTTTCGGGCTTTTACGCCTAGCAGGCCTTGTGCCGGTGTTAATTATCGGGCTTTTACGCCTAGTAGGCCTTGTGCCGGTGTTAATTATCGGGCTTTCACGCCTAGCAGGCTTTATGCCGGTGTTACTTTTCGGGCTTTTACGCCTAGCAGGCTTAATGCCGGTGATGTTTTTTACAAAAGAGAAATCAAATCTTGTTTAAGGCAACTTAAAGCAAATTTATTGAGTAAATGGTTCAGGTAAGTATGTAAGGTATGTTATGTTTAATATTACTTGAATCGAATTAATATTATGGGAATTGTGATATATGTGTTTGAAGTTAATACTGAGGGGTGTGATAGATGGAATTCGAATTAGAATGCTCTATTATGGAAATGATTTCTACTTTAATTGGGTTAATGAATTACTAGTATACGGCCTTGTATAAGTAATTTACTTAAGTGCTTATGTGAAATGCTATAAGTCGAATGTTTTAATTGCTCAATTAATTGAACGTTTTATTATCATGAGTTTAGGACTTACTAAGCTAGTAAGCTTATTTGTGTGAAATGCTCTCTTTTGTTTTATAGATTTTGGTCACGTTACGGGCTCGAGAAGGATCTTCAAGAAAGTCAACCACACTATCGCCATCTTTTGGTATTTTAAATTTTGGCTACGATTTAGAAGGCATGTATAAGCTAGATGAAGTTTTAGAAAAATACGATGTTTGATCTTGTACATGAATATAGCCATGCGAAAATGGCTATTTCCTTTGGTAATGTATCGTTTATATGTTTGAATTTTATAACTTGCTCGTATGTATATGTTTGTTTTAAAATTAGATCATAGCCTAAATTACTTATGGGATTTGTTTTTGATATATATATATATATATATGTATGTTTGGTTAAAGTATAGAGTTTAAATAAATTTGAGTAAGGTGGTTATAATCTAATTAGTCATATTTTGTAAAGAAACAGTTTTAGTTAGCAGTAATGAAGTGATTTTGAAAAATCACCAAAAATAGGATAATTTGAATTAGAAGGTGAATGAGGTATAGAATCAAAGTTTATTGTGTCTATTTTGATATGAAAGAAACAGAATAGGCAAAGGAGTTTTATGTTATGAGATATTTAAGATTTAGTGAGACTTGTCCTGAATGAGTTCGTGAGTCCCTGTCCTATCTTGGAAAAATTGTTAAATATTGTACAAAAATAATTATGGAGCATGTTTTATATGCTTAAAATCCTTGATGAGTCTATTTTTGATTGGAATAAACAAGAACATTATTGGAAATTCGTGCTATATGATAAATGAGTTTTTGTAATGACAGGTCAGAATTGTCAACAGTGAAATAGGGGAAAATTTGATGAATAAACTGTACTAATTGGCCACATGAAAAATTCTGGAAAAATTGTGGTAAATTCTTATATGAGTCTAGTTTCAAGGAAAATTTACGGATCTGAATTTCGAGTTTTGTATATCGAGTTATGGTCAATTTAGTCAGCATGTCGCAGTTTGACAGCTTTAAATTTTTATGTCCCGAACTTGTAGTCAAGTCTAGTAATGCCACATACCCGACTCCGGCGAAGGTCTCGGGTAAGGGGTGTTACAGCATGATTCGCATCTTCGGGTTGTTCTGCAAGTATTGAGAGAGAAGCAGTTGTATGCCAAATTCAGCAAGTGTGAATTTTGGCTGAAGGAAGTCACCTTCTTAGGGCATGTTGTTTCTGCCGAGGGGATTAGGGTTGATCCGCGAAAGATCGAAGCTGTTCTGGAGTGGAAGCCACCGAAGTCTGTAGCAGAAATTCGAAGTTTTCTTGTGTTAGCTAGATACTACAGAAGGTTTGTTGAGGGATTCTCCTTGATTACTGCACCCTTAACCAAGTTGTTGTGGAAATGGGTACCATTTGTTTAGGCTGATAAGCAGTAGGAAAGCTTTGAGAAGTTAAAGAGGATTTTGACGGAGGCACCGGTATTGATTCAGCCTGAGGCTGGAAAGGAGTTCATTGTTTATTGTGATGCTTCGCACACGGGGTTAGGGTGTGTGTTGATGCAAGAAGGGAAGGTAGTAGCATATGCGTCTCGGCAATTAAGACCTCATGAGTTGAAGTATCCCACACACAATTTAGAGCTAGTTGCGGTAGTGTTAGCCCTGAAGATTTGGAGACACTACTTGTATGAAGGAAAGTCGATTATCTACACTGACCATAAGAGCCTGAAATATCTCCTTACCCAGAAGGAGTTGAACTTAAGGCAATGGAAGTGGATTGAGTTATTGAAAGATTACGACTACTCGATCAAGTATCACCCAGGTAAAGCTAACGTGGTGGCGGATGCGTTAAGTCGTAATGTAATATCGGATTTGAGGGCAATGTTTGCTCATCTCAGTCTGTATGAAGATGGTAGTCTGTTAGCCGAACTTTAAGTGAAGCCGACATGGGTAAGTCAGATTAAAGAGAAGCAATTATTGGACAAAGTGTTAAGTTCTCGACTTCAGCAATGCAGAATGGTGAGGTAGGGGATTTTAGTCTGAACAGTGAAGGGGCATTATGTTTTCATGGAAAGGTTTGTATGTCGAAGGATTCCGAGTTGAGACAAAGGGTTCTAAGGGAAGCACATAGTAGCCCATACGCTATGCATCCCGGTGGAAGTAAGATGTATCGAGATTTGCGTGAACTGTACTAGTGGCCTGGTTTGAAGTAAGAAGTTACTGAGTTTGTGAGTAAATGCTTGACGTGTCAACAGGTGAAGGCAGAACATCAGTTGCCTTCAGGGTTGCTATAGCCTGTAAAGATTCCACTTTGGAAGTGGGAAAGGATAACGATGGATTTTGTTAATGGGCTACCTCTTACGCCTGCTAGGAAATATTCAGTGTGGGTAATTGTCGATCGGTTGACGATGTCCGCTCACTTCATACCTGTTCGTATTGAGTATTCGTTGCAGAAGTTAGCTAAGCTTTACGTAGCAGAGATTGTAAGGTTACATGGGGTACTAGTGTCTATCATATCGGACAGAGACCCTAGGTTTACATCACGATTCTGGAAGGCGTTACATCAGGCGTTGGGTACAAGATTGGATTTCAACACAGAATTTCACCCACAGGCTGATGGTCAGTCAGAGAGGGTAATTCAGATTCTGGAAGACATGTTGAGGGGTTGTGTAATCGACTTTAGTGGTAGTTGGGAGGATTTTCTACCGTTGGCGGAGTTTGCATACAACAATAGCTATCAATCCAGCATTCGAATTGCACCCTACGAAGCGCTGTATGGTCGTAGGTGTCGTACCCCTACCTGCTGGACAGAGTTGGGTGAGCGACAGTTGTTGGGTTCGGAATTGATCTCAGAGATAGAGGAAAAGGTTAAGTTGATTCGGACTCGGTTGAAGGAAGCTTCTGACAAATAGAAATCGTATACAGATCTGAAGCGTATGGAAAAAGAATTCTCAGTAGGGGATTAAGTCTTCCTGAAGGTCTCACTTTGGAAGAAGGTTCTAAGGTTTGGACGAAAAGGTAAGTTGAGCCCCCGATTCATCGGGCCTTATCGGGTGTTAAAACGTGTGGGACCAGTGGCTTATCAGCTTGAGTTACCTCTGGAGTTGAGTCAGATACAAGATGTATTCCATGTTTCGATGTTGAGGCACTACCGTTCGGATCCATTTCACATTGTACTGGTGGAAGAAATTGAAGTGAGACCAGACCTGTCTTTTGAAGAATAACCAGTGCAGATCTTAGATCGAGATGTTAAAGTGTTGAAAAGGAAGTTAGTTCCGCTGGTCAAAGTATTATGGCGAAAACACGGTTCAGAAGAAGCTACGTGGGAGCCAGAGGATGTGATGCGGCAGCAATACCCTCATCTGTTTTGAGCAGGTAAATTTCGAGGTCAAAATTTCTTTAAAGGGGTAGAACTGTAACATCCTAGAAATAGGGGTTCTGCATTTTATGCAATTCTGTGTGTTTGGCTTGTTTAGCATGTTATTTTGGTGTGTTTTGTGGTCCTGGGGAGGCTCGGGTTCGAGCTAGAGCTTTAGAAAAATTTTTCTTTTTGGACATTTTAGGGGGGAGAGCTAGGAGAAGCAGGCTTTAAGAATAATTACTTGTAATTGTTGACACAAGAAGGTGTGTGGTAGAGTGGCAACTGACGCCTTAGGGAGCAAGGGGATGGCGCCACAAGGGAAGCAGAGAGGGTGAAGGTTCGAACCTCACATGCAGCGCTTTGGGAGTTTTATTTTTGTGTCAGGATGGAGAAGTGGTGGAGTTAGTGCGGGACTCTTCTATGGAGAATTTGAACCGGTCAAAATGGTTTGAATGGGTGATAGGGAGTGGATTGTGGAGTAAAACAAGGAGAGGATAGTGGGATTCAAGTTGGTGGAGGTGTTGGCCGAATGTAGGTGTCTTTGAAATGGGAATTTCGGTTAACAAAGGGGTCTTTTGGTGGGAGCATAATCGGTTTTGGCTAGTGTGTGTGTGTGTCGAATTTGCTAAGCTCCTACTTGGTTTCTTTGTTAGTAGGGTGACGGCTCCAAGTGTTTCATTTTCAGGGTTTTCTTTATTCATTTTTGCTTGTGCCAAATCTCACAAGTCTCTCTCTCCATCTTTCCTTTTCATTTGTGTGATAGCCGAACCTATAGAAATTTACCACTCATGTCTTCCTCTCCGTTTATTCTCTTCAAACTTTCGTTTCCTTTTCCTTCTTTGTTCTCTGTCATAACCGAAGCAATCCCTCTACTTCACTTTCTTCTACTACTCTTTTCCTTAAGCCGCATATCCCCTTTTGTTCCATCGGAATCTTCTTCCCATTATTTTTTTTTTGGCAATAGCCGAATTTCAACTTTTCTTCTTCTTCTTCAATCGATCGTTCTTTTCTTAATCTTCTGGTTAGCGTTGGAATTTCATTTCTTTTAGTCTCCATAGCTGAACTTGGAGTTTCATCTATTATTTCCGCCAGTACCGAATCTTCTTGTGTTCCATTCGGTTTCTCTCTGTCCAAGGTAAGGTGCCCTTCTTTTATTTTTCTTTCATTTCCCTTACTTCTCCCATAGAATCTAAACACTCATCCTCTAATCCTTTCACTCTGACCGAATCTATATCTCCTAGCACTCCTCCATCTTGTACTCTTTTCTTTATCAAATCGGTGGTAATCTCTCTTTTAATTAGGGGGTGGTCATCCTTGGAGGCTGAATTTGTGTGTGTGATTCCTCATTAACTAAGGTAAGGAGGTTCTCTCTAGTTCTTTACGATTAGTCTCTCTCTTCGTTGTTCGTTTCCATAACCCAACATCTTTGTTAGATAATCGTTGTTTTCGTTATAGTACTGTATTGATCAAGATTCTTTCATGGATGCTAGTGCCAGTCAAACTAAGGAGGGGAGTGGACTCGTAGTCCCTGCCCCTAAGTTCAGACGGCGTGTTGTGTCGACAGTTCGGGATTTTCCGCCGGGTTGTGGTAGAAAGCCGACATCGGCTTGGGATAGGGAAATCGCTGTTGTTCCTGTTA
Organism: Gossypium australe; assembly: GCA_005393395.2. Taxonomy (NCBI): domain Eukaryota; kingdom Viridiplantae; phylum Streptophyta; class Magnoliopsida; order Malvales; family Malvaceae; genus Gossypium; species Gossypium australe. Next base: position 92,727,312 of record CM016626.1, on the reverse strand, counting down.
GTGAAAGTGTCATCGATATAGAGAGTCTAGTTCTTCGTGTAATCAGGTGTGTAATTCTCAAACCTTCCTTCGTTTGTTTTGTAAAAAATACATGCATTGTTTAAAAGCCGAAACTTCGGTAATGGCTGTTGAGTTACCCATGGAGGGTAAAATCGAGATACCCGGTCATTTACTTTCTGATTATGTCATATATTTACCTTAGCATGAATATACGTATGCTCTGATTATTCTATGTGTGCTGATATATGTTGCATCCATTTCATTTTGATTATATGTTGCATGGGATTGCGGATATGATGTTGATGAAAGGGGCAGTGTATTTCGGTGGCCTTGCAACATATTTTGGTGACATTGTCACATTATTCTGGTGGCTTTGCCACATATTTTGGTGACGTTGTCACATTATTTCGGTGGCTATGCCACATATTTCAGCGATGAGTAGCTGACTACAGCACGACAGCCATCGATGGTGTGTAGCGGTGAGGGTCGATTGTAGAAATCCCCACTGGTGTGTTTGGCAGGAATGGGTGGTGTGTAGCGGATGGACAACTAGGTTGGGTTGGGTTTGCATCATATTGCATCCATTATCTGCTATACTGTGCTAATAGGGCTAAGGCCTAGTTCGTTCCCGAATGGGCTTCGCCCAATGATATTTTGTAAAGGCTAAGGCCCAGATGGTATTTGAATGGGTTCGGGCCCAGTTATGGTTCATGTGGGAAAATTGCACACTGAGTCTTCTTGACTCACCCCCTCTCTGTGTAACACCCCAAACCCGGCCTAGAAGTTAGACCCGAATCTGGCGTGTCACATTGGGTGCTTTTTGAGAAGCCATGGTTCCAATTGAAAACCTTTCTTGACATTAAAAACTAAAGTCCCAGTTTGCGTTTGTTTATTATTAATTGACATTTATTAAAAAGTTATTACCTTTAAAAAATAAACTTATGAAAATGTGATGTTTACGACTTATTTGCGAAAACGTAGTATTTTGAAAGTAGATATTGTTTTGGAAAACCGTGATTCAAAGTTTAGCAGATTTAAAACATAATAAACTAAAAATCCAAAACTAAAACCAGAATTTTAGAGAGGCCTTATTACAAAATATTAACCCAAGTTAAAAATAAGTAAAATACTAGACTCCAAAACTGCTCGTAGAGTGGCCACCTCCGAGTTCTCCGACACGTCAAACCGCTTACTGAGGATTTCCTGAGAAAAATATTAAAAAGAGGGGGTGAGTTTACGAAATCTCAGTGCACAACCCTCATCAGTAAGAACATGAATCACAACAGTTCGGGCTGGAGCCCATTTCAGTAACAGTGGCAATTGGGCCTTAGCCCATAAAAGCCTCAGCTGGGCCTTAACCCATAAATGTCACAAATCATATTTATCTGGGCCTAAGCCCATCTCAATGTTAAAAACCACATATGCAATGCATTAATGCCCATACCAACCCTGCACTCCGTCTCCTGTCCAACCCTGCACTCCTGTGGGGATTTAATCGACCCACCCATCCCTACACTCCTTATGTAGCACCGGTTGCGGCACGAACTTATCGGTGCAGCATGGCTGCTCGGTGGCTAAAAAGCCTTCGGTGGATCCACAGTCGTCAAACGACCATGCGATCCTATTAGCACTTCCTCCGTATTAATAATCCCATCCCCATGCAACATAATAACACATGAATGCAACATAAAATAATAATCATACGATAACAATCATAAATCACATACAAGAATAATCATATAACATGTAGGGGCGTTATCGTCATTTTACCCTTCAGGTGCATATCGGTCATTTTACCTATCGAGGGTATTTCAATAATTTCGCACCTGCAATGGCCTTTCTAAAGGCCTAATGTCGCCTCGAGTGACTCAACTACCATTTCCGATCGTACTGGAATATTGGGCCTAAAACCCGATTTCGGCCCATTTGGGCCCACACGCTCGTGTGGCCCACCCAACACAAATCTAGCCACGTATATGAGATTCACCTAGTCTAGTTCACTATATACTACACCATCATACATTTTATTCAATTGTGCCCACGGGCCCATTGGGCCCACTTTGGCCCATCGTGGCCCAAGCAGCGTCAACCCACAAGAATACTACTGATGGCCTCAACTATCGCGTCGAGGCCCCACACGTGCGCTCGCACGCTCGTGTGGCTACTATTGCCATGACCGGCACTTTGGCATTTGCCGCTCTACAACTAGAGTAGAGAGAGTTGCACACCTGATAAGAATATGGTGCTAATCCGCGCTCCGAATGCTCCTATGCCCAAACGCCCACTGAGGTATCCTTCCTCATATCATAGAATGCTCTATATATAGCTAGCTTCTCACCTTTCTTCTTTGTATCTTTCCGATGTGGGATCCCTTCGTCAGTAGAGTTTAAATTCAACTCAAACGCTTCTCGTCCAATCCGCAAAATAAATACTCCATTGCTTGTCATGAGATTCGAACCCAGGCTCCTTTGCAACATAATCCACGCCGTTAACCACTTGGCCACAAGCTCCTCTTGTGTCTTAAACCATGCGCAACTAAATTTAAATCTATAGCCAAATTCTAAAGTCCATTTAAAAATAAAAATAAAATGCAAGAGCCAAGACTTGAACCTTAGACCTCCTTCCTTCCTTGTGGCGTCATCCCCTTGCCTCTTATGTGGAGTCACTTTGCCACTACACCACGCACTCCACTTGTATCATTTTTCTCCACATTTTATTCTTAAAGTCTACTTACTAACTCCCAGGGTTTTATTCACCTAAAACCAAAATTTCCCTAAAGCCAAAGTTAGATCCCGGGACTTCATAGAAGCCCTCTAGCCTTCCAAAATCACTCACCTAATAGGTCTATCTTGCATTTAAGCCGATCTCTTATTCTCAAAAATTTTAAACGCTCCTACGCCTAAGGCCCTTTAAGACTAATTCTACTAGGCCCAATTTCAGGATGTTACAAATCTACCCTCCTTAAAGAAATTTCGTCCTCGAAATTTCCAACTATCTAACAGTCGTACATCCTAACCTACAACACTATGCTCAAGCCGCGCACTCCGATTATAATTGTAACCTAGGTAAATAGCTCATTATCACTTCGCATATTATCTGAATTAGATATTTTATGAATAAGCCCAACGTTCTAGTAATTAAACAAATGTTTTATGAAAGTAGTAGTTAAGAGTTGTTTTCGAAATCGCAAGCTCACTAGAATTTTAGTCTCCTACGGGCCTCAGTCTTACTCTAACTAAGAGTCTTAGATAGTCTATCATCTAAAGTAAGCCCAGTAACTATCTACAGCATAACAGTATTAAACAGATAGGAGAACTTACTTGGTCCGTCGCTGGAGACTCGATGTGCCACACACAAAAAAAAAACCTTCCTAAAACCACTTCAAAATCACTTGTAAACATCTTTAAAATAGAAACTAAAGCCCATCTCATAGCCCGAGTTTTGCAACTGGGCTCTGATACCACTAAATGTAACACCCAAACCCGGCCTAGAAGTTAGACCTGAATCTAGCGTGTCACATTGGGGTGCTTTTTGAGAAGCCATGGTTCCAATTGAAAACCTTTCTTGACATTAAAAACTAAAGTCCCAGTTAGCGTTTGTTTGTTATTAATCGACATTTATAAAAAAGTTATTACCTTTAAAAAATAAACTTTGTTTGTTGCGGAAGCTTAATTAAAATGGCTGACTTATGAAAATGTGATGTTTACGACCTATTTGCGAAAGCGTAGTATTTTGAAAGCAGATATTGTTTTGGAAAACCGTGATTCAAAGTTTAGCAGATTTAAAACATAATATGTAATATCCTGGATTATGGCTCATGCATTTGTGCTTAAATATATGTGAAAGCATGCCTTTGTGTGTTATGAATGTGTTGTATGAATTTTGTGAACTTTAGAAAATAAGGGAGTGCCTTAGAAATTATTAGATTTTAAATAAAAAAGGGAACTAAGCTTGATAAGGCCTTAAGAAAATTTATAGAGGCAATATGACATGAAAGTGGGCTTGGTAAAGTGGCTACAAGGTGCCACTTAGGGCCTTAGTGTGTGACGCCATATTCTAGGGGGAAAGGGCTTGTGTTCGAGCCACAAGGGGAGCAATAAAGGAATTTTTATTTTTGCTGCAAGGAGCAAGGAGATGGACGGCATTAAGGCACTAAGGGATGAGGATTATTCTTTTAATAATTTCAGCTAAGTGGTAGATAAATAATGATTTAATTTAGATTATTTATCAGGGATAGAAGAGAGGAAAAATAGGAGAAAAGGAAGGGATGAGATAGGGGGAAGGACAATTGGCCGATTGGGGGGCTCCTTTAGGTGATATTTTTGGCTAAGGAAGGGAGTAAGGCCATTATTCTTTTCTCTTTTGAAGCCTCTGTCGAATTCTCTAGCCACTCTTCTCTTTCTCTCCTATTTTGGCAAAAACCGAAATACTCTGTGTTCTAGCCGAAACTTCTCCCAAATCCCATTAGTGCCGATTCTTTCTAAGCCTCATATCCCTCTCTTTTCATCTTTGTTGAAGCCGAATCTCTTTAGCAATCATCAAAAGCCGAAACTTGTTGATCATTGCATAGCCTATAGCCGAATATTGCTAAGGATCCAAGCAAGGGGGTTCAATCGAATTCAATTCTAAGGGTAGGGATTCTTCTATCATCGTTTTATCTCTTTTTCTTTAGGCCGAAATCAAAGTGCTAATTCCCTTCATGTCTTTGGCCGAAACTGTGAAGGATTCCTTCGGGATTTTTGCTATAGTCGACTATAAAGGAGGAGATCTTCGGGATTTGATCCATCAAGGTAAGGGTATAAGTGTTCGGCCTACGGCCACTTTCTAATACTTTTGGTATAAAAGCCGATTCTAACATTGGTTAAGCAGGGTATTTCGACATCTCCTTGGTTAAGTGACTATTTCCGGGATTTGGGTTCACAAGGTAAGTGAAGGTGCATATTCGGTCATATTAGTTACCATATTAGCCGAATCTAACTATGGATATGTAGGGGCAGTCAACAGTGGTACACAAGGCTTTCGGGATTTCAAATCGTAAGGTAAGTACATATGTACAATCGGCCAAGGCCATATATGGTGTTTTAGATCTACTTCCTATTTGTTCAAAAGCCGAAACTAACCAAGTCAATTGATCTAGTGTTAGCCGATTACCAGGAAGAAGGATTACAATGTTTCGGGATTTGATTAGTAATCAAATCGGCAACAAGGTGAGAGTTTTGGTGCGATAATCCTTCGGGATTTGGTCTTATAGCCGAATAGGCTTTTTGCTAATATGTCTAGTGTTGGCCGAATATAGGAGCTAAAGGATTTAAAGCTTAGATCGGGATTTTCGGGAAAACAGTGAACTTGCTAAGTATATCAGGTGTGTACCCCACACTAACTCTTAATAGATGTATGGCAATATTTTAATATGTGTGTTTATAATATTTGAATGTGGCCAAAGGTACCATGCTATGGTACAAAGTACTCAGGTACGTAACTTTAACTTTAAGTTAATATAAGATATGAATATGTGGAATGTGCCATGTATGTGAATATGATAAGAATGTGAAATAAGGCATTGTATTACATGATATGTATGACATGGGGCATATGGGTGAATTTTGAAAGGGGAAGTGATCTGGTAGTTCATACCATGATATCTGAATGTGGTGACTTCGGTCACATTATCTGAATGTGGTGTCACATGACACAAAATAATTATCTGGTGGCTATGCCACAATATATAAGGGCGATGAGCACGTCGACTGCAGCGACTGCCTTCGATAGTGTGTAGCGGATGAAGGGTTGACTTAGTAGTCCCCACGGTGTGCAGGTTGGTAGGGTGATGTGTAGCGGATGGTAACTAGGCTTGGGTTCGAGAATGCATCATTACCTTTATGTAATGCTATATGTGTATGTATGACTTGATATGCCTGAATCATTAGGATTTAGTGTTGGATGTACACATTGAGTCTGTTCGACTCACCCCGTTGTGGGAATATTTTTTTCAGGTGACGATCAGTGATGGACCGGGTTGGCAGGAGCTTAGTGGTGGCCATGCTCAGCACAAGTTTTCTTATTTGGACATTTTATTTTATCTAAGTACTTTAAATTTATTTGGGTTTGTTTTTGATGTAATAAGGCCATAGTATGAACTATCTTATGCATGCATGTTAGTTATTTCAGTACGATATAAATTTTCAACAATTCAAAAGTTAAATAATGTTTTCAAAAAATAAATAAATTCTAAATTTTTTGTTAATTTATCACAAGTTCGGCAATACAGCTAATTTATGAATTTTCAAGTACGATATTAAAGCTTTAATAAAACTTAGACTATTCAAACCCAATACGAAACAAATTTTATTCAAAGCATCCAAGTTTTCCAAAATAGCAACCAAGTTTTGAAACGTTTTTACTCGAGGAACATACTAGATCTGGTCAAGGCTCGTGGACCGGGTTTGGGGTGTTTCATAATAAACTAAAAATCCAAAACTAAAACCAGAATTTAAGAGAGGCCTTATTACAAAATATTAACCTAAGTTAAAAATAAGTAAAATACTAGACTCCAAAACTGCTCGTAGTGTGGCCACCTCTGAGTCCTCTAGCACGTCAAACCGCCTACTGAGGATTTCCTGAGAAAATTAATAAAAAGAGGGGGGTAAGTTTACGAAAACTCAGTGCACAACTCTTATCAGTAAGAACATGAATCACAATAGCTCGGGCCAGAGCCCATTTCAGTAACAGTGGCAGTTGGGCCTTAGCCCATAACAGCCTCAGCTGGGCCTTAACCCATAAATGTCACAAATCATATTTATTTGGGCCTAAGCCCATCTCAATATTAAAAACCACATATGCAATGCATTAATGCCCATACCAACCCTGCACTCCGTCTCCTGTCCAACCCTGCACTCCTGTGGGGATTTAATCGACCCACCCATCCCTACACTCCTTATGTAGCACCGGTTGCGGCACTAACTTATCGGTGCAGCATGGCTGCTCGGTGGCTAAAAAGCCTTCGGTGGATCCACAGTCGTCAAGCGACCATGCGATCCTATTAGCACTTCCTCCGTATTAATAATCCCATCCCCATGCAACATAATAACACATGAATGCAACATAAAATAATAATCATACGATAACAATCATAAATCACATACAAGAATAATCATATAACATGTAAGGATGTTTTCATCATTTTACCTTTCAGGGGCATATCGGTCATTTTACCCATCGAGGGTATTTCAGTAATTTTGCACCTGCAATGGCCTTTCCAAAGGCCTAATGTCTGTAAGAGTATGCCCAAAGATCAATCATGAGATGGTTGTAATAACATACTTAATTTACCATGTTTATTAATATAAAGCGTTGTCATTATTATTTCAGTTTTTCTTTCTGTATGTATATATAAACTGTTTTATAATAATGTCCTGAGAATAATATGATTATTCTTAAAAGATCCTTAGTCGAGTATTATTGTTGACTATGACAATAATAATGCATTAAGACTAACATGTAGTTGATTGATGATAAAGAGTTGTCATTGATATGGAGTGTCAAAATCAATGCATGAATATGTGTGTTAGAGAACAACATATTGGATTGACCCGCTATGAGTATGTTTCTTGGATTATTATGTAATTGTCACAACATTACTCATAGTGATTAATATGTATATGATCCTCAGACTTGAGATCATTATTATCCCAGCATCGTGAGTTGTATATTTTGATACAGTCAAACGTACACCGTAACAGGTTGTTCTATAAAGGCTGATGTTGGATATACCACAATCTATGTAGAGGGATATGGTTGATCAATAAAGGATAAGTCCCTCCTACATAATAGGAGTAATATCTTAGGCCACTTGATTGAGTGAGACTAGAAATGCATGGCCATGCTCAAATAAGTTGATATGAGATGTCATACTAATTTGTATATCATAGTCTACTCAAGATACCAAGAAACATGGGATGGACTATGCAAGTGTGACTATCCCATGACTTGTATCCATTCCAGAGATAAAGGACTTAAGGATTAATGCATGAAAGGTTAATCACGAAAGGTTATGTCGAATCATGACTTCTTGTAACTTAGGTAGCAATGATGCGTTGCTAGATGCCACTCATTGTCTATGACAATAGAATCGTTCTAGTATTACTGCTAACGTTGCAAGAACCTACAGGGTCACACCCTATGGTTGAAATGAACGGAATAAAATATAGTTGGTATTGTGCTTGGTTGTAACATAAATTAAATTAATTAAAGAATTAATTTAATTGGGCAATCAAATATTGAACATATTATATGTACAAGGATATTGTACACATAATGATAACATAATTTTATTAATATATGAATTTGATTCATATATAAATGTAAATAAATATAGTTTACCGGAATCCTTATTATAATTAATGTAATTATAATTTTCAGATATAATTAATGTAATTATAATTTTCGGTTAAAAACTTTATTGTATTTATTTAATCTTGTAATACATTCAAAAGATACCAATTATAAAAGGCCCAATTAAGAGGATACCTATTATAAAAGGCCCAATGAGAAAGGCACCCATTATAAAAGGTATTAAAAGGAGACAAAACTCAACATGAAAACCCTAAGTGATTGCTTGTTAGGTCTAGTAGCCGTCAAGCAAATAAGCCTCCAAAACAGTTTTGGAGATTTCTTTTGTTCATATTCAAACCGGGTGGATTACGTAGAGGCCGACATCGGAAAAGGTTGAGGCTTGATTCGACAGTAGATCAAAACTCTTGTTGCCAAGGCGTCGCTGTCTATTCAGATTGAAGTTTTGGTAATTTCGAAACCTTTATTTCACCCCGATTCGTTCCTCACACATGGATCCATGATTTGGATCGCCGGATCTAATTTTATTCTGCTGCGCCATGGGGTACCGGCGTTACAACAATGTCACCTCGAGCGACTCAACTACCATTTCTGATCGTACCAGACTATTGGGCCTAAAACCCGATTTTGGCACATTTGGGCCCACATGCTCATGTGGCCCACCCAACACAAATCTAGCCACGTATATGAGATTCACCTAGTCTAGTTCACTATATACTACACCATCATACATTTTATTCAATTGGGACCATGGGGCCCACTTCAGCCCATCGTGGCCCAAGCAGCCTCAACCCACAAGAATACTACTGATGGCCTCAACTATCGCATCGAAGACCCACAGTGCGCTCACACGCTCGTGTGGCTACTATTGCCGTGACCGGCACTTCGGCATTTGCTGCTCTACAACTAGAGTAGAGAGAGTTGGACACCTGATAGGAATCTAGTGCTAATCCGCGCTCCGAATGCTCCTATGCTCAAACGCCCACCGAGGTATCTTTCCTCCTATCATAGAATGCTCTATATATAGCTAGCTTCTCAGCTTCCTTCTTTGTATCTCTCTGATGTGGGATCCCTTCGTCAGTAGAGTTTAAATTCAACTCAAACTCATCCCGTCCAATCCACAAAATAAATACTCCATTGCTTGTCATAAGATTCGAACCCAGGCTCCCTTGCAACATAATCCATGCCGCTAACCACTTGGCCATAAGCTCCTCATGTGTCTTAAACCATGCGCAACTAAATTTAAATCTATAGCCAAATTCTAAAGTCCATGTAAATGGAAAACTAAAATGCAAGAGCCAAGACTTGAACCTTGGACCTCCTTCCTTCCTTGTGGCGTCATCCCCTTGCCTCTTATGTGGCGTCACTTTGCCGCTACACCACACACTCCACTTGTGTCATTTTTCTCCGCATTTTATTCTTAAAGCCTACTTACTAACTCCCAGGGTTTTATTCACCTAAAACCAAAATTTCCCTAAAGCCCAAGTTAGATCCCGGGACTTCATAGAAGCCCTCTAACCTTCCAAAATCACTCACCTAATAGGTCCAACTTGCATTTAAGCCGATCTCTTAATCTCAAAAATTTTAAACGCTCCTACGTCTAAGGCCTATTAAGCCAAATTCTACTAGGCCCAATTTCAGGATGTTACACTCTGCTTAATTTTTGTAGGTGATTCTTAGTCCAACGGATATGGGCTAGGGTGGACTTCGTGGTGGCCATGCACTGTTTAAGTAAACTCCATTTTACTTATCTTTGAATTTTATTTTAATATGGGATTCTGTTATGTAATAAGGCCACTGGTATTTTGATTTGGTTTTAAACGCATTAATTATCTTTTATGAATTAATCAATGCGGGGTTTTTCCTAAAAACATAAATGACTACTTTCCAAATCGTAACGAACGATTTACAAATGATAATGGACAACACTTCGGTTCCATTTAAAACGACACCAAGTATTTTCAAAATATCACGTAACCATAATAGTATAAATTCGATCCTCACAACAAAGGCAATTTTCGAATTAATTACAAGTTTTCAAGAATAAACACTGAGTTTTCAACCGACCAAGCTAACATGGAATTTCCGAAGAGATTCTAAAAACTTTTTTTTAAACAATTGCAAAGCATCAAGAAAAACCTTTTAATGTGACGCACCAGATCCGGTCGTAACGTCTAGGCCGGGTTTGGGGTGTTACAGTTTATCTATCAACAACATTTTATTTTCTACCATAAATTTCAAATTTTCAGCCTTTACATTCATGGCAAAATTTCTATACTTTGATATCTTTACAAATTAATCCCAAAAATAGATAGATTAAGTTACTACGATCTTGAAAATATAAAAATTACTAAAAACGGGACATGATTACTTACCCAATTAAGCTTGCTTGATTTCCTTTCTCTTTCCCAGTGTTTCCATGTAATTTGGGTAAGAAGATGATAATAATAATATGATATTTCTATTTAAATTTATTATCATCCATTAATTTTTCAACATTCCAATTTAGTCCTTTTCTTTTTCTAATTTTCCATGGATGATTCATCAAAAATATCTACTAACTCCATTTAATGGTCTAATTGCCATATAAGGACCTCAAGTTTTGAATTCCATAGCTAATTAATCCTTATAGCTACTAGAATTCAACTTTTGCATTTTATGCAATTTGGTCCTTTCCATAATTAAACAGGAAATCGATAAAATTTTCTTATCAAAAATTTCATACGTCTTTCCTATCATAATGCAGACAATGCAATAATATTAAAATAAATTTTCTTTATGACTTGGATTGATGGTTTTGGAACCACTATTTCGATTTCACTAAAAATGGGTTGTTACGATTTTCGAAGCCTTTGATGGATGGTTTGGGAACCTCTATAGACGGTTGGGTCTCTTTCTTCTCTAGTGGATGATTTAGGCTCCTTTCTCCTTAGCAGGTTGTGCATTTTTACTAACCCAATTCTTGAGTTGGGCTAAGAATGTTGCCAAAGTCCAATAAGTCTATTTGGGGTGTCCAAAGATGAGCATTCAGCATCCCACTTTGCATGCCTTATGCTGTAAAAATGCTACAACTTTGAGCATCAATAGCTGAGTTTCAAGACTGCCTTTTCTTCCAGTGTACCAACTATCTTCAAAATTGCATAATTCATTTCTTTAGCATATAAAATGGTCAAAAAATATTTTTTGTCTTAGTATCATCCAACAAGACATAATTATAACAAAAAAAATCCAAAATTTGTTATCAACCACTCAAAATTTACATGAATTATTAATCTAGAAGTGTTGAAAATAACTCTATATTCAAGAGTTATCACACCTCTGAACTTAATTCATTGTTAGTCTCGAGTAATGACATTTTATAGAAGTAAAAACACATAACTATAAACACAAAGCATAATTAGTTTTTTGTCTAGTCATGTATCAGTGAAATTATACTCAAATTAAAATTTACAAATATGTAACTCAAGTATAGACATCACCCAAATTTTCTCAAGGATTAAAGTGCCATAGCAAATTATGAACTGGAAGCCTTTCTCCTCATGAATGTGCATTAAGTTCTTTCCAATCAATTCTTGCTTCCCTCGAGTAATGGTAACCAACAATCCTAAAGTTTAAATTATGTCTTCATACGTTGATATCAGTAATTCCTCTCCACTAATGTAGTAGGAACAAAAATTTAAATCAATAGTTCTTTCACATGGTTGTAACGTGGTTTAGGTTAAGGTAGGAAAATATATAGATAAACCTTAGGCTAAAACCTTAAAATCAACTTACCTTGTACCTCTAAAATGAAATTATCCCAAAAAAAACACCTCATTTTTCTAAATTTGAAGATACATGCTCTTTGTACCTCTTTTCTCAACAACTGCAATTTTTTTTAACATCGATAGATACCTTCTTGAGTATACAACTACATGTATCTTAGCATTGTGAACTTGTATTGAGTATACAATACTTCTCTCTATCTCCCCCAAAATTAAACACAAAAATACTCAAGATGAAATGAGTCTAAGGTTTGAGACAAATAAAGATAAATATTAAATAACAGATGACTCATTAGTGCAAGGTTGTGAAAGAATTAGGCCATATAGCTTAAACTATGTTTCAAGGTATAAATATTTACTCGGGTTGGCTTGGAGGCTCAAATAATCCAAATTTTTTTTCCTAAATCATTTTTAAATTGTCATGCCTCCTAGAATTTTGCCTCAAGGAAATTACTAAGTCAATTCTAATGACTTAAATTTTCATGCATGCTTAGTTTTTCTAAGGAATTAAAAATTTTCATGGCTGACCTTATACACAACCACTAAGATCTATATCCATATCATAACATATTTAGCATAAAAATACTTGAAATAATAATGATTTATGCATATATTAGAGCTAGCATTATTGTGCAAAAAAAAATTAAATATTGAGCAACTTTCAGTTAAAACATACCTTCAAGAAAAAAATTAATTATTTCAGATTACAATATGGTCCCCCCACTAAAGAGAAAAAATGACCTCATTGTTTAAAAGCATATATCAAAAAGGCGAAAACAAAGAAGTGAATGTGAACTATGCACCAAGTAGGGTCCTAAGAAAGGGATGTGAGTCTTATTTGACTTCTTAAATATCAAGCCTTTCCTTGACAGAGCCAATCCTAGACGTGCACATTCTTATTGCCACACTTCCCATTTATCGTTGAACCTACAATAAACCAATACTTGTTATTCATAAATTCAACTTAATTTTATTGTGCGAAAAATAAAAATATTTAAAAAGTAACTTAACCTAAAGTATCTTAAAATTTTAAAGAGAATAAAAGAAACCCCTCTTATTTATTAGTAGAATCTTTGCTATCCGAGATTGTTTCCATTACTATATGACTGCCTTCACGCCTCTATCCCAAATAGCAGAATATTCTTACCCGATCATCTCAGTCGGAGTCCAAGGCTCGAAAATAAAATCTAAGACAATTATACAAGCTGGTCGGTGATAGGTTTTGCTCCAAGAGATAAGGGCGATGGATCTATTTTTTGGAGGAAAGGGGCAGCAATTGAAGGTTTATAAGGATGGTGTAAGAGTGGTAATTTAGGGTTTAAAAGGGGTGGTATAATGTGATAAGGTGGTTTAAGTTTGAATAGGGTGGCATTTAAATAATACTTAAGGAAGCAAATTAAAACAAAACTAAAATTGATATTAGTACTTAGGTCAAAATGACCCTTTATTCCACATACTTTGTTTTTTTCTGAAACTAAAATTTAAAATAACATTAAATAATACCAATTAGAAATGAAATAAATGGAAATTGAAAATAAAAGAAATAACAAGATGAAAGAAAAAATCCCTCAATTTCTATTGGAGTCGTCTCTGTCCGATTTAGAGTCAAAGGGCTATCTGCCAAACCAACCATACTCTTCTAATAAAAAATAATACTCTATTCCAACAAGTTTATCCAACACATGATCAAAAAATAGCAGCATGAAATGGTCCTCCTGCACTGTTCTATTCCACTTTTTATCACCCGCAGAAATTCGCCAACTTGTGATTGTCCTTGATGGGATCAACAAATTATCCTCATTCTCTAAAATTGTGATACCTCCTTTAGGTATGTGGGATAGATGATCCCTACATCTAACCATTGACACTTGAGTTTTTCGGGACCAAATAATCAATATTGGATCAATCTTCTCTATCTCTAGATAGACTCTTTTTCATTATCTTCTAGAAATAACTTCTGAGTACATAAAGAAGGACTATTACCTCAAATGTCTACAATGTTCACAACCCAAAAATGGCGGACCCAATTTGAAGGGGTGTAGGTTTGAAATTATCTATTTGTCATAGTGTAGTCTGTCCATTTAAAGTCTATTGGCGAATACGATTTGGCGTAAGGTAACCTCTGCATAAGTAATCAAAGATTCTATATCATGTTATTATGCTATTTAAGAAAGTATATTATAAGTTAAGAGCAATTCTGGCTAGGGATACTGCCAAATGTATAGTACACCTAGTTTGTCTAAGCACTATGCTAGTTTGGTTTCGTAATATGAACTTGTTAACAACCAACTAAATTGAATGGTCAAATAATATTTGTACATGATTTTCATTTATATTTCCCTCAAACTATGTAGGGCATTTATCATGACAAACTATGGAAACAATTGACACTTGTCAAGTTCAACTAAGGTAACCTTACATATATATATATATATATGTACGATGAGAGAGGTTGGTGGGAAGATGGTTCTTCTTCCTACAATTTTATTCTTTGGTTTCTCTTCTTTATTCAGATGGAAGCTAAAGTTATTGAATTTATTAGTAGAAAATCTACTTCTTAATAAGTCTTATAGCTCGGCATGTGAAGTTTTTGAGAGAATAAGGGTACTAAAAAGCATATAAATAGTGATTTATGAAAAAAGGACTCTAGATGAGGGTTTTCTGTAATCGAATTGTTAGTCAATTGTTCGTAAAAGGGCTTTAATGGTGGAACTCCATTATTGCCAATTCTTAGTAAGTAATTGTTGCTATTGATTCGAGAATGATGTTCAAATTGTGGAACTCCAAGCTGTAGTATTGGTGAGTATCAGGTAAGTCTCCATCTTGACTCTCGTATGTACACTTTTCAAGTAGATATATATAAATAATAATGAAATCAAGGATAACTGGTATGTGCATGAAACATATTAAACATGCTATACATGCGACGGTGAGATGATTGAAGTGCTGTCTGAATAGAATGTTAGTGGTAAATATGCAGGTAAAGTCTGATGTGGGAGTGTATGGATGATTTAGGTATATGAAAAAATCTAAGTAAGTAAATTTTGAGTAAAGCATTCATTTGTAATGCCTCTCGTTGGGCAGCTTTATTTCTAACCAGACTGGCAGAGCATAATGTAATGATGCATAATTCTATGCGGTACAGACCCATGGCATTGTAAGTTAATGAATACATTCATGGTGATGCGTACAGTAAGAAGAAGACTGAACTGATAGATCACAACATGAAGGTGCCTAAGTCCATGTGGAGGAGACCCATTGTGTGATATGATTATAAGAATAGTCATGGTCGTGCCTTTGATGATATGTAAATTGAATTGGTAAATCACGACATGATGATATGTATAAGTCCATAAGGGAGAAACTCATAATGCCTTCTGTGAATGTCCAGTGGTACAATTAAAATCGCGTCTTTGTATGTGACCTGTGTGGCGGGATCTACTAAGCTACAGTGGTGTATTTTGTACTTCCATCGTGGAAAATTTTGTGATGCTTATGTGGCGTGTTCTATACATCTAAAATTAATTTGGTATGATTAGTCTTTTATTGAATTTTAATAAATCTAAAAGGATGGTTCCTAAAAGAATGTATGTATCTACATTTCTAAGAGAGTTTACCATATCAGTTTGTTAGTATAAGATATGGGCTTATTCATATATTTGAAAGATACAAGTGCTCGTTAGTTTGAGTTTTATATATATGTGTGTTATGTGAAATTGAAGTATGAGATCTGGGATCTGTTTTATGTGAATAGAATTATGTATCACAGTATTGAAATTTGAGTCATTTGTTAGTATGGGTGTTCTTATGTTATGTATCGTAAATGTTTGAGGTTCCTTTGAATGATCTGGAATGTTTCCTCAATAGTACGAGCACGTATTGGTTTGAGTCATAATATGATTGGATTGATGGTCAGATAGTTACCAAACTCAGTATGGGAATTTGGATTCAATGGTGGTATTTGTTCATGAATAGTATTTGTGAACAATCAGTCTAGGAAAATGTTAAATGTTATGTGAAAAAGAAACTAGTAGAAAGTGAACTCTGTAAAAATATTCTCTTGAAAAGTATCTTCATTATTCTAAGAGGATAAAAGATGATATAGTGTTATTTGGTAAGATCTGAAGTCAGTCACGTATTGATGTGAAAACTGACAAATAAGTATAAGAGTAGGCATATAAGTGGAAGTATGATGCTATGAAAATAACCGCCCAAAACAAAAATGGTATGTTCAGTATGAACATTGGCATACAATCATATATCCAAAGTATAAAAGCACTTGCCATGGTATTCTATATTAAAACTCACTAAGTTCTCTAGAACTTACAAGTGCTTGTTATTGTTTAAG
Source organism: Gossypium australe (assembly GCA_005393395.2). Taxonomy (NCBI): domain Eukaryota; kingdom Viridiplantae; phylum Streptophyta; class Magnoliopsida; order Malvales; family Malvaceae; genus Gossypium; species Gossypium australe. Next base: position 92,710,851 of record CM016626.1, on the reverse strand, counting down.
GTTTTGCTACTGTGTTTGAGAGTGTCGTGAGAGACAAGCCAGGAGTACGCCGTAGAAGTGTCGCATTTGATTGTTGTGCATAAAGGGAACATTTTAGGAGTAGGGCGTATAGTAAAATCACACTGTCTATTCCTGTTTAAACTTTTTAATGTTGTAAATTGCTCCAAATGTTGTTGTAATTATTGGATACTTTCTTTGTACGTAGAAGAATAGTATGAAGTGAGACAAACTAATATTGAAAAAGAGTTTCATGTAGATTATTTTAAAATTTTTTTTAAGTGTTTTTGTGTAGTAATATCAAAGATCCAGGCTTGGTAAATTGGGCCGGTTGAGGGTGTTACATATTGGTATCAGAGCTTTCAGTTTAGCTGATTCTCTGGCCGATTAAGTGAGTTAGCCCTATATGCATAGTACACCGAACCTAGCCTAGTCTATTAGGTATGATAAAATTCCATGTTTTGAAAGATGTTTTGTTATTTTGTGACAAGAAAAAGAATGTTGAATTAAAGAGTTAATTTCATTAAAAGCTAGAAAGATGTGTACATAAGAGTAAGGAGATTTAAGCTAAAGACAAAACAAACAGAAATATTTAGTTCTCTCCATCAATTAGAGGATCTTAGGGCTTTGTAGGAGTCTCCTCTTGTAACACCCCAAACCCGACCTAGACGTTACCGCCGAATCTGGCGTGTCACATCGAAGTGTTTTTTGAAATCAAAGTTTGATGGGAGAAATCGTTTGAGTAAAAATCCATTTAGTTCTTGTTTCTTAAAAAACAATTGGTAAGTTATAAAAACCACCACTTAGTAAAGCGGTTACCATGTTTGTTACTGTTGGTTTAAATTCGCAGAAGCTACTATATTTAACGTTATTTTGAAGTTGAAAATATGTGTTTGCCTTGTAAAACAATTATTAGTTGTGAAAACTTATTTGTGTCCGTTTAGCAATTTGAATTAAGGAATTAAAAGCCCAATGAAAATGAATTAAAATTACCAGAGGCCTTATTACAAAAATACGAACCCAATATAAAATATTTAATTGATTACGTTTTAACAAACATCCTCAATCGTGTGGCCCCCTCTGAGTCCCTCGCAGCTCCAAATTGCCTAAGACTGGGGATTACATGTACAGTTAAAAGAAAAGGGTGAGTTACAATAACTCAGTGTGTAATCCCCTATCACTCTATCAGTAATACATGTAGCAACAGTCTGGGCCTGAGCCCTGTTCAGGAACAGTGCAGTATGGGCCTTAGCCCAATACAGTAACAGTGGGGGCCTAAGCCCGATACAGTATCAGTATGGTGCAAGTATGCAACCCACCCCAATCCAGCTAGCACACCACTCGTACCAACCCAACACCACGTGGGGACAAAGTCGACCCACCCAACCCTCACACCAATATTGCAGCATAACTGCCAGTAATAACAATGCAGCAGAGCTGCCAGTACAGTATATGGGGCAAACCCCCCAGTAACAGTAATTGTGGCAGAGCCACCAGTATCAGTATGTATGGCAGAGCCACCAGTAACAGTACTTCCTCCATAACAGAATCCCCACCCCACGCAGTATGCCATGTTATCAATAGTTTGTGTATGCACTAAGTCCTACTCAGTACAGTCATACAGTACATACTTTCATATGTCAACCTACCCCTAGGGGTAAAATAGTCATTTTCATGTATTAGGGGTAAAACGGTAATTTTTCCCTTTAGGGGTATTTTGGTCATATTACTCTCTAGGGGTATTTCAATCATTTTACTCATTAGGGGTATTTTAGTCATTTTACTCATCAGGGTTATTTCAATCATTTTACTCTCTAGGTGTATCGGTACAGTTAACGACCTTTCTGAAGGCCTACAGTTGCCTCGAGCGACACAAATAATCCATTTGGGCGAAACAGTATAAATGGGTTCAAAGCCCAATATTCGGCCCAAATTCAATCATGGCTATGTGATCTACATAGCCCAATCCAGTTTCTGCCACTTTTCGTAGATTTTATCGGTGTGAGGCCCAGAGCCCATTGGGCCCACACGACCCATTTCGACCCAACGAGGCGCATAACGGTCCAAGTGCATGAGAACACCTGTAGTAGCCTCTTTAGTCTATCGCCCTCGGTTTTGGGCTCAATTTTTCCACACGAGTGATCGCACGGTCATGAGGCCTGAAATGCCGAAGTTCAGCTTTTGCCGATTCATAGCAGAGATAGTGTGATTGCACACCTTTTTACGGAGGTTCCAAGATCTACGAGCACTCAACCTAGAATCATCGAGATCCGATGTGAGTCCTTAATTTTTAGGGTAACACCCTCTTAATAAAACTTAATCCGAAATATCTTTCTTACCTTGTGTAACACCCTGGTTTAGGGGCTAGGCAATTCGGGTATAATTCCAGTGTTGGAAGGTTTTTGGGTGTTTTTGGATGTGTTTTAGAGGTTTAAGAATGCTTGGATGAAAGGGAAAGGCTTTGGAAAATTTTTGATTTTTAGGGTATAAAGGGGAAATGGGGCAAGAAGGCCTTAAAATAATTGTTGGAAGGTTATGGCACAAGAAAGGCATTGGCAAAGTGGCTCAATGCGTTGCTTAAGGGGCTGGAAGTTGCGCCATTGAGGGCCTGGGTTCAAATCCAAGCGGCAACAAAACTGATTTTAATTTTTGGATGTTGGCGTTGCAAGGTAGGAAGCCTTAAAAGGAGCTGGGGCGTGTTTTTAACACAAGCAGCAACTTGGCCAAGTGGTTCTCGTGCGGCACATAGGAGCTAGAGGTGAGCGGGGGCGCTGGTTCGAGGGCCTGCAGCAGCATTTTGGGCGTGTTTTATTTTTATACGCGGATATGGGCTGGAGTAGGAAGGGTTTAAAAATTAAATGGTGTGGCTTTATGGCATAAAAATCAAAGTGGCCGAGTGGCCTGGGCGTTGGAGGAAGGGTGTGCAGCAGTTTGGTCCCAGGTTCGAACCTAGAGAGTGGCATTTGGAGTTTTAATTTTTTTTATTCTTTTTGGGCAGCAAATTGAAGGTGGGACGGAACATGGAGCTTCATTGGATAAGGATTAAACTAAGGTTGTTTAATCACTTTTGAATTCGGCTGGTAGGAGGTGATAAACATGTGATTAGTTTATTATTTTAAATAATTTTAGGATTATTATTTTATTGGGGATAATTGTTAAAACCATTCAAAATTATTTTGAATGGAGCAAAATAGGGAATTTGGGCTAATTCAAATTACTTTGAATTAGCAGGTGGTGGCCGAATGCTATAAATAGGGGAAATCAAGTGCCGAAATTCTCTTTTAAATGGGCAGCCTTCTTTATGCTTTCTTTTAGACTCTTTGCCGAATTTTCTTAGGAGCCTAGAGTATATTTTCGGTCACCTTAAGTCAAAGCCGAATCCTTGGTGCTTTAGTAGCTAGCCGAATCTTCAGGTGACATTCCCTCTTTGTCTTTCTTGAAACCGAAAACCCCCAAGCAGCATATACCTTTGCCAATTTCTTCTTTGACCATTTAATCAATGGTTGGTTTTTATTAATTCTCTTTTAATCCCTTGGTAGCCGAAACTTCTCCTCTTTTATTAGTTTGCACCTTGGCCGAATTCTAGGTGTGGTGTAGATCTCTTCGGATTCTTCTCCTCAATTGTTGGTAGTCAGATTCGGCAAGTGGTGGTAAGGATCCATGTTGTAATTATTCTTTTATTATTCGAAAGCCGAAGGCTACTAAGGCTAATCATTTATGCGTTTTAGGGTGTGGTCGATTACAAAAAAGGACCATTCCGTAGTCTTGAGATTTGTTTGGAAATCAAATCAGCCTTGAGGAGCAAGGATATTTAGGGACATAGATCAATTCTCTGGGATTCAAGATATTTTGGTAAGCAATATTTGGTAAAGGTTCAATATTTAGTTTATGACGATTTGGTTAACCGGTTGATTCTGATTAAGTGACTTTCGATGGAGGCCAATACCAGTCTTGAAGGAAAAGGGAAAGTCCCCATCCTGAAGTTTAAGAAGAGGTCGGTTTCAGCTGTTCGGGATTGGCCACCGGGGTGTGGGCCAGCAGCAGGAGAGAGCTATAGGCAGATAGCGGTAGTCTCGCTAAACGATAGCGTCGGGATCGAGGGTTTAGAGCTTCAGATTATAAGGTGTGTAGTTAGACCATTGTTTCCGGGATTTGTATGATCTCTATTGTGCTATATGTTTACTAATGAATGCAGTGCCATATGTGTAATGGATACCCTAAAGGGGTATGATGACGACCAGGTTAGTAGCAAATTGGCTAATATGTGATAATTGATTTTGACTTTGTGAGCATGCCTATATTTATGAATATCATGTACATGCATCATCTCTGCATTATATTATGTTACATGTGCATTGGTGGGTTTTTGAAAGAAGGTACGGGTGTACTTCGAGTACGTGGTTGATGTCAGCTTTGTGCTACATCGTGGATTGGCGCTGACTGAGGTCGCGTTGTGGATCTTTGCGATTTAGTTCGCGTGGTTACCCTGGTTGATATGGGCTTTATGCCATATCATGGCTTGATGGATTGCTGTGTGCTCCATCGTGGTTTGATGTTAGCTATACGCTACATCGTGGATGGCATTGGTTGCCTTTATGGAGGGAAAAGGAGAGGGTGACTCGATAGTCCCCTGGTGTGTGGTAGGCTGGATAAGGGGGTGTGTAGCGGATGGACCTTAGGATTGGGTTGGGTTTCATGTTGCATTGTTCTGATATGAAATGATATGGAAATGGGCCAAGCCCAATATGACATGTGGAAAGGTATGTTTTGAGAACATATGTGGAAATGGGCCAGGCCCAGAGATCAGTGGATTAATGAGAAAAGGGCCTAGCCCAGTGCTTGAATATGATTTGATTGTGGGCCAAGCCCAAATTGTGGTAATGTCTAAATGATTACATTTACATATTGCATTTGATTGGGTTGATTTGTGGTTAACATGTGGGTGGATATCAGTGGTTTAATTACACACTGAGTCATTATGACTCACCCAATTATTTATCCAACATCGCAGGTGACTTGTTGATCGGACCGGGTCGGAGAGGCTGCAAGCATGCAGAAGGGGATTAATTTAATTCTTTTTAAGCAATTTTTAATACTAAGTGTTTTGGTTAATATGGGTTGTAATAAGGGCCACTTTTGATTAAAGTACTCTATTTATAGTTGATAAAGGTTATATCGTATTTAGTAATATTTTTACAAAGGATTTATATTATAATAAATTATAATAAAGTTTTAATTCAAACCAAGCTTATATTATTTATTAATTTTAATGGATTTACTTCCCGAAAGTTAACAAAATTTTCAAGTTTTACTCTAAAGACAAAGATTTTTAACCGTCATTCCACAGTGACATAACCAGATCCGGACGAGACTTGTGGGCCGGGTTTGGGGGTGTTACAGTTTGGTATCAGAGCCCGGTTCAAAACTCGGCTTTGAGGGTTTTGGGCCCAAAAACATTTTCAAAATGGGCTTTTAAGAAATTTTTCAGGTTTTTCTGGCATGGCACCTGTACCTCCGACTCGCAGTCCACCAGGTAAGCACTTCGGACTTTTGAAGTGCTGTATTATTATGAACTGTTATAGGCTTAGTTTGGGCTCGTAGAATAGAATAATAGGATCTGTTGGACCCTAGGACTAGACTACTCAAACATGTGCATAAAACTTAAAGCTCTTAAACAAACCTGTGAAGTAAGTCGCCGAGTTAAGGTGTGGTAACCTTGGTGCGCATGTCTAGGATTGGATCCGGAAGAGCTTGGTACTTAAGCAGTCCACGTGACTCACCTCCTCTTCGCAGGAATCCTACCTGGTGCGTAGCTTCGGTTCACCTTAACCAAGATGACTTGTTCATAGGCTAAACCAGTCATTAAAACCCGAAAAGGGAATTAGCCTTGCTGTTTTCTAAAATTCCCTGTTTTAAAATTTCCAAAATTTACCCCTCTGGTTTGTAAACTTTAAATCTGATTTTGAAAGACGTTTTCTCGATTTACCAAAATTACCAAAATGCCCTAGTGGCAAAATTACAAAAAAATGCCCCTGTATTGTAACATTACCACACGACCCTCAACTTTTGTTAAAATATTTCTACTTTGAAAAATATTAAAATCTCTAGCTTTCAAAATATCAAGATACCCTGATTTGAGGAAATTTACGAAAATACCCCTATGTTGAAAATTACTAAAATGCCCCTGACTTTCAAAATTCCGGTTTAAACCCAAACTTAATAAAATTTTCTTACTTTGCACAAGTATCCAATTTTCTGTGTTTCAAAATAATACCCGGACTTTGGAGATTTTCAAAATTACCCCTAACTGACAAATTACCAAAATACCCCTGGTTTCCAAAATCCTGTCATATCTTTAATTTGATAAATTTTCAGAAATACCCTCCAGTTGTGGAAATTCCAAAATATCCTGATTTATTAAGGCTTCCAAAATTTTTCTGATAATTTACGAAAATACCCTGTAGGAAAATGACGGAAATACCCCTGGGGTAGAAACGGGCAGAAATGTCGGAATAGTGAATGTGTGTGGTAGATACCACTGAATGTGCCTTTACTGAGGAAAGAATGTGTTCTTGTTGATGAACGGATGTGTGTGTGAATGTGATTCTTGAACTAGAGTAGTAAACTCGAACTGAAACTTTGTGTGATCGAAAGAACTACTTCTAAATATCTTTCATTTCATAAAATTTGCTCGTGGTTAAATAGTGGAACAATTTCTAATGCATAAAACTTGTTAATCAGATTAAATCGTGACGATAGAGATGAGTTCTAGGGTACGCAGTAGAGGTAGAATGGCAGCATCGGAACCGATAGGGTCTGGCCATGGGTAAGAAAATGAAGTGCCGCCAGCAGTGGACGTAGAGGGGCAAGATTAGACAGGAGAAGATGACGCAGTATCGTGGGCCATGTTGCGAGTGCTAGAGCGAGTAGCGGGAGTTAGTAGAGGAAAGGGAACTCGGAAGTCGGTGTCAGAAAGGCTTAGATCGAATGGAGCCGAGACCTTTAGAGGAGTGTCGGGAGTAGCTCCTAATGTAGCAGAGTATTGGCTAGAAGCAGTCGAGAGAATCATGGATGATTTGGACTGCACCAATGAAGAAAAGCTGAAGGGCGCTGTTTCGTTACTTCGCGACGAAGCCTATCGTTGGTGGCTCACTGTCAAACAAGGTGTACCAGCAGATCGATTGGATTGGGGATACTTTAAGGCTAAGTTTGAAGGAAAGTACGTAGGAGCCAGTTATTTGGACTCGCAGAGGAAAGAGTTTCTAAATCTCGTACAAGGAAGTAAGTCGATAGCTGAGTACGAAGCGGAATTCGTGCGACTTAGTCAGTACGCCAAGGGGATCGTGGCTACTGATTATGAAAGGAGTGTTCGATTCGAAGATGGGCTGCGAGATGAGTTGCGGGAGTTGATAGCTCCGCAGAGAGAAAGGGACTTCGCCATTCTGGTTGAGAAAGCTCGGATCGCTGAAGAGGTTAAGAAGACTATCAGGGAGAATCGAGAAAAGAATAGGAACGAGAATAAGAAAAGGGTTGGACCGTCAGCATCGTTTGGAGATGCTCAGAAAAGACCGAGAGTTGAGAATACGGTACGTCCACCTGTGCCAATTGCTGAGAATCGGAATCGTATCTGTGCTCGATGTGGAAGACCTCACACAGGAGAGTGTTGGGGAAATAGTAAAGAATGTTTTCGGTGTGGATCTGAGGCACATCTGGTTAAGAATTGTCCTCGAGCGACGAGGGGTCGTGGTTCAAGCCATGGAAGGAATGGTTCTAGTCAGAGTCAACTAAGGATGTGATAACGGGTAAGCTCCTTTGCTTTGGTACATGCTTTGATTGCTTTGCTTGCTTGTGAATTAGCCTTTTCTGTGTTGCTAAGAGAGGTGTTTCGAATTTTGAGTGCGAACTTAGAGACTGTGTTGGGAAGGTAGGATAGTCTTAGTAAGATCAGAGTGCGCAGCATAAGCGTAAGGTGGTAAGATAGGTTGTACGGACGTTCGTTAGTAAAGTAATTTCGAGGACAAAATTATTTTAAGGAGGGTAGAATTGTAACACCCTGGTTTAGGGGCTAGGCAATTCGGGTATAATTCCAGTGTTGGAAGGTTTTTGGGTGTTTTTGGATGTGTTTTAGAGGTTTAAGAATGCTTGGATGAAAGGGAAAGGCTTTGGAAAATTTTTGATTTTTAGGGTATAAATGGGAAATGGGGCAAGAAGGCCTTAAAATAATTTTTGGAAGGTTATGGCACAAGAAAGGCATTGGCAAAGTGGCTCAATGCGTTGCTTAAGGGGCTGGAAGTTGCGCCATTGAGGGCCTGGGTTCAAATCCAAGCGGCAACAAAACTGATTTTAATTTTTGGATGTTGTCGTTGCAAGGTAGGAAGCCTTAAAAGGAGCTGGGGCGTGTTTTTGACACAAGCAGCAACTTGGCCAAGTGGTTCTCGTGCGGCACATAGGAGCTAGAGGTGAGCGGGGGCGCTGGTTCGAGGGCCTGCAGCAGCATTTTGGGCGTGTTTTATTTTTATACGCGGTTATGGGCTGGAGTAGGAAGGGTTTAAAAATTAAATGGTGTGGCTTTATGGCATAAAAATCAAAGTGGCCGAGTGGCTTGGGCGTTGGAGGAAGGGTGTGCAGCAGTTTGGTCCCAGGTTCGAACCTAGAGAGTGGCATTTGGAGTTTTAATTTTTTTTTATTCTTTTTGGGCAGCAAATTGAAGGTGGGACGGCACATGGAGCTTCATTGGATAAGGATTAAACTAAGGTTGTTTAATCACTTTTGAATTCGGCTGGTAGGAGGTGATAAACATGTGATTAGTTTATTATTTTAAATAATTTTAGGATTATTATTTTATTGGGGATAATTGTTAAAACCATTCAAAATTATTTTGAATGGAGCAAAATAGGGAATTTGGGCTAATTCAAATTACTTTGAATTAGCAGGTGGTGGCCGAATGCTATAAATAGGGGAAATCAAGTGCCGAAATTCTCTTTTAAATGGGCAGCCTTCTTTATGCTTTCTTTTAGACTCTTTGCCGAATTTTCTTAGGAGCCTAGAGTATATTTTCGGTCACCTTAAGTCAAAGCCGAATCCTTGGTGCTTTAGTAGCTAGCCGAATCTTCAGGTGACATTCCCTCTTTGTCTTTCTTGAAACCGAAAACCCCCAAGCAGCATATACCTTTGCCAATTTCTTCTTTGACCATTTAATCAATGGTTGGTTTTTATTAATTCTCTTTTAATCCCTTGGTAGCCGAAACTTCTCCTCTTTTATTAGTTTGCACCTTGGCCGAATTCTAGGTGTGGTGTAGATCTCTTCGGATTCTTCTCCTCAATTGTTGGTAGTCAGATTCGGCAAGTGGTGGTAAGGATCCATGTTGTAATTATTCTTTTATTATTCGAAAGCCGAAGGCTACTAAGGCTAATCATTTATGCGTTTTAGGGTGTGGTCGATTACAAAAAAGGACCATTCCGTAGTCTTGAGATTTGTTTGGAAATCAAATCAGCCTTGAGGAGCAAGGATATTTAGGGACATAGATCAATTCTCCGGGATTCAAGATATTTTGGTAAGCAATATTTGGTAAAGGTTCAATATTTAGTTTATGACGATTTGGTTAACCGGTTGATTCTGATTAAGTGACTTTCGATGGAGGCCAATACCAGTCTTGAAGGAAAAGGGAAAATCCCCATCCCGAAGTTTAAGAAGAGGTCGGTTTCAGCTGTTCGGGATTGGCCACCGGGGTGTGGGCCAGCAGCAGGAGAGAGCTATAGGCAGATAGCGGTAGTCTCGCTAAACGATAGCGTCGGGATCGGGGGTTTAGAGCTTCAGATTATAAGGTGTGTGGTTAGACCATTGTTTTAGGGATTTGTATGATCTCTGTTGTGCTATATGTTTACTAATGAATGCAGTGCCATATGTGTAATGGATACCCTAAAGGGGTATGATGACGACCAGGTTAGTAGCAAATTGGCTAATATGTGATAATTGATTTTGACTTTGTGAGCATGCCTATATTTATGAATATCATGTACATGCATCATCTCCGCATTATATTATGTTACATGTGCATGGGTGGGTTTTTGAAAGAAGGTACGGGTGTACTTCGAGTACGTGGTTGATGTCAGCTTTGTGCTACATCGTGGATTGGCGCTGACTGAGGCCGCGTTGTGGATCTTTGCGATTTAGTTCGCGTGGTTACCCTGGTTGATATGGGCTTTATGCCATATCATGGCTTGATGGATTGCTGTGTGCTCCATCGTGGTTTGATGTTAGCTATGCACTACATCGTGGATGGCATTGGTTGCCTTTATGGAGGGAAAAGGAGAGGGTGACTCGATAGTCCCCTGGTGTGTGGTAGGCTGGATAAGGGGGTGTGTAGCGGATGGACCTTAGGATTGGGTTGGGTTTCATGTTGCATTGTTCTGATATGAAATGATATGGAAATGGGCCAAGCCCAATATGACATGTGGAAAGGTATGTTTTGAGAACATATGTGGAAATGGGCCAGGCCCAGAGATCAGTGGATTAATGAGAAAAGGGCCTAGCCCAGTGCTTGAATATGATTTGATTGTGGGCCAAGCCCAGATTGTGGTAATGTCTAAATGATTACATTTACATGTTGCATTTGATTGGGTTGATTTGTGGTTAACATGTGGGTGGATATTAGTGGTTTAATTACACACTGGGTCATTATGACTCACCCAATTATTTATCCAACATCGCAGGTGACTTGTTGATCGGACCGGGTTTGAGAGGCTGCAAGGTGGCCCATGCAGAAGGGGATTAATTTAATTCTTTTTAAGCAATTTTTAATACTAAGTGTTTTGGTTAATATGGGTTGTAATAAGGGCCACTTTTGATTAAAGTACTCTATTTATAGTTGATAAAGGTTATATCGTATTTAGTAATATTTTTACAAAGGATTTATATTATAATAAATTATAATAAAGTTTTAATTCAAACCAAGCTTATATTATTTATTAATTTTAATGGATTTACTTCCCGAAAGTTAACAAAATTTTTAAGTTTTACTCTAAAGACAAAGATTTTTAACCGTCATTCCACAGTGACATAACCAGATCCGGACGAGACTTGTGGAAAAAGGGAGAGAGTAGAAGCAGTTTTGGTCACTTCAATAGCTAAAACTTAAAACCCGAAATGTAAAAAAAATAAATGGGAAACTAAGCAGTGCAAGAGAAATTGGCAATTCAACTCTCAAATCCCACAAATTTGAAACAAAGGAGTGCTTAGTGCCGAAAATGCTCCCTATTTCCCCCTTAGCTGAAATCCACTAAGCCTTAGAGTCCCACTCGGCCACACACTCTACCAACCTCCAACTTTCTAAAATCCTTGATTTTCTCCCCAATCACCTGGGCATGTAGAACCAAGTTGGACCTCAATTTTGGTAGAGCTTCATTAAGGTTCTTTTTAGTGTCCTTCTAGAATTTTTTGAAAGCTTCCTCACTAGATTGGCGTTGAACTTCTAGCTCTAGTTTTAGGCGTTATTCCTGGAGTTTAAATTTTTTCTTCCCATGAGGACCTTCTTTCCTTCAATAGATTTATCTCCTCCTTTAACTGATCACACTTAGTCAGTGAATACTTATATTTTCCCTTCAAGGCCATGACACTATCATTGAGGCTTTAAATTAGTCTGATAGATCCTTGATGATCTTGGAGTAGTACATCCAAAGAGTTTTCGTTAAATTTCAAAGACTTGTCCAAAGTTGCAATTTTAGCATTATGTTGATTACTAGCATCTTGAAGGGCTCAACTCAAAAGTCCAAACTCTATAGATAAAGGTTGAGATGACTTTACCAAAAGTTATAGTGGAGATGATTCAGACTATGATGCGGGATACAATGAGAGAGCCGCCATTATTTACTGAGGTACTGAATTCACTTTCTGTTGGAATATAGAGCCTAAAGAAATAGAAGACAGCCATAAGTGTAACAAATCATGCTAGTGGAAGAATTCTTTAGCTTCGCTAGGGGAATCATTAGAGGTTGAGAACTAGATGGAGCCACGGGCTATCTTAGACTTATTATGAGGATCTCAACCATAGGGAGATAATTAGTGTGTATGGTGGAGTCTGCAGAGTGGGTGGGCTCCACTAGAAGTGCAAGTACCTCAGGTAGTGCTGGATTTGGAGAAGCACGAGTTTGACTATAGTAGGCCCTTTTCCTGAGTTTGAGCCTTGTTAATTATTGGAGTTCACTTTCCTTGATTTCTTGGGTGCTTTCTTCCACCCTAGGTCTCATTTGAGTGTTCTTCACTACTATTTTTCCTGAGGGAGCAGTAGTAGCCTTTTCTTTTGCTCGGGCCTTATCCAAAATAACCATGATATCCATGTTTTGTGCTGAAATTCAAGGAAGGTCCTACACCAACAACACGAGAATTAGCTCAACTTGAATAAGAAGAAGAAATGACACCAAGAGGTGTGATGAGCCAATTGCATGGACATAGCTGACAAGTGTCATAAAAGAAAAAGAGAGGTTCTTTTATACGCCTTGTTAAGACTAGTCCCAAATCACTGTGTACATTATGAGACACGACCTTCGAAGGAGAAGGGATATTAAAATCGTCCAACCAATTTAAGGGGTTAGTTTCGTGAAGACCATTTGGGCTCATCTTGTCTTAGCGGATCTGTAACAGACCGAATTTGACCCTAATCGGAACGGTGGTTTCGGGACCACAAATCCTAGTCTGAGAAATATTTAAATAATATATTTCGTGCTTATTATATGTGATTTATGATGTGTGAAAGTTTCGTAGTAAAATTTAATCGTTTATGTGTTTAATTTAGAAAAAGGACTTAATCGCGTAAAGTGTAAAAGTTGCAACCTATAGTGAAAAGTGCCTATTTGATAATGGCTTTTTAATATGGGGTATAAAAAGGGCAATTACCTCATTCTAAGAGTTAGTGGATGGCATATACCAAGAATAACCTTAGTATTATTTGTTTTTATATTAAAGAATAAAGGTTAATTTAGTAATCAAACAATTACTTATCATATATGTTAAAATAACATAAAACAAAGCCACCATCTTTTTGGTTCTTTCTTGGCTGAATGTTGGAGAAAGAAGAAAGCTTTGAGTTCTTTTGATTTTCGGCAATTCTAGGCTTAAATTCAAGGTGAGTTTTTAGTCGATTTTCGATAATTTTTATGTTTTTGTGATCGTTGCTTCGAATACTTCAAGACCCATGCTTGAATTTTTGATTTTGATGAATATTTTGAAATGTGCCATTGATGAGTTCATGAGTTTTATGATGATATTTGATGAATTATGAAATATATGTGTTAGATCAATATGTTTTGTTCTTGGATTTTTGATGATTTTGAGTATTTTGGGCTAAATTGAAAAAATAATTTTTTTTGGGTTAAAATGCAAAATAAATGAAATTAATGGACTTGTATAGTCCCTATGAACATTTGGCCCTTAGGTGATGTAGTGAAATTTTGTGTATTTTGTGTTTTATGCAAATAGGACTAAATTGTAAAAATGTGAAACATTAGGGATAAAATGGTAATTTGCCCGTTTATGTGTTTTGGGACTAAATTGAGATGAAATGTGCTTGAATGAGCTGAATTTTATAGTGATTAGATCAAGAACAAAGAAGAGCGGATTTGAATCGGGGAAAGGCGAAGGTTATCGAATAGCTGGTCTACGCTGTCCGTCGATAGTCGAGGTAAGTCCTTAAGCAAATATATGTTAAAGAATTATTTATGAACATAGCAAATGATGAAATTTGAAAATTTTGAGTATAAATATATGAAATTGCCGAATGTGGTAATATAATGTTGGATTGAGTTTATTTCGTTTAATGTGATGTAATAAAGCATGTTCGATTTTGATATAGAAAATATATGTGATGTTGGTGATTTTAGTATTGGGTAATGAGTATGGAATGATTAACAATGTTGATATTCGGGCTTCGAGCCTAGCAGGCCTTGTGCCGGTGATTTATATCGGGCTTAATGCCTAGCAGGCCTCGTGCCGGTGAATTATATCGGGCTTATTGCCTAGCAGGCTAAATGCCGGTGTTTGAACTTCAGACCTTGAGTTTAGCAGGTCTAGTGCCTGTATGTGAGATTCGGGCAAATGCCTAGTAGGTTCTATACCGGTGAGTTGAAATTCCAAGCTTAGATTATGTACTAGTAAAGTCATGAAATGAATCATATGAGCCTAAGCATTTGAAAATGAATTTGTTAATTCGGCTACAAGGTATGTGTTATTCATATTCATGTGTTATATATATATATATATATATATATATATATATAGGTGATGATAATAAGTAAATGAATTGGTGAAGGAAATATGATATTCAATTGGTAGATGGAAATTGTGTATAAACTATGACATGAGGAAATTGGTTATATGAACGCATAAAGTGGTTAATAGTATTTGTATAAGTATATTGATATAAATGATTATAAGTCTTCTATACTCTTTAAATGGTGTACCTTGGTAAAGAAAAGAAAGTTGGTTGATTAAGTGAGGTTGGATATTCGGCTACGGTGAATTATAAGTTAAGTCATGTATATTGAAGCCATGCGAAGGTGGCTTGTCTTTGTAAATGTTAATGCTTGATGGTATAATTATCTTTGGCGAAATATGCGTATGTGTGTTTATACTTGGATGACTAAGGAAGTTGTGATATAAGTAATTCATGCCAATTATGTATGTTTGTGTATGGATGAGTTTTGGTAAGTCTAACCTTCAAATGTATATTATAAAAAGGGCATTAAGTTAAAGCTAAGAATTTATTTAGGGTTGAAGATTTAAGTCAAGGGTATTATATGATAATTATGTGTCGTTTGGAAATTATGCGTGTGTTAACCTTAGTCATTTATGAAATATGGAACATGATATGCAATGCATGTGTATTCGGCTAGGCTTTTGAGAAATATTCAAATGTAACTAAAATGCTTGATGACTAGGTGTTTAAGCTTACTTTTAAATATGGTAATTGTGCATGCATATGATGTATATATATATGGATATATATCTATATTTATATATTTAGTTATAAGTAAAGGCTTGGTTTGATTGAGCATTTGGATCTATTTAAACTTAGCATGAGCTATGTATTATTCATGAAATTTTATATAAGTGTACTCGTATGTTCGGCTAGGTAATTAATTGTGTGTTTAATAAGGTGAGGAGCTGTATGTTTCGGTCATATGGGATAAGGTTTTCGATCATATGATTTTGGTCATAATAATACATAAAAATACTATAAATGAGGATTGAAATATTTGCCTTGTTGTATGATATTAAAGCAATGTATATTGCTTGATCATTTTGTACTCGTTGATGATTATATCGAATATGATTTAATTTAGTATATTAAGTATATATATATATATATTATGCATATGTGATTTGTCTGTTTATAATTGAATTAATTGAATAAAAGTTTTGACTTATTTGGTAATGCCCGTAACCCTAATCCGGAGATGGATACGGGATAGGGGTGTTACAGGATCAGTTGTTTGGGAGAGGAAGAACTTAAACCCTAGGCTTGACAACCCTAGGAAGTCATTTAAGTGGGAATTAATATAAAATTGGTATAGCATATCCGTGAACACCTTATCCCCGAACTGGTCTAGACTGTGAGGTTGGAAGATAAGTAGTTCTTGCTGACTCGTTATTCTAGTGGATATATTGGAAGATTTTGCTAGGCTATCGACTAGTTGAATGATCAGTGTAATAGCCCATTTTTCAATGGTGTCGAAAATAATGGTTTTGGGGCCACCAAATTCGACGAGTAAGTTCATAAATATTACTCTTTAATATTTACGAGTCAAATGTGATTTTTATAAAGTCTTTTGATTTTATAATTTATGTTATTTAAGCGATTTATTATGTTCGAATGGTAAGACCGTAAGGTCAAGTGGTTTTAGAAAATGAGGTATCGCGACCTCGTTCTATAAACCAAGTCATAAATATTTTATATATATATATATATATATATATATATATATATACGGAGTGTCATTAAGGTGGTATTAAAGTTTTGTTAAAAAAATTTAACATTTCGATAGTTAATTAATTAAAAAGGACGAAATCATAAAAGATGTAAAATTTGATCACTAATTGATTTGAGTGATTAAATGGTTAATTGAATAAAGGAAAATGGACTTAAATGGTAATTAGACCATTCAAGATGTTAGTGGACAATAATGAACATGAATTTGATGTTTTATTTAATTATTAACTAAGGTTAATATGGTAATTTGATAATTATATTAAATTAAAATGAAACAAAAGGTTTATTTGTTATGATATTTTTTAGTTTTCTTCTTCATCAACCGAACATCCATGGATGTTGAGATGAAGCTTTCGGCCATGGACAATTTACTTGCATGGTATGTGATTTTGGCTCCAATTTTAATAATTTTTATGTTTTTGAGATCGTTACAACTAGGTTCAGCTAGCTCTTACCTTCGATTTTGAAATTGTTAAAGATTTTTAATGTTTCCATTGATGAACCTTGTGATTTTAAATGTTAAATGATGAATTTGAAATATTACTTATTATTTAAAAGTATTTTATAAAGTGATTTTTGACGAATTTTTTGATTAGGGACTAAATTATTAAAATAGTAAAAATGCAAGGATTTGACATGAACTTTTTGCAATAATGGGCTGCATTGAATGCCATAAGTATTCAGAAAGACTCAATTTTGGGTAAAAATGGTTTATTTGCATGTTTTAGGTTAGGGACTAAATTGAATAAAAGTAAAACTTTAGAGGCAATTTTGTAAAAATGTCAAAAATGACTAAATTGAATAAAACACATTGTTTTACTGTCTAAATTAATAGATTGAATGAAATTATTAATTTAGATCAAGATCGGGTGGAAAATCAAGGAGAATGGAAAATTACTAAAATGCCTATGTACTTTGACATTTTTGCAGTTTAGCTAGGTAAGTTCGTATGAACTATATTATGTATAATGTTGGTTAAATTGAATGTTATTATATGATTTTTATTGAAAATTATGTTATTATATAATTTATTGTGTCAAGAAACGACGTACAACAGCTACCGAGCCCCGTTTGGACCTTAGGAATTCGTAGGATACAAATGACATGTCATTAGGGTTTACATTATTCGGGTGATGGTCTTGAATGTCTTACCGTTGGCTAAGGTCTGGCATGTGTTGCAGATACTCCATAGCTCGTGTGAGCAGCATCGTGTAGCTACGTTCTGACCCACATCTCATGTGAGCAGGCCCATTTTCACAGCTCGTGTGAGCATATATGTACAAGAATTGACGGATTATAGTTATATTAGTTAGCACAATTTCTGTGAGCTATCTCAGGTATCGAATGGTAGTCTAAAAGGTTCAACGGGCATGATTTAAAAAGGAAATGGTAAGAGTTCATTATAAACTACGACATGTATACGCATGAAAGACTGTGAAATGGTGGGTTACATGGAAAATATGTTATGTTGAGATGGATGATAAATCCAACTGAATCATGCTCAATTATAGTGGTTATCCATGTCAAATTCATATGAATCATGTTTAAATGAACTAACATGTGTTGTTGATGTGCTTAGGCTTATGCCAAGCTTGTGGATATGATTGATGTTTATGGTTATGCTTGTATTATGCATATGAAACGGGTAAAAAAAGGGAATGATACGGTAAGTACATAATTGGGATGTATTATGATGTTATAAAAAGTTTAATAAGATAAATGATGTATTCATATGTTAGTAAATTGCTTATGCTTTGAATAAATCTATCTATGTCAGGGATTAATACACTGAATTAAGAACTAATAATGTTGTTGAGGCTTATAATAAGCATTGGGAATGGAAAGGAAAGTAAGTAAATTGAAAGATTTATAATCTTATAGAAAGGTTGATGGTTATACATTACGTCCCATAAAATCCTTTATGTTATGTGTAACAGCCTGTTTTCAGTAAAATCAAAACATTAGTTTCGGGACCACAAACCTAAAGTCAAAATTTTATTTTATTATTATTTTATTGCCTACAGCATGATAGTATTACCATATAAAATTTTCGTTGAGAAATTTTACTGTTTACATGCTTAATTTGATAAAAGGACTAAATCACGTAAAGTGCAAAAGTGGAGTTCTAATAGCTAAAGGTATTAAATAGCTATATAAATTTAAAGTTGAAGTCCTTATATGGTAATTAGGCCATTTAATTTGATAGTGGATGTGCATGGCTTGGCAATTGTGTACCTATTAATGTTTTTAAAGGTTAAATTAGTAAAGAGGTAATTATATGTTAAATTAAATAAAACCAAAGTGAAGTATCATCTTTTTCTTCTTATTTACAAAAAAAATTTGAAGCAAAAGGAAACCATTGTTGAGCTAGGGTTCGGCTAGTCTTATTTCTTTGATTGGTAAGTGATTTTTGTCCCGTTTTTAATGATTTCTACGTTTTTGGGATCATTGTAGCTTAATCTAGCTAGCCCGAGAACTAATTTGCAAAATTGTTAAAGTATTAGGGTTTTTCCATTGATGAAAATGCTTGAGCTTTGATGTTTGATGATAGAAAATGAATGGTTGTTGTTAGATAAACAACTTTTGTAAAGGAATTTTTGATGAAATTATCAATTAGGGGCTAAATTGAAAAATAGAAAATATTATGTGGTAAATTTGTGAATTTGTGAAAAATATGGGTTGCTATTAGTATGTATAGAAATCGGCTAGGCTTGGGTAAGGGAAAAATTGCATGAAATTCAATTTTCAAGCCTAGGGACTAAATTGCAAAGAATTAATAGTATAAGGGCAAAATGGTAATTTTGGAAAAGTTACATGTTGGACTAATTGAATGTGAAAATATTAAATTGAGTTAAATTTATCCATATAGATCATAATAGACCTCGTGCGAAGTTAGACCGGGGCAAAGGAAAAATCTCAAATTAATCACCTTTGTATCTACGTATACTCGTTGGGGTAAGTTCGTGTAATCAAATTGTGTATTTATATGCTTTAATTGAATTATATGTATGTGAATTGTATAATTGCCATGTATGAATACTGATCACATATCTGACAACATGAGACAATTACCGAGTCCCATTTGAACTTTAGGAATTTGTAGGATACAAATGACATGTCATTAGGGTTACCAATTCTCAGCTCATATGAGCTTACCGATTACAACTCGTAAGAGCATACCGATTCACAGCTCGTATAAGCATATATGTACAGGAACTGAAGGATTACAGTTCAGTACACCTTGTGTGTGCTACTCGAGTATCCAATGATATTCTAAATGGTTCAAGGGGCAATATTCTGTTACAAGATTACATGGGTTCGACATGAACTACTACAGGTAATTACATGAAATACATGGAAATGATGTTACATGATATATATTGATATATGAAATGAATGATACATGAATATGAAATTTGAATATTTATTAAGTTCATCCATGAATATCAGATGTCATATGTACTTTACATGGCTAACATGTTGGTGATTATGTGTTTAGACTTTTGGCCAGTTTGGTTGGGATATGTTATATTTGCTTACCTTAATTGTAATTAAATGGTAAGTTAAATTCCATGTTATACAAACTTACTAAGCTTAAATGCTTACTCTGTGATATTTTTCAAGTTTTATAGTAATTTGGAAGCTCGTTCGGGTTGGAAGCTTGTCGGAGCTATATCACACTATCCATCGGCTCACTAGGTACTTTTGTTTGTTTAATTTTGGTTATAAAGGCATGTATAGGTTATTTTGGGTAATGTTAGCCTATATATGTTTTGTTGAGATTGGTTGTAACAACCCATTTTTAGTCAAATTAGAATAGTGGTTTCGGGACCACAAATCCGAAGTCTAAATAATTATTTTATTATTATTTTAAGGTCTACAGCATGAATATATGATTGTGTGAAAGTTTCGTTTAGAAATTTTATCATTTGACTGCTCAATTCGGTAAAAAAGACTAAATCGCGTAAAGTGCAAAAGTGTTGTTCTATTAGTTAAAAGTGTCTAATAGCTATAGAACTTTAAAGTAGAGGTGCTTAAGTGGTAATTAGACCATTTATAAAGTTAGTGGACAAAGATAGACATTATTTGAGTGAATTTGAATGCTTTTATTAAAGGTTATAATTGTAAATGGTTAATTAATGAATAAATAAGTTAAATAAAATCATTTTTAGTCCATCTTCTTCATCAAAACTGATTGGAGTTTAGAAAAAACACCATGGATAGAGCTTCAAACATTCGGCCATAGTTCAACCTTGCATGTAAGTCCGTTTTGCGTCCCGTTTTTAATGATTTCTATGTTTTTGAGATTGCTGCAACTAGTACTAGCTAGCCCAGGGGCTAATTTGCAAAACTGTTAAAGATTTTGAATGATTCCATTGATGAATACATGAGTATTTTGATGTTTGATGATAGATTTTGAATAGTTGTTGATAGTTAAACAAGCTTTATTATGTAATTTTTAGTGAAAATACGAAATATGGATTAAATTGTGAAATGTGTAAAGTTAGTGGTTAAAATGTGAAATAAATGAAAAATATAGGCTGCTAGGAGCATAATAGTAATTCAGCTAGCATGGGTTTAATTGAAATTTCATTAATTTGTGATTTTATGAATTGAGGACTAAATTGTGAAAAATGTGAAATATTAAGGGAAAAAGTGTAAATGTGTTTAAAAGTCTGTTTTGGATGAAATTGAATGAATAGATGATTGAATAAGTCAATTTTTAATAAGTTTAGATCAAGAAAGGAGAAATACAGACTTAGATCGGGGAAAGAATAAAGTTACGGAATAGTTGACTCCATTTGTCGTTTTAGCATCCGAGGTAAGTTCGTATGTTATAATTTCATTTCAAATGTATTCTATATGCTTTGATATAGCATAACTTGTGATTATGTGACTACGGACAAGTTTGGGAATGATTCGACGATGATTCGACAGTTGAAAGCCCTGTTGGACCTTAGGAATAGTTTAGGATGCTAGTGACATGTCATTAGGGATACTTTGAGTTGGCTTCAGGCCATGATATAGCACTTCGGGTGCGAGATAAAATGATTTGGTTTTGGGCCATGCATATCGACTGATTTGGCTTCAGGCCATGATATCAGTATTTTGGATGAGTTACCTAGATTTGGCTTCGGGCCATGGTATAGGTACTTATCGTGTGAGACCTTTGAGTATCCGACTACTATTTCGAATGGTTTAACTGGTAAATGAAAGACGAGAATGTGTATGAGATTAGTACGAGATGGTACAGGTATGTGCATAAACCATATTAGCTTTGAATCAAAGAAATGGTGAAGAAAGTATATAGTTTAGTGAAAGAGTTATTGAAAGGTTTGTTAGTTGATGTGAATTCTTATACTTATGATCAATGGCTGAATTATGTGTTATGATTATCAAATTTATGTCATATGAGCTTACTAGGCTTAATAGCTTACTCCGTTTATTTTCTATGTTTTATAGTGAATTCAAAGCTAGCTCGGATTCGGGGATCATCGAAGACATCGTCACACTATCCACCTATCTCCCGGTAGCTATGAACTTGGTATTTGTAACATCCCGAAATTGGGCCTAGTAGGATTGGGCCCAATGGGCCTTGGGAGTAGTAGCGTTTAAAATTTTTGGAGAACAAGAGAATGGCTTTAGTGCAAGTTGGACTTATTAGGTGAGTGATTTTGGAAGGTTAGTAGGCTTCTATGAAGTCCCAGGATCAAACTTGGGCTTAGGAAAAATTTTGGTTTTAGGTGAAAAAAACCCTAGGGGTTAGTAGGTAGGCTTTAAGAATAAAATGTGGAGAAAAATGACAGAAGTGGAGTGTGTGGTGTAGCGGCAAAGTGACGCCATGTAACATCCTGAAAAGGGCCTATGCATTTTCGGTTTACTTGTATGAAATGACATGTCTTAAGTATTATGAATAAATTTTGAATATTTTTGGAAACCCGGGAATGTATGGAAAAGATTTAGAAATGAACATTTTGGAAACCTGAAAATGTATGGAAATGTTAAGTTTAAAAATGGAAAGTGAACATTTTTGGAAACTAGGAAATGATTCAAAAGAGGAAAGTGAACATTTCGGGAAACTTGGAAATGTAAGCTTAAAGAAGGCAAACGAAAATTTTAGGAAACTTGGAAATGAAAGGAAATGTCAAGTTCTAAAGTTTAAAAAGAGGAAATTAAGGCAAGGTGGCCTTAAGAGAAAAAGTATGTGAAATTTGACACACAAACAGGCTTGGAAAAGTGGCCTGAAGATGCCACTTAGGGCCTCTGGAAATGGCGCCACATACAAGGGTGTTGGGCCTGAGTTCGAGTCACATGGGAAGCAAATAAAAGAAGTTTTATTTTTGCTTCTAGAAACACAGAGGTGGACGGCACAAGGCTTGCAAGAGAGGAGTTTTATCCTCTTTAAGATTCGGCTAATAAGGATAAATAATGGATTTTTATTTTAGATTATTTTTCAAGGAGATAATAAAGGATTATTCTTTAATTATTAAGGAGATAAATGTTGGATAAATTCTTCTATTTTGCGATAATTAAAGGATAAAGCTATCAAATAAAGAAGAGTGGTGGCCAAGTAAGGGATTCTAAGTGATAAATTCGGCTATAAAAGGAAGAACATAGGGCTACTCATCAATTTTTCTCCTCTTCTCTCTCTGCCGAAATTCTTAGTGATCTCTTCTCTTCTCTTTTTATTTTGTCAAGCCGAAATCTACTTCTTCTTTATCCATCATTGCCTATTCTTTAAGCTTCAAGAACCGAAAGTGTTGATACACCTCTAGGCCATAGTCGATTAGTCTTTAAGACTCCATAGCCGAATACTGCTAAGGGTTCAAGCAAGAGTTCTATCAATTTCTCCAAGTAAGGGTAAGATCTAGATTCGGTTTCTTTACTTTTCTTTTTAAGCCTGTCGAAATTTAGGGACTAATCCCTCCTATTGTATTTTGGGCTGAAACTATGGAAGGTGATTCCGAGATTTCAGATCTAAGGTATTTCGGCATCTCCATTAATCAGGAAAAGAGTTTCGGAATTTAAAGATTTAAGGTAAGTAACTATGAATATTCAGCCAAGGCCTATTTTAGTAGTTAGATCTATTTGTTTTAACCGAAAACTAACCGATTCAAGGGATCTAGTGTCTAGCCGATTTCAAAGGGGGAAGAATACAAGTTTCGGGATTTGATTAATCATCAAAATGGCAACAAGGTAAGTTTTAAGTGTACAAATCCTATTAGGATTTGGTTTTAAAGCCGAATAGGTTTATTAATGTGTTTAAGTGATTGGCCGAATATAGGAGTTAACGGATCTAAAGCAATAGATCGGTCTTTCGGGATTTCAAGGAATTCGTTAAGCAAATCAGGTGTGTACCCCACACTAACTTTTAATATGTTATATGGCAAATATTTAATATATGAATGTATAAGAATGTGAATGTGGCTAAAATACCCTAATGTGGTACAAAGTACTCAGGTACGTTTCCTACTCCTACTAGGATTACGAAATATGTTATATTTTAACATGTGAAAAGTGACATGAATGTGAATTTAAGTATGATATGCATGATATAAAATATATGGGGCATTCGGGTTATATGAGAAAGGGGAAGTGAATGTGATGACTTCGGTCTCACTATCTGAATGTGGTGGCTTCGGTCACATTATCTGAATGTGGTAAGTTCGGTTACATTATCTGAATGTGGTAACTTCGGTTACATTATCTGAATGTGGTGTCTCATGACACAATTATCTGGTGGCTATGCCACGAATTATATATGGGCGATGAGCACGTCGACTGCAGCGACTGCCTTCGATGGTGTGTAGCGGAAGGAGGGTTGACTTAGTAGTCCCCACGGTGTGCAGGTTGGTACGGGGATGTGTAGCGGATGGCATCTAGGTTTGGGTTTGGGATTGCATCATTATCTTGAATTATTTTGTGAGCATGATATGTATGGTATGCCTAAATCTATTAAATTTTAGTGTTGGTTTACACATTGAGTCTGTTGACTCACCCCGTTGTGGGAACATTTTTCAGGTGATGAATAGTGATGGACCGGGACGGTAGAACTTGTGGTGGCCATGCTCAACTTGAAGTTTTATTCAATATGGACATTTTATTTTATTTAAGTACTTAAGAATTTTATTTTGGGTTTTTACTTGATGTAATAAGGCCATAGTTTTATTTCCTTATTTCTATTTTATTTTATTTTTTTTATGCTTACGAATTATTATCAATTAAAGTTTGAGTAAATTTATTTTTTTAAAAATAAACCCTAATTGTTTTGTCACTTTAATTAAATGGATTTCAATATAAGATAAGTTGGGTTCCAACACAAGCCCAACCCAAAACAATATTTTTTTAAAATCGCATAAGTTTTCCCCAAGGAACAAAAGAACTTTGAACCGGTTTACTTGAGGAACATACCAAATCTGGTCAAAGCTCGTGGGCCGGGTTTGGGGTGTTTCAGTTTGGTATCAGAGCCCAGTTTGAAACTCTCGGCGTGTGGGCTAAGGCCCAAAACGTTTTCAAATCGAGCCCAAATAAGCTTTATGAAGTATCTTATGAAATAAGCAGGTTTTCTGGCATGGCACCTAAGTCTCCGACCCGCAGTCTACCAGGTAAGTACCCCTAACCATCTGTGTGATTATGTGAGTTATAGAAGGGTAGAAAAGGAATGGAACGTAGAATAGTATGATAGGAGCTTGAACTCTAGGACTAGTCTACTCAAACACAAATACATAAGACTTAAGGACCATTAAACAAACCTATGGCTAAGTCACTGAGTTAGGGTGTGGTAACCCCTGTGCGCATGTCTAGGATTGGATCCGGAAGAGCTTGGTATTTAAGCAGTCCTAGTGACTCACCTCCTCTTCGCAGGAATCCTACCTGGTGCGTAGCTTCGGTTCACCCTAACCCAGAGGGTTCAGTGGGTGCGGCAACCTCTGTGCGCATGTCTAGGAATGGTTTCGGTGGGAGTTTGGTATTTAAGCAGTCCGCATGACTCACCTCCTCTCCATTTGAATCTTGCCTGGTGCGTAGCTTTGGTTCACGCTGACCAAGAGGACTCGGTCATAGGCTAAACACAATAACTAAAACCCGAAAGGGAACTAGCCGTGTTTTTATGGAAACCCTAATTGTAAAACTCTTAAAAATCATATTTTCTTTGATTGGTGAAAACTATCTCAAAAAAAAAATCGAAAAATTTCTGAAATTTCAAAATTTACCCTAGTGGTAAAATTACCAAAATGCCCTTGATTTATAAAATGACCAACTACTCAACAGTTTTTGCCAAAATTTCATCATTTTATAAATGTTTAAAAACCCTAATTTGCAAAATATCAAAATACCTTGATTTTGGAAAATTACAAAACTGCCCCTAACTTACAAAATTACTAAAATGACCCTGGTTTCCAAAATTATGCAACATCACCGTTTTGGAAAGTACAAGTCTCAAAAAGAACTCTCAAAGTTTTGCAGAGTTGGAAATACCCTGGAAATATTAAACTTTACCAATTTACTCTGGTTTATTACCAAAATACCCCCAAGGTCCAAAATTACCGAAATACCCCCGGACTTCAAAAAACAATTTCCAAAATACCCTTGGAATTCAAAATTATCAAAATACTTTGTGACAAAATCACCAAGGAACTCTTTCTTTTGAAAAAAATTACGCAAATACCCCTGTAGGACAAATTATGAAAATACCCCTGGGTAGTGGAGAAACAACAACAATGAAAACTACAACGTTTCTCTGAATGAACGAAAGTTCATAATTGTTTGATGGATGTATGAATGAATGAAAAGACTGTGTGCATGTATGAATACGAAAGAAACACTCCTAAAACTCTTTTCATAAAATTTCTTCACGGATAATCAAGTGAAACAAAAGTACTAATTCATAAAACTTCTTAATCAGATCTCGACGTTAGAAATGAGCTCTAGAGGACGTGGTCATCGTGGACGCGGTAGAGGAAGAATGACTAGGTCAGAACCCGTTAGATAGGGTCAAGGGTCTGATAATGAGGTACCACCGCCACCACCACCCCCAGCTGTTGGTGTTGAGCAGCAGGCTCAGACGGGGGAGGATGCTGTGTCGCAGGCTGTGCTGCGAGTTTTGGGGTTGGTGGCTGGTGCAGGAGGAAATTCGGGAAATCGAAAGCCTGTGCCTGAACGGCTTCGAGCTAATGGAGCCGAAATGTTTCGTGGAGTATCTGGTGTGGTACCCAGTACAGCTGAGTACTGGTTGGAAGCAACTGAGCGCATCATGGATGAGCTTGATCTGACCTCTGAGGAGAAGTTGAAAGGAATGGTGGCACTGTTACGCGATGAAGCATATCAATGGTGGTTAACTGTGCGGGACGGTGCCACAGCTGAGGATCTGACCAGGGAATATGTTGAGGAAGCATTTCGAAAGAAGTATGTGGGAACCAGGTATACTGATGAGCAAAGGAAAGCATTTCTGGTGCTGGTTCAAGGGAACAAGTCCGTCGCGAAATATGAGGCTGAATTTCTGAGGTTGAGCCGGTATGCTGAAGGAGTAGTGGCAACTGAGCATGAGCGCTGTGTTCGTTTTGAGGACGGACTAAGGGATGATCTGAGATTGTTGATAGCGCCCATCAGGAGCGGGAGTTTTCTGCTTTAGTAGAGAAGGCTAAAGTGGCTGAAGGAATTAAGGATGCTACAAAGCAGACTATGGACCGGAACAGGCCAAAAAGAGGTTTTGGATAGTCTGGGAAGGTTCAAAAGAGGCCTAGAGTTGGTGGGCCGCAAAATCAGCAAGCTGGTACAGGATGGCAGTATTGCCCTTGTGATCATTGTGGAAAGAAGCACTTAGGGGAGTGCTGGAGAAAGACGGGAGGATGTTTTAAGTGTGGGTCTAAGGACCATATGCTCAAGGATTGTCCTAAGAAATCAGATGAAAGTCGACCAGCAGCTCAGAATGTTAATCAGGCTGGTATAGGAAGACAGCAGCCTCAACGAGGTCGTGGTTCGAATAACAGAGGTAATGGTGCTGGCAGAGGACGTGGAACACAGGGCAGAGGTGCTGCTAATGCTGAGGCAAGGCAATCGGGTTTGGTTTATGCGGTTCGCCAAAGAGAGGATGGAGACGCGCCGAATGTTATAACCGGTACGTTCTTTATTTATGACAAGCCCTATTTTGCTCTGATTGATGTGGGTTCAACCCATTCTTATGTTGCATGTAATGTAGTGGAAACACTAGGCCTAGACTCTGAACTTTCTGATAGGCAGATGACTGTAGTAAGCCTATTAGGCCAAACTGTAGTGGTGGATAAAATCTTTCGGAATGTACCCCTAGAGATTCAGGGAGTAAACTTCCGGGCTGACTTAATGGAACTACCCTTTGGGGAGTTTGAACTCATACTTGGAATGGATTGGCTAGTAGAGCACCGAGCCGTGTTGGATTGTGCAGCTAAACGTATGGAACTAAGGACTTTGGAAGATGAAGTAGTAGTGATAATCGGAGAAAGGAGAAACCACCTGTCTAACGTAGTTTCAGCGTTGAAGGCAGAGAAAATGGTTAGGAAAGGGTGCAAGGCGTTTTTAGCCTTCGTAAGCGCGTTAAGTGGAAAGGAAGAAGGTGTCAGTGGAGTTAGAACAGTAAGGGACTTTGAAGATGTGTTTCCGGAGGAATTACCAGGAATACCCCCATATAGGGAGGTGGAGTTTGGGATAGATTTGCTACCGGGAACAGCTCCTGTGTCAATTGCCCCGTATCGAATGGCACCAAAGGAGTTGGTGGAGCTTAAGGCTCAAATTCAAGAGTTGTTGGATCATGGGTTCATTCGACCCAGTGTGTCTCCATAGGGAGCACCGGTTTTGTTTGTGAAGAAGAAGGGTGGAACTATGCGCATGTGCATAGATTATCGTCAGTTGAACAAGCTGACCATTAAGAACAAGTATCCTTTACCAAGGATCGATGACTTGTTCGATCAGCTGAAGGGGGCCACAGTATTCTCGAAGATAGACTTAAGGTCGGGATATCATCAGTTGAAGGTGAAGGAGGCAGATATCCATAAGACCGCTTTTAGGACCAGATACGGCCATTTTGAATTTGTAGTAATGCCGTTTGGATTGACGAACGCTCCAGCCGCGTTCATGGATATGATGAACCGGGTTTTTCAACCCTATTTGGATAGGTTCGTTGTCGTGTTTATCGATGACATTTTGGTGTACTCCAAGTCTGAAGAGGAGCATGATGAGCATCTACGGGTTGTGTTGGAAGTATTAAGGGAGAAGAAGCTTTATGCCAAATTCAGCAAGTGTGAATTCTGGCTTAAAGAGGTGGCATTTTTAGGGCATGTGGTATCCGCAGAGGGAATAAGAGTAGACCCTAGGAAGATCGAAGCAGTGTTGGATTGGAAACCACCTAGGTCCGTGGCTGAGATCCGAAGTTTCTTAGGTTTGGCAGGCTATTACAGAAGGTTCGTGGAAGGGTTCTCGTCAATAGCCGCGCCTTTGACAAAATTGCTAAGGAAGGAAGTACCCTTTGAATGGACTGATAAGCAACAGGAGAGCTTTGAAAAGCTTAAGAGAGTGTTGACAGAAGCTCCAGTGTTAATTCAGCCGGAGGCAGGAAAGGATTTTGTGGTATACTGTGACGCTTCTCACACGGGATTAGGTTGTGTGCTTATGCAAGAAGGAAAAGTAGTCGCTTATGCGTCTCGACAGTTAAGGCCGCATGAGGTTAACTACCCTACTCATGACTTGGAGTTGGCAGCAGTGGTTTTCGCTCTTAAGGTTTGGAGGCACTACCTTTATGGAGAAAGGTCGATAATCTACACAGACCACAAGAGCCTTAAGTATCTGTTGACTCAGAAGGAGTTGAACTTGAGGCAGCGAAGGTGGGTAAAGTTATTGAAGGATTATGATAGCTCGATAGAGTACCACCCGGGCAAGGCGAATGTGGTAGCTGATGCCCTAAGTCGAAAGGTTGTGTCGGATCTAAGGGCTATGTTCGCTCACTTGAGTTTGTATGATGATGGGAGCCTGTTGGCAGAGTTGCAAGTCAAGCCCACATGGCTCAATGAGGTGAAAGAGGGACAGTTGGCTGATAAGGACCTAAGTGTTAAGTTACAGCAAGTACAGAACGGAGAATTAAAGGATTATGGTGTTAATGATGAAGGAGTATTGTGTTACAAAGGAAAAGTCTGTATGCCGAGGGACGAGGAGTTAAGACAAAGAATTCTTCGGGAGGCGCATAGTAGCCCTTATGCTATGCATCCCGGAGGCATTAAGCTGTACAGAGATCTAAGGGAACAATTTCGGTGGCCTGATCTTAAACGGGAAGTGGCTGAATTCGTGGGAAAATGTCTGACGTGTCAGCAAGTTAAGGCTGAACACCAAGTTCCATCGGGATTACTTCAGCCAATCGAGATTCCACAATGGAAGTGGGAGAGAATTACCATGGACTTCGTTAGTGGGCTTCCCCTTAAGCCTACTAAGAAGGACTCGGTATGGGTGATAGTGGACCGTTTGACCAAGTCCGCGCACTTCATCCCGGTAAGAGTTGACTATTCTCTTCAGAAGTTAGCCAAGTTATAGGTGGCAAAAATTGTAAGGTTACATGGAGTGCCGGTGTCAATTATTTCGGATAGAGACCCAAGGTTTACGTCTCGATTTTAGAAGGCACTTCATCAAGCCTTAGGTACTAAGTTGGACTTCACTACGGCCTTTCATCCATAATCAGACGGGCAGTCTGAACGGGTTATACAAGTGTTGGAGGGTATGTTGAGAGGCTGTGTGATGGATTTCCGAGGAAGTTGGGAAGATTACTTGCCTTTAGTTGAGTTCGCCTACAACAACAGCTATCAGGCTAGCATTCGGATGGCCCCATATGAAGCGTTGTATGGTCGGAAGTGTAGAACTCCTACTTGTTGGACTGAGTTAGGAGAACGTCGCGTGTTGGGTCCAGAGTTAGTAGCAGAAACTGAAGAAAAGGTTGAGATAATTAGGGCACGGTTAAAAGAAACCTCTGATAGGCAGAAGTCGTACGCCGACCTTAAGCGAAAGGACATAGAGTTTGAAGTGGGAGACCAAGTGTTCCTTAAGGTTTCGCCTTGGAAGAAGGTGATGAGGTTTGGTCGCAAAGGGAAGTTAAGCCCAAGGTTTATAGGGCCCCATCGAGTGTTAAAACGAGTTGGACCAGTGGCACACCAATTAGAGTTGCCACCAGAGTTACAGCAGATGCACGACGTGTTTCATGTATCCATGCTACGTCGATACCGATCGGATCCATCTCATGTCATACCAGTTGAAGAAGTGGAGATAAGGCCAGACTTACCCTACGAGGAAGAGCCGATTCAGATATTGGAAGGTGATGTGAAAGTGCTACGGAGGAAGTCAGTTCCTCTCGCCAAAGTGTTATGGCGCAATCATGGATCAGAGGAAGTTTCGTGGGAACCAGAAGAGGCAATGCGACAGCAATACCCTCAATTATTTAGCTAGGAAATTTCGAGGACGAAATTATTTTTAAGGGGGGTAGAACTGTAACATCCTAAAAAGGGCCTATGCATTTTCGGTTTAATTGTATGAAATGACATGTCTTAAGTATTATGAATAAATTTTGAATATTTTTGGAAACCCGGGAATGTATGGAAAAGATTTAGAAATGAACATTTTGGAAACCTAAAAATGTATGGAAATGTTAAGTTTAAAAATGGAAAGTGAACATTTTTGGAAACTAGGAAATGATAGGAAATGATTCAAAAGAGGAAAGTGAACATTTCGGGAAACTTGGAAATGTAAGCTTAAAGGAGGCAAACGAAAATTTTAGGAAACTTGGAAATGAAAGGAAATGTCAAGTTCTAAAGTTTAAAAAGAGGAAATTAAGGTAAGGTGGCCTTAAGAGAAAAAGTATGTGAAATTTGACACACAAACAGGCTTGGAAAAGTGGCCTGAAGATGCCACTTAGGGCCTCTGGAAATGGCGCCACATACAAGGGTGTTGGGCCTGAGTTCGAGTCACATGGGAAGCAAATAAAAGAAGTTTTATTTTTGCTTCTAGAAACACAGAGGTGGACGGTACAAGGCTTGCAACAGAGGAGTTTTATCCTCTTTAAAATTCGGCTAGTAAGGATAAATAATGGATTTTTATTTTAGATTATTTTTCAAGGAGATAATAAAGGATTATTCTTTAATTATTAAGGAGATAAATGTTGGATAAATTCTTCTATTTTGTGATAATTAAAGGATAAAGCTATCAAATAAAGAACAGTGGTGGCCAAGTAAGGGATTCTAAGTGATAAATTCGGCTATAAAAGGAAGAACATAGGGCTACTCATCAATTTTTCTCCTCTTCTCTCTCTGCCGAAATTCTTAGTGATCTCTTCTCTTCTCTTTTTATTTTGTCAAGCCGAAATCTACTTCTTCTTTATCCATCATTGCCGATTCTTTAAGCTTCAAGAACCGAAAGTGTTGATACACCTCTAGGCCATAGTCGATTAGTCTTTAAGACTCCATAGCCGAATACTGCTAAGGGTTCAAGCAAGAGTTCTATCAATTTCTCCAAGTAAGGGTAAGATCTAGATTCGGTTTCTTTACTTTTCTTTTTAAGCCTGTCGAAATTTAGGTACTAATCCCTCCTATTGTATTTTGGGCCGAAACTATGGAAGGTGATTCCGGGATTTCAGATCTAAGGTATTTCGGCATCTCCATTAATCAGGAAAAGAGTTTCGGGATTTAAAGATTTAAGGTAAGTAACTATGAATATTCGGCCAAGGCCTATTTTAGTAGTTAGATCTATTTGTTTTAACCGAAAACTAACCGATTCAAGGGATCTAGTGTCTAGCCGATTTCAAAGGGGGAAGAATACAAGTTTCGAGATTTGGTTAATCATCAAAACGGCAACAAGGTAAGTTTTAAGTGTACAAATCCTATTAGGATTTGGTTTTAAAGCCGAATAGGTTTATTAATGTGTTTAAGTGATTGGCCGAATATAGGAGTTAACGGATCTAAAGCAATAGATCGGTCTTTCGGGATTTCAAGGAATTCGTTAAGCAAATCAAGTGTGTACCCCACACTAACTTTTAATATGTTATATGGCAAATATTTAATATATGAATGTATAAGAATGTGAATGTGGCTAAAATACCCTAATGTGGTACAAAGTACTCAGGTACGTTTCCTACTCCTACTAGGATTACGAAATATGTTATATTTTAACATGTGAAAAGTGACATGAATGTGAATTTAAGTATGATATGCATGATATAAAATATATATGGGGCATTCGGGTTATATGAGAAAGGGGAAGTGAATGTGATGACTTCGGTCTCACTATCTGAATGTGGTGGCTTCGGTCACATTATCTGAATGTGGTAACTTCGATTACATTATCTGAATGTGGTAACTTCGGTTACATTATCTGAATGTGGTGTCTCATGACACAATTATCTGGTGGCTATGCCACGAATTATATATGGGCGATGAGCACGTCGACTGCAGCGACTGCCTTCGATGGTGTGTAGCGGAAGGAGGGTTGACTTAGTAGTCCCCACGGTGTGAGGTTGGTACGGGAATGTGTAGCGGATGGCATCTAGGTTTGGGTTTGGGATTGCATCATTTTCTTGAAT
Source organism: Gossypium australe (assembly GCA_005393395.2). Lineage (NCBI taxonomy): Eukaryota > Viridiplantae > Streptophyta > Magnoliopsida > Malvales > Malvaceae > Gossypium > Gossypium australe. Next base: position 92,678,292 of record CM016626.1, on the reverse strand, counting down.
TATTTTGTGAGCATGATATGTATGGTATGCCTAAATCTATTAAATTTTAGTGTTGGTTTACACATTGAGTCTGTTGACTCACCCCGTTGTGGGAACATTTTTCAGGTGATGAACAGTGATGGACCGGGACGGCAGAACTTGTGGTGGCCATGCTCAACTTGAAGTTTTATTCAATATGGACATTTTATATTATTTAAGTACTTAAGAATTTTATTTCGGGTTTTTACTTGATGTAATAAGGCCATAGTTTTATTTCTTTATTTCTATTTTATTTTATTTTTTTATGCTTACAAATTATTATCAATTAAAGTTTGAGTAAATTTATTTTTTTAAAAATAAACCCTAATTGTTTTGTCACTTTAATTAAATGGATTTCAATATAAGATAAGTTGGGTTCCAACACAAGCCCAACCCAAAACAATATTTTTTTAAAATCGCATAAGTTTTCCTCAAGGAACAAAAGCACTTTGAACCGGTTTACTTGAGGAACATACCAAATCTGGTCAAAGCTCGTGGGCCGGGTTTGCTGCGTTTCAGGCCACATTAGAGACAAAGGGGTTACGCTACAAGGAAGGAAGGAGGTCCAAGGTTCAAGTCTTGGCTCTTGCATTTTGGTTTTCTTTTTACATGGTCCTTAGAATTTGGCTATAGATTTATATTTAGTTGCGCATGGTTTAAGACACAAGAGGAGCTTGTGGCTTAGTGGCTAGCGGCGTGGATTATGCTACAGGGGAGCCTGGGTTCGAATCTCATGAAAAGCAAGGGAGTATTTATTTTGTGAATTGGACGGAAAGAGTTTGAGTTGGATTTAAACTCTACTGACGAAGGGATCCCACATCGGAAATGTAATATCCCGGGTTAGGGGCTATATTTTTGTCATGGCATGTTTTGCATGTATGTAGTGTGCTGTGTTGTTATTTCGGTGTTTTAGGGGCTTAAGTGTAGCTTAGGGGTATGCCTGAGTAAATTAGAAAAATGTTGGTTTTGGGTATTAGGTGAAGGGAGCTGAGGAAGCTGGGGTTTAAGAATTATTTTTGTGGTTTTATTGCACAAATAAGGAGGTGGCAAGAGTGGCAAGAGGGAGTTGGTATGGCGTCACATGCAGATGGGGTGGTGATCCAGAGTTCAAGCTGCAGAGTTCCCATTTTGGGCTCTTTTTGGGACGGCATAGAGGAGAGGTAGAAGCCAAATCAAATTCTTCCTTGGACTTGGTCCACCCATTCAAATGGAAGGAAGAGAGGAAAAAGTGGAGGAAGACTTGGTCATGTCTTTTGAAATGGGTGGTGGTGAGTGAATTAAGGGATATGGCCGAATGTTGGTGGGGTTTGGGGGGAAGTGTGGACGGTTTGGGTAGTGGGAATGGAGGTGTGCCGAAATGCACTTCTCACTTTGTGCATTTTCGGCCAAAAGCTTTTGTGAAGCATCTTTGTTCTTTTTCTTTCTTTTGTCAAAAAGCCACCCGAAATTTCAAGAGTTTTTCCATTCCTCTTCTTTTGCTCAAGTGTGCTAAAACCGAGCTTCTTCAATCTCCTTTCTCTTCCTTTTGAAACTTTGATTGCCGAAATTCCTTGCCTTTTGAGTGGTGTGGCCGAAAGTTCCAAGCATCTTCTATTCTTTTTCTTCTTCAGGTGAGCTAAGCCGAACCTATCATCCCACCTACACTTTCTTTCTTTGTTGAAACCTTGCAAGCCGAAACTCCACCTCTCCAAACCATTTTCCATCTCTTGTCTTGCTAGCCGAAACCATATCAACTTGCCCCAAACGTTCTTCTATTTTCTCAAATACTAGTGCCGTAATCTCCATTTCTTCTCACCTATGTTCTTTCTTTCTCTTTTAATCCTAAACCGAAAACAAGAGTGTTAAACACTTAGTGCCGATTTCCTTGTTTTTATTTGTGTTCAACATAGCCGAATATTTCCCTTTCCCTAATAGTCTCTTGGCCGAATATCAGTGGTGTTTTGGAGGCCTTGTTTCACTCGATTGGTATGGGTAAACTCTTGACCGAATGGTCATTTCTTTGATCTCAATGCGTTAATTTTAGTTATGGAAGGATGTTAACCTTTGGTAATCATCTTGTATAGGATCATTGGAGTAAGGAAGCAAGCAGGAAATCATTGTTCTTTGTTAACCGATTGGTAAGTGAGGGGGGAAGTGATTGGTTGCTGTTAGTTTAATTTCTTGGTTTCGATTTAGTCTTGGTTGATAAAGGATTAACTGTGATTCTATTTCTAGGTGAAGGCCGATTATCAAAGAGGCTATTAGTTGGTTCGGGTTTGGTAGGAAACCAAACATTTGCAAGGTAAGGGTTAAGTATTAATCCTTTTGGTCTATGGGGTTGTTGGCCGAATGTCATAGTGCCTAATTCGATATTGGCCGATTGTAGGAGCTAGTCGTCGAAGGGATCTAGATCGCTTTGGTTGGGATTCTAGACTCGTAACTATCAGGTGTGTTTACTAACACACTTATATTTAGTAATATGTTTAATAATCTGTGTGATGTCTAATGAAACAGTGGTGACTGTTATGATACCCTTAGGGGTATGATTCTGGACTCGGGTAAGTCAGTATCGTTATTGTTATACTATTTATTGACGATTTATATGATATCATGGTTGTGGTAATATATGATTTGGGGTACGAGATTAGACATATTGGCATGATATGCATGATAGTATGATATGCATGATTACATGAGTTTGGCATGTTGATGGGTGATATGAGAGGAGGGAGTATGATATTTTGTGCTGACGAGCACCAGTGCTTTGGTAGCACACTTTGTGACTTTGGGTCACCAGAGGTTTGGCACCTCCAGAGGTTTGGTACCTCAGCGTCTCGTCCCAGTGGCTTAGTACCACAGTGGGTTGGCCCCACAGATGATTATACGGGATTGACGCCAGTGTTTTGGTAACACACGATGGGTTGGCCCCATCACCAGATTTGTGACTACGGTCACCAGTGCTTTGGTAGCACATTGTGTCTTTGGGACACCAGAGGTTTGGCACCTCATTGCGACTTGTCCCTGTGGTTTGACCACCGTGGGTTGGCCCCACTTGAGATATGGGATCGTCTGCTAGTGTTTTGGTAACACACGATGGGTTGGCCCCATCATCATTGGATTTGTGACTTCGGTCACCAGTGCTTTGGTAGCACAAATGTGTCTTTGGGACACCAGTGCTTTGGTAGCACATTGACGGATATTGTGTCTTTGGGACACCAGTGCTTTGGTAGCACATTGTGACTATATGTCACCAGTGGTTTGGCACCACCAGTGGTTTGGTACCACACGGGGTAGACGAGGCGATATGGATGGTTAGGATCGGGTTGCATTAATCATGTTGCTATGTATGATGTGTGTTAGCATGTTGTTTCTTCGGGAGCGGGGTTTACACATTGAGTCACTCGACTCACCCTCTCCTTTGACATTTCAGGTGATTCGTAGATGCGGACTTGGAGCCGGGATGGACTCGGGGTGCTTATGCCATGCTGAATAAAGTCTTTACTCAGACTCTATATTTTGGGTACTTTAGTTATTTACTTTTATTTGGGTTTCTATTTGGATTTGTAAAAGGCCTTTTAAGTTATAGTTTATGTTGCTTATGCTTTAAATTGATTTTTAATATGCTTAACAAAGTAACTTGGAATAAATTTTACTAAAATATGGAAAGATAAAGTTTTCACAACTAAAACGCAACGTGTTTTAAATTATACCATCGGGTATCACACAAAGTCTTTTGATAAACAAATACAAATGGTTTTCAATTCAAACTTGTAGTTCTTCTAAGTTTAAAAGTGTTCTATGTATCACTGAGAAACTAATAAGGTTTTAAATGGTAATAACTCGTTTTAACTACAAATTCTGGCAATGTTTTCAAAATCCCTGGATTTCAAATACATCAACTGTTTTTCAAACAAGACTGCTCAAATCTGTTTCAAACACACTGTGTTTTCACTCAGCTTTTAAACGAGAAATCTAGTTTTCCAAAATGGTTTTCCCCGTAGCATACCAGATTCGGACGTGGTGTCTTGTCCGGGTTTGGGGTGTTACATTTGTGGTATCAGAGCCAAGTTCAAAGGCTCGGCTGTGGGCCTGAGGCCCAAAATGGTTTTCAAAAGTCTGTTTAAGTGTTTGTTTTGAAAGTATGGTTTTGAAAGGCATGGCACCGAGTCTCCGGCACCAGTTCGCCCAGGTAAGTACCCCGAACTATTCTCTGTGATTTGATTGGATGTTATATGATTGATGATAGCGATAGTGTGCTACCTTAGAGATTGAAACTGATAGGATTCTGTGAACTTGCGAGAACAAATCCTCTTTAAATATTCATAAGACTTGCTTTTTAAACAAGAGGAATAAACACTGATGCATAAAATTCTTTAATCAGATACGTAGAAAGATTAGACATGAGCACTCGAGGTGGACGTGGTCGTAATACTCGTGGTAGAGGTAGGGGTAGGATGACGGTTTCTGAGCCCGTAGGATCTGGGCAGGGTTCAGAAAATGAGATTCCGGTTCCGCCACCAGCTGGAGGTGGTGAGTTCCAAGATCAGACTGGAGACGACGCAGTGTCACAGGCGATGCTGCGAGTGTTGGAAAGGGTAACTGGGGCGAGTGGTGGTGCAGGAGTTAGGAAATCAGTTCCTGAGCGACTCCGGGCTAATGGGGCTGAATTCTTTCGAGGTGTTTCTGGTGTTGCTCCTAGCATTGCTGAATATTGGCTGGAGGCAACTGAGCGGATCATGGATGATCTGGACCTGACAACTGAAGAGAAGCTGAAGGGTATCGTATCTCTTTTCCGGGATGAGTCATACCAGTGGTGGCTCACGGTGCGAGACAGTGTGGCTGCAGAGGATCTGACATGGGATTACTTCAGAGCTGCATATCAAAAGAAATACATCGGGGCTAGTTACATCGACTCCCAGAGAAAGGCGTTTCTGAGGCTTGTTCAGGGGAGTAAATCTGTTGCTGAGTACGAGGCTGAGTTCCTGAAGCTGAGTAGGTATGCCAGAGGCATTGTAGCCACTGAGCATGAGAGGTGCGTTCGTTTCGAGGATGGTCTCCGAGACGAGTTGAGGCTGCTGATTGCTCCACAGCAGGAGCGCGAGTTTGCTGTCTTGGTTGAGAAAGCTAAGGTGGCTGAGGGTGTTAAGGAGTCAGTGAGGCAGAGTATGGACAGGAGTAGGCTTAAGAGGAGCTTTGGGTCTTCTGGTTCGTCTGGTAATCCGCAGAAGAGGGCTAGACCGAGTGGGCAGAATCAGTCTGCTAGGTTTGTTGCGGCGAGGCAGGGACCGCCGCAGTGTAACCAGTGTGGGAAATCTCATTGGGGTGGTTGTTGGACTGGTGGTAAAGGGTGCTTCGAGTGTGGTTCTCTGGAGCATCGCATTAGGGATTGTCCGCGTAGGATGGCCAGGATTCAGTCGGAGAGTCAGGGCCGTAATCAGTTCAGAGGTAATGGACCGCCACCGCAGAGGGGCCGTGGTAATGGCAGAGGTGGTTATGGATCTGGTCGGGGCCGTGGAGCACCGGGCAGAGGTGCAGGTAGTTCTGAGGCTAGGCAGCCGGGATTGGTATATGCTGCGAGGCGCCGAGAGGAGGGCGACGCACCGGACGTCATAACCAGTACGTTTTGATTTTTGGTACTCCTTATACTGCTTTGATTGATGTGGGTTCTACGCACTCTTATGTTGCCAGTAGTATAGTAGAGACAATGGACTTAGACTCTGAGATATCTTCTAGGCAGATGACTATGATTAGCCCTCTAGGTCACTCTGTAGTGGTAGATAAACTGTTTAGAGAGGTACCCCTAGAACTCCAAGGGGTAGTGTTTGCTGCTGATCTGATGGAACTGCCGTTTGGGGAGTTCGATTTGATTCTCGGGATGGATTGGCTGGTTAAGTACCAGGCGAGGTTGGATTGCGCGGCTAAACGTATGGTTCTTAAGACGGTTGATGGTGTTGAGGTGGCTATGATAGGTAATAGGAGAGATTACTTATCAAATGTGGTATCTGCTCTAAAAGCGGAGAAGATGGTCAGGAAAGGCTGTGAAGCGTATGTGGTTCATGTGTATGCCTTGGAGGCTAAAGAGTCTGCTGTCGAGAAGGTGCGTACTGTTAAGGAATTTGCTGATGTGTTTCCTGAGGAGCTTCCGGGTTTGCCGCCAGATCGTGAGGTAGAGTTCGGGATTGATCTGTTACCCGGGACTGCGCCAGTGTCTATTGCTCCGTATAGGATGGCACCAAAGGAATTGGTGGAGCTTAAGGCTCAGATCCAGGAGTTATTGGATCGAGGTTTTATCAGGCCAAGTGTTTCGCCGTGGGGTGCGCCAGTTCTTTTCGTTAAGAAGAAAGATGGTACGATGCGGATGTGCATAGACTACCGCCAGTTGAACAAGCTGACGATTAAAAACAAGTATCCGTTGCCACGGATAGATGACTTGTTTGATCAGCTGAAGGGTGCAGCGGTATTCTCTAAGATTGATCTGAGGTCTGGGTACCATCAGTTGAAGGTTAAGGAGGCTGATATCCATAAAACAGCGTTTCAGACTCGGTATGGGCACTACGAATTCCTGGTAATGCCGTTCGGGTTGACTAACGCACCGGCAGCGTTTATGGATATGATGAATAGAGTGTTTCAGCAGTATCTGGATCAGTTCGTGGTGGTTTTCATAGATGACATCTTGGTGTACTCAAAGACAGAGGACGAGCATGATAAGCATTTGAGGGTGGTGCTGCAGATCTTGAGGGAAAAGCAACTCTATGCTAAGTTCAGTAAGTGCGAGTTCTGGCTTAGAGAAGTGACGTTCTTGGGTCACGTAGTGTCAGCAGAAGGGATTCGAGTAGATCCTCGTAAGATTGAGGCTGTTTTGGACTGGAAGCCACCTAGGTTAGTGGCTGAGGTTCGTAGTTTTCTGGGTTTGGCCGGATACTACCGAAGGTTTGTTGAGGGTTTCTCGTTGATAGCAGCGCCGATGACCAAGTTATTAAGGAAAGAGGTTCCGTTTGTATGGACTGGGAACAACAGGAAAGCTTTGACAAGTTAAAGAAGATTTTGACTGAGGCTCCGGTTCTAATTCAACCTGAGGCTGGTAAGGAATACACAGTCTACTGCGATGCATCACATACGGGTCTGGGTTGTGTGTTGATGCAGGAAGGTAAGGTTGTGGCTTACGCTTCTAGGCAGCTGAGGCCACATGAGGTCAACTATCCGACGCACGATTTGGAGCTAGCGGCTGTAGTTTTCGCCTTAAAGATTTGGAGGCACTACTTATATGGAGAGAGATCGATAGTCTACACGGATCATAAGAGTCTGAAGTATCTGCTGACTCAGAAGGATTTAAATTTGAGGCAACGCAGATGGGTTGAGCTGCTGAAGGATTACGACTGCTCGATTGAGTATCATCCGGGCAAGGCTAACGTGGTAGCAGACGCGTTAAGCCGTAAGGTTGTTTCGGACTTAAGAGCTTTGTTTGCCCATTTGAGCTTGTACGACGACGGGAGTATTTTGGCAGAGCTGCAGGTTAAGCCTACTTGGGTTGAGCAGATCAGAGAGAAACAGTTAGAGGATGAGGTTCTGGGTGCGCGAAGGTTGCAAGTGCAGAATGGTGGTGTGGATGGTTACAGCTTGTCGAGTGATGAGGTTCTGTGTTTCCAGGGTAAGGCTTGTATGCCTAAGGATGTTGAGCTGAGGCAGAAGATTCTTCAGGACGCACATAGCAGCCCTCATGCTATGCATCCTGGAGGTAGCAAGATGTATAAGGATCTTAGAGAGCAGTTTTGGTGGCCTGGTTTGAAGAAAGAGGTGACAGAGTTTGTTGGAAGATGTCTGACTTGTCAGCAGGTCAAGGCGGAGCACCAGTTGCCGTCGGGTTTGCTTCAGCCTGTGAAGATTCCGCAGTGGAAGTGGGAAAGGATAACCATGGATTTTGTCAGTGGGTTACCGCTTACGCCAAGCAAGAAGGATTCAGTTTGGGTAGTGGTGGATCGTCTGACTAAATCAGCTCACTTTATTCCGGTGAGGGTTGATTACTCACTTCAGAAGCTAGCGAAGCTGTATGTTTCAGAGATAGTGAGGTTGCACGGTGTGCCAGTTTCGATAATCTCGGATAGGGATCCCAGGTTCACGTCTAGGTTCTGGAAGGCATTGCATCAAGCATTGGGTACTCGGTTGGATTTCAGCACGGCTTTTCACCCGCAGTCTGACGGTCAATCAGAAAGGGTTATTCAGATCTTAGAAGACATGCTGAGAGGTTGTGTCTTGGATTTCCGAGGTAGCTGGGAGGAGTTTCTACCGTTAGCCGAGTTTGCCTACAACAACAGTTACCAAGCGAGCATCAAGATGGCACCGTATGAGGCGTTATATGGCAGGAAGTGTCGCTCACCTACGTGTTGGACGGAGTTAGGTGAACGTCAGTTATTGGGACCCGAGTTGGTAGCTGAGACTGAAGACAAGGTTAAGTTGATTCAAGCTAGATTGAAGGAAGCTTCGGACCGGCAGAAGTCTTATGCCGATCTTAAGCGGAGAGATATAGAGTTTGCTGTTGGGGATCGAGTTTTCTTGAAGGTTTCACCTTGGAAGAAGGTTCTGAGGTTCGGGAAGAAAGGCAAGCTTAGTCCGAGGTTCATTGGGCCATATAAGGTGTTGAGGCGAGTTGGACCAGAAGCGTATCAGCTTGAGTTGCCAGCAGAGCTTAGGCAGATTCACGATGTTTTTCACGTTTCAATGCTTCGGAGGTATCGTTCAGATCCGTCGCATGTGGTAGCAGTGGAAGAGATCGAGGTGAATCCAGACTTGACTATGGAAGAAGAACCTGTACAGATTCTTGATCGAGATGTAAAGGTTCTGCGTAGGAAGTCTGTGCCTTTGGTTAAGGTGCTTTGGCGGAATCATGGTGTAGAGGAAGCGACGTGGGAACCCGAGGATACGATGAGACGGCAATACCCGCAACTCTTTTGACCAGGTAATTTCGAGGCCGAAATTATTTTTAAGGGGGTAGAACTGTAATATCCCGGGTTAGGGGCTATATTTTTGTCATGGCATGTTTTGCATGTATGTAGTGTGCTGTGTTGTTATTTCGGTGTTTTAGGGGCTTAAGTGTAGCTTAGGGGTATGCCTGAGTAAATTAGAAAAATGTTGGTTTTGGGTATTAGGTGAAGGGAGCTGAGGAAGCTGGGGTTTAAGAATTATTTTTGTGGTTTTATTGCACAAATAAGGAGGTGGCAAGAGTGGCAAGAGGGAGTTGGTATGGCGTCACATGCAGATGGGGTGGTGATCCAGAGTTCAAGCTGCAGAGTTCCCATTTTGGGCTCTTTTTGGGACGGCATAGAGGAGAGGTAGAAGCCAAATCAAATTCTTCCTTGGACTTGGTCCACCCATTCAAATGGAAGGAAGAGAGGAAAAAGTGGAGGAAGACTTGGTCATGTCTTTTGAAATGGGTGGTGGTGAGTGAATTAAGGGATATGGCCGAATGTTGGTGGGGTTTGGGGGGAAGTGTGGACGGTTTGGGTAGTGGGAATGGAGGTGTGCCGAAATGCACTTCTCACTTTGTGCATTTTCGGCCAAAAGCTTTTGTGAAGCATCTTTGTTCTTTTTCTTTCTTTTGTCAAAAAGCCACCCGAAATTTCAAGAGTTTTTCCATTCCTCTTCTTTTGCTCAAGTGTGCTAAAACCGAGCTTCTTCAATCTCCTTTCTCTTCCTTTTGAAACTTTGATTGCCGAAATTCCTTGCCTTTTGAGTGGTGTGGCCGAAAGTTCCAAGCATCTTCTATTCTTTTTCTTCTTCAGGTGAGCTAAGCCGAACCTATCATCCCACCTACACTTTCTTTCTTTGTTGAAACCTTGCAAGCCGAAACTCCACCTCTCCAAACCATTTTCCATCTCTTGTCTTGCTAGCCGAAACCATATCAACTTGCCCCAAACGTTCTTCTATTTTCTCAAATACTAGTGCCGTAATCTCCATTTCTTCTCACCTATGTTCTTTCTTTCTCTTTTAATCCTAAACCGAAAACAAGAGTGTTAAACACTTAGTGCCGATTTCCTTGTTTTTATTTGTGTTCAACATAGCCGAATATTTCCCTTTCCCTAATAGTCTCTTGGCCGAATATCAGTGGTGTTTTGGAGGCCTTGTTTCACTCGATTGGTATGGGTAAACTCTTGACCGAATGGTCATTTCTTTGATCTCAATGCGTTAATTTTAGTTATGGAAGGATGTTAACCTTTGGTAATCATCTTGTATAGGATCATTGGAGTAAGGAAGCAAGCAGGGAAATCATTGTTCTTTGTTAACCGATTGGTAAGTGAGGGGGGAAGTGATTGGTTGCTGTTAGTTTAATTTCTTGGTTTCGATTTAGTCTTGGTTGATAAAGGATTAACTGTGATTCTATTTCTAGGTGAAGGCCGATTATCAAAGAGGCTATTAGTTGGTTCGGGTTTGGTAGGAAACCAAACATTTGCAAGGTAAGGGTTAAGTATTAATCCTTTTGGTCTATGGGATTGTTGGCCGAATGTCATAGTGCCTAATTCGATATTGGCCGATTGTAGGAGCTAGTCGTCGAAGGGATCTAGATCGCTTTGGTTGGGATTCTAGACTCGTAACTATCAGGTGTGTTTACTAACACACTTATATTTAGTAATATGTTTAATAATCTGTGTGATGTCTAATGAAACAGTGGTGACTGTTATGATACCCTTAGGGGTATGATTCTGGACTCGGGTAAGTCAGTATCGTTATTGTTATACTATTTATTGACGATTTATATGATATCATGGTTGTGGTAATATATGATTTGGGGTACGAGATTAGACATATTGGCATGATATGCATGATAGTATGATATGCATGATTACATGAGTTTGGCATGTTGATGGGTGATATGAGAGGAGGGAGTATGATATTTTGTGCTGACGAGCACCAGTGCTTTGGTAGCACACTTTGTGACTTTGGGTCACCAGAGGTTTGGCACCTCCAGAGGTTTGGTACCTCAGCGTCTCGTCCCAGTGGCTTAGTACCACAGTGGGTTGGCCCCACAGATGATTATACGGGATTGACGCCAGTGTTTTGGTAACACACGATGGGTTGGCCCCATCACCAGATTTGTGACTACGGTCACCAGTGCTTTGGTAGCACATTGTGTCTTTGGGACACCAGAGGTTTGGCACCTCATTGCGACTTGTCCCTGTGGTTTGACCACCGTGGGTTGGCCCCACTTGAGATATGGGATCGTCTGCTAGTGTTTTGGTAACACACGATGGGTTGGCCCCATCATCATTGGATTTGTGACTTCGGTCACCAGTGCTTTGGTAGCACAAATGTGTCTTTGGGACACCAGTGCTTTGGTAGCACATTGACGGATATTGTGTCTTTGGGACACCAGTGCTTTGGTAGCACATTGTGACTATATGTCACCAGTGGTTTGGCACCACCAGTGGTTTGGTACCACACGGGGTAGACGAGGCGATATGGATGGTTAGGATCGGGTTGCATTAATCATGTTGCTATGTATGATGTGTGTTAGCATGTTGTTTCTTCGGGAGCGGGGTTTACACATTGAGTCACTCGACTCACCCTCTCCTTTGACATTTCAGGTGATTCGTAGATGCGGACTTGGAGCCGGGATGGACTCGGGGTGCTTATGCCATGCTGAATAAAGTCTTTACTCAGACTCTATATTTTGGGTACTTTAGTTATTTACTTTTATTTGGGTTTCTATTTGGATTTGTAAAAGGCCTTTTAAGTTATAGTTTATGTTGCTTATGCTTTAAATTGATTTTTAATATGCTTAACAAAGTAACTTGGAATAAATTTTACTAAAATATGGAAAGATAAAGTTTTCACAACTAAAACGCAACGTGTTTTAAATTATACCATCGGGTATCACACAAAGTCTTTTGATAAACAAATACAAATGGTTTTCAATTCAAACTTGTAGTTCTTCTAAGTTTAAAAGTGTTCTATGTATCACTGAGAAACTAATAAGGTTTTAAATGGTAATAACTCGTTTTAACTACAAATTCTGGCAATGTTTTCAAAATCCCTGGATTTCAAATACATCAACTGTTTTTCAAACAAGACTGCTCAAATCTATTTCAAACACACTGTGTTTTCACTCAGCTTTTAAACGAGAAATCTAGTTTTCCAAAATGGTTTTCCCCGTAGCATACCAGATTCGGACGTGGTGTCTTGTCCGGGTTTGGGGTGTTACAGGAAAGATACAAAGAAGGAAGGTGAGAAGCTAGCTATATATAGAGCATTCTATGTGGAGAGAAAACATACCTTGGTGGGCGTTGGGCGTAGGAGCATTCGGAGCGCGGTTTAGCAGCTTCAGAATTCCTATCAGGTGTGCAACTCTCTCTACTCTAGTTGTAGAGCGGCAAATGTCGAAGTGCCGGTCACGGCAATAGTAGCCACATGAGCGTGCGAGCGCACGTGTGGGGCTTCGACGCGATAGTTGAGGCCATCAGTAGTATTCTTGTGGGTTGAGGCTGCTTGGGCCACGATGGGCCAAAGTGAGCCCAATGGGCCCGTGGGCCCATTTGAGTAAATTGTATGATTGTGTATTATAGAATGGACTAGACTAGGTGAATCTCATATACGTAGCTAGATTTGTGCTAGGTGGGCCTCACGAGTGTGTGGGCCCGAATGGGCCGAAATCGGGTTTTAGGCCTAATAGTCCGGTAACAACCGAAAATGGTAGTTGAGTCGCTTGAGGCGACATTGGACCTTTAGAAAGGCCATTGCAGGTGCTAAATTACTAATACACCCTTGGTAGGTAAATTACCAAAATACCCTCGGTAGGTAACATTACTATTATACCCTTAGGGGTTGATTAGCTTGATTATGTTGTATTTTGGTTATTCTGATTATGATGGTAAGTCATTTCATACGTTATATTAGATATATGTTCTGCATACATGACATACTTCATACACGAATTATTATGCCATATTGCATGGGCTTGGGATGTGATGAAAAGGGGAAGTATTAGAGACTGTCACAGTGGTTTGGTACCACAAGTGGGTTGGCCCCACATATATCTGATTCAGTGACCATGTCTCGGTGGCTTGGTGCCACGGTGGTTTAATACCACTTGTATATATCTATGATTCATTGACTCGTCCCAGTGGTTTGGTACCACAGTGGGTTGGCCCCACATACATTCATCAGGGATTGTCACGGTGGTTTGGTACCACGGTGGGTTGGCCCCACGTATGTTAATAGTGAATCTGTCACGGTGATCTAGTATCACGATGGTCTGGAACCACGAGTGGCTTGGTGCCACATATATGAGGTGTGTAGCAGATGGAGGGTTTATTGTAGAAATCCCTACGGTGTGCTAGGCTGGTACGGGCGATGTGTAGAGGACGAAAAAATTAGGTTGGGCTGGGACACATTACATTCATATCTTTTGTATGCCATCTTGTGTGGGCTAAGGCCCAATGTGCGATCGTGAGCTTAAAGCCGTTTATGTGATATAAGGGGATTTACACACTAAGTCCTAGTGACTCACTCCTCTGTTTAACTTGTAGGTAATCAGTAGATCGTGGTTCTGGGAGCCGAGGTGGACTCGTGGGGGCCATAAAATGTTTATTTTTGTAAATTGGTTTTCTTTCTATAAACTGTTTTAATTGGGGATATTGTTATGTAATAAGGCCTTCTAAATTAGTATTTCGTGATTTTCTTTAATTATTATTTTCTTATGATATTTCTATGAAATAGATGTTAAACATGAAAGCCAAGTTGGAGTTTTCAAAACAAACGTAACATAAACAACCGTTTTCTTTCAAGTGTCAACAAAGATAACAAATGAAATTTAATCAAACCTTCGATTAACTCATCTTGGGAATTTTTCTTAAAACCACAAATCTCTGTTTTTAAAATATCACCTAAAAACGACAAATTTCAAAGTTACAATCTTTCTTTAAATTTCAAAGTTCCTTTTATTTACCTTTTCCTGTGACACACCAGATCTAGTCGTAACGTTTAGACTGGGTTTGGGGTGTTACAGTATTTTAAGTATATGGCATGTATAAGGATTTTGGTCATTTTAGTTATGACTTGATAATGATTTTGGGCAAATGAATTGGCTTGTAAATGTATATGTTTTGGTATGTATAAATAGCCATGAGTGATGGATTACTTTTGTATATTTGGTATGTTTGAATCATGTACATAAATGTATAATTAAGTCTTGTGAATTTAGTTGGTTGATAGTTGTGTGACGATTGATGATAATAGGTATTATGAATGTTAAATTGATGATTTGTGAATGTTGGTATGCTTGTGAAATTTGGCCAAATAATGCATATTTTAGTTTGGTCATTTTGATGTTTGAAGTATTTGATATTTAGTATGTACTAAATGTAAAATTTGAATATTGTGTGTCTTGTATATAGTTGGCATTGAATTGGTTTAGATGATACTTGGTTGAGGTGGATTTAATGCCTATTATGCTTTGAGTTGATGCTTTGAATTGTGGTGTAGGTGTGTGACAATTTGGGCGGCAAAATGACTTGGTAAATAGCCTATTTTTGTCCACATAGGCAAAGACACGGGTGTGTGTCTCAGCCGTCTGTAACACATAGTCAAGTACACTGCCGTGTGTCCCTTGGTGTTGAAATTAAAATCAAGTCAATATGCTCCACACGGCCTCACACACAGGCGTGTGGCATAAGTCAATATACCCCACAGGTTTGGCACGGCCTAGCACATGGCCTTGCACACGGGCGTGTGTGTCCATTCTTAAGGCACACGGGCGTGTGTGTTGGCCGTGTGACCCAAGTCAGAGAGTTACACGGGATTGGACACGGGCTGGGACGAGGCCATGTGCTTCCATTTCGAATGTCCACACGCCCTTTGACACGGGCGTGTCTGGTGGCCGTGTGAGACAGACGGCCTGGCCACACGGGAGTGTGTCCCCTATTTTGAGGAATATTTTCTAAGTTTCGTAAAAGTTTCATAAGTTATCAATTTAGTACATAACCACTCCCAAAGCATGTTTAGGGACTCGTAGGCTCGTTTTAGGGACAAATTGATTGAGATTGAATGATAAATGGTTGAATTGAGAGAATGTATACTAAATGAATGTTTAATTATATTGTTGATAAAACGTAATATGAACATATTTTAATCCCACATTTAGCATACTTTTGGAAGATTTAAGCCTTGAATTGGGGAATTTCGTGCTCCTAATCCTTTGTTTTCATGTTTTATACTCAGGAGAGTAGCGGAAGATGAAAAGAACGAGAAACGCGCCTAAAACGGAGTAAATGGGAAAACTTTCGAAATCGACACAGCCTGGGCCCAAGACCACACGGCTGTGCCTCCTCAACAGACCCAAACACGGCCTGGCGACGATTCACACGGGCGTGTGCCATGGGCGTGGCCCTTACGTGACAAAGAGGAGTTTCACTCGGATTAGGGTACTTAGAGGCAAAGAAAGCCATTACAAAAGCCTATATAAACACCCTAAAGGCCAACCTTTAGGGGGCATCCAGTTAGGCCGAAGAGCCTAGCCAGAGAGGCCAGAATTGTGGGATTTACTTGAAGAAAGCAAGTTGATTCATCTCAAGAAGCCAGAGTTATACTCAAGACAGAGGATCTTCTCTTCAATTCCTTTAGGGGGTTTTAGGGTTTTTCTAATGTTTTGTTTCATATTTTCTTCTAAGATGTATTCTATTATTATTATGAACTAAACCCCTCAAATACCTAAGGGGGATGAAACCTAAGATGGATCTTGTTATTGTTTTCTGAACAATATGATAAATACTTGATTTGTTCTTAATTATGTGTTCTTAATTCTTGTTTTAATATTTAAGGATATTGATTCAAGTATTGATGTGCTTAGGCAGAGGAGGAATAGACCCTGTCTAAGAGTAGATCTAGCATAATTAAGCGGAGTTGATCGCAACCCTAGAGATAGGATGACGAAAATCTACAGGATTAAGGTCAAACCTAATATGGGAGTCCATAGATCGAGTTAATGCAATTCTAGGGGTTTTAATTAGAAAGAGATTTGAATTAATCAACCTAGGGTTAGACGTTAGTAGCCTCTAGAGATGTATTAATATACATTAGGGAATCTCACGGACAAGTCAAGTGAATAAATCGTCTGGTTTAGAGTTAAATAACAAGTGAAGTCTAGGTGGATTCTTCCTCGGGTATTGTCTTAATCAATTTGTTTTTCCCACAAGTATTTTCCCCAATTCATTCTCTTTGTCTTTGCATATTTAGCTTAATAGTTAGTTAATTTTGGATTAAATAACAATTCCCTTAATTCTTAGGCTAAATAATAAAAAGAAAGTTAGTATTAGTACTTTTGGTTCCTTTGGGTTCGACAATCCGGTCTTGCCGCTAAACTATACTACTGCTTGATAGGTGCGCTTGCCTCAAGTAGTTGTCACCATTAGTTTCTACGCTCGATCATTCTTTATATAAATTTTTAAGACTCTGACACAACGATCAAGTTTTTGGCGCCGTTGCCGGGGAACTAAAATATTAAGAACGCTCAATTTTTATTACTTTAGCCATTTTTATTTTTGCAATTTATTTTTATTTTTATTTTTCTTTTCACATTACTGACTTTCCTTCTTTTAATTATTCTTAGCAAGTACCTCTAGTTTATGACTAGGAGGAACCCGACGGGACCCTAATTTACGACAATGATATTGAAGGTACTGTACACAGAAATCGTAGAGAAATAAGGCGAAGCTTAAATTACATAGAAGAAGAGAAAGAAGTCAAAATTAATACCACCGAAGAGATGGCTGAGAATAATCCGCTACCTCCAGAGGTAGCTGAACATCATGCTCATCGAACTATGTATGATTATGCTAAACCTAATTTAACAAGAATTGAGTCAAGTATTGTTAGACCTGCTATTGCTGCAAATAATTTTGAACTGAACCTTAACACAATTCAGATGATACAACAATTCGTTCAGTTTGATGGTTTGCAGGATGAAGATCCAAACAATCACTTGGCGAATCTCCTAGAATTTTACGACACTTTCAAAATAAATGGTGTTTCTGATGATGCCATCCGTCTTCGGTTATTTCCCTTTTCTTTGAGGAATAAAGCCAAACAGTGGTTGCATTCTCTTCCACGAGGATCAATCACTACATGGGAACAAATGACCGAAAAATTTTTATTAAAGTATTTTTCGCCGGCTAAAACGGCCAAGTTAAGGAATGATATCTCTTCTTTTGTACAGATAGATTTAGAAACACTTTACGATGCATGGGAGAGATACAAAGATCTATTAAGAAGATTCCCACACCATGGATTACCCTTGTGGCTATAGGTCAAAACTTTTTACAATGGTGTGAACCCTTCAACTAGGCAATTGATTGATTCAGCCGCCGGCGGAACCCTGAATAATAAAACACCTGAGGCTGCTTACGAATTCATTGAAGAGATGTCACTGAATAACTATCAGTAGCAAGTCACAAGGACCAAGCCAACAAAAGCAGCCAGTGTTTTCAACCTCGACGCAGTAACCATGCTATTAAATCAGGTAGAACTAATAAACAAAAAGATTGATGGTTTATGTGATTCTTTACATGTACATCCAGTTATGCAGTGCAATACGAATGTAGGTTGGAGGAACAACACAAATTATCCACCTTACAATCTGAGCGCTGAAAACGAACAAGTTCACTATATGGGTAACAATTTTATACCTCAAAATAACCCTTATAGTAATACTTACAATTCAGGTTGGAGGAAGCAGTCAAATTTCTCATGGGGTAGTCAAAGAAACCAAAGACAACAATCCTACCCACAAGAAAAGAAGCCAAACCTTGAAGAAATGCTGACAAAATTTATAGAGGTGTCAGAAACTCGTTTCCAAAATACCGAAACAATATTGAACAATCAGCAAGCATCAATTCAAGGGTTTAAGGATAAAATTGGACAACTAACTAAGTTAGTTTCTAAAAGGCAACTAGAAAGTTTACCTAGGGAAAAAGAGCAAGTGAAAGCAGTTACACTAAGAAGTGGACAGGAATTGATTGAAACAGTGAAGAAGATACCACATGAAACAGATAAGGCAAAAGATGAGGAAGTTGAGAATGTAACGTCGGTGCATGAAGAACGTAAACCACCAATCCCATATCCGACAAAGTTGAAGAAAAATCGATTAGATGCACAATACGGTAAATTTCTTGAACTTTTTAAACAGTTACATATTAACTTACCTTTTGTTGAAGCTATTTCACAGATGCCGACGTGCGCAAAATTCCTAAAAGAGCTTCTAACAAATAAAAGGAAATTTGAAGAAATATCAACAGTGGAACTTAATGAAGAATGTTCAGCTATCCTCCAAAAGAAGCTACCAACCAAATTAAAAGATCCAGGAAGTTTCACTATTCCCTGTTTAATTGGTAGTTTACATATTAAGAAAGCACTCGTTGATCTAGGCGCTAGTATTAATTTAATGCCTTATAAAATGTTTAAGCAACTTGATCTTGGGGAACCAAAACACACTAGGATGAGCATTCAATTAGCTGACAGATCTATTAAATATCTTAGAGGTGTTATTGAAGATATTCTGGTAAAAGTTGATAAATTTATATTCCGTATTAATTTTGTTGTGCTTGACATGGATGAAGACATTGAGGTACCTTTAATTTTGGGGCGCCCTTTTTTAGCTACTGCTAGAGCTGTTATTAATGTATGTGATGGTAAACTCGCATTAAGTGTAGGCGACGAGGAAATTATTTTCCAAATTTACGATGCTATGCGGTATTCTAGAGAACAAGATGATTCCTATTATTTTATTGATGCCATTGATCATTTTATTCAAGATTCTTTACAGGAAATCATACATAACGACACGATGGAACTGTGTCTTGCCCAAGGTGAGGGGGAAGATGATGATCCCGATGAGTTGAATTCTAATACATCTACCTCTAAACAAAAGAAAGAGGAGGACATTGAAATCAACGATGAATTTAAACAAAAACCTTCTATTGATGAACCACCAAAATTGGAACTAAAATAGTTGCCAAAACACGTAGAATATGCATTCCTCGGGGATAATTCTAAGCTACCAGTAGTTATCACTTCAGAACTGGAACCCGAAGAGAAAGACGAGTTGCTAAAAGTACTAAGGAAATATAAAAGAGCCATAGCTTAGAAAATTTCTGACATTAAGGGAATAAGCCCATCGTTTTGCACCCACAAAATTTTAATGGAAGATGAGTATAAACCATGTGTGCAACCTCAAAGACGATTGAATCCCAATGTGAAAGAAGTGGTTAAAGCTGAGGTAATTAAACTCCTAGATGCTGGAATAATTTATCCTATTTCTGACAGTATTTGGGTAAGACCTGTGCAGGTCATTCCAAATAAAGGAGGCATGACTATTGTAGCTAACGAAAAGAATGAATTAATTCCTACAAGAACAGTCACAGGTTGGAGTGTCTGTATTGACTATAGAAAGTTGAACGACGCCTCCAGAAAAGATCACTTTCCTTTGCCCTTTATTGATCAGATGTTGGAAAGATTATCTGGGCATATGTACTACTGCTTCTTGGATGGACTCTCCGGCTACTTCCAAATCCCAATAGCCCCTGAGGTTCAAGAAAAGAAAACATTCACATGTCTATACGGTTCGTGTGCTTATCGTAGAATGCCTTTTGGATTATGTAATGCTCCTGCTACTTTTCAGCGCTGCATGCTGGCTATCTTTGATGAACTTGTGGAAGACATTATGGAGGTATTTATGGATGATTTTTCAGTATTTGGTAATTCTTTTCATCTTTGCCTTAAAAATTTAAAACAAGTTCTAATGAGATGTGAGGAAACGAACCTTGTTTTGAATTGGGAAAAGTGTAACTTTATGGCTCGAGAGGGGATTGTGTTAGGACATAAAATTTCTCGTAAAAGGATTGAAGTAGACAAAGCAAAGCTCAAAACTATAAAAAAATTACCTCCTCCTAGTTCAGTAAAGGCAATTAGAAGCTTTTTAGGACATGCTAGAAAAAGATGTACCTTTCGATTTTGATCAGGAATGTTTAGATGCATTTAATATCCTCAAAGATAAATCAATAAATGCTCCAATTATAATTGCACTTGATTGGAATTTACCCTTTGAACTAATGTGTGATGCGAGTGATTTTGCAGTAGGTGCGGTTTTGGGACAGCGAAGAGACGAGAACTTTCAGCCGATCTATTATGCTAGCAAGACATTAACGGCTGCACAAGAAAATTACACCACCACAGAAAAAGAATTGCTAGCTGTGGTTTTTACATTTGATAAATTTAGATAGTATTTGATATTATCTAAAGTTGTCGTTTACACTGACCATTCAGCTCTTCGTTATCTTTTAACTAAATCCGATGCAAAACCTCAACTCATAAGATGGATTTTACTCTTACAAGAATTTGATTTAGAAATTCAGGATAAGAAAGGAGCTGAAAATCTTGCACCAGATCATCTTTCTAGGCTTAAAAATCCATATATTGAAAAACTAGATGAGAATGAGATAAATGACTCGTTTTCCAAAGAACAACTATTTGCTATATCTAACTCTGAGGTACCTGTTTCCCAAAGAACAACTATTTGCTATATCTAACTCCGAGGTACCTTAGTTCGCAGACATTGCAAATTAGTTAGCTGCTAACATCCTACCAAAAAGGTTAACACATCATCAAAAGAAGCGATTCTTTGTGGATGTGAAAAACTATTTTTGGGAGGATCCTTTTCTTTTCCGTATATGTACAGATCAAGTAATTCAGAGATGTGTTACAAAGGCAGAAGCAAGCAAAATCCTAGAACATTGCCACTCATGACCTTTAGGAGGACATTACAGCGGGATTAATACAGCACATAAAATACTCGAATCAGGTTTTTATTGGCCAGCTCTGTTTAAAGATGCCAACAGGTATGTTGCTTCCTGTGATAAATGCCATAGAACAGGTAATATCTCTAAACGTGATGAAATGCCTCAAACGTATGTGCTATCATGTGAAATATTTGATGTATGGGTAGTTGACTTTATGGGTCCATTTCCTAGTTCATTTGGAAATAAATACATCTTAGTAGCAGTGGATTACATGTCAAAATGGGTGGAAGCTCAAGCTTTACTTACTAACGATGCTAGAGTAGTAGTGAGGTTTCTTAAGAAACTTTTCTCTCGATTCGAAACACCCAGAGCAATACTAGTGATAGGGGTACTCACTTTTGTAATACTCAATTTGATAAAGTCTTAAAAAATATGAAGTACACCACAGGACAGCTACCCCTTATCACCCTCAAACCAGTCGACAAGTAGAAGCAGCAAATCGAGAGCTTAAGCGTATTCTAGAAAAAATAGTTGAATTAAATAGGAAAGACTGGGCATTAAAAGTAGACGATGCTTTATGGGCCTATAGAACAACGTTTAAAACTCCCATAGGAACATCCCCATACAAACTTGTCTATGGAAAAAGTTGACCATTTGAGTTAGAGCACAAAGCTTTTTGGGCTATAAAATTCTTAAATTATGATCTTAAAACCGCAGGTGAGAAGAGGATGATGAAGTTGAACGAGCTAGATGAATGGCAAGCTAATGTCTATGAGAACTCATGATTATATAAGGAGGCAACAAAGCTGTAACACCCCAAACCCGGTCAATACGTTACGACCAAATCTGGTATGTTAAAGGAAAAGAAGTTTTGAAATTTTTTTACCGGAACATCGTAATTTGAAAAAAAACGTTCTGATTGGTGTTACCAACTTGATAATAATTTAAAATCTAGTTTGAAAGTTTCTTACCAATTCTTTATTAGATTGAACTAAAAGCCGTATACAGTTTTGTTTTACGAAAGCCGAAATTAGAGAATTTTATAAACGTGACAGTTGAAAACAATGTTGAGGTTTTAAGAAAATCTTCGACTTTATGAGTTATTCGCAATCTAGGGATTTCCTGCAAAATTAAGTAGAGGGGTGAGTCACCGAGATTCAGTGTGTAAATCCCCTTATAACACAATCTGGGCCTTAAGCTCACAGATGCACATTGGGCCATAGCCCACACAATATAGCATATTAAAAATGTATGCAATGCAGCCCAGCCCAACCTAGTTTTCAATCCTCTAGGTCACCTGAATCAGCCAAACACCCGTGGCATCAAGCAACTGTGGTCCCAGACCACTTGTGACAGAGTCACAGAATATATAAACGTGAGGCCAACCCACTGTGGTCCCAGACCACTATGACAATCTTTGATAAGTATATGTGGGGCCAACCCACTGTGGTACCAAACCACTGAGATAAGTCACTGATAAATATATGTATACGTGGTTCCAAACCACTGTGGTCCCACACCATTGTGACAGAAGTCACTAAATCACACTTCCCCTGTCAATCATATCCCAAAGCCCATGCAACATATTATCATCCTGAGATGAAGGCAAACATACTTTCAATGTGGAACAGATAATTAATTCATACATATATATCTTCGAAAGTAAAATCATAGTGATACTTACTCGGTGTCTCCAACCTTACCCACAAGGGTAACTCGACTATCTATACAGTCGTTTCAGCTTTCAGCCAACGCAGTTATTAACATAAATTAATAAAGTAAAGTGTGAGCATTACACACCTGATTACGCGTAAGACTGAACTCTTTAGATTGTCGACACTCTCACTAGAAGAAACAACCGCGATTTCTCTATCCCAGGCAGATCTCGGCTCCCTACCACAGCCTGGCGGAAAGTCACGAACCGCCGACACAACACGTTGCTTAAACTTAGGAGTAGAGACTACGAGTCCACTCCCCTCCTCAGTTTGGCTAGCAGCCGCATCCATGGAGAGAATCTTTGATCAGTACTCAAAGAGAAACGTAGGTTGACTAACAAAAGAAATTGATTAAGGCAGACTACAATTAAAAGGGATAAAATAGCCAAGAAACCCCAAAGATGGCTCCTTACCTTAAGAGCCCGAATGGAGTGACCAGATTCGGCAATCAACAGACCTTCAGGCTTCGAACCTCCAACGTTCGGCTAATGGGGTTTCCCGAAGTAAACGTTCCAAAATGAGAGAAGAAGAAGAAGAAGGGATTAGCCGAAATCTAAACACCAAGAACAAAATAGCCATTCGGCTATGACAACACTGAATCGAAAGAAATAAAGAAAGAAACGAAAGAGTCTCCCCTTACCTTAACCAACAGAAACCGGTTGAAGAGACTTCCTTCGGCCAAAGATTCCTAGCACCTTGCTTTGCAATGTTCAGCTAATAGAAAAAGAGTGTAAGAATTGATTTAGTGTGGTGTCAAAGGAGATTCGGCTATGGTGAAAAGGTGTAGAAACGAAACACACAAGAGAAAAGAGTGAGAAGTATATTTCGGCTAGAGAAGAAAAGAGTGTAGAAGAGAAAAGATGAAGAAGATTGTTTCGGCTTTAGAGTAAAACAAAAGAAAACCAAAAAGAAGGGAAAAGCAAATGGAAGTTGAGATTCGGCTATGAGAGGATAGAACAGAAAATCGTTAGAGAAAAAGAATGCAAGGAAAAATAAATGCCCGAGTGGTTACCCTAGTTTCAGCTAATGTCAAAGAAGCAATAAGAGATGAAGAGAAGAAAGCTGAAAGTTTCGGCACAAAGAGAAGTAGAAAACCGAATGAGAGAAAAAGAAAGAACTCCCTAAGACCCTTGTAAAAATTCAGCACTCTCCTTATATGACCGAGAATGCCAAAATGGAAATGCCTACTACTCAAGAGAATTTCGGCACACTCACCTATCCTAGCAACTAAACCGAAATCCCCCTCCAAGCTTCCCACATTCGGCCAACACCTCCACCATCACCAAATCCCTTGATTTGCTCCACCAAATACTCCCCATCACTCATTCAAATTAATTTGACCAATTAAAACTCCTTAAGCTCTCTTATCCATCCATTTGAATGTATTGACCCATTCAACCACCACCCTTGAAGAGTCCTAGCCGAAACCATCTCCTCTCCATCCTGGCACCAAAAATAAAGCTTCATAATGAGGCTTATGGGATTCAAACTCCTCTCCTTCTGCTCCTCCAAGTGACGCCACCTCCACTTGGACACAAGCTTCCTTTGTGTCAACAAACACACGCAAATAAACTTAAGGCTCTCCCCCTTTAGATGCCCAAAACAGAAAATTTTACCAAGGCTCTGCCTTGAAGCTGAGCCTCACCAAGACCCCCAAGCACATTTAAATAACAACAGAACAGACCAAGCCCAAAGAAAAGCCTAAAATGAAAAACCCCTAATTCTAGGATGTTACAGTTCTACCCATCTGAAAGAAATTTCGGCCTCGAAATTTACCTGATCAAAAGAGGTGAGGGTATTGCTATCGCATCACATGCTCTGGCTCCCACATGGCTTCCTCTGAACCGTGATTCTGCCATAAAACTTTAACCAACGGAACTAACTTCCTTCTCAACACTTTATCATCTCAATCTAAGATCTGAATGGGTTCTTCTTCAAAAGACAAATCAGGTCTTACTTCAATTTCCTCTACCGGCACTATGTGAGATGGATCCGAACGATAGTGCCTTAACATTGAAACATGAAATATATCATGCATCCGACTCAACTCTGGAGGTAACTTGAGCTGATAAGCTACTGGTTCTACACGTTTCAACACTCGATAAGGCCCGATGAACCTGAGGCTCAACTTACCCTTTCGTCCAAACCTTAAAACCTTCTCCCAAGGTGAAACTTTTAGAAAAACCTAATCACCATCTGCGAATTCTATTTCCTTACGCTTCATATCTGCATAAGATTTCTGCCCATCGAAAGCTTCCTTCAACCGAGTCGGAATCAACTTAACCTTTTCCTCTGTTTCTGAAACCAATTCCGGACCCAACAACTGTCGCTCACCCAACTCTGTCCAGCAGGTAGGAGTACGACACTTACGACCATACAACGCTTCGTAGGGTGCCATCTGAATACTGGATTGATAACTATTATTGTACGCGAATTTCGCCACTGGTAAGAAATCCTTCCAATTACCTCTGAAGTCGATGACACAGCCTCTCAACATATCTTCCAGAATCTGAATTACCCTCTTTGACTGACCATCAATCTGCGGATGAAACGCTATGCTGAAATCTAGTCTTGCACCGGACGCTTCATGCAACGCCTTCCAGAATCGCGATGTAAACTTGGGATCTCTGTCTGATATGATAGACATTGGTACCCCATGTAACCTCACAATCTCTGCTACATACAGCTTGGCTAACTTCTGTAGTGAATAATCGACATGAATCGATATGAAATGAGCGGACTTCGTCAGCCGATCGACAATCACCCACACCGAATCCTTTCTAGTAGGCGTAAGAGGTAGCCTACTAACAAAGTCTATAGTTATCCTCTCCCACTTCCAAAGTGGAATCTTCACTAGCTGTAGCAACCCTGAAGGCAACTGATGTTTCGCCTTCACCTGCTGACACGTCAAGCAGTTACTCACAAACTCGATAACTTCTTGCTTCAGACCTGGCCACCAAAACTGTTCATGAAAATCTCGATACATTTTGCCCCCACCGGGATGCATAGCGTATGGACTACTATACGTTTCCTGCAGAATCCTCTGTCTCAAATTGGAATCTTTCGGTATACAAGCCTTTCCACGAAAGCTCAATATCCCATCACTGTTCAAACTAAAATCTTTTGTCTCACCACCTTCCACTTGCTGAAATCTAGAACTTAATGATTCATCTGACAGCTACTTCTCTTTAATCTGACTGACCCATGAAGGCTTCACTTGAAGTTCAGCTGACAAGCTTCCATCATCATACAAACTGAGATGAGCAAACATTGCCCTCAAATCAGATATCACCTTACGGCTCAACATATCTGCCACTACGTTAGCTTTACCTGGGTGATATTCAATTGAGCAATCATAATCTTTCAACAATTTAATCCACCTCCGCTGCCTTAAATTCAACTCCTTCCAGGTAAGGAGATATTTTAGGCTCTTATGGTCGGTGTAGATAATTGACTTCTCTCTATACAAGTAGTGTCTCCAAATCTTCAGAGCGAACACTACCGCAGGTAACTCCAGATCATGAGTGGGATAGTTCACTTTATGTGGTCTCAATTGCCGAGACGCATACACTACCACTTTCCCTTCTTGCATCAACACACCTCCTAATCCTGTGTACGACGCATCACAATAGACGACAAACTCCTTCCCAGCCTCAGGCTGAATCAACACTAGTGCCTCCGTCAAAATCCTCTTCAACTTCTCAAAGCTTTCTTGCTGCTTATCTAACCAGACAAACGGTACCCATTTTCATAACAACTTGGTTAAAGGTGCAACGATCAACGAGAATCTCTCAACAAACCTTCTGTAATACCCAGCTAGCCCAAGAAAACTTCGAATCCCTGCTACTGACTTCAGTGGTTTCCGTTCTAGAACAGCTTCAATCTTTTAGGGATCAACCCTAATCCCCTCGGCAGACACAACATGCCCTAGAAAAGTAACTCCCCTCAACCAAAATTCACACTTGCTGAATTTGGCATATAATTGCTTCTCTCTCAAAATCTGTAGAACTGCCCGAAAATGCGAATCATGCTCCTCCTCCGTCCTTGAATATACCAAGATATCATCTATGAACACCACGACAAACTGATCCAGATAGGGTTGGAATACCCGGTTCATCATATCCATAAACACAGCTAGTGCATTCGTCACTCCAAACGGCATCGCTAAGAACTCGTAGTGACCATAACGAGTTCGAAAAGCATTTTTATGAATATCCGCCTCCTTAACCTTAAGCTGATGATACCCTGACCTCAAGTCTACTTTCGAGAAGACCGAAGCGCCTCACAGTTGATCGAACAGATCGTCAATCCTTGGCAACGGGTACATGTTTTTAATCGTTAACTTGTTCAGCTACCTGTAGTCAATGCACATCTGCATCAACCCGTCCTTTTTCTTGACAAATAACACCGGTGCTCCCTACAGAGACACACTTGGTCGGATAAAACCACGGTCCAACAATTCCTGAATCTGAGCTTTAAGCTCTACCAGCTCCTTCGACGCCATCCTATATGGGGCAATGGACACCGGAGCTGTTCCCGGAAGTAAATCAATGCTGAACCCCACCTTGCAATCCGGAGGTAACCTTGGAAGCTCTTCTGGAAAAACATCTGAGAACTCTTTCACCGTTCTAACATCTCTTATAGACAACTCCTTGCCTTCCAAAGCATTAATGAAAGCTAAGAAAGCCTCACACCCTTTTCGCACCATCCTTTCAGCCTTTAATGCAGACACCACATTGGACAGGTAATTCCTTCTCTCACCTAACACCAACACCTCCTTATCCTCGAGAGTCTTCAATATCATGCGCTTAGCAGCACAATCCAAGTTTGCAGGATACTTAACTAACCAGTCCAAGCCTAAAATCAAATCGAACTCGCCGAACGGCAATTCCATCAAGTCAGCCGAGAAGACACAGTACTAGCAACATACGAATGTGTAGACCCAATATGTATCAATGCTGTAAAGGACAAACCAAAAATAAGAAACGTACCGGTTATGACGTCAGGTGCATCGCCGTCCTCTCGACGTCTAGTGGCATAAACCAACCCAGGCTGTCTTACTTCTGTACTCCCAGCACCTCTGCCTAGTGTTCCACGCCTTCGACCAAAACCATTTCCTCCTCTGGCCAGACCACGACCTCTCAGTGGTTGCTGCCCACCTCTTTTAGACTGTACATAACCCTGACCAACTGGCCGTGCCCTGTTTGGCTCCTGTGGACAGTCCCTTACCAGATGATCTACAGATCCACACCTGTAACATCCTTTACTTCTTGCCCAACACTCCCCGGAATAAAAATTTCCACATCTAGCACACGGTTGAGACCGACCAACAGTAACGGGCTTCGCACCCCGATTCGGCCCATCAACCCTAGGCCTCTTTTGAAAACCCCCAGCAGATCCTGACGACCCAAAGTTCCTCTTATTCCTACCCCTATCCTTATCACGATTCTGCCTCTCAGACCGCTTTACCTCTTCAACTATCTTTACTTTCTCAACCAGAATAGCAAACTCTCTCTCCCGTGCGGAACTATCAGTACCTGCAACTCATCCCTTAGGCCATCCTCAAACAGGACACAGCGCTCGTAATCAGTTGCGACAATACCTCGAGCATAACGGCTTAAACGCAGGAACTCCGCCTCATACTCAGCCACCAACTTATTCCCCTGGACCAAGTTTAAAAATGCCTTCCTCTGGGCGTCCACATAACTTACCCCAACATACTTTCCCCGGAATGCTGTCTTAAAGTAATCCCAGGTGATACAGTCCACTGATGTACCATCTCTTACCATGAGCCACCACTGGTATGCCTCATCTCAAAGGAGGGACACTACTCCTTTCAGCTTTTCTTCTGCAGTACAATCAAGATCGTCCATGATTCGTTCAACTGCTTCCAGCCAGTATTCAGCTACATTAGGAGCCACACCAGAAATGCCCCTAAATATCTCAGCCCCATTAGCTCGGAGTCGCTCAGAAACAGATTTTCGAGCTACTGATCTCGTGCTTGCTCCAACAACCCGCTCCAGAACACGCAACATAGCTTGAGACACAGCATCATCTCCACCAGTTTGGTCCTGATATCCCACTTCCGCAATTAGTGATACTGGCACTTCACCTTCCGGCCCATGCCCTGATTCCGAGGGTTTAGCCTCAACACCCCGGCCTCTACCACGGCCGCGCATACCACATCCACGTCCTCTAGCACTCATGATTACAAATTCGACTTAATCTGATTAAAATTTTCTGAGTTAGTATTTCTTCCACTGTTTATTACTGGACAGTCTTATGAAAATAGCATTAGAAGTAGTTTTTTGCAAGAAATATTTCTAAAGATCTCCATCTCTAAAGTTGTATTTCTTAAAACTATCTATCATAATATTTCATAAGAATTCAAGCAATAATCAGAAAACTTACAGTGTAGATTGGTGTCGGAGACTCGGGTGCCATACTTCCAGAAAACATGTATTTTTCTAAACCATTTTCCAAACCAATTTTTGAAAACATTTTTGAACCCCAAACCCACAGTAGAGTTTTGCAACCTTGGCTTTGATACCACAATTGTAACACCCCAAACTCGGTCAATACGTTACGACCAAATCTGGTATGTTACAGGAAAAAAAGTTTTGAAATTTGTTTACCGGAACATCATAATTTGAAAAAAAATGTTCTGATTAGTGTTACCAACTTGATAATAATTTAAAATCTCGTTTGAAAGTTTCTTACCAATTCCTTATTAGATTGAACTAAAAGCCGTATACATTTTTGTTTTACGAAAGTCGAAATTAGGGAATTTTTTAAACGTGACAGTTGAAAACAATGTTAAGGTTTTAAGAAAATCTCCGACTTTATGAGTTATTCGCTTGTCATCTTGTGTTAACACCTTTTTAGAAAAATGATAGTTTATGATTTTATTTTAGAAAAACTCCATATTCGTCACCTCAAAAGTATGTACTAACAGTATTGTAGCAAGTCCCAATGCAAAAATATGTCCTTACCTTGAGAACCCGAATGGAGTGATCATATTCAGCAATCAACAAACCTTCAGGCTTCGGACCTCCAACGTTCAACTCCTGGGGTTTTCCAAAGTAAACATTCCAAAACGAGAGAAGAAGAAGAAGGGATTAGCCGAAATCCAAACACCAAGAACAAAATAGCCATTCGGCTATGACCACAGAATTGAAAGAAATAAAGAAAGAAACGAAAGAGTCTCCCCTTACCTTAACCAATAGAAACTGATTGAAGAGACTTCCTGCGGCAAAAGATTCCTAGCACCTTGTTTCGCGATGTTCAGCTAACAGAAAAAGAGTGTAAGTATAGATTTAGTGTGGTGTCAAAGGAGATTCGGCTATGGTGAAAAGGTGTAGAAACGAAACACACAAGAGAAAAGAGTGAGAAGTATGTTTCGGCTAGAGAAGAAAAGAGTGTAGAAGAGAAAAGATGAAGAAGACTGTTTCAGCTTTAGAGTGAAACAAAAGAAAACCAAAAAAGAAGGGAAAAGCAAATGGAAATTGAGATTCGGCTATGAGAGGGTAGAAGAGAAAATCGTTAGAGAAAAAGAACAAAAGGAAAAAGAAATAACCGAGTGGTCACCCTAGTTTCGGCTAATGTCAAAGAAGCAAGAAGAGATGAAGAGAAGAAAGCTGAAAGTTTCGGCACAAATAGAAGTAGAAAACCGAATGAGAGAAAACGAAAGAACTCCCTAAGACCCCTGCAAAAATTTGACACTCTCCCTATATGACCGAAAATGCCAAAATGGAAATGCCTACTACTCAAGGGAATTTTGGCACACTCACCTATCCTAGCAACTAAACCGAAATCCCCCTCCAAGCTCCCCACATTCGGCCAACACCTCCACCATCACCAAATCCCTTGATTTGCTCCACCAAATACTCCCCATCACTCATTCAAATTGGTTTGACCGATTCAAACTCCTCCAAGCTCTCTTGTCCATCCATTTGAATGCATTGACCCATTCAACCACCACCCTTAAAGAGTCCAAGTCGAAACCATCTCCTCTCCATCCTGGCGCCAAAAAGAAAGCTTCATAATGAGGCTTATGGGATTCCAACTCCTCCTCTTCTGCTCCTACAAGTGACGCCACCTCCACTTGGAGACGAGCTTCCTTTGTGTCAACAAACACACACAAATAAACTTAAGGCCTGCTTCTACTAGCTCTCCCCCCTTAGATGCCCAAAACAGAAAATTTTACCAAGGCTCTGGCTTGAACCCGTGCCTCACCAGGACCCCCAAGCACATTTAAATAACAACAGAGCAAACCAAGCATACGGAAAAGCCTAAAATGCAGAACCCCTAATTCTAGGATGTTACAGAAGCGACACCATGATGCTCGTTTAAAGCAATCAAAGCAATTCGAAGTAGGAGACTTAGTCCTGTTGTATAATTCAAGGCTCAAATTGTTTCCTAGAAAGCTGAAATCAAGATGGTCAGGTCCATTCGTGATCAAAACCATTTTTCCCTATGGCGCAATCGAGGTAACTCATCCAACTCGTGGCACATTCAAGGTAAATGGTCAGCGACTGAAAATTTATAATGGTGAAGATTTTAGGGATATGAGAGAGGAGCTTCGACTCCATGAACCTTCATTTAGAAATGAAAACAGGGTGAGTCTAGCTTAAGACTTTAAACGAGCGCTTCTTGGGAGGCAACTCGAGCACTAACTTCACTAAAGTCATATTTTAGATTTCTAGCATCTAACTACAAACTAACCAATTCAGTAAAGCGTAGGTTTCTCCACCACACGGCCATGCACACGGTCGTGGCCGTGGCCGTGTGAACACCACGAACAGGTACATGGGCGTGGCAAAGATGGTGTAAAAACAGGATAAAAATTTTCCCCAAGACACGGGCTCTGACTAAACGACACGGCCGTGCGACGCGGCCATGGTCGAAACTGACTAATTGACACGGGAGTGTGGCACGCCCGTGCATCCAACCCGTGTTCAATTCTGAGTAAATGACACAGGCGTGAAACACACCCGTGCTCCAAGGACATGGTCGAAAATGACTTACGAACACGGGCATAGAACAATAGACAGGGGCGTGGGAGAAGCGATCAAGGGTAGGCACGCCCGTGCGATACGAGCGTGGGACACAACATATACGCGCCAGACCCCTGAGCATTCGAAACGCACGGGCTAAAAACAATTTACTTGCCCAAATTCTATATAAACCCCTCAATATTCATCATCTTTTTCTCCCAAATTCTTTCCCCCAAACCCTAACTGTTTTCTTTTTCTCCCCTTCCCTGTTTTCGGCAACCATCTTCCTCCTTCCCTTCTTCCTTCTTCCTTCTTCTTCTCTATTTTCCTTTTCTATTCCTCATTAAGACGCAGTCCATGCCCATGTAAGGATAACACACCCGCGTGCCACTATCAAGCCCATGCTCCGACCACCGCCTCAAGCCCACCACCTTCCCACGACCGCGCGCCCGTGCTCCGACCACCACCTTAACTGTGCTACTTCTCTCCAAAAACTCCACCGGTCACCTCTCCTTTTCACATTTTACTTCATTGAACTATATTCATAAGAACTTTATTTAGTTTCTAGTTAACTAATTACTTAATATTAGTTACAAACTATTAGATTGTTAATTCATTTAGTCCTTGTTTAAGTAATAGCGATTGATAATTATGTCGATAAATGTTATGCAATATGTCTTGGCTAGAAATGTTACTTGAATCGTTGAATATCTGTTATTTTTAGGACCCTAATGTCATCGTCCTGAGGCAAGAAAATTGCCGTT
Organism: Gossypium australe; assembly: GCA_005393395.2. Classification (NCBI taxonomy): domain Eukaryota; kingdom Viridiplantae; phylum Streptophyta; class Magnoliopsida; order Malvales; family Malvaceae; genus Gossypium; species Gossypium australe. The sequence goes on along the minus strand of CM016626.1, from coordinate 92,646,043 downwards.
CCCACGTCGAAAAAATGGAAGGGACACAGTGCAACCTCTTCAAGTGCCTCTGCCGAAATACAACACCCATTCCTATGTTTTACTTCGGGAACTCAAGAGGATCTTTATCAGATACGACGCGCAAAACCTCTCAACGTAGGAAGGTGTATCGATTGGACCGTCTTAAAACAGGTGTAGCTAGCATATGAGGTTCGAGCCTTATTATTCACAGACCCGTGGGGGCAATTTTCGACATCATTGAGCCCACATACCTAGAGCTCACTCTAAAACTCTGCTCTACTTTCCACCTCCAGACGGTGATGACTAACTTTGACGACTCTGGCACTATCCAATTTCGCCTCGGAGGTCTAGTCCGTGAGATGAGTGTCTCACAGTTCGGAGCTGCTCTAGGACTCTATACCAACGAATTCATGGAAGATAACAAACTCAAGGACCTCCACCGCCACATCCATAACTACCCCTTGAGATGTTGGTACAATATAGCTCCCAACTCAGCCACCTATGACCCTAGTCGCTCCAAGGTGACGGCTCTCACTCCATCCCTAAGGCACCTATACGCTATTTTAGCTCATACACTGACAGGTAGGCGAGAGAGCACCGGCGTCGTCAACACTCACGACGCCTACTTCCTATAGTGCATGGCAAACGAGAACTTTTTTGACCTAGCCTATTTCATAGCTCGTGCCATTCAACATCAGACAGAGCAACATAGGAGAGGGGTCATATCTATGGGCCCATACATCACACGCTTGGCTCGATATTTCGGGCTCCTCAACACCGCCACTCAGATCTCCTCACTTACACTGATAGGTTAGATGTCCCCACAGGGTATCCAGACGATGCTACACATGAGGATGATCCAACGTCGATGTGGGACCGATCCTCCCCAATATTGGCTAGCACCTACCACCGAAGAGGAGGATCCTAAGAACATTACTAACAATGTCCTTCAACCACATGAGGAACCATAACCGAGCCATCGACCAGTTCATGCAACTGTTTCACTTTCAGACATCTCTGTATGTCTCACTCAGTTCGAGCATTACTGTACCCAATAATTAAATTATACCGCTCGAAGATTCGATGGCATTGAGGCGACTCTTCAATAGATTTGTCATCACTTTCACATATCGCCGCCTCCACCACCTCGCGATCCAACCAATGATGTGGACTTTTGAGTCCTTTTTATTTTTAGTTCTATCTTTAATTTTAATTTTATTTTTTTTTTCTTTTATTTGATTTTGATGTACTCTTTTATTTTAATTTGCTAGTTCACACCTTTACTTTTTATTTTGTTCTAAACTTTTATTAATGAAATTCCAATTTCTTTTATCTCTTACTGTCTAATCTTCGAGTAAATATCATAACAAAACCCCCTAAAAAGTTACTGATGACTCTGTAGTTTCAAAAGGCTCAAGGTGCTACTAAGGAACTGGATTATTTTCACATACCTTCATCTACTTAGTTCGTCATGCATTTCATCTACTCCATACGTACAACTTTCATTCTCAAGGAATCCGTCCAAAATTCAGGAAGTTTCACTTCTCTCCCTATCTTATGATTTTATTACTATATTGTTATTATATATCTTTGTACATTGAGAGCAATGCACATCTTAAGTTTGGGGGGTGAATATTTATTTCGAGAAAGTGCCTAACTTTTTGCATTATTCTCAAATCCCTAAATGATATCTAGTGTTTAAGTAATTTTCTCATATTATGATTAGAATGAAATTTCTTGTGATTTATGATTTTTATTGATATGTTTTGGATTAAGTCATTGATAATTGTGCAGCGATGATTTAAACTTTAGGAAACTAGAGAATCAAGCATGATGAGTCTATTTTAAAAAATTAAAATTTTGTTAGGTTGTCTACCTGAATCTAATTATTACCTTGTACTTTGAAATTTACATGGTTGATATCAAAAACCCATAATTTTTGTGAGATTTTGAGCCTTTAGAACATACATTCTTTCGTGCTCACTTTTTGATTATGAGTGTGTCAACATTGATTTGTTATTCTAGAACTTGCTTCGATTATACATGTCAAGACCACATTATTGATTTGATATTCTGAGATGATAAAGGCACTTAGGATTTAACCCACTCACTCCACTAAAAAGCTTACCTTCACAATTAACCCCTAGTGAACCCCTTTGATCCTAACAACCCTTTTTATTGACTCACCCACTAATATTACCCCAAAACCTATCTTGTATTTGTTATCACCATTCATTGACTCCCTTTTTTTCGAGATTTGATTTTGAACAGTTGCCTAACTATGTTCTATATTTCAGTTGTTAAAGTTCTTTCTTATTACTTGATTTGTTATTAAAAAAACAAACAAAAAAGTATATTCATTATTAGTTCTATGAAATTGATCTTATACATTTAAATTCCACATCTTGAGAAGAAGCTCATGTTATCAGCATTTCATGTTTTCAATTGATGTAATTAATCAAAATTAGTTCATTTTTCTAGTTAGGTAAATTGTCAATTCAATCTCGATTCTAACCCTCTACTTCAGCCTTTATCTACACCTTTAACCCAAGCCCCATTATATCCCTTTTTAAGACCTTTTGATTTGTGTATCATCTCATTTTACAATGATGGAGATTTGATTTTCAGGCAAGCCTATGGGATTAACTTTTCATGTTCGACTTTTGAGTGCTTAATTTTGAACATTAAATACTTTGAGTGATTTGATTGAATCTTTAGTGAGGATGTCAACTCTTGTCGATTTTGAATTAAAGGTGATTATTTACGTAAGGGGAAAACACCTATGTTTTTATGCTACAAAAACTATGACTTTGATTGTTTGAATCTTTAGGATCCTTCTATTTAAATTATCAATGTATGAATTATCTTTGAATTATGATGGAACATTATTAATGAATATTATGAATCAAGGAAGTTCATTTTAATTGTTAGTTGAGAATTTTGCTTGAGAACAAGCAAACGCTTAAGTGTGGGGGTATTTGATAAACCATAATATGAACATATTTTAATCCCACATTTAGCATACTTTTGGATGATTTAAGCCTTGAATTGTTAAATTTGGTGCTCCTAATCCTTTTTTTTTTCATGTTTTATACTTAGGAGAGCACCGGAGGATGAAAAGAATGAGAAACGGGCCTAAAATGGAATAAATGGGCCAACTTACGAAATCGACACGGCCTGGGCCCAAGACCACACGGTCGTGCCTTCTCAACAGACTCGAATACAGCCTGGCCACGATTCACACGGGCGTGTGCCATGGGCGTGGCCCTGACGTGACAAAGAAGGGTTTCACTCGGATTAGGGTACTTAGAGGCAAATAAATCCATTCCAAAAGCCTATATAAACACCCTAAAGGCCAACCTTCAGGGGGCATCCAGTTAGGCCGAACAGTCGAGCCAGAGAGGCCAGAATTGTGGGATTTGCTTGAAGAATGCCAGTTGATTCATCTCAAGAAGCCGGAGTTATACTCAAGACAGAGGATCTTCTCTTCAATTCCTTCAGGGGGTTTAGGGTTTTTCTTATGTTTTGTTTCATATTTTCTTCTGAGATATATTCTTTTATTATTATGAACTAAACCCCTCAAATACCTAAGAGAGATGAAACCTAAGATGGATCTTGTTATTGTTTTTTGAACTATATGATAAATACTTGATTTGTTCTTAATTATATGTTCTTAATTATTGTTTTAATATTTCAGGATATTGATTCAAGTATTGATGTCTTACACAGAGGAGGAATAGACCCTGTCTAAGAGTAGATCTAGCATAATTAAGCGGAGTTGATTGCAACCCTAGAGATAGGATGACATAAATCTGCCAGATTAGGGTCAAACCTAATATAGGAGTCCTTAGATCGAGTTAATACAATTCTAGGGTTTTTAATTAGAAAGAGATTTTAGTTAATCAACTTAGGGTTAGATGTTAGTAGCCTCGAGAGAGGTATTAATAAACAATAGGGAATCCTATGGATCAAGTCAAGTGAATAAATTGTCTGGTTCAGAGTTAAATAACAAGTGAAGTTTAGGTGGATTCTTCCTCGAATATTGTCTTAATCAATTGGTTTTTCCCACAAGTATTTTCCCCAATTCATTCTCTTTGTCTTTGCATCTTTAGCTTAATAGTTAGTTAATTTTAGATTAAATAAAAATTCCCTTAATTCTTTGGCTAAATAATAAAAAGAAAGTTAGTATTAGTACTTTTGGTTCCTTTGGGTTCGTCAATCCGATCTTGCCGCTAAACTATACTACTGTTCGATAGGTGCGCTTGCCTCAAGTCGTTGTCACAGTTAGTTTCTAGGCTCGATCATTCTTTATATAAATTTTTAAGACTCTGACACAACGAACAGTTGTAAGTCTGGTAATGCTCCGTAACCCTATTTCGGGGTTGAATAAAGGTGAGGGGTGTTACATTTATTGGTATCAGAGCTACAGTTTTGTGGATTCTAGGATTAACATAGCGTATATGAGAGTCTAGCTATACATGCCATATATAAACTGTGATAGTGTGATGACTCCTGACATTTTAAAATGTGTTTTAATATAGTAAATGGATCTCAATCGAGCTATAGCCGATGAGGTTGAAAGTAATCCACCCGCTCCCGCTCAAGGGACAACACCGTCTGATTCTGGACCCGTGTCGGGTAGCCAGGGAGGAGAGGCTAGAGAAGCCTTCTTCCATATGATGAAGGAGTGGTTCACACAATATATTCAAATGAACCTGGCTACTCAACAATCTCAACCCCTTCCTAATCCCTAATCGGTTCCCGTAGCTCCACAAGGTGTTTTGCTTTTAAGATTGAATAAGCCTCCAGTTGATAAGATCCATAAATACGGGCTGAAGAGTTTAGAGCTAATGTTGATGATGATCCTGAAAGAGCCAATATTTGGCTTGAAAACACAATTCGAGTGCTTGATGTAACAGCCCGTTTTTGGTCAAATTAGAATAGTGGTTTTGGGACCACAAATCTGAAGTCAAAATATTTATTTTATTATTATTTTAATGTTTACAGCATGATAGCATGTATGTGTGAAAATTTCGTGAAGAAATTTCATCGCTTAAATGGTTAATTTGAGAAAAAGGACTAAATCGTGTAAAGTGTAAAATTGATGTTCTATTAGCTAAAGGTGTCTAACAACTATAGATCATTAAAGTGGAGGTCCTTATGTTGTAATTAGACCATTCTTTGAGTATGTGGACATTTATGGACACATTATTTGGTGTTTTAAAGATAAATTATTAAGGTTAAAATAGTAGAATAATTAATAAACATAATAATAATAAGTGAAACAAAAAAAAAATTCTTTTAGTCATCTTCTTCTAGCGGAACCTAAGAGGATAAAATCACCATTTTTGAACAACAAACATTTGGCCAAGCTCTTTTATTGCATGTAAGTGATTTTTGGCTCGACTTTTAGTGATTTCTATGTTTTTGTGATCGTTGCAACTAGTACTAGCTAGCCCATGGACTAATTTGTCAAATTGTTATAGATTTTGAAAGTTTCCATTGATGAATATGTATGAGTTTTGATGGTTAATGATAGATTTTGAAATTGTTAGTGAAATGTGAGAAATGTGTGGTTGAAATGTGAAATAAGTGAAAAATATGGGCTGCTAGGGGAATAATGGTAATTCGGCTAAGCATGGGTGTTTTGAAATTTCATGAATTTGTGATTTTGTGTAATAAGGACTAAATTGTAAAAATATGAAAGTTTAGGGGCTAATGTGTAAAATAGCTCAAATGTATATTTTGGACTAAATTGAATAGAGAGATGATTAAATAAGTTGATTTTGATTACTTATAGATAAAGAAAAGAGGAATTCAGACTTAGACCGGGGAAAAAGCAAAGTAATTGAATAGTCAGCCCGTTTCATCATATCCGTACACGAGGTAAGTTCGTATAATTGAACTTGAATGTGTAATTAATCAATTGGTGGATGGTATTGAGATTTTATTTATTTTATGGCTTAATGTGATGAATTTGATTTAAATGTACGGTTTAAGTGTAACACCACTTACCCGTATCCGTTGCCGGAATAGGGTATGAGGCATTACCGAACTTATCACCTATAATCAATCATTTCCGAGTCACAAATTTCCATCCAAATTTAAAACTTTTCATATTCAATCATAGAGTCCCTAATATGGACCTACGAGGCCCAAAACTTGCTTTGGAAGCGGTTCGGGACTAAACCGAGAACTTTGGAAAATTTCACAAGTAGAAAAATTATCTTCAAAATAGGGTCACACTCAGTATGCATCCTCAATAACTCTTATGCATGCATAATTATATCTAATTATCATACCATACCATTGAGCCAAACTTAACCATTCGACATCAAGACTACTAGCACATTCAACCATTAGGTATTTAGGCCATAACTCACAACTCATCATGTATCATGCAAACACAGCTTACATCACAAGACATTGGCATATAAATAATATATATAGGCTTACAATCAATTAGCCAATAATTAGGCTTAACTACATACTACAATAACCTTTAACCATTACAAGCCAATACGTTTGGCCAAAACATAATAACACATACACAAAATGACTAAGTCCCTATATATGCCATTGACTTAAATTACTTGAAGTCATTGATACCAGTCAAAAGCTTGATAGTGTGATGGAATCTCTGACGATCTCCAACCCGAGCTAGCCTCTATGACACTATAGGAAAATGGAAAGGAATGGGGTAAGCTATATAGGTTAGTAAGCCCATATGAAAATAATAAGCAATTTATTAACATGTTTTCACTAATTCTCACAATATGTTCTCAAGGTAATACAATCATAATTGCACAAAATTTCACTATTTACTTATGTTCATATCAAGCTATCTACTCGAGTCATAGTCACTAAATTATTTATATCTTGAGCTAGGAAACTCTAAATTAAGATCTGTTAATTTTTCCTGAAACTAGACTCACATATCTTATTACCATAAAACTTTCAAAATTTTTGGTTTATCCAATAAGTACAGTTTATTCATTAAATTCACACATGTCTCGCTGTCTGACAGTTCCGACCCCTCTTTATTAAAAATTAATTATCTTCTCGTACAGGGTTCAGATGATGTTCTCATTTGTTTATTTTAAAAAAGACTTATTAAGGATTTTAATAATATAAATTATAACCCATAATCATTTTTTGACAATGTTTAATGATTTTTCCAAGTCAAAATAGGGGATTCTGAAATCATTCTAACTCTGTCTCACAAAAAATCAAATATCTTAGAATATGAAATTATTTTTCTATACCATTTCTTTTATGTAAAAATACACTCAATGAGATTTAATTTCATATCTTATTCAACATCTAATTCAATTTTCACAATTTTTGGTGATTTTTCAAAGTTATGGAACTGCTGATGTCCAAAACTGTTTTATTGCTAATTTTTACTCTTACATGAAATATTTGTATTAACTTCCGTTTACACGTACATAACACCAAAACATACCCATTACTAGCCATTTACAAATATTTACATGCCATTCATAGGCCAATTTAACCCATATATGTGAATTATGTCTAGTAAAGCAAGATGAGTTGATAGGTATTTAAATAGGTAAATGGCATTGAATTGAGTATTGAAATGGTTGAAATGGATATAGTATCATTGTGTATTGGTTGATGACTTTTAGATGCATATTTGTGTCTTAGATTGGTACCAATTGAACTTGTGTAGGTATGTGCAAAATGGCTGGCAAATTGGCCTTGCAAATGGCTTATTTTTGTCTACACGGGTAGAGACACGAGTGTATGTCTCAGTCGTGTTTGACACACGATCATGTTACACGGTCGTGTGTCCCCTAGTGTTGAAATTGAATTGAAGTTAGTATACTCCACACGATCTCACATACAGGCGTGTGACTGGCCGTGTGGTTCAAGTCAGTATACCCCCTAAATGGCACATGGCCTAGAACAGGAGCATGTGACTTGGCCATGTTGCATAAGTCAGTATACCCTACAGGTTTGGCGGTCTAGCACACGGTCCGGCACACGGGTGTGTGTGGCCACTTCGAAGGGCACACGGGCCGGACACACGGGCGTGTGGTTGGCCGTGTGACCCAAGTCAGTATGCATTCCCTCTTTCCACACGGCCTGAGACACGGGCATGTCTGGAGCTGTGTGAGGCACACGGCCTGTTTATATGGGCATGTGACCCTTATATGATTGAAATTTTTCTAAGTTTCCAAAATTTTTTTGAGTTATTGGTTTAGTCCCGAACCAATTCTAAAGCTTGTTTAAGGCCTCGTAGGCCCTTATAAGGGACAATGTGTTTGTGATTAAATGATATTTGAGTATGAAAGCATAAATGTATGAGTTATGTATGTTAAATTATGTGAATTCATCGGTAACACCTCGTCACCCTACTCCAGTGACAGATACGGGTTAGGGGTGTTACACTTGATGAGCTTTCTTGAACACCTGCTGAATGTTTAAAATGTGCTATATCATTGTTGAGGGACACTGCGTATCAATGGTGGAATACACTAGTACCAGTGGTGCCGAGAGAGAGAGTCACCTTGGAGTTCTTTCAGACAGAATTCAGGAAGAAATATATAAGCCAAGGGTTTTCGGATAAAAAACATAAAGAGTTTCTAGAACTGAAATAGGGCTGTATGACCGTAACCTAGTACAAGAGAAAATTTGTACGGTTGAGTAAATACGCTCGGGAATATGCTTCTACTGAAGAGATTATGTCTAAGGGGTTTGTTGACGGGTTAAATGAGGATATTAAACTTCTGGTTGGGATTTTAGATTTGAAAGAATTTGTTGTGTTAGTTGGTCAGGCTTGCAAAGACGAAGACTTTAGCTGAGAAAGGAGGAAAGCTGATTCAGAGGCTAGAGATTCAAGAAAAAGACCGATGAATAAATCCCATCATTCTTCATTATAGAGATTCCGAGATTCATATAATCGATCAAATGCATTAGTGGGACACCAGAATAAAGATCGTGGAAATCAACATGTGAATCCTAAAGCCCAAACTACTTCTGTCTCGAGTGTTGGCAGTGTGAGAAATATCAAACCTGGGTGTCAACAGTGTGGGAGACGACATTTTGGAGACTGCTGGAATAAGAGTAGTAAAGCATGTTTTAAATGTGGCTGACTAGATCCCTTTATTAGAGATTGCCCAGAGTTATCCAAAAAAGATAAATTTCAAAATGCAAGATCAAGCAATACTACTGCGAGAGGGAGACCACCGCGAAATACGGGGAATATGTCTAGTGGCAGAGCTGTGATTAGGGACTCCGCTGTGAGATCTGAGGCTAGAGCACCTACCAGAGCTTTCGCTATTCATGCTCGCGAGGAAGCATCATCACCTGATGTTATTACCGGTACATTTTCTCTTTACGACACTAATGTGATTGCTTTAATTGATCCTGGATCGACACATTCGTATGTCTGTGAGAATTTAGTGTTTAGTAAAAAATTTCCTGTTGGAATTACTGAGTTTATGATTAAAGTATCAAACCCCTTAGGCAAGTATGTTCTAGTTGACAAAGTATGCAAGAACAGTCCTTTAATGACTCGGGGCTACTGTTTTACAGCTGACTTGATGCTTTTACCATTTCATAAGTGCGATGTGATTTTGGGTATGGATTGGTTGACTATGCACAATGCCGTTGTAAATTGTAAAAGAAAGACTATCAAATTGAAATGCCAGAATAATTAAATTCTTCGGATTGAATCTGATGAGTAACGTGGATTGCTTATAGTGATTTCATCGATGTTGGCTCAGAGATATTGAGAAAGGGTTGTGACGTGTACTTAGCATATGTTTTAGATACCAAAGTGTCTGAAAAGAAGATTGAAACAGTGCCTGTAGTTTGTAAGTTTCCGGATGTGTTTCCAGAAGAATTGCCTGGGTTGCCACCGGTCAGAGAGGCTGAGTTTGCTTTTGAACTGGCATCAGGAACATCTCCGATATCTATAGCTCCGTATAGAATGGCTCCATTGGAGTTGAAAAAGTTGAAAGCTCAGTTTCAAGAGTTAACAGATAGAGGTTTTACAAGACCTAGTTTTTTGCCCTAGGGTGCGCCAGTATTGTTTGTAAAGAAGAAAGACAAGTTAATAAAGATGTGTATTGACTATCGTCAGCGCAACAAGGTTACGATAAAGAATAAGTATCCGTTGCTGAGAATAGATGATTTGTTTGATCAGTTGAAAGGTGCAACAGTGTCTTCAAAGATTGATTTGAGATCTAGTTATTATCAATTGCGAGTTAAAGACTCAAATGTGCTAAAAATTGTGTTTAGATTGAGGTATGGACATTATGAATTCCTTGTTATGCCTTTTGGACTAACTAATGCTCCTATCATTTTTATGGATTTGATGAATCTGATTTTTAGACCATATTTAGACATATTTGTTGTTGTGTTCATTGATGACATTTTGATCTATTCTCGAGATGAGTCTGAGCATGCCGAGCATTTGAGGATTGTATTGCGAACCTTGAGAGTTAAGCAACTATATGATAAATTCAGGAAATGTGAGTTTTGGCTTCGGGAAGTCAAATTTTTGGGACATAATGTCTCGGTGGATGGCATTTGAGTTGATCCAAGCAAGATTTCTGTAGTCATTGATTGGAAACCCCTAGAAATGTATCTAAGGTCAGAAGCTTTCTAGGATTAGTTGGTTACTATCGACATTTCGTTAAAGGATTCTCGATGATTGCTACACTGATGACCAGATTGCTACAGAAAGATATAAAATTTGAGTGGTCTGAAAAATGTCAATAGAGTTTTGAGCAGTCAGAAGCATTGCTAACCGAAGCACCAGTGTTGGTTCAACCTGAGTCAGGTAAAGAATTTGTGATTTATAGCGATGCTTCATTGAACGGTTTGGGTTGCGTGTTAATGCAAGAGGGAAAAGTTATAGCTTATGCCTCCAGACAGTTGAAGCCGCATGAAAAGAGCTATCCAATGCACAATTTAGAGTTAGCTGCTATAGTTTTTGCATTGAAAATTTGGTGTCATCATTTATACGATGAAAAATGCCACATCTTTACTGATAATAAAAGCTTAAAATAAATTATGACTCAGAAGGATTTGAATTTGTGACAACAGAGATGGCTCGAGTTATTAAAAGACTATGAGTTAGTAATCGATTATATCCGGGGAAAGCAAATGTAGTCGCAGATGAATACACGGTTGATAATATCTGATGATGGTTCGATTTTAGCTAAGTTAAAAGCTAAACCAGTATTTCTTCAACAAATTTGCGGAGCTTAGAAATGTGATAGTAAATTGCAAGTTAAAAGAGTATAATACGAGTCGACTAGTGATTCAGAATACCAAATCGGATCTGATGATTGTTTGATGTTCCGAGATAGAATCTGCATACCGAAAAACTCAGAGTTAATTTAGAATATTTTACGCGAGACACATAGTGGTTGCTTATCTGTTCACCCGGGGTGTACCAAAATGTATAATGATTTGAAGGAGTTTTATTGGTGGTCAGGTATGAAACGAGATATTTCTAAATTTGTATCGAAATGTTTGATTTGTCAGCAAGTGAAAGCCGAGCATCAGGTGCCTTCAGGTTTGCTTCAACCTATGATGACATCGGAGTGAAAATGGGATAGAGTGACTACGGATTTCGTATCGGGATTACCCCTATCTCCAAAGAAGAAAGATGCAATTTGGGTTGTTGTTGATCGACTGACAAAATCTGCACATTTTATTCTGGTACGTCTTGACTATTTGCTTGAACGACTAACTAAGTTGTACATTGCTGAGATTGTTAGATTGCACGTGGTACCAAATTCGATTATTTTGGATAGAGATCTGAGGTTTACATCGCGATTTTGGAAGAAATTACAAGAAGCTATGGATACAAAGTTAAATTTTAGTATAGCTTTTCATCCGCAAACTGACAGACAGTCTGAACGAGTATTTCAGATTCTCGAAGATATGCTCAGATATTGTGTTTTAATGTTCGAAAGCAATTGGGAGAAATATTTGCGACTGGTTGAATTTGTGTATAAAATAGCTTTCAGTCGAGCATAAAGATGGCACCATACGAAGCTTTGTATGGTCACAAATGCCAAACTCCATTGTACTGGACCGAGCCCAGTGAGAAATAGATTCACAGGGTTGATTTGGTTAGAGAAACTGAAGAGAAAGTGAAATTAATTCGCGATTGTTTGAGAGCAGCTTTAGATCGTCAAAAATAGCATGCGGATTTGAAATGAAAAGACATTGAATTTTAGATCGGTGATAAAGTATTCTTAAAAGTATCTTTGTGGAAGAAAATACTTCGTTTTGGTCACAAAGGCAAATTGAGTCCGCGATTCATTGGGTCGTATGAGATTATTGAACGAATAGGGCCAGTCGCATATAAGTTAGCATTACCGATTGAACTAGGGAAGATCCATAACGTGTTTCATGTAACGATGTTGCATCGGTATAGATCGGATCCATCACATGTGATTTCTCCGGCTGAGATCGAAATTCAAACCGATATGACGTACAATGAAGAACCGATTAGAATTCTAGCTCGAGAGATCAAAGAGGTGAGAAATAAATGCATAGATTTAGTAAAAGTCTTATGGCAATGTCATAGTGTTGAAGAGGCTACGTGGGAGCCCGAGGAAGCTATGAAAAAATAGTACCCTAACCTATTCACTGGTAAGATTTTCGAGGACGAAAATCCCTAAAGGGGGAGAGTTGTAATAGCCCGTTTTTAGTCAAATCAAAACAGTGGTTTCGGGACCATAAATCCGAAGTCTAAATAATTATTTTATTTTTATTTTTAGGTCTACAGCATGAATATATGATTGTGTGAAAGTTTCGTTTAGAAAATTTATCATTTGAATGCTCAATTTGGTAAAAAGGACTAAATCATGTAAAGTGCAAAAGTGATGTTCTATTAGTTAAAAGTGTCTAATAGCTATAGAACATTAAAGTAGAGGTCCTTAAGTGGTAATTAGACCATTTATAAAGTTATTGGATAAAGATGGACATTATGTGAGTGAATTTTAATGTTTTTATTAAAGGTTATAATTGTAAATGGTTAATTAATGAATAAATAAGTTAAATAAAATCATTTTGAGTCCATCTTCTTCATTAAAATCGATTGGAGTTGAGAAAAACACTATTGATAGAGCTTTAAACATTCGGCCATAGTTCAACCTTGTATGTAAGTCCATTTTTCGTCCTGCTTTTAATGATTTCTATGTTTTTGAGATCGTTGCAACTAATACTAGCTAGCCAAGGGCTAATTTACAAAATTGTTAAAGATTTTGAATGATGCCATTGATGAATACATGAGTATTTTGATGTTTGATGATAGATTTTGAATAGTTGTTGATAGTTAAACAAGTTTTGTTATGTGATTTTTAGTGGAAATGCAAAATAGCGATTAAATTGTGAAATGTGTAAAGTTAGTGGTTAAAATGTGAAATAAATGAAAATTATGGGCTTCTGAGGGCATAATAATAATTCGGCTAGCATGGGTTTAATTGAAATTTCATTAATTTGTAATTTTATGAAATGAGGACTGAATTGTGAAAAATGTGAAATATTAGGGGTAAAAGTGTAAATGTGTTTAAAAGTGTGTTTTGGAGTAAATTGAATGAATAGATGATTGAATAAGACAATTTTGAATATATTTAGATCAAGAAAGGAGAAAGACGGACTTCAATCGAGGAAAGAATAAAGTTAGGGAATAGTTGACTCGATTCGCCATTTTTGCATCCGAGGTAAGTTCGTATGTTATAATTTCATTTCAACTGTATTCTATATGCTTTGATATAGCATAAATTGTGATTATGTGACTTCAGATAGGTTTGGGAATGATTTGACGATGATTCGACAGTTGAAAGCTCGGTGTGACCTTAGGTATAATTTAGGATGCTAGTGACATGTCATTAAGGATACTTTGAGTTGGCTTCGGGCCATGATATAGCACTTCGGGTGCGAGATAAACTGATTTGGGTTTGGGCCATGCATGTTGCACGTTTGGAATGGTTTAGTTAATTGAATGGTATATGTGAATTAGGTATGAAATTATATGGGAGATTGTGGTATACCTGTGATTCATATTGATGGTAAAGAATTGGTATGATTTGAACTTTGGTTGATGGTATTTGGTTGCATATTTGTATCTTGAAATGGTACCATTTGAGCTTGTTTAGGTATGTGCAAAATGGGTGGCAAAATGGGTTGTTAAATAGCCTATTTTCTGTCCACATGGGCAGAGACACGGGCGTGTGTCTCAGCCGTGTGTGACACACGGTTATGTTACACGGCCGTGTGTCCATTGGTGTTGAAATTGAAATGAAGTCAATATGCTCCACACGAGTGTGTGATCAGCCGTGTAGCACAAGTTAGTATGCCCCCTAATTGGCACACGACTTAGCACACAGGCATGTGACTTGGCCGTATTGCATAAGCCAGTATACTTTACATGTAACACCCATTACCCGTATTCGATGCCGGAATAGGGTACAAGGCATTACCGGAACACATACACTTGTAAACGTATTAAATCGAGTCATAAAATTTCATCCAAATTAAAAATTTTCAAATTTTTATCATTGAGTACCTAAATAGGTCTTACGAGGCCCAATACATACCTTGGAAGTGGTCCGGGACTAAACCGAGAACTTTGAAAATCAATGAAAAATTTCTTAAAAAATAGGGGCATACACCCGTGTCAAAGGCCATGTCCTTCACACAGCTGAGATACATGCCTGTGTGTTAGACTGTGTGGCATTTCAAATTTCCTAAAATCAAGTGCAGACTTCACACACCCTAGGTACATGGCCGTGTGGCTGCCCGTGTGGCCACAAGAAAGGCTATTTACAAAGCCCTTTTCCACTCCAAAACACTTATACATTTATACAAATTTATCATCACACAACATGGTATTATTAAGCATTCAAACATCCACACTAAGACATCCACATACCATTTACAAACCACATTCATCATGCATAATCACACACACACTTAACCATTCACATGCAAGCATACACATATTTGAAATGCATCATTATAGACTTATAACATAACAAATATTGGCCACATTAAATGGCCTTATACAACAATAACCATCAAATGGCACAGGCCAACATTCTAGGCCAACTCATAATAACATATACACATAATCAAGTCCTTATACATGCCATATACTTAAAAATCCTTGAAGATCATTGATACAATACCAATCAATAACTTGTTAGTGTGATAGAATTTCCGACGACCTCCAACTCGAGCTAGCATCTGTGACACTATAGAAAAAAGGAAAGGAAGGGGGTAAGCATTATAGCTTAGTAAGTAGGTATGTAAATAATAGATGATTTATTAATAGGCTTTTATAAATCTTCACAATATGTTCTCAAGATAATACAATCATAACTGCACATAGTTCCACTATTTATTCATATTCATCTCAAGCTGTCTACTCGAGTCACAGTCACTAAATTATTTATATCTTGAGTTATGAAACTCTAAATTAAGATCCCTGAAATTGGACTCAAATATCTTATTACCATAAAATTTTCAGAATTTTTGGTGTAGCCAATAAGTACAGTTTATTCTTTAATGTTTCCACTGTTCTGCTGTCTGACAGTTTAAACCCTTCTTCACTAAAAATTCAGATGATGTTCCCATTTGTTTCTTTTAAAAATAGACTCATTAAGAAATTTAATCATATAAATTATAAACCATAATTATTTTTATAAAATTTTTAGTGATTTTCCAAAGTCGGAACAGGGGATTTCGAAATCATTCTGACCTTGTCTAACAAAAATTCAAATATCTCAAAATATGAAATTCTTTTGCTTACACTGTTTCTTTTATGCGAAAATAGACTCAATAATATTTAATTTCATATCTTATTCAACTTCTAATTCAATTTTCACCATTTTTGGTGATTTTCAAAGACACATAACTCCTGCTGTCCCAAAACTATTTTACTGCAAATTTTACTCTTTCATAATTTGTTTGTATTAACTTTCATAGTTACACTTTCCCAATATCAAACTTACCAAAGTTCGATCAGCTATCGAGTTGCTCATAAATTGACACACACATACCTACACTTATTCCTCACTTAGTCATATTCGTTTTACTTTGTCATTTCCCATTGAACGCATCGGAATAATAATGGATGCACAGAAATTTGCACATAAGTGCCACACTTGTAGCTAAAGATACTTCATATCACACTTTTCACATAGGCTCACTCTCGAGCTACTCACATTCACGGGTCTGCTCACACAAGCTCTCAGTCATACGTAACTACTCAGTGCTGCTCACACAAGCTGTCAGGTATCCGCAACACATGCCGGATTACCTAGCCACTGGTAGAACTTATAAGACTAGCACCCATTTCAGATAGTCACAATCTCGGTTCTGCTCACACAAGCTGTCGGTCATGACGAAACTACACGGTGTTGCTTACACAAGCTGCCGAGTTTCCGTAACACATGTCGGGTAACTCAGCCACTGGTAGAACGTACGGACCAGCACCCGAGTCAATTATTTCACTTAGATTTCACATAGGTTTCCAGTGAACATGTCACTCGTATCCATTTTTTATTCCTAAGGTTCAATCGGGAAATTTCTCACTTGTCGATATTTTTTCAATTACATCAAATATTCAGCCACAATTCATACCATTTATCAAAATATGAAAACGTAAGTAAAAACGATGCCTTATTTACATATAAACTTACCTCGAAAGCAAAATCGGTGAAAAAGGACTTATTCGTCAATTACTTGTTTTTCCCTCGTTCTAGTTCCAAACCTCGTTTTCCTTGATTTATAACAACACATTTAACTCATTTATTCATCCTGCTACTCAAATTAGCCTAAATTCACATTTTGATAAAATTACATTTTTGCCCCTAAACTTTGTTATATTTACACTTTTGCACCTTGGCACGTAAAATGATTTTTATTCCATTTCCTTGTATTTTAAGCCTAGACGAACCATTTTCATAACTATAGCAGTCTACAATTTCCATTCATTCACACACTTACACACATTTACAACTTTTTACAAACTAGTCCTTTTTGACAATTTCACCAAAAATCACTTAGTAAAAGTCGTTTATTACACATCGTGTAACACCCCTAACCCATATCTGTGGCTGAATTAGAGTTAAGAGGCATTACTAGAAAAACGAAATCTTTTACGGACATTTCATAATATAATTCATGTAACACCCCAAACCCGGCCTAGAAGTTAGGCCCGAATCCGGCGTGTCACATCAAAGGCATAATTCAAACTATTTTGCTAATTAAAAATTTTAAGGCCCAAAAGCCCAAAATCCTTGAGTCTTGTTAAGTAATGAAAAAAAACCCTTTTTACAATTTTAAGTACTTCGGAAACCAAGTTTAAACGTAAGAAATTTACTCAGGTTTAATAATTAAGTAAACGGTTGAAACAACAAAATTCAAAGTCTAAAGTCAAAATGGACTACAAGGCCTTATTACATCCAACGAAAATAAGTAATTAAAACTAGGTCTTTTGAAAAAAAAAATTTAATCATCTTGTAGTGTGGCCATCTCTGAGTCCTTTCCCACGTCGAGCCATTTACTGAGGATCACCTGAAACATTAAATAAAGGGTGTGAGTTTCAAAACTCACTGTGTACAACCCTTGGCATTCCATTCAATATATAATTATCACATTGGCCTGAGCCCTATCAAAGTTGGTGGTCTTGGGCCTTGGCCCACCATGACCTCATATCATATCATATGCAAAACAAGGTAATACAAAACCCTCCCCAAAATTCCATCCGTTACACACCATTTCCCTTCCATCCCTACACACCTTTGGGGATTTTTAAATCGACCCACCCATCCTCTACATACCAAAGGTAGCACTCACAGCGGCACTACTCAATGTTGCAGCAAAGTTTCTTGTAACATCCTGGAATTTGGGGTTCTGCATTTTCATGTTTTTTCTGTGTTTGGCTTGTTCTGCTTGTTATTGGGGTGTGCTAGGGGTCTTGGGAAGGCCCGGGGTCAAGCTAGAGCCTTGGTAAAAATTTTATTTTGGGCACTTTAGGGAAGAGAGTTGTTTGAGGCAGGTCTTAAGAGTATTTCTCTTGTAGTTTTTGACACAAGATGGAGTGTGGTGGAATGGCAAGGTGACGCCACTTAAGGAGCAAGGGAGTGGCGACACAAGGGAGCTGTAGGGGAGGAGTTCGAATCCCATTGTGAAACTTTATTTTTGGCATCAGGATGGAGGGAAGATGGATTCGGCAAGGACTCTTCAAAGATGTGTGTTGAATGAGTCAAAGCTTTTGAATGGAAGGTGTGGAGGAGTTTGTGGAGGAAGACTTGGTCTACTAATTCAAAATGAGTGATGTGGAGTGAAGCAAAGAGAATTGTGGGATTCATGTTGGTAGAGTGGTGGCCGAATATGGGGGTCTTTTGAGACGGGAATTTCGGTCAACAAAGGGGTCTTTTGGTGGGAGCATAATCGATTTTGACTTGTAGGATGTGTGTGCCAAAAGTTCTTTTATTTCTTGGGCAACTTGGATAACTTATTCGGTCATTGGGGGGAGGTAGTGTAGTGCCATTTTTGCAAGTGTCATTCGAGAGAGGAGTTAAGCCAAAACCGTCCAAAGGGTCTTCCTTTTTCTTTCTCACTTTGATCATTTGGTTTCATTTTCTTTTGTTACCAAAGAAAACCCGTAGCTCTCTACTCTCTACTCTCTTTCTCTCATCACTATTTCTCTACATCTTTTCCCTAGAACCGAAACTCCCATCTCATTTTTTTGGGTTCATTTTTCTTTTGTTCTTTTATGTGTTAGCCGAAACATTCCCTCTTCCTCACTTTCCTTCTAGTACTCTCTCCTTAAGCCGCATACTTACATTTGTTCCATCAAAATCTTCTTTCCATCATTCTTTGCCAATAGTCGAAGTTCAACTTTCCTTCTTCTTGTTCAGTCGATCGATCTTTTCTTATTTTTCCAGTTGGCGTTGGGATTTCGTTTCTTTTTATCTCCATAGTCGAACTTGGAAGGTGCATCTATTATTTCTCCTGTGCCGAATCTTCTTGTGCGTCATTCGGTTTTTTGCTCAAGGTAAGGTACTTTCTTTTATTTTCTTATGGACATTCTCTTTATTCTTTCTTTTCAAGGTGAAGCCGAATCTATTCTTGTAAACAACTAAACCTGTTTCTTCCATTCTGTGCCTCTTAGCCGAATATCAAGAAGTGGGGTGCTGGGAATCTTAGGCTGTGGGGAGTCTATACAATCGGATTCTGTTGCTTAAGGTAAGGGGGAGACTCTTTTGCCATTTCTTTTCTTTCTCTCGGTTTTATGTGGCCAAAGTCGAATGGCTAGTTGGCTTGGTGTTTATATTTCGGTTAACCCTCTTTTCTTTTTCTTCCTTCTCTCGTGTTGGGAACGTTGCTCCAGGAAACTCCATTAGCCGAGTTTTTGTAGTCCGAAGCCAGAGGGTCTGTTGATTACCGAATCGGATCACTTCATTCGGGGTCTTAAGGTAAGGAGCCATCTTTGTGATTTCTTGACTATTTATTCCTTTCAATTGTAGTATGCCTTAACTAAATTCCATTCTTAGTCAACCTACGCTTCTCCTTGAGTACTGATGAAAGATTCTTCATGGATGCGTGTGCTAGCCAGTCTAAGGAAGGAGTGGACCCATAGTCTCCGCTCTTAAATTTAAAAGGCGTGCTGTGTCGGCGGTTCGAGACTATCCGCCAGGTTGTGGTAGATAGCTGATGTCTGCCTGGGTTAGGCAAATAGCCGTTGTCCCTGCTAGTGAGAGCGTCGACGTAGAGAGTTTGGTTTTGCGCGGTATAGGTATGTAACGCTTGCACTTTACTCTAGTAATTTTTGTTGATAACTGAGTTGGCTGAAAGCCGAAACGACTGTTTAGATAGTCGGTAAACCCTCGTGGGTAAGATTGGTGACACCGGGTAAGTACCTATATAGTTCTAGTTTTGAATATATGAGTGTATGATGCAATTCACCATTGTGCTTTGGAAGCATGTTTGCATTCATCTCATTATGTTACTATGTGCATGGGCTCGGGGTATGATGTAAATGGGAAGTTTTACTTAGGGACGTCACAGTGGTTTGGTACCACAGTGGATTGGCCCCACATATCTAATTCAATGACTATGTCTCAGTGGTTTGGTACCACGATGGTTTGACACCACGTATGTATATTTCAGCGATTGTCTCAATGGTTTGGTACCACAGTGGGTTGGCCCCACATATATTTATCCGGGATTATCGCAGTGGTTTGGTACCATGGTGGGTTGGCCCCACACATATTATTAGTGACTCTGTCACAGTGATCTAGTATCACGGTGGTCTGGAACCACAGTGGCTTGGTGCCACGGGCGTTTGGGTGATTCAGGTGATGTAGAGCATGGAAAATTAGGTTGGGTTGGGCTGCATTGCATACATGATTAATATGTTGTACTGTGTGGGCTTAGGCCCAATGGGCATCTGGGGGCTTAAGGCCCAGATTGCTTTGTATGGGGATTTACACACTGAGTCTCGGCAACTCACCCCTCTGCTTAATTTTGCAGGTAATCATTAGATCGCAGATTTGGGAGCCGAGGCAGACTTGTGGTGGCCATGCAATGTTTTTCTCGTAAACTCGTTTCTTTTATTGAAACTTATTTTTAATGGGGATTTTGTTATGTAATAAGGCTACTATAACTTAGATTTAGGTTTTGATATAATGTCGATATTGCATGTTTTATAAACTGTCAAAGATGAGGTTTTACTAAGATTAAAAACTTCGGACAAATAGTTTTCAAATTGTTAACGAAAGATGGATTACCAGTAACTAATTAGTTCAGAGATTTTATTAAAATCGCAACTTCGTTTCCAAATGTCACCTTTATGTTTTCCTTGATTTCAGTCTTTGAAAAACAAATTGCTACAACCTAGTTCATCAAACTAATAAAAATGACGGTACGAAACCTTGAAACAAAAATTTTAAATAGTTTTCAAGATGAAGACACTCAACGAAAAGTCTCTAAATCACGATGGTTCGCTAAAATTTCAAACCTCCTCTCTTGTAACATGCCAGATTTGGTTGTAGCATTTTGACCAGGTTTGGGGTGTTACAATTGTGGTATCAGAGACAGGTGTCAAAAACTCGGTTGTGGGTATGAGGTTCAAAAATGTTTTCAAAAGTTGATTTGGAAAATCGTTTAAAAAAAATTCATGTTTTCTGGGAGCATGGAACCCAAGTCTCCGGCACCAATCCGCACTTTAAGTTTTCTGATTATAGCTTGAATTCTTATGAAATATTGTGGTAGATAGTTTTAACTCTAGAAATAGAGACCTTAGAAATATTTCTCGCGGGAACTACTCCTAGTACTACTTTCATAAGATTGCTCGGTAATAAATAGTGGAAGAAATACTAATTCATAAAACTTTTAATCAGATTAAGTCGAATCAGTAGCCATGAGCGTTAGAGGACGTGGACATGGTATGCGCGACCGTGGTAGAGGCTGGAGTGTTGGGTCTGAACCTTCAGAATCAGGGCATGGGCCGGAAGGTGAAGTGCCAGCATCACCAATTGCGGAATCGGAATTTCAGGATCAAACTGGTGGAGATGATGCTGTGTCTCAAGCTATGTTACATGTTTTGGAGCGGGTTGCTGGAGCGAGCATGGGATCAGTGGCTCGAAAATCTGTGTCTGAACGACTCCGAGCTAATGGGGCTAAAATGCTTAGGGGCGTTTTTGGTGTGGCTCCCAATGTAGCTGAGTACTGGCTAGAAGCGGTTGAGCACATCATGGATGATCTTGACTATACTACAGAAGAGAAATTGAAAGGGGTAGTGTCTCTTTTCCAAGATGAGGCATGCCAGTGGTGGCTCACGGTAAGGGATGCTACAACAGCGGACTGCATTACGTGGGATTTCTTTAAGTTAGTGTTCTAGGGGAAGCATATTGGATCGAGCTATGTGGACGCTCAGAGGAAGGCATTTCTAAACATGGTCCAAGGGAATAAGTCCGTGGCCGAGTATGAGGCGGAATTCCTACGTCTAAGCCATTATGCTCGAGGTATTGTTGCAACAGATCACGAGTGTTGTGTTCGATTTGAGGGATGAGTTGCGGGTACTGATAGCTTCGCAATGGGAAAGAGAATTTGTTATTTTGGTTGAGAAGTCTAAAATAGCCGAAGAGGTAAAGTAATCTGAAAAGTAGAATTAGGATAGGGACAAGGGTAGGAGTAAAAGGAATTTTGGGTCGTTAGGATCTGCAGGGAACTTCCAGAAGAGGCCTAGGTTGGATGGGCCAGGTTGAGCTGCGAGGCCTGTTGCTGTTGGTCAGTCTCAACTGTGTGCTCGATGTGGGAAATTTCATTCGGGGGAGTGTTGGGCAGGTAGTAGAGGATGCTTCAGGTTTGGATCTATGGATCATTGGGTAAAGGACTATTCTCAAGAGCCAAACAGAGCATGGCCAGTGGGTCAGAATTATGTTTAGTCCGGAAGAGGTGGGCAGCAACCACAAAGGGGTCGTGGTCTGGCCAGAGGAGGAACTGGTTTTGGTCGGGGGCGTGGAGCACCGGGCAGAGGTGCTGGGAATACAGATGCTAGACAGCCTGGGTTGGTTTACGCAGCCAGACGCTGAGAGGATGGTGATGCACCGGGCGTCATAACCGGTACGTTCCTTATTTTTGGTTTTCCCTTTACAGCACTAATAGATATTGGGTCTACACATTCTTATGTTGCTAGTACTGTGTCTGGAACTTTGAACATAGAATCTGAGATTGCTTCTAGAGAGATGACTGTGATTAGCCCTTTAGGACAATCTTTAGTGGTGAACAAACTCTTTAGGAATGTGCCTTTAGAAGTACAAGGGATAGTCTTCCCAGCTGATTTGATGGAGCTGCCGTTTGGCGAGTTCAATTTGATCTTAGGCATGGACTGGTTAGTTATGTATTGAGCAAGCTTCGATTGTGCTGCTAAGCACATGATGTTGAAAACTTTCGAGGATAATGAGGTGCTAGTGATAGGCGAAAGAAGGAATTATTTGTCCAATGTGGTGTCTGCTCTTAAGGCTGAAAGGATGGTGAGAAAAGGATACGAGGCTTTTCTAACTTTTTTTGGAGCGTTGGAAGCCAAGGAATTGTCAGTAAGAGATGTTAGAACAGTGAGGGAATTCTCCAATGTTTTTCCAGAAGAGCTTCCAGGGTTACCTCCGGATCACGAGGTGGAGTTCGGTATTGATCTTCTTCCGGGAACAGCCCTGTGTCCATTGCCCCATATAGGATGGCACCGAAGGAGCTGGTAGAACTTAAAGCCCAAATTCAAGAACTGCTAGACCAGGGTTTTATCCAACCAAGTGTGTCACCATGAGAAGCGCCGGTGTTATTTGTTAAGAAAAAGGACGGGACGATGCAGATGTGCATTGACTACAGGCAATTGAACAAGTTGACAATTAAGAACAAGTACCCGTTGCCAAGGATTGATGACTTGTTCGATCAACTGCGAGGTGCTTCAGTCTTCTCAAAGATAGACTTGAGGTCAGGTTATCATCAGCTTAAGGTCAAGGAAGCGGATATTCATAAGACAGCTTTTCAAACTCGTTATAGTCACTACGAGTTCTTAGTGATTCCGTTTGGGTTGATGAATGCACTAGCTGTGTTTATGGATATGATGAACCGAGTATTCCAACCCTATTTGGATCGATTTGTCCTAGTGTTCATAGACGATATCTTGGTTTATTCAAGGACGGAAGAGGAACATGATTCACATCTTCGGGGGTTCTGCAGATTTTGAGAGAAAAGTAGTTGTATGCCAAATTTAGCAAGTGTGAATTTTGGTTGAGGGAAGTTACTTTTCTGGGACATGTTGTGTCTGCTGAGGGGATTAGGGTTGATCCCTGGAAAATTGAAGCCGTGTTGGATTTGAAACGTTCGAAGTTTTCTTGGTTTGGCTGGGTATTACAGAAGGTTTGTTGAGGGGTTCTCGTTAATAGCTGCACCATTAACCAAGCTATTAGGGAAAGGGGTACCGATTGTCTGGTCAGATAAGCAACAGGGAAGCTTTGAGAAGTTGAAGAGGATTTTGACTAAGGCACCAGTGTTGATTCAGCCTGAGGCTGGGAAGGAGTTTGTTGTCTATTGTGATGTGTCGCACACAGGGTTGGGACGTGTGTTGATGCAAAATGGGAAAGTGGTAGCATATACGTCTCGGCAATTGAGACCACACGAGGTGAACTATCCCACGTATGATCTGGAGTTAGCTGCGGTAGTGTTCGCTCTGAAGATTTGGAGACACTACCTGTATGGGGAGAAGTCGATTATCCACACAGACCACAATAGCCTGAAATATCTCCTTACCTAGAAGGATTATGACTGCTCAATCGAGTATCACCAAGGTAAAGCTAACGTAGTGGCAGATGCATTGAGTCGTAAGGTAATATCGGACTTGAGGGCAATGTTTGCTTATCTCAGTTTGTATGAAGATGGGAGCTTGTTAGCTGAACTTCAAGTGAAGCCTTCATGGATAAGTCAGATAAAAGAGCAACAGTTGTCGAATGAATAACTAAGTTCTAAATTGTAGCTAGTGGCAGGTGGTGAGACAGAAGATTTTAGTGTGAACAGTGATGGGATATCGTGCTTTCGTGGAAAGGCTTGTATGCCAAAGGATTCTGAATTAAGGCAGAAGATTCTGCAGGAAGCGCATAGTAGTCCATATGCTATGCATCCTAGTGGGAGTAAAATGTATCGAGATTTGCATGAACAGTTTTGGTGGCCAGGTCTGAAGCAAGAGGTTACTGAGTTTGTGAGTATGTGCTTGACGTGTCAGCAGGTGAAGGCAAAACATCAGTTACCTTCAGGGTTGCTACAGCCAGTGAATATTCCACTTTGGAAGTGGGAGAGGATAACGATGGACTTTGTTAGTGGGCTACCTCTTACACCTACTAAGAAAGATTCAGTGTGGGTAATTGTCAATCGGTTGACGAAGTCCACTCACTTCATACCGGTTCGTGTTGACTACTCCATACAGAGGTTAGCCAAGCTGTATGTAGCGGAGATTGTGAGGTTGCATGGGGTACCAGTGTCTATCATATCAGAGAGACCCCATGTTTACATCGCGGTTCTAGAAGGCGTTGCATCAAGCGTTAGGTACAAGACTGGATTTCAGTACAGTGTTTCATCCACAAACTGATGGTCAATCTGAGAGGGTAATTCAGATCTTGGAAGACATGTTGAGAGGCTGCGTTATCGATTTCAGGGGTAGTTGGGAGGATTTCTTACCACTGGTGAAATTCGCATACAACAATAGCTACCAATCCAGTATCCAGATGGCGCCCTATGAAGTGTTGTATGGACGTAAGTGTCGTACCCCTACTTGCTGGACAGAGTTGGGTGAACGGCAGTTCTTGGATCTGGAATTGGTTTCAAAGACAGAGGAAAAGGTTCAGTTAATTCGAGCTAGGTTGAAGGAAGCTTTCGACAGGTAGAAATCTTATGCAGATCTGAAGCGTAAGGATATAGAATTTGCAGTGGGTGATCAGGTTTTTCTGAAAGTTTCGCCTTGGAAGAAGGTTTTAAGGTTTGGACGGAAGGACAAGTTGAGTCCCAGGTTTTTCGGGCCTTATCGAGTATGGAAAGTTGTGGGACCAGTGGCGTATCAGCTTGAGTTACCTTTTGAATTGAGACAAATACATGATATATTCTATGTCTCGATGTTAAGGTGCTATCGTTCGGAACCATCTCACATAGTGCTGGTGGAGGAAATTAAAGTGAGACCTGATTTATCTTTTGAAGAGGAACCAGTTCAGGTCTTAGACTGAGATGTTAAAGTATTGTGAAGGAAGACAGTTCCATTGGTTAAAGTTTTGTGGTAGAATCACGGTTCATTGGAGGCCACGTGGGAGCCGGAGGATGTAATGCGATAGCAATACACTCACCTCTTTTGACCAGGTAAATTTCGAGGCCGAAATTTCTTTAAGGGGTAGAACTATAACATCCTGGAATTTGAGGTTCTGTATTTTCATGTTTTTTGTATGTTTGGCTTGTTTTGCTTGTTATTATGGTGTGTTGGGGGTCCTGGGAAGGCCCAGGGTCAATCTAGAGCCTTGGTAAAAATTTTGCTTTGGGCACTTTAGGCGGGAGAGCTTTTTGAGGCAGGTCTTAAGAGTATTTTTCTTGTGGTTGTTGACACAAGATAAAGTGTGGTGGAATGGCAAGGTGACGCCACTTAAGGAGCAAGGGAGTGGCATCACAAGGGAGCTGTATGGGAGGAGTTCGAATCCCATAAGCCTCATTGTGAAACTTTATTTTTGGCATCAGTATGGAGGGAAAATGGATTCGACAAGGACTCTTCAAATGTGTGTGTTGAATGAGTCAAAGCTTTTGAATGGAAGGTGTGGAGGAGTTTGTGGAGGAAGACTTGGTCTACTAATTCAAAATGAGTGATGTGGAGTGAAGCAAGGAGAGAATTGTGGGATTCATGTTGGTGGAGTGGTGGCCGAATGTGGGGGTCTTTTGAGAGGGGAATTTTGGTCAACAAAGGGGTGTTTTGGTGGGAGCATAATCGGTCTTGACTTGTAGGATGTGTGTGCCGAAAGTTCTTTTGTTTCTTGGGCAACTTGGATAACTTATTCGGTCATAGGGGGCAGGTAGTGTATTGCCG
The DNA here is from genome assembly GCA_005393395.2 of Gossypium australe. Classification (NCBI taxonomy): domain Eukaryota; kingdom Viridiplantae; phylum Streptophyta; class Magnoliopsida; order Malvales; family Malvaceae; genus Gossypium; species Gossypium australe. Next base: position 92,619,426 of record CM016626.1, on the reverse strand, counting down.
TTTTTGCAAGTGTCATTTGAGAGAGGAGTTAAGCCGAAACCGTCCAAAGGGTCTTCCCTTTTCTTTTGCACTTTGATCATTTGGTTTCATTTTCTTTTGTTACCAAAGAAAAACCGTAGCTCTCTACTCTCTTTCTCTCATCACTATTTCTCTACATCTTTTCCCTACAACCGAAACTCGCATCTCATTCCTTTGGCTTCATTTTTCTTTTGTTCTTTTATGTGTTAGCCGAAACATTCCCTTTTCCTCACTTTCCTTCTAGTACTCTCTCCTTAAGCCGCATACTTACATTTGTTCCATCAAAATCTTCTTTCCATCATTCTTTGCCAATAGTCGAAGTTCAACTTTCCTTCTTCTTGTTCAGTCGATCGATCTTTTCTTATTTTTCCGGTTGGCGTTGGGATAGTCGAACTTGGAAGGTGCATTTATTATTTCTCCTGTGCCGAATCTTCTTGTCTGCCATTCAGTTTTTCTGCTCAGGGTAATGTACTTTCTTTTATTTTCTTATGGACATTCTCTTTATTCTTTCTTTCCAAGGTGAAGCCGAATCTATTCTTGTAAACAGCTAAACCCGTTTCTTCCATTCTGTGCCTCCTAGCCGAATATCAAGAAGTGGGGTGCTAGGAATCTTAGGCTGCGGGGAGTCTATACAATCAGATTTTGTTGCTTAAGGTAAGGGGAATACTCTTTTGCCATTTCTTTTCATTCTCTCAGTTTTATGTGGCCAAAACTAAATGGCTGGTTGGCTTGGTGTTTATATTTCGGTTAACCCTCTTTTCTTTTTCTTCCTTCTCTCGTGTTGAGAACGTTACTCCGGGAAACTCCATTAGCTGACAGTTTGTAGTCCGAAGCCGGAGGGTCTGTTGATTACCGAATCGGATCACTCCATCTTTGTGATTTCTTGACTATTTATTCCTTTCAACTGTAGTATGCCTTAACCATATTCCGTTATTAGTCAACCTACTCTTCTCCTTGAGTACTGATCAAAGATTCTTCATGGGTGCGAGTGCTAGCCAGTCTAAGAAAGGGAGTAGACCCATAGTCTCCGCTCCTAAATTTAAAAGGCGTGCTATGTCGGCGGGTCAAGACTATCCGCCAGGTTGTGGTAGACAGCCGACGTCTGCCTAGGTTAGGCAAATAGCCGCTGTCCCTGCTAGTAAGAGCGTCGACGTAGAGAGTTTGGTTTTGCGCGCTATCAGGTGTATAACGCTCACACTTTACTCTAGTAATTTTTGTTGATAACTGAGTTGGCTGAAAGCCAAAACGACTTTTTAGATAGTCGATAAACCCTCGTGGGTAAGGTTGGTGACACCGGGTAAGTACCTATATAGTTCTACTTTTGAATATATGAGTGTATGATACAATTCACCATTGTGCTTTGGAAGCATGTTTGCATTCATCTCATTATGTTACTATGTGCATGGGCCCGGGATATGATGTAAAGGGGAAGTGTTACTTAGGGACGTCACAGTGGTTTGGTACCATAGTGGGTTGGCCCCACATATCTAATTCAGTGACTAAGTCTCAGTGGTTTGGTACCACGGTGGTTTGACACATATGTATATTTCAGCGACTTGTCTCAATGGTTTGGTACCACAGTAGGTTGGCCCCACATATTTTTATCCGGGATTGTCGCAGTGGTTTGGTACCACGGTGGGTTGGCCCCACACATATTATCAATGACTCTATCATAGTGATCTAGTATCACAGTGGCCTGGAACCACAGTGGCTTCGTGCCACGGGCATTTGGCTGATTCAGGTGATGTAGAGGATGGAAAATTAGGTTAGGCTGGGCTGCACTGCATACATGATTAATATGCTGTACTGTGTGGGCTTAGGCCCAATGGGCATCTTGGGGCTTAAGGCCCTGATTGCTTTGTATAGGGATTTACACACTGAGTCTCGACGACGCAACCTTCTTCTTAATTTTGCAGGTAATCATTAGATCGCGAATTTGGGAGCCGAGGCGGACTTGTGGTGGCCATGCAATATTTTTCTCGTAAACTCGTTTCTTTTATTTAAACTAATTTTTAATGGGGATTTTGTAATGTAATAAGGCTGCTATAACTCAAATTTGGGTTTTGATATAATGTCGATATTGCATGTTTTATAAACTGTCAAAGATGAGGTTTTTCTAAGATTAAAAACTTTGAACAAATAGTTTTCAAATTGTTAACGAAAGATGGATTACCAGTAACTAATTAGTTCGGAGATTTTATTAAAACCGCAACTTCCTTTCCAAATGTCACGTTTATGTTTTTCTTGATTTCAGTCTTTGTAAAACAAATTGCTACAACCTAGTTCATCAAACTAATAAAAAAGATGGTACGAAACATTTAAACGAGAATATTAAATCGTTTTCAAGATGAAGACACTCAACGAAAAGTCTCTAAATCACGATGGTTCTCTAAAATTTCAAACCTCCTCTCCTGTAACATGCCAGATTTGGTCGTAGTGTTTTGACTAGGTTTGGGGTGTTACACTGCTAATCATATAATGGGCTTAAAGCCCCCGGTGGTTCCATAGTCGTCAAGCGACTATGCGATCCTCAAATCTTCTTCCGTACCATAATTCCTACCCATATGTATCCTAATCAGAATATCATATGAATGCAACATGCACATGAGTAGCATCCACAAAACTCATACTCATCACATAGGGGTATTTTCGTCATTTCACAACCCAAGGGTATTTCCGTAAATCTACTCTATAGGGTTATTTAGGTAATTTTGCAAAACAGAGGTACTTTGGAAATTTTGTAAATCAGGGATGTTTTGGTAATTTTGCAAACCAATGGTATTTTGGTAATTCCACAATCTGGGGCTATTTCAGTGATTTTGCAAATCTAAGGATGTTTTGGTAATTTTCAAACTGCGGGTATTTTGGTTATTTTCAAATCAGGGGTATTTTAGTAATTTTACAAATCTAGGGGTATTTGGTCCCTCTCAGGTTTTAGTTATGAAGTTTGGCCCATTAACAAGTTCTTGCGGACACTATGCACCAGGTAGGATTCCAGAGAAGAGGAGGTGGGTCGCTAGGGCCGCTTAAGTACCAAGCTCTCCCTAGATCCAATCCTGGACATGCATATGCCCGTTACCACACTCTAACCTAGCGACTTGTCCACGGACATGTTTAATTATTAGAAAGTCTTATGCGGTTTAAAAGTTGTTCAGTACTACGCCTAAAGTCCATAAAACCCTAGCATACTAGTCTACGTCCCCATAAAGCCCATCAACCCATTTCTTGTTCATATAACCCATAATGGCCACATCACATTTTTTATGGCCCACTAGGCCCAAATCTCAATCATATGACCCATTAGGCCCAAAACAAATCCAGATCATGTAACATGTATGCTTAACTCAATTCATATAATCAAATTAATCCATTTCATCAAACTTAGTCTCAGGGCCCACCGGGCCCATTTAGCCACTTTCGGCTTTTCGGCTTTTCGGTATTGCCGATTTCATGTGTGCATAGTGTTTGTACACACCTAGTTACAATGCATGCTATAAACCCCTTAATCACGAACCTACAATAGTCACCACTTAACGATTAATCTTGGCTTAATACACACTTTATCAAAAACTGAAACCTCACCGTAACCTTACCGTGTGCCACACGTTCTAATGGCCCTTCTTTAGCTACTATTCAGGAATATCCCTAGAGCTGCACCCAAACATATATCATCAAAATCGAGTGACTCATTTTTAACATGAGTCACCCCTATAAACCATGCCTACATTCGGCCATCCATTAATCCATAACTGAGACGAGTACACTTACCCTTGCTAACGATCCTACCATGCTTGCGATCTTTGAACCTTATCCTTGTTACCACAGAGTTAACGACAGGTCAGTTAGATAGCCTTTTGGCTTTTAACAAATTGTACAAGAGAGGTTAACCGTACACTTACCAAATCTACTTTCGATCCTGCGGCTTAAATTTGGCTTTTGAGATTAGTATAGTGACAGAGACAATGCGGCACCAACAGGGAGAAGAAGAGGAGAAGTGATCGGCTTGAACTAAAGGTGAACAAGAGAAGGAATTTAAGAAGAGAAGGTATGGGGAATTCGGCTAGAGAGAAAACCAAAATTTTGGCAAAGCAATAATGGGTTTTTTTCGGCAAATGGAAGAATTCGGCTAAGGGGGAGAAAAAAGAAATGTAATGGAACCCAAGGAACCTCTCAAAAGAATTTGGCACCTCCTTTTATAGCCAATAGCCGAATCCTACCTTCACCCACAGTCCAATTCGGCACCAACTCTTCCCACATCTCATCTCCTAAATTTCCTCCATGATATCTCCCTTATCTCATCCGAAATTTCCTCCTTTATCTGCTCACAAGACCAATTCAAACACTTCAACAAAAAAGTCCAAATTCCACACAACTCTAGCCACCCACTATGCAAAATAAACACTCCAAAAACACCTTATTACTACTCGAATCTTGGACCTCTTCATGCCACCCTGTAGCTCCCCTAGTGACGCCACCTTGCCACTGGACCACAAGCCCATTTGTGTCCTATTTTCCCCTTAATCTGCTTAAGAGGCCTAATGCCTAAGACTAGGGTCCACTAAAGCAAGAAAAATAAATTTTTCCTTATAGTCATCCCTATCTCTAAGACTTCAAATAATCCCAATAATACCTTAAAATTAATATTCTAAGTGCTACTCATACATGCCAGCCTCAGTGCACAGAAACTTAAAGTTTCGGTATTTTTGGGCGTTACAATCCAATAGCCCCAAATTCGGGGCGTTACAATTCAACCAATAGGATCAAAGTGTCCCTTAAATAGGTCTTTGAGACCTTAAACATGCTTTAGAATAGGGTCGGGACTAAACCGAATACATACTGAAATTCTCAGAAATTTAAAAAATTTTCAAAGTTACAGAGGTCACACGCCCGTGTGGGCAGGCACACGGCCTCAGACACGCTCGTGTGTCTCAGCCGTGTCGAAACAGGGCATACATACTTACTTGTCCACATGGCCGTGGACACGCCCGTGTGCGTCACCCGTGGTCGCTACTGACTTGTACCACACGGCCAGTCACACGCCCGTGTGTCTAGCCCGTGGTCGCTACTGACTTGATCCACAAGGCCAGTCACACACCCGTGTGTCTTGCTCGTGGTCGAGTCTGACTTGTTTTAAATTTCAACCACGAGGGACACGGTCGAGCCACATGCCCGTGTGCTCGACTGTGTGGGCAATTATAGGCCATTTTCAAGGCCAAAATGCCACCCACACATTGGATTATCCCTACAAGCACATACAAGCATATTTCTAAACACAATTGGCAGCCAAAAACACACCAAATGGTCATCGTATTATCCCATTGAATTTCATTTCTAAGCATACCAACTTGTATGCCAAATAGCTCAACTAATTCACAAATAAAATAAGCATGATTCATCCACAACTTACCACTTCACCAAAACCTTTGTTCATAAAACACATATACTCACTTTATACCATTACATTGTCTATTTCATAATCATGGAATCATACCAAAACCAAACATCATAAGCAAGACTCTTCATTCATTACAAGCCATTTAACTAGCCATATCACATGGCTATCCACATATTTCAAACATAACTCAAGGTAACTAACCTATGCATGCCATACTTTAGTATATACATTTTCAAAAGGGTACCAAAATAAGATTAAGTAGTGTGATGACGATCCTCGACGATTCCCTGAGCCTTCAATAGCTTTGACGATCTATAAAACATAGCAAACACACACAAAGTAAGCTTTCAAAAGCTTAGTAAGCCATATACAAATAAGCTTAAAGTAAAGTGCACATAATTACATTGCTACTATGTCATTAATATTTCTCTAATGCAATTTCATAACAAGATCTTTGGCTCATTTGTTTAGCCTTAGATTGCCAAAATATCACATCTCAAAGCATCACTTATGCTCATAGCACATTTAAACATATATCACATTTTATTCATTGCATCTAAGTTCATATACCCACCTTTCATGCTTATACAAAACATACTCATCAAACGTACCTGAAACTGATATACAACTCACATAGTCATTCATTTCTCAAACTTGCCCGTTGAACCGCTCGAAACTAAATAGGATACTCAGAGTACTTGGAATAATCGTACCATCCCAACGTCCTAGATGTGGTCTTACATATACTCAGATATCGATGCCACTGTCCTAGATAGGGTCTTACATCAATCAAATACGATGTCAATGTCCCAGACACAGTCTTACACGTAAATCTCATATCGATGCCAATGTCCCAGACCTGTTCTTACACGAAATCTCGAATTAACGCCAACGTCCCAGACGTGGTCTTACATGATTTCACATATCGAAAACCTATGTCATGACATATGTAATCCTATCTATTCCTAGGTTCGTACGGGACTTCTTGGACTTTGTTATACCACGATTCTTCTTCGAATTTCATGTACTCATCATCTCATATACATTCATCATGATAAATTTTTATATGAACATTCAAATATCAATATAAATACATTTATTTGTATATAGACTTACCTCGGATTTGGATAACCAGAAACGAACTCGGCTACTCAATTACTTTTGATTTCCGACGATCTAAGTCCGTTTTCTTCGGTTCTTGATCTAAACATATTCAAATTTAATCCATTTATTCTCCAAATCATTCAATTCAATCCAAAAACACATATTTAGGCCAATTTACAAATTAGCCCTCACATTTTGACATTTTGACATTTTAGTCCTCATTTCACAAAATCACAAAATACACAAAATCTCAATACACCCATGCTTAGCTGAATTCTCATGTAGTCCATACATTTCATTTATTTCACAATTTAGTCCCTCAAAATATTATTTTCTCAATTAAGTCCAAAATAGTCAAAATCATCAAAACTTCAAAGACAAAACTTGTAACTCTAATACATATATTTCATATTTCACCATCAAACATCACGAAACTCATGTGTTCATCAATGGCACATTTCAAAATATTCATCAATTCACAAAATTAAGGCATGGGTTTTTAAGAATACAAAAGCATCGATTACAAAAATGTAGAAATTATCAAAAATCGATCAAAAACACATACTCGATTTATGCTTAGACCATGGCCGAATGTTCAAATGCTTCGAAACCTATTTTCTTTCTTCTACAATCGGTGGATGAACACATAATGGCCACATTTTAACTTTGTTTTTATTATACATTAACTCAATTAACAAATTCCATATTTAGCCTTTTTATTATCATTCATTTTCCACTAACATATGGCATTTTTGTCCATTCAAAATCCCTTTGGTTTAATAACAACATAAGGACTCCACGTAATAAAAGCCATAACAAATAGATACCTTTACATAAAGCATGCTAATTTTGCATTTAATGCAATTTAGTCATTTCCTCTAATTAAGCACACAAATAACAAAATTAATTCACAAAAATATCACACATGCTTAATCATATGCTGCAGACATAGAAAATAATATTAAAATATTTTTCTGACTCGAATTTGTGGTCTCGAAACCACTATTCTGACTAGGTCTAAACCAGATTGTTACACATCGAGCATTCATATTCTACCATTAAACATCAAGACACAAGCATTTCTCATATGGGTAAATTTTCAAACATCAACCCTAGCACAAATAAATGGTAGAAATAGAGAGATCATGTTACGAGGATTTTAAAAATGTAAAAATCATTAAAAACGGGACTAGAACGTACTTACAATCGAGCTTAGAAGCTTGAAAAACCCTAGTCATGGTTTCTTCATGCAACATTCGGCCATAGCTTGAAGATGGACACAATTTTGCTTTAATTTTGTCTTTTTTTTAATTGTGTTATTACTAAATGACCAAAATGCCCCTAACTTAAAAATATCCTATTTCACTTATCTCATGTCCATTTGTAACACCCCATTTCAGTATCCGTCACCGGAATAGGGTACGAGGCATTACCAGAATTAATCATATATAACCGATCATTTTCGAGTAACAAATTTCCATTCAAATTTAAAACTTTTCATTCATAATCATATTGTCGCTATTACGGGCCTACGAGGCCCAAACCATTATTTGGAAGTGGTCTGGGACTAAACCGAGAACTTTAAAATACTTAGAAAATTTTACCATAAAACAAGGTCACACGCCCGTGTGGCTTGGGACACGCCCGTGTCCTCGACCCATGTAACTCTCTGTTAATGACGTCAACAACCATTTAAGGAAGCACGACCAAGTCACATGCTCGTGTGCTAGGCCGTGTGGCTATCCTTGTGGATGAAAGTTAGGCTATTAACCAAGCCTTTTTCCATCTAAAAACTCTTGCACACTTATACCAAGTTTGTCAACACACACATGACATTTTTTAGGCATCCCAATAACCACATCATGGCATTCACACACCATTTATAAATCACATTCATCATACACAACCACACACACTTAACTAATCATAGCATATAACATACTCAACCATTCACATTTAGTATTTGCCACACATAATTATCACACATTCATTCATCCAACCCAAACAAGCATGCACATCCATGTAATGCTTCATCATAGACTTATAACATAACAAATATTGGTCATATCAGATGGCTTTATACAACAATGACCTTCAATTAGCATAGGCCAATATTCTAGGCCAACTCATAATAACATGTACACAAATGACCAAGTCCCTATACATTACATAGACTTCAAAATTTAGAATAAAAACCATCGATACCAATCCATAGCTTCTTAGTGTGATAGAATCTTCGACGACCTCCAACTCGAGCTAGCATCTGTGACACTGTAGGAAAAAGAAAGGAAGGGGAGTAAGCTATATAGCTTAGTAAGTTGGCATGTATATAATAAGCAATTTATTTATATGTTTTTACCAATTCTCTCAATATGTTCTCAAGATAATATAATCATAATTGCACATATTTCTACTATTTACTCACATTCATCTCAAGTTGTCTGCTCGAGTCATAGTCACTAAATTTTTTATATCTTGAGCTACAAAAATCCAAATTAAGATCCATTAATTTTCCCTGAAACTAGACTCACATATCTTGTTACCATAAAATTTTCAAAATTTTCGGTTTAGCCAATAAGTACAGTTTATTCATTAAATTCACCTCTATTCAGCTGTCCGACAGTTCCGACCCCTCTTCACTTTAAATTAATTATCTCTTCGTACGAAATTTGGAAGATGTTCTCATTTGTCTCTATTGAAGGAAGACTAATTAAGAAATTTAAACATATAAATTATATACCATAAATATTTTAATACAATATTTAGTGATTTTCCAAAGTCGGAACAGAGGATTCCAAAATAATTCTGATCCTGTCTCATAAAAATTAAAATATCTCAGAATATGAAATTCTTTTGCTTATACCGTTTCCTTTATGTAAAAATAGACTCAATAATCTTCAATTTAATATCTTATTCAACCTCTAGTTTGATTTCCACCATTTTTGGTGATTTTTCAAAGTGATACAACTACTGTTGTCCAAACAGTTTTATTGCTAATTTTACTCTATCATGTTTGCTTTGTATTAATTCTCATTTACACACATATAACACTAAAGTATATCCGTAGTTAGCCATGCCAATAGCTAGTCGTCATCAAACATTTTTGGTGATTATATATACACATGTACCTACACTTGTTCATCACATAATCACATCCAATTACACTTAGTCATTTTCCCGTTAAACACAATGGAATATTATTTGATACATCGAAAGTTTTCACATAACTGCCACACTTGTAGCCAAAGCTACTTCATATCACTTTTCACATAGAGGCTCGTTCTCGAGCTATTCACTTTCACGGGTCTACTCACACAAGCTATCGGTCATTCGTTACTACTCAGTAGTGGTCACACAAGTTGTCAGGTATCCACAACACATGTCGATATACCCAGCCACTGGTAGAACTTAAGACCAGCACCCGAATTCACTTAGTCACAATTTCACATAGGTCCCTAGTGACATGTCACTTGTATCCTATTCTATTCTTAAGGTTCAACCGAGAAATTTCTCACATTTTGATACTTTATCAATTTCATTCAATATTCATCCACATCTCATAAAATATACCAAAACATAAAAATGTAAGTAAAAATGAAGCATTATTTACATACAAACTTACCTCGGTAGCACAATTGGTGAAAATGACTTATTCGTCATACTCTTTGTTTTCCCCCGTTCTAAGTCCGAATCACGTCTTCCTTGATCTATAACAACACATTTAATTTATTTATTCATCCCGCTACTCAAATTAGCCTAAATTCACAGTTTGGAAAAATTTACATTTTTACCCCTAAACTTTGTCATATTTACACTTTTGCCTCTAGGCTCGTAAAATGATTTTTATTTAATTTCCATGTATTTTAAGCCTAGCCGAACCATTTTCATAACTACAATAGCCCACAATTTCCACTAATTCACACTTTTATTACAAATTTCATAACTTTTGCAAATTAGTCCTTTTAGGCATTTTTACCGAAAATCAATTAGTAAAAGTCGTTTCTCTAACCATAAACATGCATTTTCTACCATTAAACACAAAACACACACATATTCATCATGGGTTAAAACCCTAGACTTTAACCATATCTCAAATTAGTGGTAGAAATAGATAGATCTTGTTACAAGGATTTCAAAAACGTAAAAATCATTAAAAATGGGGCTAGAACGGACTCATAATCGAGCTTGGAAGCTTGAAAAACACTAGCCATGGTTTCCCCTTGTGAAATTCGGCCACGGGGTTGAAGATGGACAAAAATCAGCTTTTAATTTTGTTTTTAATTAATTTTAATTACTAAATAACCAAAATACCCCTAAATTAAAAATATTCTATTTCACCTATTTCATGTCCATTTTTGTCCAAAAAATTATCAAATGGTCTAAATACCATTTAAGGACCTCTAGTTTAAAATTTCATAGCAATTTGGCACCTCTAGCTTCTAGAACTCATGTTTTGTACTTTTTACAATTTGGTCCTTTTGACTAAATTGAGTGCCCAAACGTTGAAATTTTTGAACAAAGTTTTCACGAAATCATTTTGTGAAATAGTAGACCAAAAAATGTAATAAAAATAAATTTTTTTCTCGTCAGAGTTGTGGTCCCGAAACCACTGTTCCAACTAGGCCCAAAATCGGGTTGTTATACCATTTTTGTCCAACAAATTAACCAATGGTCTAATTACCATTTAAGGACCTCCAATTTAAATTTTCACAACAATTGGACACCTCTAGCATGTAGAACTCAACTTTTGCACTTTTTATAATTTAGTCCTTTTGACTAAATTGAGTGCCCAAACATCAAATTTTTCGAATGAAGTTTTCACGAAATCATTTCGTGAAATCGTAGACCATAAAAATATAATAAAAATAGATTTTTCCTCATCGGATTTGTGGTCTCGAAACCACTGTTCCAACTAGGCCCAAGTTAAGGCTGTTACACTACAGGTTTGCCACGACCTAGCACATGGCCTGGCACACGGGCGTGTGTGGCCACTCCAAAGGGCACACGGGCTAGACACACGGGTGTGTGGTTGGCCGTGTGGCCCAAGTCAGGAAGCTCACTTGTTTGGACACGGGTTAGGACACGGGCTGGGACACGGCCGTGTGATCCCATTTCGAATGTCCATACGACCTGTGACACGGGCGTGTCTGGTGGCCGTGTGAGACACACGGCCTGGTCACATAGGCGCGTGTCCCCTATTTTGGAGAAAAAAATTCTAGGTCCTTGTAATATCCCGGGTTAGGGGCTATTTTTTTTTGTTGTGGCTTTGTTTGCATGTTATTGGCTTGCTATGTTGTTGTTCTTAGTGTTTAGGAGCTTAGTTGTAAGCTAGTTGTGAGCCTGAGTGGTAGGAAAAATTTTAGTTTTTAGGCTTAGGTGAGAGGAGCTGAGGAAGCGGGGGTTTAAGGGTTTTAATTGGCAAGTATTAGCACAAGAAAGGAGTTGGTGGAGTGGCAAGCTAGGTGCCACTTGAGGCTTGTGTGTGTGACGCCACTTGCAGGGGGAGGTCCTGTGTTCAAGCTGCAGGATGCTCACTTTTTGTCTCCATTTTGACGCCAAGGTGGTTGAGGTTGGACCAAGTCAAAATGTTTGAATGGTGGGTGGAGAGAAAATTGTGGAGGTGGACTAGTTCAAACTAGTTTGAATGTGTGGCTTGGAGTAATTGTTGGTAGTGGCCGAATGTTGGGAAGTTTGTGGAGAGAGTGGCCGGTTTTGGTAAGTGGGGAGTGAGAATGCCGAAATTCATTAGGCAATTTTGTGCATTTTTCGGCCAAAAGCAATTGGTAAGCCAAACTTCTTCTTTTTGTCAAAAGCAAACCGAATTTCAAGAGTGAAGTCTTTCATTTTTCTTCTTGAACCGAAAGTCCAAGCAACTTTGCCGAATTTTGCTTTGTTTTTCTCTCTATTTTCTTGGTAGCCGAATGTCCTTCTCTCTCGTTCCTTCTTTTGTTCATTTGTGTTGAGCCGAAACTAGATTCACTCTTCTTCTCATACTCTTTTGTTCTTCTTGAAACCTTAGTAGCCGAAACACCATTCTCCAAAAACACTTTCTTTGTTTCTTTTTCTTGCAAAACCGAAAGTACCTTCTTCGGTTCATTTTCTTCTTCCTTTCAAATCTTCTTTGTCGAAACTCTTGTGCCGAATCTACCTTGCCTTCTAGGCCGAACATAAGAGTGTTTAACACCTTGGCTGAAACTCTCCTCTCTCCTAGTAGTTCTCTCGTGTGTGGCCGAATACTAAGTGTGGTGGTTGATCTCGTTTGTTTCTTTCTATCGTCGAGGAAGGTAAGTTCATAGCCGAAGGGTAATTCTTTTCTTCCTTGTTTCTTGTTGATATTGGTTTGATTAAGAACCGATTGTGGTGATTGGTGAAAGGAGTTAATCTTTTGTTTTGTATGAATCGATTCCATTGTAGGACATTTGGATTTTGGAAGCAAGCAAGAGGAGTCTTCCTTCTTTGTAAATCGATTGGTAAGTGGTGGTAAGAGTGGGTTCTTTTGGTCTATTCTTTTTGCTTTCGTTAAAGACATAGCCTTGTGAGACTGACTATTTGTGTTTTAGAGGAAGGCCGATTGTTAGAAGAACCACCGTTTGGTTCGGGGTTTGGTAGGAAACCAAACCATCTGCAAGGTAAGGGTTAAACGTTAACCCCTTTGGTTTATTTGGTTTTGGCCGAATGGTAAGTGCTAATCTTATGGTTGGCCGATTTTAGGATCAAGGTGATCGAAGGATTCAGACGGGTTCTTTGGGATTAAGACTTGCCATATACCAGGTGTGTAAACTAACACACTTATCACTGAGTAATATTTTTAATATCCTGATTGTGTAAAGTGAAACAGTATGGTTGACTGATATAATACCCAATGGGGTATGGGTACAGATTCGGGTAAGTGTGTTTCATTACGAGATCTGTAGTGATATATGTGATATCATGATTTATGGTGTATGTATTATGAGATGCCATACTAAGCATGTGAGCATGATTGCACGATCTATATCATTTGCATTAGCATGTTATGTCTTGGGTGATATGAGAGGAGGGGGAATATGATATCCGTGTCTTTGGGACACCAGAGGTTTGGCACCTCCAGTGGTTTGGTACCACAGATTGATTATTGTGACTTTGGGTCACCAGAGGTTTGGCACCTCAGCGTCTCATCCCAGTGGCTTAGCACCACACTGGGTTGGCCCCACGGTTGATATTACGGGATTGACGCCAGTGATTTGGTATCACACGATGGGTTGGCCCCATCATCTGATTCGTGACTACGGTCACCAGTGATTTGGTATCACACTTGTGTCTTTGGGACACCAGAGGTTTGGCACCTCATTGCGACTCATCCCTGTGGTTTGACACCACCGTGGGTTGGCCCCACTTGAGAGATACGGGATTGTCGCCAGTGATTTGGTATCACACGTGGGTTAGCCCCACAGTCGGTTTACTTGTGACTTTGGGTCACCAGTGGTTTGGCACCACGTTGATGGATATCGTGACTTTGGGTCACCAGTGGTTTTGCACCACCAGTGGTTTGGTACCACATGGGGTAGAAAGGTGTTATGGATGGCTAGGATCGGGTACATTAATTGCATTGCTGTGATAGGATGTGTGTTAGCATGTTGCATTACCGGGAGGGGGATTTATGCAGTGAGTCTTGTGACTCACCTTCTCCTTTGACATTTCAGGTGACACTTAGTTGCGGACATGGAGCCGGGAGGGACTCGAGGTGCTCATGCCATGAATAAATACGGATTTGCTCTAACTTTTAAAATTTGGTACTTTATTCTATCCATTTTTATTTTGGGTTTTATTTGGATTGTACACGGCCTTTTAAATTATGTTTTGCTATGTTTATGTTTAAAGTAGACTTTGAATATGCCTTAACAAAATAATGGGTAAAATTTGGCTAAAACTTGGAAAGATAAGGTTTTTCAAACTACAACGCAAAATGTTTTAAACATTACCATCGGGTATCACGCTACAAATCAAAATGAGTGTAACTCAAATGTTTTCCAAACTGGAATTCAATTTCTCACTAAGATCAAAATTGTTTTTAAGCAACAATGAGGAAGTATTTGGATTTCTACATGTTATCAATTTCTTATACTTACGGTTTCAAATAAGTTTTCAAAATTTCTGGATCTTCAAATACACCATTTGTTTTTAAACAATCATGCCCAAAATTTCTACAAGTTCAAAATACAGCAAAGTATTTTCATCAAGCTTTTAAACAGGAAACCTATCCTCTCAAATACGTTTTACCCCGTAACATACCAGATTCGGTCGTGGTGTACTGACCGGGTTTGGGGTGTTACAATTCTCAAGTTGTTTTAAAGGTTATCTGTTTAGTCCCGAACTACATCCAATGCATGAATAAGGCCTCGTAGTTGATTGAGGTAGATTGACGAATGTTTGAATTGATGAAATGTATGCTAATAGTATGTATAATTGAGTTGTAAGTCCGGTAATGCTCCGAAAATCTATTCTGACGGTGAATACGGGTGAGGGGTGTTACATTGAATATCCAAACGGCCTGGCCACACGGGCGTGTGTCCCCTATATTGAGAAAAAAATTCAAGTTTCGTAAAAGTTTCATAAGTTATCAGTTTAGTCTTTAACCACTCCCAAAGCATGTTTAGGGACTCGTAGGCTCATTTTAGGGACAATTTGATTGAAATTGGATGATGAATGGTTGAATTGAGAAAATGTATACTAAATGAATGTTTAATTGTATTGTAAGTCTGGTAATGCTCGTAACCCTATTCCGACGTTGAATACAGGTGAGGGATGCTACATTTTTTGGCCACTTATTTGGGTTGTGTTTTGGCACATTTTGGATTGTGCATAATTGCCTTATATGGTTGATGTGTGGCTTGATTTACGGTTTAATGATGAAAGATAAATTGGTAGTTGAATGTGCTTATGATATTTGTTTTACAATTTTGTTTGATTTGGTACTTTGTTATGGAAAGCATGTATGTATATTGATGCTAGTTTGGAATGGCTTATTGGTACCATTTAAGAAGTTTTGGTATGTTTTGGTAAGTAGACTAAGTGGCATGAAATGATGTAAAATGGCTTGATAGATTATTGGCTTATTTGGTTAAATGGCGTACATGATTATACATGTTTTTATATTGTCATTTGAGGTGCCTAAGGTCATGTTGGTTGTATGTGAACATATTACATATTAAGGCTTGATTTTGCTTATTCTGGATGTCTTAATATAACTTATGCACATGTGCAATTGTGGTTGTAGGTGTGTACCAAATTGGGTGAGAAAAAGGGCTTGTAAAATAGTGTATTTTCGTCCACGTGGGCAGAGACACAGGCGTGTGTCTCAGTCGTGTACGACACACGGACCGATGACATGGCCGTGTGTCCCCTGTAATTTTTAAAGGGTTACAAGTCAGGCTGTTGCACGGCCGAGCACACGGCCTGGAACACTAGCGTGTGAGGCTAATGCGAAGGGTACACAGCCTGGCACAGGGCCATGTGGCTTGGCCCTGTGACCCAAGACACAGGCGTGTCTCTTGGCTGTGTGAGTCACATGGCCGTGTGACCCCTACAGCTTCGAGAATTTACAATGTTTTTCGAAAAATTCTTTGAGTTCTCGTTTTAGTCCTGACTTGTTTCTAAGACGTATTTAGGGCCGAGAGGGCTCGTATAAGGAACAGTATGTATGATTTTGGTTGATATGTTATGAAATGTTTGAAATTTTTGTTTGTTTGATTCGTAATCTTTGGTAATGCTCCGTAACTCTGTTTTGGCAACGGATTCAGGTTAGGAGTGTTACATTATTAATTATAAATATATGTGATATTAATGAATTTACTCACTTACGAGTTGGTAATTATGGTTTTGTAAATCATGAGGCATTGGTTTAACCTATAATGTTCATTATTGAAATGTACTATTATGCTTATGGTTTATACGAGCTTACTAAGTATTCACTGCTTATGTGGTTTTTTTTTCTTACTTTTCAGATTATCGGAAGCTCGATCAGGTTGGAAGCTAGTCGGAGATCCATCACACTATCCATCAATTTTATCGGAAGATTTTAATGCTTTGGTCATGGTTATAATGGCATGTAAGATGGACTATGTCTAATGTTTAATCGATGAGTTTGGTACATATATGTCATTGTGATTGATGATTATGGTTTGAAATGTTGTCTTGGATTTGAGGTACTTAAGGTATTGTTGATATCTTGTTGGTTGTGTTTAATATGGTCAAATTGATGTATGATTTGAAATGACCAAAATTAGTATGTGTTAATGTATCTTTAAATAGCCAAAATGGTATGGTTATTATGTATCAACTATGTTATGTTTTGGCATGAAAACAAGTTAAGTGAGAATTGTTTAAATATGCACATGTATAGGTGTTTTGGTTGATATTATAGCCATTATGTTTTGGCTTGTAATTATGGTATTTTGAGTGATTGAAATGGTTGTTTGGTTGATATATGTTTGTGGACTTATAATGGTTGATATCATGGCTTATGGTGCTTGATTGATGGAAGATGGAATGGTAGTTAAAAATGTATGTTATGAGTTGTCCTTTGATATGCTTGAATGTGGTTATTTGGTATAGGTAATGTAGTTGACATTTATGGCTATTTGTGCTAATGCTTGTTAATGAACATTGAATGGCTAAATTGGTATAATGAGTGTGACTATAATATGTCAACATGGAGATAAATGTTGGCGTGAAATTAATTACAAGTTAGTCATTTTGTGCCTAAATTTTGCATCTCTAAAGTACATATTAGTTGTTGTGATTGAGGTGCCCTTTGGGCATATTGGTTGTATCAATATATGTCTTATTAATTTAGCTTGATTATGCATATTTTATGTAACATCCCGGTTTAGACCCTAGTCAGAATAGTGGTTCGAGACCACAAACCCGAGGTCGTAAAAATATTTTTAACATTAATTTCTGTGTGAATATTATATGATATAGTTTGTGTGAAAATTCTGTGTGATAATTTAATCGTTTATGTCTCGAATTAAGAGAAAGGATTAAATCGCGTAAAGAGTAAAAGTTGTGTGCTGATTTATAAATATCAAAGTGTTGATGTCTTTATATTGTGGAGACCTTATATGGCAAATAAGCCATCTATGAGATAGTGGTTGATTGAATGACTAAATAACCTTAGTATAAAATTTGTCTTATATGTTTAATGGATGGATAAAATGGTAAAATGTTTAATATGATAATATTAATGAAACAAATGAAAGAAAAGATGAAGGTTGTCATCTTTAGTTAATGCCGAAAATACAAAAGAAAAGAAGGAAGAAAAGCTTTGAAAATTTCGGCTAGAATTTGGCTTGATTAAGGTATGATTTTGAGTCAGTTTTCGATAACTTTTACGTTTTTGTAATCGTTGCTTTGTGCTCTAGCTAACCCATTTTGTAATTTCATGAATTGATGATGTTGTGTGAGATGCCATTGAGGCTATGTTGAGGTTTGTGATGTTTCATGGTGTTAAATGAAAGATATGAGTTAGATGAACATGTGTTGTTCTTGAAATTTTGATGAATTTAGCTAAATAGGGCTAAATTGTGAAAATAGTAAATTGAAGGGTTAAAATGTGAAATAGGTGAAATGTGTGGGTTTGTATGGACAATAGTAAAATTCGACTAAGCTTGTACTAGATGGAATTTGGTGAATTTGATGATTTTGTGAATAAAGACTAAAGTGTCGAATGTGAAAATGTGAGGACTATTATGTAAAATGCCTTAAATGTGTGTATGTGGACTAAATTGAATGAAATGATGATTGAATGGATTGAATTCAAATGTGTATAGACCAAGAGAGAAGAGGTTCGGATCAAGATCGAGGCAAAGATAAAGTGCTCAATTAATCGACCGTATCGATAGTTCGACGTCCGAGGTAAGTACGAACATAATACGAGTATTTAACTGTGTTTAATGTTATGAAATGAATAGTGAGATGTTATTGAATTGTGAATTCTATGCGATAGATTGAGTTAAATGGAACTAAGTGTGCGTATTAGAAAATGTGATCGGAAATTATAGCACTGTGTGTGCGGAGTAATATAAGCTTCGGCTTGGTGATTGGCACTGTGTGTGCGATGCCAATTTAAAATCGGTTTGGGATGGATGTACTAAGTGTATGATGCTACTTAAGCTTCGGCTACTTAATTATGACTAAGCGTGCGAATGAATCGAGGAAGAAACGAGTGTGGATCGAAATGAATTGTGATTATTGATTAGCAAAAGTATTTGACAACTAAGTGTTGGCTAAGGTACGCTCAGAATCTATGTGATTGGTGGAAACTATTAATGTGGGTGTGGATGAGTTTATTGAACATATTGGTTATGAATGGTATTATATTTGTGGTAGTAAACATTAATCTATGTGATGCCATTTGGTATTATGTATTACGTTATGAACTTACTAAGCTTTATAAAGCTTACTGTGTGATTTGTTTCTCTTCTTTGCAGTGTCAGTAAAGCTAGCTCGGATTAGAGGATCGTCAGTTTCTCAATCACACTATCGGCAATCTAATTTGGGGTATTTTGGAAAGATGTACATAGTTATAATATCGCATGTATAGGCTGGTCTTTTGGTTCATGTTTAATGTTTGTAAGTAGCCATGAGATGTGGCTAGATATGTGCTAGTTTTAACATGAATGAACTTGCTATATGTGATGCATCTTTTGGTATGGTTTGTGGGTTGAGAAATTGATTATTAAATGGTAACTTTGTGTTGATCAAATGCTAGCATGAATTAGTGAAATTGAGAAGGAATGATGTTTGGCATTGAATGTATTATGCTTGTGATGAGATAAGGCTTGCCATGGTTGGAATTGTTGTAAAATGCTTTGATTGAATGATCATTTTGGAAAGTTTTTGCTGCCTTATGTGCATGATATGTTTTGGTATGTGTTGTTTGTAGGTTTGACCCTAAGTGGGTGGCATTTTGGCCTTGCAAAATGGCCTATAATGTCACACGGTCTAGACGCACGGGCGTGCCTAAAGGCCGTGGGTAATTTGGTAGAATGCATCTTAAAAGTACACGGCCAAGTACATGGGCGTGCTTGGTGGCCATGGTGGGGAAGTCAGTATATGGCCTTGTAGTACACGGCCAAGGCACACGGGCGTGCCTAGTGACCGTGTTGATATAGTCAGTATATAGACACGGTTGGACACACGGGAGTGTCTAGAAGCCGTGGAGGGCACACTGTTTCCTCCCACGGCCGTGTCTCCCCTGAATTTTAGAAAAGTTTTAAATTTTCATAAAATGTTGCAAGTATTTCAGTTAGTCCCGACCCCTCTTAAACTTGTGAGTTAGGCCTCGTAGACCTTATCAAGGGATGACATGATTGTAAATGAATGCGAATGAAAATGATCGACTTTGTGTCGTAAAATCTTAGATGTTGGATGTTCTATTTGATCGGTAATGCCTCTTAACCCTGTTCCGACGACGGTCTCAGGTTAGGGGTGTTACAATTTTATTGGTATTAGAGCTACGGTTTAGTCGATTCTCGGACTAACGTAGTGTGATTGAGTCTAGCTATACATGCCATATTTGAAATGTCGATACTGTGATGAAATCTGATACTTGAAAATGTGTTTTTATATAGTAATGGATCCCGATCGGGCAGTTGCTGACGATGTAGAAAGTAATGCGCCAGCTCCCGCTCAAGGGACAGTGCCGGCTACCTCTAGGCCGAATGATAGTAGTGAGGGAGGAGAGGCTAAGCAAGCCTTCTTCTGAATGATAAGTGAGTGGTTTACGGATTTCGTTCGAATGGATCCGGCTACTCCACAACCTCCACCCCCACAAGTACCTGTTGTACCTCAAGTTGTATATCCGAATAGATTGAATAAACCTCCTGTGGATAAGATTCGCGAGTATGGAGCCGAAGAATTTAGAGCCACTTCTGATGACGATGCTGAGCGAGCCGAGTTTTGGCTTGAGAATACAATCAGAGTTTTGATGAGATGTCGTTGAATCCTGATGAGTGCATTAAGTGTGCAGTTTCCTTGTTGAGAGGCTCGGCTTACAACTGGTGAAAAACATTGATATCTGTGGTTCCGAGAGAGAGAATCACTTCGGATTTCTTTCAAACTGAGTTCAGAAAGAAGTATATCAGTCAGTGCTTCATTGATCAGAAACGTAAACAATTTCTAGAATTGAAACAGGGCCGATTGTCTGTTACTGAGTACGAGCGAGAATTTGTAACATTGAGTCAATACGCGAGAGAATGTGTCTCAACCGAAGCTACTATGTGCAACGTTTTATAGAGAGATTATATGAGGACATCAGGTTATTGGTTGGGATACTCGATATAAATGAATTTATTGTGTTAGTTGAAAGAGCGTGCAAAGCTGAAGAGCTCAGTAAGGAAAAGAAGAAAGCTGATTCAGAAGCTCGTAATGAAAGAAAGAGATCAATGAGTAAATTTTCTCAACCTTCTACTAAGAGATATAGAGATGCAAGAAATCGTTCAAATGCTTCATTTGGACACCTAAGTAGAGATCGTTTGAGACAGAGTACTGGTTCACGAATTCAAGCTCCGAATGAACCAAGTGTTGGCAGTGTTAAGAGTAACAAGCCTGAGTGCAGACAGTGTGGAAAACGACATGTGGGAGAGTGCTGGGGCAAGTACAACAATAGAGTTTGTGATAAGTGTGGATCCCGAGATCATTTTATTCGAGATTGCTCGAAAATGGTTGTAGAGGAAAATGTTCAGAATGAAAGACCGAGTAATGTGATGGCTAGAAGTAGACCACCCAGAAACATCAGAAATATGGATGATAGCCAGAGAGGGACAACTGATACAGCTGTGAGATCGGAGACGAGAGCTCCTGCTCGAGCCTATGCTATACGTGCCCGAGAGGAAGCATCATCTCCAGACGTCATCATCGGTAGTTTCACTTTATTTGATACTGATGTCATTGCATTGATACATCCAGGATCAACTCATTCCTATCTGTGTATGAATTTAGTATTGAATAAGACTTTACCTGTTGAGTCTACTGAATTCATGATTAGAGTATCGAACCCCTTAGGCAAGTGTGTTTTGGTCGATAAGGTGTGGAAGAATTGCCCATTAATGTTTCATGATATATGTTTTCCGATCAATTTGAGATTGCTTCCCTTTGATGACTTTGACATAATTCTGGGTATGGATTTGCTTACTCTGCATAATACCATCGTGGATTGTAAAGGAAAGAGTATTGAGTTGAAAAGTCAGAATGGTGGGTTAGTTCGAATTGAGTCCAGTGATATGAAAGGACTACCAGCCGTGGTATCTGCGATGAAAGCTATGAATTTTGTGAGAAAAGGGTGTGAAGCTTATCTGGCATACGTGATTGATACAAAAGTGTCAGAAAAGAAAGTTGAATCAGTGCCTGTGGTATGTGAATTTCCAGATGTGTTTCCTGAAGAACTGCTGGGATTACCTCCAATCCGGAAAGTGGAATTTGGTATTGAATTGGTGCCGGAGACCATTCCCATTTCTATATCTACATATAAAATGCAACCAACATAATTGAAAGAGTTAAAGTCACAGTTGCAAGAGTTGACTGATAGGGGATTTGCACGATCGAGTTTCTCACCCTGGGGAGCTCCTGTGTTATTTGTGAAAAAGAAAGACGGAACTATGAGAATGTGTATTGATTACCGACAATTGAACAAAGTGACGATAAAGAACAAATATCTGTTGCCTCATATCAATGATTTGTTTGACCAACTGAGAGGAGCTACAGTGTTTTCAAAGATAGATTTGAGATCAGGCTACTATCAGTTGAGAGTTAAAGAATCCAATGTGCCGAAGACTGCTTTTATGACGAGGCACGGACATTATGAATTTTTATTGATGCCTTTCGGACTAACAAATGCACCTGCAGTGTTTATGGATTTGATGAATCAGATATTTAGACCGTATTTGGATCGCTTTGTGGTGATATTCATTGATGATATTTTGATTTATTCGTGTGATGATACGCAGCATGCTGAACATTTGAGAACTGTGCTACAAATACTACGTGAGAAGAAGTTGTATGCAAAGTTTAGCAAATGCGAATTTTGGTTGCGAGAGGTTGGGTTTTTTGGACATACTGTATCAGCTGCTGGAATAAGAGTTGATCCGGGTAAAATATCTGCTATTTTGGAATGGAAGCCTCCAAGAAATGTGTCTGAAGTCCGTAGTTTTCTGGGACTAGCAGGATATTATAGACGATTTGTGAAAGGCTTCTTGATGATTACGACTCCATTGACAAAGTTGTTACAGAAAGATGTTAGATTTGAGTGGTCAGAAAAGTGCCAGCAGAGTTTTGAGCAATTGAAAGTGTTGTTAACAGAAGCACCAGTGTTGATTCAACTTGAGTTAGGCAAAGAATTCATAGTTTAAAGTGATGCATCGTTGAATGGTTTAGGTTGTGTGCTGATGCAAGAAGGGAAAGTCATTGCATATGCTTCGAGACAGTTAAAGCCGAACGAAAAGAACTACCCAACGCATGATCTTGAACTGGCTGCGATTGTATTCGCATTGAAGATTTGGCGTCACTATCTGTTTAGGGAAAAATGTCATATTTAAACTGACCATAAGAGTTTAAAGTATTTGATGACTCAGAAAGATTTGAATTTGTGACAAAGAAGATGGTTAGAGTTGTTGAAAGATTATGAACTTGTGATAGATTACCACCCGGGTAAAGCTAATGTTGTAGCTGATGCCTTGAGCCGAAAATCGTTATATGGTTTGCGACCTTTAAGTAATCAGATAGATCTGTGTGATGATAATGCGGTGGTAGCTGAATTGAAAGTAAAACCATTGTTCTTACAATAGATTTGTGAAGTTCAGAAGAGTGACAATGAGTTATTAGCAAAAAGAGTTTAGTGTGAGTCGGATGCCGTATCGGAATTTCGGATCGATAATGATGATTGTTCGAGATTTAGAGATCGGATTTGTGTTCCAAGAAATTCAGAGTTGATTCAAATGATTTTGAATGAAGCTCACCATAGTCATTTGACTATACATCCGGGGAGTACGAAAATGTATAATGATCTGAAACAGCTCTATTGGTGGCATGGCATGAAAAGAGATATTTCTGACTTTGTGTCGAAGTGTTTAGTTCGTCAGCAAGTTAAGGCTGAACATCAAGTTTCGTCTGGTTTGTTATACCCGATTATGATTCCTGAGTGAAAATGGGAGCGAATTACAATGGACTTTGTGTCAGGTTTGCCCTTATCTTCGAGTAAGAAAGATGCAATTTGGGTGATAGTAGACAGACTGACGAAATCAGCTCATTTTGTTTCGGTGAGAACCGACTACTCTTTAGATAAGTTAGCTGAATTGTATATTGCTGAAATTGTGAGATTGCACGGAATACCGTTATCGATAGTGTCTGACAGAGATCTGAGATTTACCTCACGATTTTGGAAGAAATTGCAAGATGCTTTAGGCACGAAATTACATTTCAGTACTGCTTTTCATCCGCAAACCGATGGCAAATCCGAGTGAATCATTCAGATTCTGGAAGACATGCTGAGATGTTGTGTACTTGAATTTAAGAATACGTGGGAAAAGCATTTATCCTTGATTGAGTTTGCGTATAACAACGATTTTCAATCTAGCATTAAAATGGCACCATATGAGGCTCTTTATGGTCGAAAGTGTCGAACTCCATTATATTGGACTGAACTGAGTGAGAATAATATTCACGGGGTTGATCTAATAAAAGAGACTGAACAGAAAGTGAAAGTGATTCGTGATAGTTTGAAAGCGGCTTCAGATCGTCAGAAATCTTATGCAGATTTGAAACGAAAAGATATCAAGTTTGAGGTTGGTGATAAAGTGTTTTTGAAAGTGTCTCCGTGG
This sequence comes from Gossypium australe, assembly GCA_005393395.2. Lineage (NCBI taxonomy): Eukaryota > Viridiplantae > Streptophyta > Magnoliopsida > Malvales > Malvaceae > Gossypium > Gossypium australe. Next base: position 92,595,054 of record CM016626.1, on the reverse strand, counting down.
ATGAAAATACTTCGATTTGGCCGAAAGGGGAAGCTGAGTCCGAGGTTCATCGGGCCGTACGAGATTATTGAACGAATTGGACCGGTTGCTTATAGATTGAGATTGCCATCTAAGTTAGAAAAGATTCATAACGTGTTTCGTGTGTCGATGCTTTGACAGTACAGATCAGACTCGTCTCATGTGATTTCTCCTGCTGAGATTGAAATTCAGCCAGACTTGTCGTATAGTGAAGAACCGATCCGGATTTTGGCACAAGAAATTAAAAAGTTGAGAAACAAAAGAATTTCCTTAGTGAAAGTGTTATGGCACAAACACGTGATTGAAGAGGCTACATGGGAATCTGAGAATGTTATGAGAGAGCAATATCCACACCTATTTACTGGTAAAATTTTCGAGGACGAAAATCCCTAAGGAGGGGAGAGTTGTAACATCCCGGTTTAGACCCTAGTCGGAACAGTGGTTCGAGACCACAAACCTGAGGTCATAAAAATATTTTTAATATTAATTTCTATGTGAATATTATATGATATAGTCTGTGTGAAAATTCTATGTGATAATCTAATCGTTTATGTGTCGAATTAAGAGAAAGGATTAAATCGCGAAAAGAGTAAAAGTTGTGAGCTGATATATAAATATCAAAGTGTTGATGTCTTTATATTGTGGAGGCCTTATATGGCAAATAAGCCATCTATGAGATAGTGGTTGATTGAATGACTAAATAACCTTAGTATAAAACTTGTCTTATATGTTTAATGGGTGGATAAAATGGTAAAATGTTTAATATGATAATATTAATGCAACAACTGAAAGAAAAGATGAAGGTTATCATCTTTAATTAGTGCCGAAAATACAAAAGAAAAGAAGGAAGAAAAGCTTTAAAAATTTCGGCTAGAATTTGGCTTGATTAAGGTATGATTTTGAGTCGGTTTTTGATAATTTTTACGTTTTTGTAATCGTTGCTTTGTGTTCTAGCTAATCCATGTTGTAATTTCATGAATTGATGATGTTGTGTGATATGCCATTGAGGCTATGTTGAGCTTTGTGATGTTTCATGGTGTTAAATGAAATATATGAGTTAGATGAACATGTGTTGTTCTTGAAATTTTGATGAATTTAGGTAATTAGGGCTAAATTGTGAAAATTGTAAATTGAAGGGTTAAAATGTGAAATAGGTGAAATGTGTGGGTTTGTATGGACAATAGTAAAATTCGGCTAAGCTTGTACTAGATGGAATTTGGTGAATTTGATGATTTTGTGAATTAAGGAGTAAAGTGTCGAAATGTGAAAATGTGAGGACTATTATGCAAAATGCCTTAAATGTGTGTATGTGGACTAAATTGAATGAAATGATGATTGAATGGATTGAATTTAAATGCGTATAGACCAAGAGAGAAGAGGTTCGGATCGAGATCGAGGCAAAGATAAAGTGCTCGATTAATCGACCGTATCGATAGTTCGACGTCTAAGGTAAGTTTAGACATAATACGAGTATTTAACTATGTTTAATGTTATGAAATGAATAGTGAGATATTATTGAATTGTGAATTCTATGTGATAGATTGAGTTAAATGGACCTAAGTGTGCTTATTAGAAAATGTGATCGGAAATTATAGCACTGTGTGTGCGGAGTAATATAAGCTCCGGCTTGGTGGTTGGCACTGTGTGTGCGATGCCGATTTAAAATCGGTCTGGGATGGATGTACTAAGTGTACGATGCTAATTAAGCTCCGGCTAATTAATTATGCACTAAGTGTGCGAATGAATCGTGGAAGAAATGAGTGTGGATCGAAATGAATTGTGATTATTGATTAGCAAAAGTATTTGATAACTAAGTGTTGGCTAAGGTACGCTCGGAATCTATGTGATTGGTGGAAACTATTAATATGGGTTTGGATGAGTTTATTGAACATATTGGTTCTGAATGGTATTATATTTGTGGTAGTAAACATTAATCTATGTGATGCCATTTGGTATTATGTATTACGTTATGAACTTACTAAGCTTTATAAAGCTTACTGTGTGATTTGTTTCTCTGCTTTGCAGTGTCAGTAAAGCTAGCTCGGATCAGGGGATCGTCAGTTTCTCAATCACACTATCGGCAATCTAATTTGGGGTATTTTGGAAAGATGTACATAGTTATAATATGGCATGTATAGGCTGGTCTTTTGGTTCATGTTTAATGTTTGTAAGTAGCCATGAGATGTGGCTAGATATGTGCTAGTTTTAACATGAATGAACTTGGTATATGTGATGCATCTTTTTTTATGGTTTGTGGGTAGAGAAATTGATTATTGAATGGTAACTTTGTGTTGACCAAATGCTACATGAATTAGTGAAATTGAGAAGGAATGATGTTTGGCATTGAATGTATTATGCTTGTGATGAGATAAGTCTTGCCATGGTTGGAATTGGTATAAAATGCTTTGATTGAATGATCATTTTGGAAAGTTTTGGCTGCCTTATGTGCATGATATGTTTTGGTATGTGTTGTTTGTAGGTTTGACCCAAAGTGGGGGGCATTTTGGCATTGCAAAATGGCCTATAATGTCACACGGTCTAGACGCACGGGCGCGCCTAAAGGCCGTGGGTAATTTGGCAGAATGCAGCTTAAAAGTACACGGCCAAGTACACGGGCGTGCTTGGTGGCTGTGGTGGGGAAGTCAGCATATGGCCTCGTAGTACACGGCCAAGGCACACGGGCGTGCCTAGTGACCGTGTTGATATAGTCAGTATATAAACACGGTTGGGCACATGGCAGTGTCTAGAAGCCGTGGAGGGCATACGGTTTCCTCCCACGGCCGTGTCTCCCCTGAATTTTAGAAAAGTTTTAAATTTTCATAAAATGTTGCAAGTATTTCAGTTAGTCCTGACCCCTCTTAAACTTGTGAGTTAGGCCTCGTAGACCTTATCAAGGGATGACATGATTGTAAATGAATGCGAATGAAAATGATCAACTTTGTGTCGTAAAATCTTAGATGTTGGATGTTCTATTTGATCGGTAATGCCTCTTAACCCTGTTCCGGCGATGGTCTCAAGTTAGGGGTGTTACAATTTTATTGGTATCAGAGCTACGGTTTAGTCGATTCTCGGACTAACGTAGTGTGAATGAGTCTAGCTATACGTGCCATATTTGAAATTTCGATAGTGTGATGAAATCTGACACTTGAAAATGTGTTTTTATATAGTAATGGATCCCGATCGAGCAGTTGCTGATGATGTAAAATGTAAAGCGCCTGCTCCCGCTCAAGGGACAGTGCCAGCTACCTCTAGGCCGAATGATAGTAGTGAGGGAGGAGAGGCTAAGCAAGCCTTCTTCCGAATGATAAGTGAGTGTTTTACGGAGTTCGTTCGAACGAATCCGGCTACTCCACAACCTCCACCCCCACAAGGACCTGTTGTACCTCAAGTTGTAGATCCGAATAGATTGAATAAACCTCCTGTGGATAAGATTCGCAAGTATGGGTCCGAAGAATTTAGAGCCCCTTCTAATGACGATGCTGAGCGAGCCGAGTTTTGGCTTGAGAATACAATCAGAGTATTTGATGAGATGTCGTTGAATCCTAATGAGTGCATTAAGTGTGTAGTTTCCTTGTTGAGAGACTCGGCTTACAACTGGTGGAAAACATTGATATCTGTGGTTCCGAGGGAGAGAATCACTTGGGATTTCTTTCAAACTGAGTTCAGAAAGAAGTATATCAGTCAGCGCTTCATTGATCAGAAATGCAAACAGTTTCTAGAATTGAAACAGGGCCGGTTGTCTGTTACTGAGTATGAGCGGGAATTTCTAAGATTGAGTTAATACGCGAGAGAATGTGTCTCGACCGAAGCTACTATGTGCAAACATTTTATAGAGGGATTAAATTAAGACATCAAGTTATTGGTTGGGATACTCGATATAAATGAATTTGTTGTGTTAGTTGAAAGAGTGTGCAAAGCTGAAGAGCTCAGTAAGGAAAAGAAGAAAGCTGATTCAGAAGCTCGTGATGAAAGAAAGAGATCAATGAGTAAATTTTCTCAACCTTCTACTAAGAGATATAGAGATGCAAGAAATCGTTCAAATGCTTCGTTTGGACACCCAAGTAGAGATCGTTTGAGACAGAGTACTGGTTCACGAATTCAAGCTCCGAATAAACCAAGTGTTGGCAGTGTTAAGAGTAAGAAGCCTGAGTCCAGACATTGTGGAAGACGACATGTGGGAGAGTGCTGGGGCAAGTACAACAATAGAGTTTGTTATAAGTGTGGATCCCGAGATCATTTTATTCGAGATTGCCCGAAAATGGTCGAAGAGAAAAATGTTCAGAATGAAAGACCGAGTAATGTGACGGCTAGAAGTAGACCACCCAGAAACATCAGAAATGTGGATGATAGCCAGAGAGGGACAACTAATACAACTGTGAGATCGGAGGCGAGAGCTCCTGCTCGAGCCTATGCTATACGTGCCCGAGAGGAAGCATCATCTCCAGAAGTCATCACCGGTAGTTTCACTTTATTTGATACTGATGTTATTGCATTGATATACCCAGGATCAACTCATTCCTACGTGTGTATGAATTTAGTATTGAATAAGAATTTACCTGTTGAGTCTACTAAATTCATGATTAGAGTATCGAACCCCTCAGGCAAGTGTGTTTTGGTGGATAAGGTGTGCAAGAATTGCCCATTAATGTTTCATGATATATGTTTTCCGATCAATTTGATATTGCTTCCCTTTGATGACTTTGACATAATTCTAGGTATGGATTGGCTTACTCTGCATAATGTCATCGTGGATTGTAAAGGAAAGAGTATTGAGTTGAAAAGTCAGAATGGTGGGTTAGTTCGAATTGAGTCCAGTGATCTAAAAGGACTACCAGCCGTGGTATCTGGGACGAAAGCTATGAATTTTGTGAGAAAAGGGTGTGAAACTTATCTGGCATACGTGATTGATACAAAAGTGTCAGAAATTAAAGTTGAATCAGTGCCTGTGGTATGTGAATTTCCAGATGTGTTTCCTGAAGAACTGCCGGAGACCACTCCCATTTCTATATCTCCATATAGAATGGCACCAACAAAATTTAAAGAGTTAAAGTCCCAGCTGCAAAAGTTGACTGACAGGGGATTTGCACGACCGAGTTTCTCACCCTGGGGAGCTCCTATGTTATTTGTGAAAAAGAAAGACGGAACTATGAGAATGTGTATTGATTACCGACAGTTGAACAAAGTGACGATAAAGAACAAATATCCGTTGCCTCGTATCGATGATTTGTTTGACCAACTGAGAGGAGCTACAGCGTTTTCAAAGATAGATTTGAGATCGGGCTACTATCAGTTGAGAGTTAAAGAATCCGATGTGCCGAAGACTGCTTTTAGGACGAGGTACAGACATTATGAATTTTTAGTGATGCCTTTCGGACTAACAAATGCACCTGCAATGTTTATGGATTTGATGAATCGGATATTTAGACCGTATTTGGATCGCTTTGTGGTGGTATTCATTGATGATATTTTGATTTATTCATGTGATGAGACGCAGCATGCTAAACATTTGAGAACTGTGCTACAATTACTACGTGAGAAGCAGTTGTATGCAAAGTTTAGCAAATGCGAATTTTGGTTGTGAGAGGTTGGGTTTTTGGGACATACTGTATCAGCTGCTGGAATAAGAGTTGATACGGGTAAAATCTCTGGTATTTTGGAATGGAAGCCTCCGAGAAATGTGTTTGAAGTCCGTAGTTTTCTGGGACTAGCAAGATATTATAGACGATTTGTGAAAGGCTTCTCGATGATTGCGACTCCGTTGACAAAGTTGTTACAAAAAGATATTAGATTTGAGTGGTCAGAAAAGTGCCTGCAGAGTTTTGAGCAATTGAAAGTGTTGTTAACAGAAGCACCATTGTTGATTCAACCTGAGTCAGGCAAAGAATTCATAGTTTACAGTGATGCATCGTTGAATGGTTTAGGTTGTGTGCTGATGCAAGAAGGGAAAGTCATTGCATATGCTTCGAGACAGTTAAAGTCGCACGAAAAGAACTACCCAACGCATGATCTTGAACTGGCTGCGATTGTATTCGCATTGAAGATTTGGCGTCACTATCTGTTTAGGGAAAAATGTCACATTTATATTGACCATAAGAGTTTAAAGTATTTGATGACTCAGAAAGATTTGAATTTGCTACAAAGAAGATGGTTAGAGTTGTTGAAAGATTATGAACTTGTGATAGATTACCACTCGGGTAAAGCTAATGTTGTAGCTGAACTCCATTATATTGGACTGAACTGAGTGAGAATAAGATACACGGGGTTGATCTGATAAAAGAGACTGAACAGAAAGTGAAAGTGATTCGTGATAGTTTGAAAACGGCTTCAGATCGTCAGAAATCTTATGCATATTTGAAACGAAAAGATATCAATTTTGAGGTTGGTGATAAAGTGTTTTTGAAATTATCTCCGTGGAAGAAAATACTTCGATTTGGCCGAGAGGGGAAGCTGAGTCCGAGGTTCATCGGGCCGTACGAGATTATTGAACGAATTGGACCAGTTACTTATAGATTGAGATTGCCATCTGAGTTAAGAAAAGATTCATAATGTGTTTCATGTGTCAATGCTTCGATGGTACAGGTCAGACCCGTCTTATGTGATTGCTCCTGCTGAGATTGAAATTCAGTCAGACTTGTCGTATAGTGAAGAACCAAACCGGATTTTGGCACAAGAGATTAAAGAGTTGAGAAACAAAAGAATTTCCTTAGTGAAAGTGTTATGGCACAAACACGGGATTGAAGAGACTACGTGGGAATCTGAGAATGTTATGAAAGAGAAATATCCACACCTATTTACTGGTAAGATTTTCGAGGACGAAAATCCCTAAGGGGGAGAGTTGTAACATCCCGGTTTAGACCCTAGTCCGAACAGAGGTTCGAGACCACAAACCCGAGGTTGTAAAAATATTTTTAATATTAATTTTTGTGTGAGTATTATATGATATAGTCTGTGTGAAAATTCTGTGTGATAATTTAATCGTTTATGTGTCGAATTAAAGGAAAGGATTAAATCGCATAAAGAGTAAAACTTGTGTGCTGATTTATAAATATCAAAGTGTTGATATCTTTATATTGTGGAGGCCTTATCTGGCAAATAAGCCATCTATGAGATAGTGGTTGATTGAATGACTAAATAACCTTAGTATAAAATTTGTCTTATATGTTTAATGGATGGATAAAATGGTAAAATGTTTAATATGATAATATTAATGAAGCAAATGAAAGAAAAGATGAAGGTTATCATATTTAGTTAGTGCCAAAAATACAAAAGAAAAGAAGGAAGAAAAGCTTTGAAAATTTCGGCTAGAATTTGGCTTGATTAAGGTATGATTTTGAGTCAGTTTCTGATAATTTTTACGTTTTTGTAATCGTTGCTTTGTGCTCTAGCTAACCCATGTTGTAATTTCATGAATTGATGATGTTGTGTGAGATGCCATTGAGGCTATGTTGAGCTTTGTGATGTTTCATGGTGTTAAATGAAATATATGAGTTAGATGAACATGTGTTGTTCTTGAAATTTTGATGAATTTAGCTAATTAGGGCTAAATTGTGAAAATAGTAAATTGAAGGGTTAAAATGTGAAATAGGTGAACTGTGTGGGTTTGTATGGACAATAGTAAAATTCGGCTAAGCTTGTACGAGATGGAATTTGGTGAATTTGATGATTTTGTGAATTAAGGACTAAAGTGTCGAAATGTTAAAATGTGAGGACTGTTATGCAAAATGCCTTAAATGTGTGTATGTGGACTAAATTGAATGAAATGGTGATTGAATGGATTGAATTTAAATGTGTATAGACCAAGAGAGAAGTGATCGATTAATCGACCGTATCGATAGTTCGACGTTCGAGGTAAGTTCGGACATAATACGAGTATTTAACTGTGTTTAATGTTATAAAATGAATAGTGAGATATTATTGAATTGTGAATTCTATGTGATAGATTGAGTTAAATGGCACTAAGTGTGCGTATTAGAAAATGTGATCGGAAATTATAGCACTGTGTGTGCGGAGTAATATAAGCTTCAGCTTGGTGGTTGGCACTGTGTGTGCGATGCCAATTTAAAATCGGTTTGGGATGGATGTACTAAGTGTACGATGCTAATTAAGCTTCGGCTAATTAATTATGCACTAAGTGTGCGAATGAATCGAGGAAGAAACGAGGGTGGATCGAAATGAATCGTGATTATTGATTAGCAAAAGTATTTGACAACTAAGTGTTGGCTAAGGTACGCTCGGAATCTATGTGATTGGTGGAAACTATTAATGTGGGTGTCGATGAGTTTATTGAACATATTGGTTGTGAATGGTATTAAATTTGTGGTAGTTAGCATTAATCTATGTGATGCCATTTGGTATTATGTATTACGTTATGAACTTACTAAGCTTTATAAAGCTTACTGTGTGATTTGTTTCTCTGCTTTGCAGTGTCAGTAAAGGTAGCTCGGATCAGGGGATCGTCAGTTTCTCAATCACACTATCGGCAATCTAATTTGGGGTATTTTGGAAAGATGTACATAGTTATAATATGGCATGTATAGGCTGGTCTTTTGGTTCATGTTTAATGTTTGTAAGTAGCCATGAGATGTGGCTAGATATGTGCTAGTTTTAACATGAATGAACTTGGTATATGTGATTCATCTTTTGGCATGGTTTGTGGGTTGAGAAATTGATTATTAAATGGTAACTTTGTGTTGATCAAATGCTAGCGTGAATTAGTGAAATTGAGAAGGAATGATGTTTGGCATTGAATGTATTATGCTTGTGATGAGATAAGTCTTGCCATGGTTGGAATTGGTATAAAATGCTTTGATTGAATGATCATTTTGGAAAGTTTGGCTGCCTTATGTGCATGATATGTTTTGGTATGTGTTGTTTGTAGGTTTGACCCTAAGTGGGTGGCATTTTGGCCTTGTAAAATGGCCTATAATGTCACACGGTCTAGACGCACGGGCGTACCTAATGGCCGTGGGTAATTTGGCAGAATGCAGCTTAAAAGTACACGGCCAAGTACACGGGCGTGCTTGGTGGCCGTGGTGGGGAAGTCAGTATATGGCCTAGTAGTACACGGCCAAGGCACACGGGTGTGCCTAGTGACCGTGTTGATATAGTCAGTATATAGACACGGTTGGACACACAGGAGTGTCTAGAATCCGTGGACCTTATCATATGGTCTCCTCTCACGGCCGTGTCTCCCCTGAATTTTAGAAAAGTTTTAAATTTTCATAAAATGTTGCAAGTATTTCAGTTAGTCCCGACCCCTCTTAAACTTGGGAGTTAGGCCTCGTAGACCTTATCAAGGGACGACATGATTGTAAATGAATGCGAATGAAAATGATCGACTATGTGTCATAAAATCTTAGATGTTGGATGTTCTATTTGATCGGTAATGCCTCTTAACCCTGTTCCGGCGACGGTCTCAGGTTAGGGGTGTTACATTTTAAGTGCAACTTGAAGGCTTGTTTATATGTGGAAAATTGATTGTAGGTATGTGCATGAATGGGTGAGAAAAATGGCTTGGAAATGACCAAATTTTCTTCTACACGACCAGAGACACGGGCGTGTGTCTGGAGACATGGCCATTTGTCCCCTATAGCTTACTAAGGGTTGCAAGTCAGGAAGTTACATTGCCTAGCACACAACCTGCCACACAGACGTGTGAGGCCATTCCGAAGGGTACACGGCCTGGCACACGAGCGTGTAGCTTGGCCTTGTGACCTAAGTCAGAGAGTTACACGGGCACGGGCACGGACATCGGCTGGACACGGCCATGTGTCCCTACTTCGAATGTCCACACGGCCTGGAAACATGGCTGTCTGACCCCTACAGTTTGAAAATTTTCATCTTTTCCTGAAAAATTCTATATGTTCCCAATTTAGTCCCAATTTATTTCTAATGTGTTTTTAGGGCCTCGATGGCTCGTATAAGGGACAATATCTATGTTATTAATGGAGTTTTCTATGATTGATGTTCTGAAATATATGATTTAAAATTTTGATTGCTTTGAAATGTAATCTCTGGTAATACTCTATAACCCTATTTCTACGACGGATATGGGTTAGGAGTGATACAATTAGAACACTACATCAATAATTAATTAGGAAAAACAGTTGGATCTAGGTTAAAGGTACTTGAGTAGTCGAAATAAGGGATACATAACACTCTATAACCAGCCCGGTCACCGAGCCCGAGAACAAGATGCTACACCGCCGTCTCCCATCGCGTACAATATAAAACATACATTGTTTTGTTTCCTTTATTATAGTAGCATTCACATGAAACTTAAGTCATTCACACTCTAAAGAAGTTGAATCATGCTAAACATTAATTGAATAGTCATAAAATAAGCACTAAACATGCATTAGGACCACTTAGCAAAATTTCCCAAACTGTTATGTAGGTATTGATACCAAAGTTATGGTATCGATATTTCTCTCAAGTGGTATTGATACCGCTTGGAGAAACGATACCGAAATAGCTTATTGTAACGCCCTGAATTTTTGAGCCTAGTAGAATTGGGCCAATTGGGCCTTGGGCATGGGAGCGTTTAAAATTTTTGAGAACAAGAGAACGGCACTAATGCAAGTTGCTATTAGGTGAGTGATTTTGGAAGGTTAGGGGGCTTCCATGAAGTCTTGGGTTCAAACCTGGGCTTTAGGAAAATTTTGGTTTAAAGTGAATAAAACCCTGGGAGTAAGGAAGTAGGCTTTAAGAATAAAATGTGGAAAAAAATGACACAATGAAGGGAGTGGTCTAGTGGCAAGGCGTCATTAAGGGGGGTAAGGGAGAGCTTGGGTTCAAGTCTTGGCGCTTGCAATTCTTTTTGATTTCTTTTTAAATGAACTTAGACTTTGGTCCATAGGCTTATATTTAGTTGCACATGTTTTAAGACACAAAAGGAGCTTGTGTTGTGGTGGCATGTAGCGTCTGGAGCATAGGAAAGGGCAAGGGTTCGAATCCCATTGCAAGCAAAAAGGGATATATATTTTGCTAAGTTAGGGCAACAGGTGGTTGTGATGGAAATAAACTCTGCTGAAGGAGGGATCCCATATCGGGAAGCTAGCATGAGGGTAAGCGAGAAGTTGGCTTTAAATAGAGCGATCTATGAGAAGAGTAAGCATACCATGGTTGACGTTTGGGCATAGGAGTGTTCGGAGCGCGGATTAACTCCAGATTCCCATCAGGTGTGTTTTTTGCACTACTCTAGCTGTAGAGCGGCAAGTTCTGAAATACCGGTCACACGACGATGGTAGCCACATGAGCGTGCGAGTGCACGTGTGGGAGCTTCGACGCGATAGTTGAGGCCCTCATAAGTGTTCTCATGAGTCTAGGCTGCCTTGGGCTAAGTGGGCCCTATGAGCCCGTGGGCCCATATGAATAAATTGTATGATTGTGAAGTAGATATTGTATTGGACTATGTAAATCTCATATCTGTGGCTAGATTTGGGCTAAATAGGCCATACGAGCATGTGGGCCCATTTAGGCCGAGAATGGGCCCTAGGCCCATTTGTATCGCTATCTCTGTTTAGAATACCCTTGGTTTACAAATTACTAAAATACCCTTGGTTTACAAATTACTGAAATACCCCTAATCTGGAAAATTACTAAAATACCCCAATTTATGAAATCACCAAAATACCCTCAATTTGCAAAATTATTGAAATACCCTTAACTTGTAAAATTATCGAAATACACTCGTTTGTAAAATTACTGAAATACCCTCGGATTGCAAAATTATCGAAATACCCCTAATTTGTGAAATTACCGAAATACCCCCAGTTTGCAAAATTACCGACAAACCCCTGGTTTGCAAAATTATTGAAATACCCTTAGTTTGCAAAATTATCGAAATACCCCTGGTTTGCAAAATTACTGAAATACCCCTGGTTTACAAAATTACTAAAATACCCTTAGTTTGTAAAATTACTGAAATACCCCTGGTTTGTGTAATTACCAAAATACCCTTGATTTGCAATATTACTGAATTACCCTCAATTTGAAAAATTACTAAAATACCCTTGTAGAGTAGAATTACTGAATTACCCTTGTAGGGTAGGATCACAGAAATACCTTTATAGGGTAAGATGACTATTTTGCCCTTGGGGGTAAATGACTGACTTAGACTATGAGTGACTAATTTGACTGTTGTTGTATGACCGTTATACCTTTAGTGGTAGTACCAAGGTTGTATGTGTATTAATTGTATGATTGATTGTGATTGAGATGCACTGCATACATGGATTAGTTATGTCATGACACTGTACTGGGTTGGGTTTTTCTGATTGGAGGAAGTACCATTATAGTGGCATTGCCACATACTCTGATCCTAGTGGCTTAGCCACGTATATCGTTGTTAGCAGCTAGGCTGCGTTATTGGAGAATTGGCTGGGTGGGTCGACGTGGTCCCTACATGGAAAGCTGGTTGGTAGCAGCTAGGTTGCATTATTGGAGAGTTGGCTGGGTGGGTCGACTTGGTCCCCACATGGAGAGCTGGTTGGTATTATTGGAGAGTCGGCTGGGTGGGTCGACATGGTCCCCACATGGAGAGCTGGTTGGTATTATTGGAGAGTTGGCTGGGTGGGTCAACTTGGTCCCCACATGGAGAGATGGTTGGTACGGGTGGTGAGTTGGCTTTTACGGGTTGGATTACATGTCCGTTTGCATTGATATGATTTAGGGCTTCGGCCCAAACTGTTAACGAATAGGGCTCGGGCCCAGACTGTGACCGTAATAGGGGATTACACACTGAGTTTTCATAAACTCACCCTGTTTTTAACTGTCTAGGTAATCCTCAGCCTTAGACGGTTCGGAGTTGTGAGGGACTCAAAGAAGACCACACACTGCTTATGCTTTCCGTTTTGATTATTTACTTTTAAATATTTTGATTTGGGTTGTAATAAGGCCTATCTATTTTTAACTTATTATTTGTGATATTTATTTACGATGTTTTCTAACTGCTAAAAGTGGAATACGATTTCCAAAACGATAATTGTCTTCAAAACACTACGTTTCCGTAACATTTTCAAAATGCTTCTGCAACTCAGTTTTTAAATATCACCTTTTTGTAAATTCTTTATTTTAAATATACTTCCGCAACAGATAAGGTTTTAAAAGTAGTTACGTTTTCAAGTGGACAACAATTGCTTAAGTTTTTTTTAACAAAGAGGTTTTAACTCTCAAACAAGTTTAACAACAAGAAATATGGTTTTTTTAAAAACACTTCCATGTAACACGCTAGATTCGGGCCTAACTTCTATGCCAGGTTTGGGGTGTTACATTTACTGTTTCTCATTTAAAAACCCATCTTTCAAAAATATCGATACCGCTAAAAAAGTATAGATAATTTTACCCCGAGTATTGATCCTCGTTGGAAAATATCAATACCAACTACCGAAGCTGAGCTCTTACATTTTGAAAATGATAGAGGTATCATTTTTAAAACCATAATATCGATACCTCTTTTCCAGACCTTAAAAACATGGCATTTATCATCACATAGACATTTCCAAACTAGTCCAAAACATCATACATCAATTGTCTTATAAAATAAACACAGAAATGTCTCAATAACAATCCTAAACATCATATTTAAAGTCCACAACTTACCAAGCATAATAGGCATGCAAACAGCTAAAATCATAGCGAAACTAATTTATGGTCTACCACATTGCCTTTTTATTCCCAAAACAAAATTAATCAAACAACACCTAATATTCACACATTTAGTCATCTTCCATTTATACTATTACACATCTATCACATTAACCACATGATTATTTAAATATATATCTATCACATGTAAACCATATTTGATCACATTCAGTCACATTATATGGTAGTTTGGCTCTTGAGGTTATGAAACATAATGTGGACTCTATCACCACACGTTGGATACACGGATCTCTAACACACCAAAAAGACTAATAGAGTCGAACATGTCCCATAAGTGAAGTGATGGCTAACACTTTCCAACACACCAAACACACATATCCCAGTGAATGGAGCTTAGCTCACATTCCCTTATCTCTAGAAAAACTGTCCTTGGACCTTAACGCCCCAAGATCACATCACAAAGGTGAGTACACACAATCCTATGGCATGCCAACTATATTCAACGGTCTCATAAGATAACAAGGCCAAAATATTCACATTATTATCACATTTTACTTACCGATTTTTCACACACATTCACTGCATATTCACATCGTTAGTACATTATAATCACTGACACATGGTACAAAAACATACTCACATATGTACTCTCACATGGAATGAATAACATACCCACATATTCCGTTTCAGAACAGGCATAACAAGCTTATGGCACATGTCATAACGTCTCATATATGTTCATACTTTTTCAATTGCACAGGCACAAATATATCACATTTAATCATAGGTGTGAGAACACTTAAATTTGGAATTTAGAGCAGGGGTCTAGGCTACCTCTAAATTCCCAAATACACAATGAATCTTCTATGAGCAACTATTCCAAAACACTCACCATATATATGCTTTCGCCAAAAATTGAAAGCTTAGACAAGCTTTTCTTTGCCTTTGTCTCTACTCATTGAAGGTCTTATTGACTCTGACACTTCAACAAGACAAACCACACAAATATACAAACAACAATTAGTCATTAATTCACCTGGATCAGCCAAAAACAATAGCCTAAACTACGTCCTCTTCTAACTGAAACTTTCGACATGGAAACTTTAAATTTCTATATATCGACCTACACTAAATCTTTTCGCATGAAACGAATTCCGTTCATCTACATATTAATCTATGACTAATTCCCAACTTTTAAACTACAGAAAACTACTCAGTTCATGATATCGACATTTTTTGACAAGTTTTGGCCATTATTACAAAAATTCATTAAAACTCGAGAAATTCTTAACGAAATTTCAAAGTAGCTTTAGAAACCCTCTAATCATGTTAAAACAAGTTGAAAAACACTTTGAAACCATATTTTAATTAACAATCCCAAAATTCATCATTAACAACCAAAATTTCAGGTTTTATTTAAAACTTGAGTTTTAATGGCTAAAAATTCAGTTTAAGAGACTATATAACATTTAAAACTATTAGAAAGACAAATGGTTACCTTAAATGGAAGAAAAACAAACTATGACACAAATCCAAGAAAACCCATTATTGAAGAAGATGATGAGATTAGTGAGGTTTTTTGGGGGGGTTTTTTATTGGTTCCAATTGAGAGTTATGGTTCAAAGGATGCTGGAAATCAAGGGGGATTAGGATTTGGAAGCAAAAATCAATTGGGAGAGATAGGAGAGTAGAAGGGACGATAAAAGCAACTAAGGGAGTAACTATCGTGATATCAATTTGAAGAATCAGGGCTTTTAGGTTGATTTTAAAATTATGGGTCAATTGCTTCATAAAACTCTTAGTTTTCACTCTATTATAAATAAGTTCTATTTGAAAATTAAAGGTATTTCAAACTCATTAACAGAAATTGACTTAAATTTCTGATAGCCAGTACAACAATTTCCAACCCATCACTATTATTCAAAGTAATTTGCTTCATCTCAAACTCTACCTTAACCTTATGTTCAGTCAACCTATCCATACCCAAAATAATACCAAACCATAAAATGGCAATTCCATGTGATCCACAGAGAATGCGCCCTTGTATCATAAGGGGGCATCTACAATAAACTTTGTTCACAATGACACTATCTCCAAAGGATCTAATTACAGTCATACCCAAATCAATCATCTTTATAGGAATCCCTAACTTACCAGCTAATTCACTCAAAATATACAAATGTGTAGAACCAGAATCAACCAAGGAAAACAATGGAATAGATTGCAAAGTAAAAGTACATGCAATAACATCAGTCGGATCTTGTTCCTCAGGTTTCCTCATAGCATAAACTCGAGCTAGACCTCTAGACTCAACTTGTAAAGTAATAGTGTGAGTGACAATTCACTGCCCAACCGGTCTCCCATTACCTTTACCCTGACCTCGGCCCCTAACAAGCGTAGAATTTGGTGCCAAACTCTAAGTCTGTGAAACCTCAACTCTATTTGGGCTATCCCTCCAAAAATATTCTTTCAACATACACTTATAACAACCATTTGTCAACTTATGACACTATCTAAGATGCCCACGATCATAATGTGCATGAAGAGGCCATCTAGAACCACTAGTCAAACAATAAGTGCTAGCCACAATGTTACTCTACTGTTTAGACAGACTTGGTTGAGGCCCACATCTCGCACCCCTATCAGAACTGTAATTATCTCGCCCTCTCTTAGGCAGTCATCAAGAAGCACCATCAGAAGCCCTCTTACCAGTCTTAGCCACCATAGAACGGGTTGGCTCAACAAAAATCTCCTCAACGACTTTAGCTTTTTCCATAAGTTCATCAACCAACTTTGCATTTTGGGCTACCAAGTAAACCCGAATCTCTCGATTGAGCCCAAAACAAAATGTCTCACAACGGTACTTCTCAGTCAAAACCATCTTAGGAGCATACTAAATAAGTCACACAAACTTTGCCTCATAGCCAGCCACAGACAAACCACCTTGTATAAGGTCCAAAAGTTCCTGCTTACGAGTTTCCATATACTGCTCGCCCACGAACTTCTCCTAAATACCTTAAGGAAATAATCTCAAGTCAGACGATCAGTAGTTGTACCTCTTTTGACAGTATTCCAACAACGATGAGTTTCACCATCGAGTAAGGACACTATGCAACCCAATTTCTCCTCGTCAGAACAAGACATCTGCTAGAGGATCCTTTCAACTCCTTCTAGCCAGTAATTAGCTACGGTCCCTCTGACTCTAGAAAACTCTTTAGCACCCAACGTCCGAAGACGTTCAAGCGGCAATTGTAACAACTCGTTTTAGTCAAAACAGAGTAGTGGTTTTGGGACCAAAAATTCGAGGTTAAAAATTATTTTAATATCATTTTTTGTATTTTAAGTATGTTATTTGATATGTGTGAAAATTTCTGAAAAAATTTATCATTTAAATGGTTAATTTGGTAAAAAGGACTAAATCGTGTAAAGTGTAAAACTTGTTTTCTATTAGCTAAAACTGTCAAATGGCTATACAACATTCTAGTTAAGGCCCTTAAATAGAAATTAGACCATTATTGGGATAGTGGATGATAATGGCATGGCATAAATGAAGTTTTGAATTAATTTAAAGGTTAATTTTGGTATTTGATTAATAAAGGTTATTTTAATTAAAAACAAAACATAAAATTTAGTGTCATTCATCTTCTTAGCTGAATTTAGAAGAAGTAAGTAAGCCATATTATTTCATCTAGGTTCAGTCATTTGATAGCTAAATTGATCAAGAGAAGCATAATTCAGACTTTGATCGGGGGAAACTAATGCTATCGACTAAACGACTCGATTCGCCATTTTAGCATCCAAGGTAAGTTCATATGCAATAAGCATTGTTATAATTATGCTTTTTAAAGCTTTGATATTGCATAAATTGTATATACGGGACTACATTTATGTTCCATGATAAATCGGCCAATTGTAGTAGTTAGTTTTCGATTCGACATAGCTTCGGCTAAATATAGCACTTAGTGTGCGATTTGAGATAGCTTCGGCTATGTACGGCACTTAGTGTGTGAAACATCGAGTAAGGCACTTAGTGTGCGGAATTATAATAGCTTTGGCTATGCGATGGCACTTAGTGTGCGAAACATCAAGTAAGGCACTTAGTGTGCGAAATTATAATAGCTTCGGCTATGCGATGGCACTTAGTGTGCGAAACATCAAGTATCCGACAGTGTTATAGGAAGGTATGAGTTCGTTATGAATTTGTATAGGTATGTACATGTAAGTATGAAGATCAAATAGAAAAGGTTATGACTTTGCTTATAAGTATATGAATAAGCTTATGGAAGGTTTGATATTATCATGAATTATACATTAACTTGTTCAATTTGATGATTTGTATTTTATGAATTGTTGAGTATATTTAGTACGAACTTACTAAGGTTTGTAGCTTACCTTGTTTGTTTTCCCCGTGTTTTATAGTAAATGCAAAGCTAGCTCAGATTCAGGGATTGTCAGAGTCTATGTCACACTATCCAACCATCTACATGGTACTTTTGAATTGTGTATATATGGTGTATGGCATGTATAGGCTTGAGTCATTTTGGTTTGTTTGATGAACATGCATTTTGTGCCATTTGAGTTGGCTTATGATAATGAATCTGATGATGTTTATAAATGTGTAAATGGTTCTATTTTGTGTTTGATAAATTGATCTAGATTGTGTGGTTGAAGTTGAATCTATAATGCTAAATGATATTAGGTAATTTGGGAAGCTTTATGGTTGAGAATTGATGCTTGATAATGTATGTATGGAATGGTTTATTAGATTGAATTTAATATGTGAATTAGGTGTGAAATTAGATGGAAAATTGTAGCATAATTGTAAATTATATTGATGGTAAAGAAATGCTATGATTTGAACATTGGTTGAGGGTTTTGGATGCATATTAGTGCATTGAATTGGTACCATTTGTGCTTCTGTAGCCATGTGTGACACACAGTTAAATTACACGGCCGTGTGTCCCCTGGTTTTGAAATTAAATTGAAGTCAGTATGCTCCACACGGTCTCACACACGGGCGTGTGACTGGCTGTGTGGTACAAGTAAGTATACCCCCCTAAATGGCACACGGCCTAGCACACAGGCGTGTGACTTGGCCATGTTGCACAGGTTAGTATACCCTACAGTTTTGGCACGGCCTAACACATGGCCTAGCACACGGGCGTGTGTGGCCACTTCAAAGGGTGTACGAGCTAGACACACGGGCGTGTGGTTCGCTGTGTAACCCAAGTTAGTATGTATGCCCTGTTTTCACACGGCCTGAGACACAGACGTGTCTACTAGCCGTGGAAGGCACATAGTCTATTCACACGGGCCTGTGACCCTTGTTTACATGAAAAATTTCTAAGTATCCAGAATTTTCGTATGATATCAGTTTAGTCCGGAACCACTTCTAAAGCATGTTTAAGGCCTCGTAGGCCCTTATAAGGGACAATGTGACTGTGTTGAATGATTTATGAGAATGAATACTTATTATTGCATAAATGTATGTTATAGGTGTTATGAATTGATTGGTATTACCTCGTAACCATATTCTGACGTTGAATACAGGCGAGGGGTGTTACAGAAACCCACGATTCACAAGTGCAGGATTAGTAGGTACAGGAGCAAGGTTAGCACCAGCAATCTGCTGAAATGCTCTAATTATCGCTTCCACCAGAGGGCCTACACCCTCATCAGGTATGTTCACTCTACGCGGTGGCACAGGAGGAGGCATATCAACCTAATCTAACATACACAATCAAATAAAATTGTGTGAGTAGCGTAGGAAATGATCCAAGTCTCATTCCTGCAAGCAAACTTTGAGATTAAAGGCAATGTGTTCTTATTCCTACCCCACATGCATTGTAACAGCTCGTTTTTGGGTCAAATCAGAATAGTGGTTTTTAGTCCACAAATCCAAATTCAAAATATTTATTTTATTATTTTAATAAGGTCTACAACATGATAGATTAATTACGTTAAAGTTTCGTAAATACATTTTACTGTATGAATGCTTAATTTGGTAAAAAGGACTAAATCGCGTAAAGTGTAAAAGTACAGTTCTATAAGATAAAAGTGTTTATTAGCTATGATTTTTAAAGTGAGGGTCCTCAAATGGTAGTTAAACCATTTGAAATGTGAGTGGACATTTATGGGCATTGTTATGTATGTTTTAATGGTTTTATTATAAGGTTAATATAGTAAATTAATTAATAATGTTTTAATAAATGAAACAAAAGTTATATTTTAGTGTCATCTTCATCATAAAGCTGAAAATGAGAAGAAGAAAATCCATGGAAATAGGTTGGTACATTTGGCCTTGTCTTCGTGAGCATGTAATGTCTATTTTTGTCTCGTTTTTAATGATTTCTACGTTTTTAAGATCGTTGCAGCTTAATCTAGCTAGCCCGTATCTCTGATTTCAAAACTGTTAAAGTATTTGAATGTTTCCATTGTTGAATGCATGAGTATTATGTTAGTTGATGATGGAAAATAAATCATTGTTGTTAGATGTACAAGTTTTGTAAAGTGAATTTTGGTAAAAATGTCAATTTTGGATTAAATTGTGAAATATGAAAATTTAGTGGTTGAATTTTAAAATAGATGAAAAATATGGGCTAATATGAGAATGGGTAATATTCGGCTAGCATGAATTTGTATTAAATTGAATGAATTATTATTTTATGAGATAAGGACTAAATTGCAAAAGATGTGAAATAGTAGGGGCAAAAAAGCAATTTTGCCAAAATGTGTAAATTATGCTAAATTGAATGAATCGATGATTAAATAAATAAAATTTGGTATTATATAGGTTGAGATAAATGAAATTTGAATCTAGACCGAGAGAAAACAAAGTATCGGATTAGTCGACCTAATTCGTCGTTACAGCAAAAAAGGTAAGTTCATATGTTTAATAAGCATTAAATTATATATGTATAAATGCTTAATTGATATAATTGTGGTAAATGCTATATTATTGAAATGAAATGTGAATGCTATTGAGTACGATACTACATAAATGACTGACAGAGATTCGATACAGCGAAAGTCCTTGTTGAACCTTAGGAATAGATAGGATACAAATGTCATGACATTAGGGTTACTGAGATTACGTGTAAGGCCATATCTGGCATATGGCATCAATATGAAACTTCGTGTAAGACCATAGCTAGGATATTAGCATCGATACGAGATTACATGTAAGACCATATCTGGATATGACATTGGTACGGTATTGTGTGTACGAGATTCCCGAGTATCCTTTAGTGTCCCAAATGGTTCAACAAGACATGTTGATGAAATGTGGTTATAAGTGATGGTACGACTCAGTCAAGGTACCCATAACAGAAATCGACAAGTAAGTGTTAAAAGTGAATTTCATATGATTAGTAAGTGGAAAATTATGAGAATTCATATGGTTCAATTGAATATATATATAAATGTGATGGCTATTGAATTGAATATAGTTTATTTCTATTTGCTTATGCTTACGTAAATGTGAATGAATTGGTAAGAAGTATTCAAACTATATAAGCATTGAAATGAATAAACCTGTGAAATTCTTCGTTAACTATGTGAAAGGATACATAACATAAAGGTGGAATTATACAAATTATATTATAGCATTTATAATGGCTTTAAATGTGTTTATTTGATGAAATGAGTTAATATCATACGCACTTACTAAGCTTTATAGCTTATTTTGATATCTTTTCTATGTTTATAATGAATCAGAGGCTTGCTATCGGAGATCATATCACACTATCCAGCTATGGTTTGGTACTTATAAGCTTTGTGATATTAGTTGCATGTATAGGTTTTGTGGTTATATGTTGAGTATAAGTAATTTTGGTGATTGATGCGTATGTGCTTGATATGTATTTAGCCATGAGATTTGGCCTAAATATGATGTAAGGTTACTTTAATTTGGTTGTTGGAAGTGTTTTTGGCTATTTGGATGGCATAATTAAGTTATGTGGTTTAAAGTATATATATTCCCATGTGATATGGGTTATTTTGGTCAGCTTAATGATGGTCTAAGATATTCAAATGGCCATTTGGTATGTGTTGTGTAATAGCTTGAGTTGTGCTTGGTTTTGGTTTGGTATCTGAATGCCAAATTAGTTAATAAAGTATGTTGATTTAGTATATGATATAAATATATATGTGAATTTTGGCTTATTAATCTTGTTTGGTATGTGATTTAGTTAAGTAAATGATTGATATTGAAATGGTTTATAATGTGATGATTTGAGATTGATTTGGCTGTTTAATTGTGTACGGAAATGGTATCATTTACACTTGTATAGGTGTATTACCTTTGGGTGAGAAAGCTGGCTTGTAACTAGCCTATTTTTGTCCACACCGGCAGAGCACACGGGCGTGTGACTCAACCGTGTGTAACACACGGTCATAGTACATGTAACACCCCAAACCCGGACAGGACACCACGTCCGAATCTGGTATGCTACGGGGAAAAATGTTCCTAAGAGGTAAGATTTTTCGTTTAAAAGCTGAGTGAAACCACAGTGTGTTTGAAACAAATTTGAGTAGTCTTGTTTGAAAAACAGTTGATGTATTTGAAACCCGGAGATTTTGAAAACTTAGCCAGAATGTGTAGTTAAAACGAGTTTATACCATTTAAAACCTCATTAGTTTCTTAGTGATACATTAAACACTTTTAGACTTAGGAGAACTACAAGTTTGAATTGAAAACCATTTGTATTTGTTTATCATAACGACTTAGTGTGATACTCGATGGTATAGTTTAAAACACAGTGCGTTATAGTTTTGAAAACATTATCTTTCCAGGTTTTAGTAAAATTTATACCGACTTATTTTGTTAAGGCATATCAATTCTAATTAAAACATCAACCAACTTAAAACATAAATTAAAGGCCTTTTACAAAACAAATTAAAACCCAAATAAAAGTAAATAAGCTAAAGTACCAAAAATTATAGAGTCTGGGTAAAAACTTTATTCAGCATGGCACAAGCACTTCGAGTCCATCCCGGCTCCAAGTCCGCATCTACGGGTCACCTGAAATGTCAAAGGAGAGGGTGAGTCGTATGACTCAGTGTATAAATCCCGCTCCCGATAATCAACATGCTAACACACATCATACATAGCAACATAATTAATGCAACCCGATCCTAACCATCCGTATCTCCTTTTCTACCCCGTGTGGTACCAAACCACTGGTGGTGCCAAACCACTGGTGACATATAGTCACAATGTGTTACCAAAACACTGGTGTCCCAAAGACACAATATCCATCAATGTGGTACCAAACCACTGGTGTCCCAAAGACACGATTGTGCTACCAAAGCACTGGTGACCGAAGTCACAAATCCAATGATGATGGGGCCAACCCATCGTGTGATACCAAATCACTAGCAGACGATCCCATATCTCGAGTGGGGCCAACCCACGGTGGTCAAACCACAGGGACAAGTCGCAATGAGGTGCCAAACCTCTGGTGTCCCAAAGACACAATGTGCTACCAAAGCACTGGTGACCGTAGTCACAAATCTGGTGATGGGGCCAACCCATCGTGTGATACCAAATCACTGGCGTCAATCCCGTATAATCATCCGTGGGGCCAACCCACTGTGGTACTGAGCCACTGGGACAAGACGCTGAGGTACCAAACCTCTGGAGGTGCCAAACCTCTGGTGACCCAAAGTCACAAAGTGTGCTACCAAAGCACTGGTGCTCGTCAGCACAATATATCACTGCTCCCTCCTCTCATGTTACCCATACATGTCATACTGGCTCATGTACACTATGCAATCATGTAACTCATGCAACCATGTCCAACATAGCATCTCATAGCATATATATATACATAGTATAGATCATCATATCCCAAGTATCCATAATGGAATTTATAATACAGTAGACTTACCCGGATCCGTACACATACCCCATTTGGGTATCCAACTATCCATCATACTGTTATGGTCTTTAACAAGCAAACAGGTTTATTAACAACATTACTAAGTATTAGTGTGTTAGTTTACACACCTGATAATACGAGCCTAGAAATCCTGACCAAAGCGATCTAAGTCCCTCGATTGCTAACTCCTACAATCGGCCAAACATTAGGGGTTAGGCACTTACAACATTCGGCCATCAACCATCCACCAAAGAATCAACATTAACCATTTAGACCAAGAAGGGTTTATTGAATAGCCCTTACCTTGCTATTGGTTTGATTCTTACCAAACCCGAACCACAATGGCCCTTCTAAGACAATCGGCCTTCCTCTAAAACACAACCAGTTAGTCTCAAAACTTAGGATTTACAACAAAACTAAAAGAATGAACCCTCAATCGACTTCTTACCACCACTTACCCAATCGGTTAACAGAGAGAAGGCTCCACCTGACTGTTCGAAATCCCTGATTGCCCTATCATGAATTCGGTTCCAAAATAAAAGGTTAACTTTTAACAACAAGGCCAAAATCAGCACTTAACTAACTCAAAATCAACCAAGAACCAGGGAGAGAAGAGATGAACATTCGGCCTATACATACCTTCCTTTAAACCTGGATGAAAATCGCACTAAAAGAACTCCACGCCCCACTACTATTCAGCCAAAATAGAACAAAAGAATGAAGGCAATTTCGGTAACACTGGGGAGGGATTCGGCCACTATCTCAAGAGTGAATCAAAAGAAATGTGGTTTAAGGGATGAGAGAAATCAGCCAATAGGTGAAGGGAAATTCGACCCAAGAGCTTCAAGGAAAAGAAAGAAACTACAAGATGAAAGAACACTAGTTTCGGCTAACCTTAATGAAAAGAAAAGAGAATGTTGGAAGGGTGTATGTTCGGCCAAGGAA
The DNA here is from genome assembly GCA_005393395.2 of Gossypium australe. Taxonomy (NCBI): domain Eukaryota; kingdom Viridiplantae; phylum Streptophyta; class Magnoliopsida; order Malvales; family Malvaceae; genus Gossypium; species Gossypium australe. Next base: position 92,570,602 of record CM016626.1, on the reverse strand, counting down.
TCACAAGAAGAAAGAAGAACAACAAGAGTGAACACAAAATAAATTTAGGGACATAAGAGAGCATTCGGCTAACATGAAATTAAGAGAAAACAAAAGGGCAAGTTTCGGCTATGGTATGTGTTGCTCAATTTTTCGGTTTCAAGAGAGAAAATGAATGACTATTTGGAAATTTGGTAACAAAAGAGAGGATTTGGCTTCACAATTTGATGACCGAAAAAATGCACAAAGATACCAAAATGAATTTCGGCTAGCTCTCTTACCACTTACCAAACCGTCCACTCCCCTAAGCCACACCCCAAGTTTCGGCCAACACCTCCAAACACCCCACCAAATTCGGCCACCACCCCCCAAACACTCCAAGCCTCACATTCAATTTAGTTTGAACAAGTCAACCTCCACCTTCTTCTCTCCACCCTCCATTTGAATGAGAAGACCAAGTCTTAGGCAGAGTTTGAACTGCCACAAACTCCTCCCTCCATGCCGTCCAAAATAGGTGACAAAAAGGGGACTCTGTTGCTTGAACTCTGGACCTCCCTCACCTGTGAATGACGCCACCCCAAGCTCCCCCTTGCCACTCTGCCAGCTCTTTATTTGTGCAGTAAATCCACGAAGAAAATTCTTAAACCCCAGCTTCCTCAGCTCCCCTGACTTAACACCCAAAAACCAAAATTTACCCATTCACTCAGGCATACCCCTAGCCTACAATTAAGCCCCTAAAACACCGAAATAGCAACACAGCACACTAAATACATGCAATAACATGCGGCAACAAAATAGCCCCTAACCCGGGATATTACAGTTCTACCCCCCTTAAAAATAATTTCGGCCTCGAAATTACCTGGTCAAAAGAGTTGCGGGTATTGCTGTCTCATCATATCCTCGGGTTCCCACGTGGCTTCTTCTACGCCATGATTCCGCCAAAGTACCTTAACCAAAGGCACAGACTTCCTACGCAGAACCTTCACATCCCGATCAAGAATCTGCACAGGTTCTTCTTCCATAGTCAAGTCTGGATTTACCTCGATCTCTTCCACTGCTACCACATGCGAAGGATCTGAACGATAACGTCGAAGCATCGATACATGGAAGACGTCGTGAATCTGACTAAGCTCTGCTGGCAACTCAAGCTGATACGCTACTGGTCCAACTCGCCTCAGTACCTTATACGGCCCAATGAACCTCGGACTTAGCTTGCCTTTCTTCCCGAACCTCAGAACCTTCTTCCAAGGCGAGACCTTCAGAAAAACTCGATCCCCCACAGCAAACTCTATGTCTCTTCGCTTAAGATCGGCATAAGACTTCTGCCGGTCCGAAGCTTCCTTTAATCTAGCTTGTATCAACTTAACCTTATCCTCAGTCTCAGCTACTAACTCAGGTCCCAACAACTGACGTTCACCTAACTCTGTCCAACATGTAGGTGAGCGACACTTCCTACCATACAACGCCTCAGACGGTGCCATCTTAATGCTCGCTTGGTAACTGTTGTTGTAGGCAAACTCAGCTAATGGTAGAAACTCCTCCCAACTACCTCTGAAATCCAAGACACAACCTCTCAGCATGTCTTCCAAGATCTGAATAACCCTTTCTGATTGCCCGTCAGACTGCGGGTGAAAAGCCGTGCTGAAATCCAAACGAGTACCCAGAGCCTGATGCAATGCCTTCCAGAACCTTGAAGTAAACCGGGGATCCCTATCCGAGATTATCGAAATTGGCACACCGTGCAACCTCACTATCTCTGAAACATACAGCTTCGCTAGCTTCTGAAGTGAGTAGTCAACTCTCACCGGAATAAAGTGAGCTGATTTAGTCAAACAATCCACCACTACCCAAACTGAATCCTTCTTGCTTGGCGTAAGCGGTAACCCACTGACAAAATCCATGGTTATCCTTTCCCACTTCCACTGAGGAATCTTTACAGGCTGAAGCAAACCCGACGGCAACTGATGTTCAGCCTTGACTTGCTGACAAGTCAGACACTTCCCAACAAACTCTGTCACCTCTTTCTTCAACCCAGGCCACCAAAACTGCTCTCTCAGATCCTTGTACATCTTGCTACCTCCAGGATGCATAGCATGAGAACTGCTATGTGCGTCCTGAAGAATCTTCTGCCTTAGCTCAACGTCCTTAGGCATACAAGCCTTACCTTGAAAGCACAGAACCTCATCACTAGACAAGCTGTACCCCTCCAAACCACCATTCTGCACTTGTAACCTTCGCGCACTCAGAACCTCATCCAATAACTGTTTCTCTCTTATCTGCTCAACCCAAGTAGGCTTAACCTGCAGCTCTGCCCGAATACTCCTGTCGTCATACAAACTCAAATGGGCAAACAATGCTCTTAAGTCCGAAACAACCTTACGGCTCAACGCATCAGCCACCACGTTAGCCTTGCCCGGATGATACTCAATAGAACAGTCGTAGTCTTTCAGCAACTCAACCCATCTACGCTGCCTCAAATTCAAATCCTTCTGAGTCAGCAGATACTTCAGACTCTTGTGATCGGTGTAGACTATTGATCTCTCTCCATACAAGTATTGCCTCCAAATCTTTAAGGCGAAAACTACAGCCGCTAGCTCCAAATCATGCGTCGGATAGTTGACCTCGTGTGGCCTCAGCTGCCGAGAAGCGTAAGCCACAACCTTACCTTCTTGCATCAGCACACAACCCAGACCCGTATGTGATGCATCGCAGTAGACCGTGTATTCCTTACCAGCCTCAGGTTGAATTAGAACCGGAGCCTCAGTCAAAATCTTCTTTAACTTATCGAAACTTTCCTGCTGTTTCTCGGTCCATACAAACGGAACTTCTTTCCTTAACAACTTAGTCATCGGCGCTGCTATCAACGAGAAACCCTCAACAACCTTCGGTAGTATCCGACCAAACCCAGAAAACTCCGAATCTCAGCCACTGACCTAGGCGGTTTCCAATCCAAAACTGCCTCAATCTTACGAGGATCTACCCGAATCCCCTCGGCCGACACTACATGACCCAAGAACGTCACTTCTCTAAGCCAGAACTCGCACTTACTGAACTTAGCATAGAGTTGTTTTTCCCTCAGAATCTGCAGCACCACCCTCAAATGCTCATCATGCTCTTCCTCTGTCCTTGAGTACACTAAAATGTCATCTATGAAAACCACGACGAACTGATCTAGATACTGCTGAAACACCCTATTCATCATATCCATAAACGCTGCCGGTGCGTTAGTCAACCCGAATGGCATTACCAGGAATTCGTAGTGCCCATACCGAGTCCGAAACGCTGTCTTATGGATATCCGCCTCCTTAACCTTTAACTGATGGTACCCAGACCTCAAATCAATCTTAGAGAATACCGCTGCACCCTTCAGCTGATCAAACAAATCATCTATCCGTGGCAACGGATACTTGTTTTTAATCGTCAGCTTGTTCAACTGGCGGTAGTCTATACACATCCGCATTGTGCCATCCTTCTTCTTAACAAAGAGAACCGGCGCACCCCACGGCGAAACACTTGGCCTGATAAAACCTCGATCCAATAACTCCTGGATCTGAGCCTTAAGCTCCACCAATTCCTTTGGTGCCATCCTATACGGAGCAATAGACACTGGCGCAGTCCCGGGTAACAGATCAATCCCGAACTCAACCTCTCGATCTGGCGGCAAACCCGGAAGCTCCTCAGGAAAAACATCAGCAAATTCCTTAACAGTACGAACCTTCTCTACAGCAGACTCTTTAGCCTCCAAGGCATACACATGAACCACATACGCTTCACAGCCCTTCCTGACCATCTTCTCCGCTTTCAAAGCAGATACCACATTTGATAAGTAATTCCTCCTATTACCTATCATAGCCACCTCATCACCTTCAACCGTCTTAAGAACCATGCGCTTCGCCGCGCAATCCAACCTCGCCTGGTACTTGACCAACCAATCCATCCCAAGAATCAAATCGAACTCCCCAAACGGCAGTTCCATCAGATCAGCAGCAAACACTACCCCTTGGAGTTCTAGGGGTACCTCTCTAAACAGTTTATCTACTACTACAGAGTGACCTAGAGGGCTAATCACAGTCATCTGCCCAGAAGATATCTCAGAGTCTAAGTCCATGGTCTCTACTATACTACTGGCAACATAAGAGTGCGTAGAACCCACATCAATCAAAGCAGTATAAGGAGTACCAAAAATCAAAAACGTACCGGTTATGACGTCCGGTGCGTCGTCCTCCTCTCGGCGCCTCGCAGCATATACCAACCCAGGCTGTCTAGCATCAGAACTACCCGCACCTCTGCCCGGTGCTCCACGGCCCCGACCAGAACCATTACCATTTCTGCCATTACCACGGCCCCTCTGCGGTGGCGGTCCATTGCCTCTGAACTGATTACGGCCCTTACTCTCAGACTGAATCCTGGCCATCCTACGCGGACAGTCCCTAATGCGATGCTCCAGAGAACCACACTCAAAGCACCCTTTACCTCCCGTCCAGCAACCACCCCAATGAAATTTTCCACACTGATTACACTGCGGCGGTCCCTGCCTAGCAGCAACAAACCTAGCAGACTGATTCTGCCCACTCGGTCTAGCCCTCTTCTGCGGATTACCCGACGATGCAGAAGACCCAAAGCTCCTCTTAAGCCTACTCCTGTCCATACTCTGCCTCACTGACTCCTTGACACCCTCGGCTACCTTAGCCTTCTCAACTAAGACAGCAAACTCGTGCTCCTGCTGAGGAGCAATCAGCAGCCTCAACTCGTCTCGCAGACCATCCTCGAAACGAACACACCGTTCATGTTCAGTGGCCACAATGCCCCTGGCATACCTACTCAGCTTCAGGAACTCAGCCTCATACTCAGAAACAGACTTACTCCCCTGAACAAGCCTCAGAAATGCCTTTCTCTGGGAGTCGATGTAACTAGCCCCGATGTACTTCTTTTGATATGCAGCTCTAAAATAATCCCATGTCAAATCCTCTGCTGCCACACTGTCCCGAACCGTGAGCCACCACCGATATGACTCATCCCGAAGAAGCGATACGATGCCCTTCAGCTTCTCTTCTGCAGTCAGGTCCAGATCATCCATGATCCGCTCAGTTGCCTCCAGCCAGTACTCAGCAGTGCTAGGAGCAACACCCGATACACCTCGAAAGAATTCAGCCCCGTTTGCCCGGAGTCGCTCAGGAACTGATTTCCTAGCTCCTGCACCACCACCTGCCCCAGCTACCCTTTCCAACACTCGCAGCATCGCCTGTGACACTGCGTCATCTCCAGTCTGATCTTGGAACTCACCACCTCCAGCTGGTGGCGGAACCGGTATCTCATTTTCTGAACCCTGCCCAGATCCTACGGGCTCAGAAACTGTCATCCTACCCCTACCTCTACCACGAGTATTACGACCACGTCCGCCTCGAGTGCTCATGTCAAATCTTTCTACGTATCTGATTAAGAATTTTATGCATCAGTGTTTATTTCACTTGTTTTTTAAAAGCAAGTCTTATGAACATTAAAGAGGATTTGTTCTCGCGAGTTCACAGAATCCTATCAGTTTCAATCTCTAAAGTAGCATACTACTGCTAGTCATCAAATCATATCATATCCAATCACATCACAAGTAATAGTACGGGGTACTTACCTGGGCGAACTGGTGCCGGAGACTCGGTGCCATGCCTTTCAAACCATATATTTAAAAACAAACACTTGAAACAGACTTTTGGAAACATTTTTGGGCCTCGGGCCCACAGCCGAGCCTTTGAACCTGGCTCTGATACCAAAATTGTAACACCCCAAACCCGGACAGGACACCACGTCCGAATCTGGTATGCTACGGGGAAAAACGTTCCTAAGAGGTAAGATTTTTCGTTTAAAAGCTGAGTGAAACCACAGTGTGTTTGAAACAAATTTGAGTAGTCTTGTTTGAAAAACAGTTGATGTATTTGAAACCCGGAGATTTTGAAAACTTAGCCAGAATGTGTAGTTAAAACGAGTTTATACCATTTAAAACCTCATTAGTTTCTTAGTGATACATTAAACACTTTTAGACTTAGGAGAACTACAAGTTTGAATTGAAAACCATTTGTATTTGTTTATCATAACGACTTAGTGTGATACCCGATGGTATAGTTTAAAACACAGTGCGTTATAGTTTTGAAAACATTATCTTTCCAGGTTTTAGTAAAATTTATACCGACTTATTTTGTTAAGGCATATCAATTCTAATTAAAACATCAACCAACTTAAAACATAAATTAAAGGCCTTTTACAAAACAAATTAAAACCCAAATAAAAGTAAATAAGCTAAAGTACCAAAAATTATAGAGTCTGGGTAAAAACTTTATTCAGCATGGCACAAGCACTTCGAGTCCATCCCGGCTCCAAGTCCGCATCTACGGGTCACCTGAAATGTCAAAGGAGAGGGTGAGTCGTATGACTCAGTGTATAAATCCCGCTCCCGATAATCAACATGCTAACACACATCATACATAGCAACATAATTAATGCAACCCGATCCTAACCATCCGTATCTCCTTTTCTACCCCGTGTGGTACCAAACCACTGGTGGTGCCAAACCACTGGTGACATATAGTCACAATGTGTTACCAAAACACTGGTGTCCCAAAGACACAATATCCATCAATGTGGTACCAAACCACTGGTGTCCCAAAGACACGATTGTGCTACCAAAGCACTGGTGACCGAAGTCACAAATCCAATGATGATGGGGCCAACCCATCGTGTGATACCAAATCACTAGCAGACGATCCCATATCTCGAGTGGGGCCAACCCACGGTGGTCAAACCACAGGGACAAGTCGCAATGAGGTGCCAAACCTCTGGTGTCCCAAAGACACAATGTGCTACCAAAGCACTGGTGACCATAGTCACAAATCTGGTGATGGGGCCAACCCATCGTGTGATACCAAATCACTGGCGTCAATCCCGTATAATCATCCGTGGGGCCAACCCACTGTGGTACTGAGCCACTGGGACAAGACGCTGAGGTACCAAACCTCTGGAGGTGCCAAACCTCTGGTGACCCAAAGTCACAAAGTGTGCTACCAAAGCACTGGTGCTCGTCAGCACAATATATCACTGCTCCCTCCTCTCATGTTACCCATACATGTCATACTGGCTCATGTACACTATGCAATCATGTAACTCATGCAACCATGTCCAACATAGCATCTCATAGCATATATATATATACATAGTATAGATCATCATATCCCAAGTATCCATAATGGAATTTATAATACAGTAGACTTACCCGGATCCGTACACATACCCCATTTGGGTATCCAACTATCCATCATACTGTTATGGTCTTTAACAAGCAAACAGGTTTATTAACAACATTACTAAGTATTAGTGTGTTAGTTTACACACCTGATAATACGAGCCTAGAAATCCTGACCAAAGCGATCTAAGTCCCTCGATTGCTAACTCCTACAATCGGCCAAACATTAGGGGTTAGGCACTTACAACATTCGGCCATCAACCATCCACCAAAGAATCAACATTAACCATTTAGACCAAGAAGGGTTTATTGAATAGCCCTTACCTTGCTATTGGTTTGATTCTTACCAAACCCGAACCACAATGGCCCTTCTAAGACAATCGGCCTTCCTCTAAAACACAACCAGTTAGTCTCAAAACTTAGGATTTACAACAAAACTAAAAGAATGAACCCTCAATCGACTTCTTACCACCACTTACCCAATCGGTTAACAGAGAGAAGGCTCCACCTGACTGTTCGAAATCCCTGATTGCCCTATCATGAATTCGGTTCCAAAATAAAAGGTTAACTTTTAACAACAAGGCCAAAATCAGCACTTAACTAACTCAAAATCAACCAAGAACCAGGGAGAGAAGAGATGAACATTCGGCCTATACATACCTTCCTTTAAACCTGGATGAAAATCGCACTAAAAGAACTCCACGCCCCACTACTATTCAGCCAAAATAGAACAAAAGAATGAAGGCAATTTCGGTAACACTGGGGAGGGATTCGGCCACTATCTCAAGAGTGAATCAAAAGAAATGTGGTTTAAGGGATGAGAGAAATCAGCCAATAGGTGAAGGGAAATTCGACCCAAGAGCTTCAAGGAAAAGAAAGAAACTACAAGATGAAAGAACACTAGTTTCGGCTAACCTTAATGAAAAGAAAAGAGAATGTTGGAAGGGTGTATGTTCGGCCAAGGAATCACAAGAAGAAAGAAGAACAACAAGAGTGAACACAAAATAAATTTAGGGACATAAGAGAGCATTCGGCTAACATGAAATTAAGAGAAAACAAAAGGGCAAGTTTCGGCTATGGTATGTGTTGCTCAATTTTTCGGTTTCAAGAGAGAAAATGAATGACTATTTGGAAATTTGGTAACAAAAGAGAGGATTTGGCTTCACAATTTGATGACCGAAAAAATGCACAAAGATACCAAAATGAATTTCGGCTAGCTCTCTTACCACTTACCAAACCGTCCACTCCCCTAAGCCACACCCCAAGTTTCGGCCAACACCTCCAAACACCCCACCAAATTCGGCCACCACCCCCCAAACACTCCAAGCCTCACATTCAATTTAGTTTGAACAAGTCAACCTCCACCTTCTTCTCTCCACCCTCCATTTGAATGAGAAGACCAAGTCTTAGGCAGAGTTTGAACTGCCACAAACTCCTCCCTCCATGCCGTCCAAAATAGGTGACAAAAAGGGGACTCTGTTGCTTGAACTCTGGACCTCCCTCACCTGTGAATGACGCCACCCCAAGCTCCCCCTTGCCACTCTGCCAGCTCTTTATTTGTGCAGTAAATCCACGAAGAAAATTCTTAAACCCCAGCTTCCTCAGCTCCCCTGACTTAACACCCAAAAACCAAAATTTACCCATTCACTCAGGCATACCCCTAGCCTACAATTAAGCCCCTAAAACACCGAAATAGCAACACAGCACACTAAATACATGCAATAACATGCGGCAACAAAATAGCCCCTAACCCGGGATATTACAGTACAGGACCGTGTGTCCCCTGGTGTTGCAATAGGAAACAAGTCAGTATGCTCCACACGGCCTCACACACGGGCGTTTGAATGACCGTGTGGCATAACATAGTAAACCCTACAAGTTTGACACGGCCTAGTACACAGGCGTGTGTGGCCACTTCGAAGGGCACACGGGCTAGACACATGGGCGTGTGGTTGGCCGTGTGACCCAAGTCAGTATATACCCCCTGTTTTCACACAGCAAGTGACACGGTAGTGTCTAGTGGCCTTGTGAGACACACGGCCTGCCAACACGGGTGTGTGTCCCCTGTTTGAAGCAAAATTTTTCTAAGTTTCTCAAATTTGTTTTAAATTATCAGTTTAGTCCCGAACCATTTCTAAAGAATGTTTAAGGCCTCGTAGGTCCTTTTAAGGGATAAAGTGATTGTATTTGAATGAGATATGATTATGAATGTTGACTTAGGTTATAAGTTTAGTAATGCCTCTTAACCCTATTCCAGCGACGGTTGCGGGTTAGAGGTGTTACATTAATTGGTATCAGAGCTATGATTTTGTCGATTCTAGGACTAACGTAACATATGTGAGTCTAGCTATACATGCCATATAGAACATGTGATAGTGTGATATCTCCCAGCTCTGACGAAAATTGTTTTAATTAGACAGATATGCTTTCCAACCGAGCTAATTCAGATAGTGCAGAAAGTAGTACTCAAATATTTGAGCGAAAATGTGTTTATGATAAGTTGAAATTCATAAAGGTATGAATAAAAGTTTATAATATTATGTTATTGATACAGGCACGCCCGGGGCACCCACCAAATTTTCAAGTCGACGAAGCTCGACGCCAAATTTTAATTTTTATTGCTTTAAATAAATCGAGTCTTTGAATTTGTTGAAAATTAAATTGCTAAATTTTAATTAAATGAATTAAACATCTTAATTTGTTTAATTTATTTTCTATAGCAAATTAGTTTGCCAAATAAATAGTATCATATTAAATATGTCTAGATGTCTATTGTTAAATTTATGAGCCAATGGGTTAATTTTAATTGTTGCACTTTTATGTTGCAATAGGAATATTTGGCACACTTGGGGAGAGAAAGACAAATCATGAATAAATAATTGAGGCCAAAAGGGAATGCATGGACGGCATGGAGACTTGATGATAGCTAAATGAAATTCAATGTGCAAGTGGTAGTGGAAACAATATGGACGGCATGCTCCATTATTTTAAGATGATGGAATTGATTAAAATATTGGGGAGCAACTTGGTGGAAGAATAAACAAATATTCTTATGAGATGGACGACCTTGAGCTTGGAGAAAGGAATGATGGAGCTGAATTTTTTTTTTTTTAAATCATTTACAAGGAGCATAGGCATGGTTGTCTTGAATAAACAAATAATGCATGATGGATAATAGCCAAATGGGGTTGATTTTAAAATGAATGCATAAAGAACCAAGTGATGGACGACAATGGGCAAATTGTTGATTAGAGCATGCGGCACAAGATGGCACATATTGAAATTATTTAATCAAGTTAGAGGCATGAAGAACCACCATGGGACGGCATGGAAGCTTAATATTTTAAGGGAGAAACATTTGATCATGGAACATAAAGAATGATTAATGGTTTTGCTCACATATTTTTACATTAAGTTGGACGGCAAGTGGAAGGCCACAATTCATGGAGAATTATAAAGCATACATGGAAGATTGATGCATGAAGAACAATTTATGGAGCCAAAACAAATTTTAAATTCCTTTTAAAATAGAGGGAGTATGGACGGCCAAATAAAAGCTACTGGGAGCATGAATTGATTACAAAGCAACATGAAATGGGTGGTTGTGGGAATAGTGGACGGCAAAGCACATTTGAAAATAAAGATAATGGGCACGTTGGGAGGTCACAAGAATATTTGGGATTAATTTTTCATATCTTGGACAGCAAATTGAAGACCAAAATTCTTGCTATTTATTTTTATTTGTAAGGCACATTGGCTATAAATATTTGGCCATTTTCATTTGTAGACACACAGAATTTTTATGAACATTGTTCATTTGAGTGAGTTTATCTCCTCTCTATCTTTCGTACGAGTTTCGATTCCGACTTATCAAGCTTTGCTTGTGGCGTCAGTCGTTTCTCATCCATTTATTTATACCAACGGTTCTTATCTTTTCAGATAACGGGTCTTGGTCCATCTTCGAATTCCATCTTTCCACCTTAACGATATAAGAAACGGGGTGACACTGATATATAGTGTTGAATCTTTCTTAAGTTAAGTTCGTATTTTCCATTTCCATCATCAATTCCATTTATCCACCTTAAACATTATAGAACCCGGGGTGACACTTTTTAGTGTTGAATCGCTTCTCGTTTAAGTTCGTTTATCCATCTCCATCCAATTATCCTTTTATCTATTTTATATTTTATTTTATAAAAAAAAAACGGAACCAAATCCTATTTTTATTTATTTAAGCTTCCGCAAACTCATTTATGTTTTCCAATTATTTTCCGAAGGCTTGATTCCTCCTCGTAGACAATTGGGCAACCCGTATACGTTTCGACTCATCCCGACCCGGCCTGTATCATCTGGTATCAGAGCTACAAAATGAGGACTACCGACGACCATACGTGAAGCCGGAATAGGTTCGTAAAAAAAAATAAATAAAATTCGAAGTTAAAAAAAAAATCAATTTTTTTTTTATTTTCGTTCCTATTGTATTTGTTTTCATTTGAAAAAAAAAAAGAGAAGAAGGAATACATAAAAAAAAAGGGTAAAAAAAAAGTGTTTTGAAATTTCTGAAAGTTTGCAATATTGTTCATTTTGTCTACTTTGTTCCCGATCTTAAAGCCACTACTCCATCCTCTTCATCTTCCTGCCCAACCCCTAGAATTTTTTTTCTTTGTTTTAGCCTACCCGTGACAAAAAAAATAATTAAAATTTGTTTTTGTTAGCTTACCTTATACCCGGCATCAAACCCTTGTTACCAATTTTGAAGCCGACCCTCAAGCCGCAATAAGTCTTTTTGAAACAAGTACGAATTTGTGAGACGAGATTGAGCGATAAAAGACAAGAGTGATTCATTAAAAAAAAGTCTTATACTAGTAAAAATACGAGTGTGAGCGATTTTTCTTTCAATAAATATGTCTCAAGAAGAGTTCTCATCCAATGATTACCAATACTTATTAAATGGAGTGCGAAGAGCCATAAACAAGTTGGAAAAGCACTTGGATCGAATCGAGGAACGAGACTGTAACAACCCCAAACCCGGCCCAAACGCTATGACCGAATCTGGGTTTGTTACGGAGAAACATTTTGAAATCCTTTAAAACCGGTTTAAGTTTTCGATAAAAGATAGCGTTTTGTTAAAACAGTTGAGGTGTATAAAACCCATACTTAGTTTTATTTTAAAAATATTTATTAAATCCAGTTATTATATAAATATAAATGTACCCGATGGTACTTTAAAACATTTTCAAATTTATTTAGAAAAAAACGTGTGAACTTATTATTAAAATAGTTTAAACTAATATTCCAAAGCAGGTAACAATAACAAAATAATAAAATGAGTTATTGGAGGCCTTATTACAACCCAATTAAAATCCAACCAACAATCGAAAAATAAATAAACCAAAATTTAAAGTCTATTAAATTCAAATTCCACTGCATGGCCACCTCGAGTCCATCCGGTCCACATCCGCGATCTACACGTCACCTAAAAAAAATGTAAGGAAGAAGGTGAGTCACCAAGACTCAGTATGCAACCCTTCCTCCGGTTTAAAGCCACATCATACACATATTATAACAATTAACATGCATCAAATCACCTTTCTCTACCCCGTGTGGTACCAAACCACTGGTGGTGCCAAACCACTGGTGACTTAAAGTCACAGATGTGATGCCAAATCACTGGAGGTGCCAAACCTCTGGTGTCCGAAGACACGAATCGATTAATGGGGCCAACCCATCGTATGATACCAAATCACTGGCGTCAATCCCTTAATATCATCTGTGGGGCCAACCCACTGTGGTGCTAAGCCACTGGGACGAGACGCGATGAGGTGCCAAACCTCTGGAGGTACCAAACCTCTGGTGGCCGTAGTCAGAGTGTGTTACCAAAACATTGGTGTCCGTCGACACAATGTCACTGCCCCCTCCTCTCATTATCCCATGTCCATGCCATGTTCATCAGTCATAATAATTCGTGTATGCAGTATGCCAAGTACGCAAATCATATATCAAAGATAACGCATGAAACGTATGACCATCATAATCAGAATAACAAATACGATATAACCAAGCTAATCAACCTCTAAAGGGTATAACAGTAATTTTTACCTACCAAGGGCATTTTCGTCATTTACCCACCAAGGGTATTTTCGTAAATTCGCACCTGCAATGGCCTTTCTGAAGGCCTAATGTCGCCACTAGCGACTCAGCTACCATTTCTAGTCCTTACCGGACTATTGGGCCTAAAACCCGATTTCGGCCCATTCGGGCCCACACGCTTGTGTGGCCCACCTAGCACAAATCTAGCCACGTATATAAGTTCCACCTAGTCTAGTTCAACATATACTAACCAATCATATAATTTACTCCTATGGGCCCACGGGCCCATTGGGCCCACTTCGGCCCATCGAGGCCCAAGCAGCCCCAACCCACAAGAATACTACTGATGGCCTCAACTATCGCGTTGAAGCCCCACACGTGCGCTCGCACGCTCGTGTGGCTACTATTGTCGTGATCGGCACTTCGGCATTTGCCGCTCTACAACTAGAGTAGAGAGAGTTACACACCTGATAGGACTCTGGTGTTAAACCGCGCTGTGCCCACTGCTGTGCCCAAACGCCCACCAAGGTATGTTAACTCTCCTCCTGGGATGCTCTTTATATAGCTAGCTCTTCACCTTCATTCTTTGTGTCTTTCCGATGTGGGATCCCTTTGTCAGTAGAGTTTAAATTCAACTGAAACTCTTGCCGCCCAATTCGCAAAATAAATACTCCCTTGCTTCTCATGAGATTCGAACCCAGGCTCCCTTGCAACATAATCCACGCCACTAACCACTTGGCCACAAGCTCCTCTTATCACATAATCCATGCGCAACTAAATATAAATCTATAGCCAAATTCTAAGATCCAAGTAAAAAGAAACCAAAATGCAAAAGCCAAGACTTGAACCTTGGACCTCCTTCCTTCCCTGTGGCGTCACCCCCTTGTCTCTTATGTGGCGTCACTTTGCCACTACACCACACACTCCACTTGTGTCATTTTTCTCCATATTTTATTCTTAAGGCCTACCTGCCAACTTCCAGGGTTTTTTCCGCCTAAAACCAAAATTTCCCTAAATTCAAAGTTTGATCCCGAGACTCCATAGAAGCCCTCTAACCTTCCAAAATCACTTACCTAATAAGTCTAACTTGCATTAATACCGTTCTCTAAAATTTTAAACGCTACTACGCCTAAGGCCCATTGGGCTCAATCCTACTAGGCCCAATTTCAGGATGTTACAAATCTACCCTCCTTAAAGAAATTTCGTCCTCGAACTTTCCAACTAACTAACAATCGTACATCCTAAATTACAACACTACGCCCACGCCGCGCACTCTGATTCTAATAACACTAATACCCTTTTTAACTAAATCTTGGAACTGCTTCACATAACCAACTATCTAACACCGGAGCAAATAGCTATTTTTCCCACATACATACAACTCCTATATTCAAGCATCACATCCACACATCGCAGAATAAATACAATCATTCAGCACAAAAAAGAATATAGTGAAAAGGAAACTTACGGATTTGGTGCCGGAGACTCGGGTGCCATACTTCCAGAAAAGAGATATATATTTTTCTAAACCATCCTTTGAAAACATTTACCAACCCAAACCCACAGCCGAGTTTTTGAACCTGGCTCTGATACCACTTTGTAACAACCCCAAACCCGGCCCAAACGCTATGACCGAATCTGGGTTTGTTACGGAGAAACATTTTGAAATCCTTTAAAACCGATTTAAGTTTTCGATAAAAGATAGCGTTTTGTTAAAACAGTTGAGGTGTATAAACCCCACATTTAGTTTTATTTTAAAAATATTTATTAAATCCAGTTATTATATAAATATAAATGTACCCGATGGTACTTTAAAACATTTTCGAATTTATTTAGAAAAAAATGTGTGAATTTATTATTAAAATAGTTTAAACTAATATTCCAAAGCAGGTAACAATAACAAAATAATAAAATGAATTATTGTAGGCCTTATTACAACCCAATTAAAATCCAACCAACAATCCAAAAATAAATAAACCAAAATTTAAAGTCTATTAAATTCAAATTCCACTACATGGCCACCTCGAGTCCATCCGGTCCACATCCGCGATCTACACGTCACCTAAAAAAAATGTAAGGAAGAAGGTGAGTCACCAAGACTCAGTATGCAACCCTTCCTCCGGTTTAAAGCCACATCATACACATATTATAACAATTAACATGCATCAAATCATGTACCCAACCTAACCATCCGTATCACCTTTCTCTACCCCGTGTGGTACCAAACCACTGGTGGTGCCAAACCACTGGTGACTTAAAGTCATAGATGTGATGCCAAATCACTGGAGGTGCCAAACCTCTGGTGTCCGAAGACACGAATCGATTGATGGGGCCAACCCATCGTGTGATACCAAATCACTGGCGTCAATCCCTTAATATCATCTGTGGGGCCAACCCACTGTGGTGCTAAGCCACTGGGACGAGACGCGATGAGGTGCCAAACATCTGGAGGTACCAAACCTCTGGTGACCGTAGTCACAGTGTGTTACCAAAACACTGGTGTCCGTCGACACAATGTCACTGCCCCCTCCTCTCATTGTCCCATGTCCATGCCATGTTCATCAGTCATAATAATTCGTGTATGCAGTATGCCAAGTACGCAAATCATATATCAAAGATAACGCATGAAATGTATGACCATCATAATCAGAATAACAAATACGATATAACCAAGCTAATCAACCTCTAAAGGGTATAACAGTAATTTTTACCTACCAAGGGCATTTTCGTCATTTACCCACCAAGGGTATTTTCGTAAATTCGCACCTGCAATGGCCTTTCTGAAGGCCTAATGTCGTCACTAGCGACTCAGCTACCATTTCTGGTCCTTACCGGACTATTGGGCCTAAAACCCGATTTCGGCCCATTCGGGCCCACACGCTTGTGTGGCCCACCTAGCACAAATCTAGCCACGTATATAAGTTCCACCTAGTCTAGTTCAACATATACTAACCAATCATATAATTTACTCCTATGGGCCCACGGGCCCATTGGGCCCACTTCGGCCCATCGAGGCCCAAGCAGCCCCAACCCACAAGAATACTACTGATGGCCTCAACTATCGCGTCGAAGCCCCACACGTGCGCTCGCACGCTCGTGTGGCTACTATTGTCGTGATCGGCACTTCGGCATTTGCCGCTCTACAACTAGAGTAGAGAGAGTTACACACCTGATAGGACTCTGGTGTTAAACCGCGCTGTGCCCACTGCTGTGCCCAAACGCCCACCAAGGTATGTTAACTCTCCTCCTGGGATGCTCTTTATATAGCTAGCTCTTCACCTTCATTCTTTGTGTCTTTCCGATGTGGGATCCCATTGTCAGTAGAGTTTAAATTCAACTGAAACTCTTGCCGTCCAATTCGCAAAATAAATACTCCCTTGCTTCTCATGAGATTCGAACCCAGGCTCCCTTGCAACATAATCCACGCCACTAACCACTTGGCCACAAGCTCCTCTTATCACATAATCTGTAACACCCCTTACCCGAGACCATCGCCGGAGTTGAGTAAGAGGTGTTACTAGACTTGACTACAAGTTCAAGGCATAAAATTTTAAAGCTGTCAAACTGTGTCACGCTGACTAATTTGACTATAACTCGAGTTAAAAAACTCAAAATTTAGATCCGTAAATTTTAATTGAAACTAGACTCATATAAAGTTTCACCATAATTTTTCCAGAATTTTTCATGTGGCCAATTAGTACATTTTATTCATCAAAGTTACCCTTATTACACAGCTTGACAATTCTGACCTGTCTCTACAAAAATGCAGTTATCTCATTGCACAAATTTCATATACTGTTCTTGTCTATACCAATGAAAAATAGACTCATTAAGGGTTCTACACATATAAACCATGATTCCTAATTAATTTTGTACAATTTTTGACAATTTGTCCAAAGCAGAAAAGTGACTCACGAATTCATTCAGAGCAGGTCTCACTAAAACTTAATTATCCTATAATATATAAATCTTTTACCTACTCTGTTTCTTTCAGGTAAAAATAGACACAATAAGGTTTAATTTCATATCTCATTCACCTTCAAATTCAATATATCCTATTTTTGGTGATTTTTCTAACTCACATCACTTCTGCTACTACAAGCTGTTCTGTTGCATTTTATGAAAGATTAGCTTTTAACCGAACCTACCTACATCCCAAATTCAAGGATTCATTTTGTATGCAAATATTTCTTAACAAAAATGATTTAACCTGGATTAAGTATTTCATAAACATTGCCATTATGAACCAACATATATATCGAAACACAACATCGTACTTACTAAAAATTTAGCCATATTCGCATGGCTATTATATACATATACCTTAAGAGTTCATCAAACAAATACTAAATCTTTCCTATACAGGCCTTCTTTTAAAACCAAAATGAAAGAGTACCCAAAATGCAGATTGATAGTGTGAGTGACTTTCCGAACGATCCCGATGAGCTTGTAGCTTGCACCTAATCTATAAAAAGAGGAAACATTTCACACAATAAGCTTGCTAGCTTAGTAAGTCCTAATTTCATAAAAATAACATTTGAATTTCAGCAATTAAATTACTATAATCTAACTTGTGGACTTGTACTCATACTCATTTTCAAACTTAAATTTACATACTCATATTGACAAGTATGGATTCGTAGAAACGATATCTCTTCGCCCACATGCTTATGATCAAAATATTTGTTTATAAACCAACTTTTCGAAACCCAAATTGTCATCGCATAATCATAGGTACATGCATTTATATACTTAAATGTCAATTACTATAACATGGCATCAATTACACAACCACTCATGTGGTCGAACATGCCTAGTCGTGTATCCTCATGTTAGAAGACCAAGATACCACAATCATATCATTCATCAGTAAAGCTAAGAACACATATTAATACCATATTTATATGTATATATTCTACACTTATAACACATGCCATTTGTAATAAATTACTGATTTTCCTTGTCTATTATAAGTAAGAAATTCATTTCTACTTCACATACTCACCTGAGCCGTTAACTCGATGAGTTTACTTTAATTCACCGTGAACAAAATTTTCGGTTTCTATTTTGTAAAATACATCACCGGCATCAAGCCTGCTAGGCGTAAAAGCCTGAAAAGTAACACCGACACAAGGCCTGCTAGGCGTAAAAGCCCGATAAATAACACCGGCAGAAGGCCTGCTAGGCATAAAAGCCCGATAAATAACACTGGCACAAGGCCTGCTAGGCATAAAAGCCCGATAAATAACACCGGCACAAGGCCTGCTAGGCATAAAAGCCCGATAAATAACACCGGCACAAGGCCTGCTAGGCTCGAAGCCTGAATGTCAGAATAATTTCTTTTTTTTTTTTAAGCCTTTCACATTGCACTGTCACATAACGAACCATATGCATTTATTCACATTACATTAAATATATTTGAAAACAATCCAATCCATCATCATTTCATTCGGCCAACTCATGATTCAACACCAAACTTATACAAATTCTATCATTCATTAGACTTGTAAATAACTTTTAAACACAAGGTAGCTCAAGAACTTACTTATTCACTTTGCCTTAGCCAAAATAAATTCACTTTAATGCTATTCATTTACATTTGGCTACATCATGAATTTATACTCTAAATTTTCACAATTCATCATTCATTAAGTTCATAATTAATTTATCGACGTATTTTAGCTAAAGGACTTACCTCGGTTGTCGATAGTCCGTGCGAATCGGCTATTCGAGAACCTTCGTCTTTCCCCGGTCTAATTCTGTCTTTCTTTGCTCTTGATCTAAAACACATTAGAATTTAGCTCATTTAATCTCAATTTAGTCTCAAAACACCCTAATGGGCAATTTACCATTTTGCCCCTAATATTTCCCATTTTTACAATTTGGTCCAATTTACACAAAACACCAAATAAGCAAAATTTTCCAACTTTATAGCTTGGCCGAATATCCCCTATGGCCATATGTGTCCATGCATTTCGTTTATTTGACATTTTAATCCTTCACAAATTTATTCTTTTCAATTTAGCCCTATATACTCAAAATTACCAAAAATCCCAATACAAAACTTGTAAATCTTTAACATACATTTAATTTAAAATCATCAAACATCAAAACTATCCAAGCTTGTTAATGGCTGAATCCTACATACATAGTATTTTCAAAAATTTAGACATGGGTCGGGTAATATACGAAGCAACGATCTCAAAAACGTAAAATTTATCAAAAACTAAGCAAAATACCTACCCCAAATCAAGCTCTAAGTTGCCGAAACTTCAAGCTCCAACAATGGAGTTTTTCTCCTCAAAAATTCGGCCAAGAAGATGAACAATGTGATGTTCTCTTTCTTCCCACTCATTCTTATTATAAAAATGTTGTATTTCACATATAATTTAACATTATTACTTAATATTCTAATATAACTTGGTAATAAACTAAATTAACATGTAATTTGGACTTATAAAAGCCCATTGCCGTCCCTTACTATGGTGAATGGGCTAATTGCCCTTTTGGTACACCCACTTAAAAAGCCACAATCAATTTAGTACTCTTCACTTTAGCATGCAACTTTTGCGCTTTTCTCGATTAAATCCTTTTTATCAAATTGAGCACTTAAATGACTAAATTTTTCTACGAAATTTTCACACTCACTAAATCACATATAACAAACACAAAATATAATATTAAAATATCTCTCAGGCTCGGATTTGTGGTCCCGAAACCACCGTTCCGATTTGGGTCAAAATTGGTCTGTTACATAATCCATGCGCAACTAAATATAAATCTATAGCCAAATTCTAAGATCCAAGTAAAAAGAAACCAAAATGCAAAAGCCAAGACTTGAACCTTGGACCTCCTTCCTTCCCTGTGGCGTCACCCCCTTGTCTCTTATGTGGCGTCACTTTGCCACTATACCACACACTCCACTTGTGTCATTTTTTCCATATTTTATTCTTAAGGCCTACCTGCCAACTTCCAGGGTTTTTTCCGCCTAAAACCAAAATTTCCCTAAATTCAAAGTTTGATCCCGAGACTCCATAGAAGCCCTCTAACCTTCCAAAATCACTTACCTAATAAGTCTAACTTGCATTAATATCGTTCTCTAAAATTTTAAACGCTACTACGCCTAAGGCCCATTGGGCTCAATCCTACTAGGCCCAATTTCAGGATGTTATAGAGACCAACGAGATCGACTTTCTTCAAGTCAAAAAACAGAGTCAACTTCACAGCAATGTACATCCCGAAACTATTCGCGAAGAGACTCTAGTCAAGATTCATATTCCTCAAGTTTTTCTAGACAGAGAGAAGAAAGATACGAGTTCAAATCTTTTCGAGGTGACGAACGAGAACGAACAAGTTATTCCTCGTCTAAGTCTCTATTGGAGAAACGTTCCCAAAGAACTCATCGAGATATCTATGAGAACGCTAACCCTTCTATTGAACAAAATTTTACTTATGTTGATTCTTTTGTATCCTCTTCTTATTGTGATGAAAGGAAGAGAGAAAAAGAACTAAAAAGAAAAGAAAGGCAAGAGAAGATCATGAGAGAAAACGAGTGAATATGGAACGAACTCGAGAGAAGAAAAAAAGAAGAAAAAGAAAAAGAAATTAAAAAAGAAAATAAAAATGAGAGAAAAGAAAATAAAAATGAAAAAGAAGAAAAGGGAGAAAAAGAAAAGAAAACTGAGATTGAGAATAAAGAGAGTGTTGAAAGAGAAAAAGAGTTGGAAAAAGGAACACGAACACAAGATGAGCAAGAAAAAGAGAGTGGTTTTTCTACTAACTCCTTGGAATTATGTTCTTCTTTTGTTTCTTCATTTCAGGTGTCCAATGTATCGCACGATGATTTCCAACTTTAGTACCTCCCCGAAGAAAAGCAATTTCATTTGAGTGAAAAAGGTAAGGAAAGTAAGGAAAGAAAGAGTTCTGAAGTAATTCAATCTCCATCGAATTTTTTGTATAAAGATGATTTTTCTTCTAACCCCAATTTGTTTGATTGTAGATATTACGAGATTAGTTCGTTGTCTAATATGAAATCGTTGAGTTTTTGTAAATACATTTTCAAATATGTTAAGAGTTTTGATCGCTTTATCTTGAATGTACATAATTCTTATTGGTCTAACGTGATTGATTTTTCGGAACCTAAGTCCCATAAATCGGGCATATGTTTCGATTTGTTTTGTGGAAAACTCAAGTATCATCCGGTAAGTTTGAAAGATTTCTATATTCTTGATACTTTTTGAATAAGGTAACGAATTTTGTCAACTTTGTTTTTAGTTTTTATTCGTTCCTTAAACAATTTTTATGGTTGTATTTGAAATTCACTTTCCATTTGAAAATGGTTGAGTTGAACGCGAAGCTTCGATTACACTACTTGACCGTGGAGAGAAGGTTTGTATTACTCGATCAAGGTAAGACTGATCTTTATCTTTCTGAGTATAAGGGTAAGTCTTCTGAAACTGTTGATGCGTTGTTACTCTCTTCGGATTACGATAAGCTTTGTGTTTCTAACTTTGTTTTTGCCAAACATCTAGATCATGTTATGATTAATTGTCTTATATTACCTATTGATGGTCTATTTGTTTTAATGGTCTACAAAAGGATTCTTGTGTCTGATACTTGTTATTATTCGTGTATGAGAGAGCCCACATATCGAGCAATACAAGGTTTGGTTGTTCAATTATGTGTTCCATGTGAATTTTGTCATCTATCTACTTGTGATGCTTATGTATATCATTTAATTTACTATTCGCGTGATAAGCATACATTTTGGACTCCAAGTAGATCATATACACGCCTTGAGATCTTTTCAAATTTATTGCAAATGTTTGACAAGGCATTATTTCTTTTATACGATAATTTGGTACTACTCGATCACATGCGATTTACTTGTTTGATGGTGTTCGTAGTTGGGTTGCAAGATTGTTTGAAGCCAATCTTGCTAATTCTTGGTTATCTTCTTCAGGAATTGTTATTATTATCCTTCCCGTTTGATCGAGGAAAGACGAACAAGGAGCTTTGTTTTGACAACCAACAGGTCGATTCGAGGACGAATCGTCTTGAAGATGGAGGGGATGATACAGGCACGCCCGGGGCACCCACCGAATTTTCAAGTCGATGAAGCTCGACGCCAAATTTTAATTTTTATTGCTTTAAATAAATCGAGTCTTTGAATTTGTTGAAAATTAAATTGCTGAATTTTAATTAAATGAATTAAACATCTTAATTTGTTTAATTGATTTTCTATAGCAAATTAATTTGCCAAATAATTAGTATCATATTAAATATGTCTAGATGTCTATTGTTAAATTTATGAGCCAATGGGTTAATTTTAATTGTTGCACTTTTATGTTGCAATGGGAATATTTGGCACACTTGGGGAGAGAAAGACAAATCATGAATAAATAATTGAGGCCAAAAGGGAATGCATGGACGGCATGGAGACTTGATGATAGCTAAATGAAATTCAATGTACAAGTGGTAGTGGAAACAATATGGACGGCATGCTCCATTATTTTAAGATGATGGAATTGATTAAAATATTGGGGAGCAACTTGGTGGAAGAATAGACAAATATTCTTATGAGATGGACGGCCTTGAGCTTGGAGAAAGGAATGATGGAGCTGAATTTTTTTTTTTTAAATCATTTACAAGGAGCATAGGCATGGTTGTCTTGAATAAACAAATAATGCATGATGGATAATAGCCAAATGGGGTTGATTTTAAAATGAATGCATAAAGAACCAAGTGATGGACGGCAATGGGCAAATTGTTGATTAGAGCATGCGGCACAAGATGGCACATATTGAAATTATTTAATCAAGTTGGAGGCATGAAGAACCACCGTGGGACGGCATGGAAGCTTAATATTTTAAGGGAGAAACATTTGATCATGGAACATAAAGAATGATTAATGGTTTTGCTCACATGTTTTTACATTAAGTTGGACGGCAAGTGGAAGGCCACAATTCATGGAGAATTATAAAGCATACATGGAAGATTGATGCATGAAGAACAATTTATGGAGCCAAAACAAATTTTAAATTCCTTTTAAAGTAGAGGGAGTATGGACGGCCAAATAAAAGCTACTGGGAGCATGAATTAAATACAAAGCAACATGAAATGGGTGGTTGTGGGAATAGTGGACGGCAAAGCACATTTGAAAATAAAGATAATGGCCACGTTGGGAGGTCACAAGAA
Source organism: Gossypium australe (assembly GCA_005393395.2). Lineage (NCBI taxonomy): Eukaryota > Viridiplantae > Streptophyta > Magnoliopsida > Malvales > Malvaceae > Gossypium > Gossypium australe. Next base: position 92,547,108 of record CM016626.1, on the reverse strand, counting down.
TATTTGGGATTAATTTTTCATATCTTGGACAGCAAATTGAAGACCAAAATTCTTGCTATTTAATTTTATTTGTACGGCACATTGGCTATTAATATTTGGCCATTTTCATTTGTAGACACACAGAATTTTTATGACTGAATTTTTATGAACATTGTTTATTTGAGTGAGTTTATCTCCTCTCTATCTTTCGTACGAGTTTCGATTCCGACTTATCAAGCTTTGCTTGTGGCGTCAGTCATTTCTCATCCATTTATTTATACCAACGGTTCTTATCTTTTTAGATAACGGATCTTGGTCCATCTTCGAATTCCATCTTTCCACCTTAACGATATAAGAAAAGGGGTGGCACTGATATATAGTGTTGAATCTTTCTTAAGTTAAGTTCGTATTTTCCATTTCCATCATCGATTCCATTTATCCACCTTAAACATTATAGAACTCGGGGTGACACTTTTTAGTGTTGAATCGCTTCTCGTTTAAGTTCGTTTATACCATCTCCATCCAATTATCCTTTTATCAATTTTATATTTTATTTTATTAAAAAAAAACGGAACCAAATCCTATTTTTATTTATTTAAGCTTCCACAAACTCATTTATATTTTCCAATTATTTTCCGAAGGCTTGATTCCTCCTCGTAGACGATTGGGCAACCCGTATATGTGAGAGTTAAATTTGAGGCTTTACGACCTTCACCCCTTTATCAGTATAGTGTTACAATGAAATCCATAAGATTTAGATTGAATAAGCTTACAAGTGTAGAGTTACAGAGTTCCGTGATTGAATGATTAATATTATGGTCAGATAAGAGAATGAGTCAACAGTAAAGAGATATCGGATCATTTTGAAGGCTATTTGGATTATGCAAAGTCACTATTAAAGAAGAAGTTGACTTCGATGAAACAAAATATTCAGGTATGATATCTAAAGAATGTATTAAGTGGAAGTTCTACTTCATTGATTTCTGTTAGTGATGGGATAAAGAGGAATCAATAATGACAGAATTAGACAGTGGAATAATGTTTGAATTGTAAAGATATATGAGTACAGCAGTATAGTTGAATAGCTTATAATGATCTCTTCTGGGTATTCTATGTGATCAATTATTCTCAAAGGTATATGTGGCTATTTATTTTCAAATGAAACTCTTATCGTATTAGAACGCTAGCTAAACATACTAATAGACGAAAGCATTGTTAGTTTGTGTCATAGCCCAATTTTGGGGGCTAGTCAGAATAGCAACTTTGGAACCACTAATTTGAGGGTGGATAAATTAGTTTTGATATTATTTTATGTCTTATGGCATAATTATTATGAGTGTATGAAAATTTTGGTGCATTAATTTTGGTTATTGCATACTTAATTGCGAAAAAAGACTAAATCGCATAAACTGCGAAAGTTTTATTTTACAAGCTAGAGGTGTTAAATAGCTATAGAATTTTAATTGGAGGTTTTAAATGTGCAAATAGGACTTTTTAAAGGCAATAGCCGGCCATAAGGGGGACAAGAGGCTTAATTTGGTCAATGTTTAGTAGCATTAGGTGATTAATGCATAAAATAAGAGAAAATAAGAAAGCTATTATCTTTTTCCTATTCCCCATTTCTTCTTCCACCTAAAATTCAAGCAAAAATAGGGGTCTTTGAAGCTCAAACGTTCAGCCAAGCCATTCGCTTTCAAGTAGGTGATTTTAGTGGTCTTTATTGATAATTTTTGTACTTTTGGAACCCCTAAAGCCTAAGCTAGCTAAAGAAGGGACAATTTTACAAAATGTTTAGGGATTTTCCATGAGAGTCCTTATGTTGTTTGCTAAGTTTTTAGGAAGGAAAATGAATCTTGGGTGTTAAATACACAATTTTTGTGAAAGGTGTTTCCATGAAAACACCTAAAAGGACCTTTTTTTTAAAGGTTGAAAACTGAGTAGTAAATGCATGAAATAATTGAAATCTTGAGTTGCTATAAGAGGGAATATGAATCGGCTAGGCTTGAGTGTGTGGGAAAAATAAACACATTTTATTTTACGAGCCTAGGGGTAAAATCATCATTTTGTAAATGTCTAGGGGCAAAACGGTCATTTTTGTGAAAGTAGAAATTTTGAAGTGTTTGGATTTATGTAGTGATTAAATGAGTAAATTATATTATTATAGATCAAGAAGAACGCAGAATTGACCTTGACCGGGGAAAAGGCAAGGTTTCGAACTAAACCGCAAATTAACATATTTTGCATCGAGGTAAGTTTATGTGTAAATGATACATCCTTATTACGTATGCTTTACCTATTAATGCATTGTGTGGATGTAAATGCTTATTAATGAGACTTGTTAAAAATGGTAGAAAATGAGAAGTTCTCAAATGAACCTTCAGATAGAAATATTGGTACGGATAAATATCCGTAAATATGTATTTATTGGTAGGTTGTGTGCGATACCACCTTGTTATTTATTAACGATGGGCTATGTGCGATACCATCGTACCTATTATTATTTTGGTAGGCTATGTACGATACCACCGTAATTATAATTATTGGTGGGCTATGTGCGATACCACCGTAATTATTATTATTGGTGGGCTGTGTGCGATACCACACTAATATTATTAATGGTGGGATGTGTGCGAAACCATCGGGTAACTTGTATCATTCTGAAGGGTTCATCGAGAAACTTGACTAAGTGAAATTATATGTGGATTTGTGGTGGTACTTGCAGGGCATAAATACAAGTACAGGTGAGCAATGTATATGATATGTGGTTGGGATGTTGTAAGAGTTGAGATGAGTAAGCATGATTATGAGAATACGGATTGTTTGTACATATTATGTGATGTTTTTGATTGACCAGCATATATTATGATGCTTATTGTTTACATATAGACTTACTAAGCTTAAAGCTTACTCCCTTCTCTTTTCCCTTGTTTTATAGTGTCGAAGAGACAGCTCGGTATACAAAGATAAGCAAAGGATCACCCACTATCAACACATCTTAGTATAGTTAGATTTAGCATTTTGAGTATGGCATGTATAGGGACTAGACTTAGTTGAATGTTATATTGTTTTGGCCAAATGTGTTGGCTCATTCAAAGATGAACTCTTTTGTATAAGGCCATAGCTAATGGCTCTTTCTTATTATTCTATTAGAAGTTGAGGTTATTCATGAATGTACAAGTTGCATGATTGGTTTACTTCATTTATTTATGCATGAATGTGTTGAAGGCTTGATATGATTTATGTTTATATGAGTGGGGTGATGGAAAGAGCTTGGCAAATAGCCTTGTTCTTGTCCACACGGGTAGACACAACGGCGTGTGTCTAGGCCGTGTGTGACAAACGGTCAATCTCATGGGCGTGTGGTTAGGCCGTGTGTCCCCTTGCACGCTAGGTTTACAAGTCAGTGTGCTCAGTAGTAATACACGGGCGGAGACACGGCCGTGTGTCTCAACCGTGTCGGAGGCACGACCATGGACATGGGCATGTGCCCAGGCCATGTGATATCTACAGCTAAAACTTGGAATTTAATTCGCCACACGGCCGAAGGACACGGGCGTGTGACTTGGCCGTGTGACATTTATGGTGTGATGACGTCAGAAACAGAATGTCTAGGTTTTTGCATACGGGGCTAAGACATGGGCATGTCGTGACCGTGTCAGGGACACGGGCCAAGGACACGGGCGTGTGTCTGGCCGTGCGAAAACCCTTGTAGGTTCAACTTGAAAAATAAATCCACACGGGCGTGTCTTGTAACAGTTTGAATTTGACCCTAATCAGAATGATGGTTTCGGGACCATGAATATGAGTCTGAAAAATATTTAAATATTATTTCATGTGCCGTTGATATGTGATTAAGCATGTGATGAATTTCCGTGAACTAATTTGTCTATCTGTGTGTTTAATTTGATAAAAAGGATGAAATTGCATTGAATGTGAAACTTGTATGCTATTTGTTAAAGTACCTAAGTGTTGTGGCTTTGTAAAGGTGAAGGCCTCAAATGGCAATTAAGCCATTACTCTACGAAGTGGACGGTATTAAATGACATCTTATATATGTTAAATGTTTTTTTTTATATATTATATGCTTATATAAGTTTATAATATATGTTAAAATAGTATATTAAATTATAAGTCATTATATTATATCAATAAAAAGAAAAGAAAAGGAAATGACTTTGTTTTTATCAACCTTTGGCCGAATGTCTTAAAGAAAAAAAAAAGAAAGAACAAAAGCTTTAAAGTTTTGGCACTTACAAGCTTGGATTACAGGTTAGTTTTTGATCCGTTTTCGATAATTTTTACGTTTTTGTCATCGTTGTTTCGAATATTAGCTGACCCATGCTGAAATTTTGTTAATTAACTCATGAATGATGTTCGGCCATTGACATATTCTTGTGATTATTGATGTTTGATGATTTTATTTCCAAGATATGTTTTAGATTAACATATATTATCTTGGAAATTTTGGTAATTTTGAATATGTTGGACTAAATTGAGAAATTTGTAATTTTAAGGTCCAAATGCAAAATAAATAAAATGAATGGACTTGTATAAACTCTATGAAGATTCGGCCCTAGAGGATTAAAATCAAATTATGTGTATTTTGTGTTTTGTGTAATTGGGACTAAATTGTAAAAGTTGTAAATGTCAGGGGTAAAATGGTAATTTGCCTATCTAAATGTTTTTGGATTAAATTGAAATGAAATGTGTTTGAATGAGCTCAAATTGAATGTGTTTAGATCAGGAACAAAGAAAAACGGACTTGGATCTGGGAAAGGCGAAAGTTAACGAATAGCCGGTTCTCGACGTCCGACGATATCCGAGGTAAGTCTTTAAGCAAGTTAATATCGTAAATATCGATTATAACCTAGTTTACATGCTAAATTATGAATTTGTGGATTGAAATATATCAACGCCGAAAGTATTAAAGTAATTTAGTAATGATATGTAATTGAATTAATTGAGTTCACTATGTGTAAGGATGTGAATTATATGTGATATTTGTGATATTGATTATGTGTAATGTGAATGAGTTGGTTCAGTAATATGAATATTCGGGCTTATTGCCTAGCAGGTCTTGTGCCGGTGAATTATATCCGGCTTATTGCCTAGCAGGCTAAATGCCGGTGTTTAAATCTTAGACCTTGTGTCTAGCAGGCCTAGTGCCGGTGTGTGTGATTCAGGCTAATGCCTAGCAGGTTTTATACTGTTGAGTTGCAATTTCTGAGCTCAGGTTATGAATTAATAAAGTCATGAAGCAAATTAAGTAGGCCTAAGCTTTTGGAAATGAGTCTTGTTAATTCGGCCATAAGGTATGTGTTTTTCATACCTATATGCTATATATATATGATGCTAATGAGCGAATAAAATGATGAAAGAAATGTGCTGTACATTGGGTTGTTGGAAATTGTATATAAATTATGCTCTGTGGATATTGGTTAGTTGAAAGTATGAGAGTGGTTAAAGATGTTCATGTAGGTATATATTTATACATAGATATGTGCATATATATTCGGTAAGTGGTGTATTTTGTTAAGAAAATGAAAATTGTTAGGTTAAGTGAGATAATGGTATTTGGCTATGGTAAATTTATAAGTTAAATTATTTATAAACAATGCCATGAACAGATTGTTTAAAAATGCTTGGATGCTTGAATGTTATAATATAGTTGCTTAAGACTTACTAAGCTAGTAAGCTTACTCTGTGTTTGTTCATTGTTCTGTTTTATAGATTTTGATCAAGCTACGAGCTCAGGGGATCGTCACTGAAGTCATCCACACTATCAACTTATTTTGGTACCTTTTAAGCTGGAATTTTTTTAAGTTTAAGGCATGTACAGGCTAGCTAAATGTTTAAATGATATTTTGTCGATGTATATAAGCCATGCAAAAATGGCTTGCATTATTATTAAATAATCTAAGGTTATGCAAGATTTGATGGAGGTATAAAAGCAAGTTTTATTTGAATGATGGATATGGGTGAATATAAAATCATGCTTTGTATAATGGTTGTATATGTATGTTTGATATGAAATCGCATAAATGAATTTTTGCTAGTTCATTGGGAAGTGAATATATATTCATGAGATAGTATGTTAGGTTATGAATGACATTGGGTATTTGTATTTTAAATTCAATTGATTTGATTTGATAATGAAATGATAAAACTATAGCGCTATGGTTCAGTAGTATTCGATTTTTGTAGTATGATCTTTAAATGGGTAAATTCGGTATATTAAGCAAGCATATTTTATAGTACATTGATCATGATTATGTTTTAGTTAGTTATATTTATATTCTTGAGGTGTGCATATGTTTTTACATATTCGGACATGATAAGTTTGTTAAAGTATAGGTAATTTATGAAATTATGATAGAAATATTATCAATAAGTTTAAGTAGATATTTCATGCATGTTTTATGAACTTAACTTAAGAGTTGCTACATGTTATGTTATGTGCATTACATGGGTGTTAACTTGGTTGAATAAGGTTATAATACATTATAGATAATAGATACATTTTTGCTTGATTTGCATGCATGTATAAGGCAAAACGTGAAAGAATAAAAGAATTTGGTGTATCAATGATTTATTGAATTTATACTCACTTTTGAAATTTTCGTCAATGGCATGAACTTAGTTGGCGTTATATTTATTTTGGATTTCTTATATATATATATATATATATAATCGGTCAAGAAAATTTAAAGGTTAAAGCAATGATGTGAATAACTAGTTATGTTTGCATGCGATTGAATATACATGTGGTAAATTAGTTGGTGTAAGTAGACTTTTGATAATCTGCTTATATGCGGTCACACTCTTTTAAATGACCATATGAATAGTGCTCTGTAGTTTGAATGAGTTTATTTATTTTATTGTATATAATGAAATTGATATTATATTTGTGATGATTTGTTTAACTTAATATCATTTCTTAAGTATTATGATGTAGGTGATCGAATGAACTTGGCGGTTAGTTGAGTAACACCTCGAAACCCTAATTTGGCGACGGATACGGGTTAGGGGTGTTACATTTTATTGGTATCAGAGCTTACGGTTTAGTCAATTCTAGGACTACCGTAGTGTGTGTGAGTCTAGCTATACGTGCCTTAAATTTTATAATACGGTAGTGTGGTGACTTCTGACATTTAAATTGTGTTTTATATAGTAAATAGATCCTGATAGAGTCGTAGCTGATGATATAGAGAGCGTAGCGCCTGATCTCGCACATGGGTCAGCGCCGGTAGACTCTCGACCTGTCTCGGGTAGCCATGAGGGGGAGGCTAAGCAAGCCTTCTACCAGATGATGAATGCATGGTTTACCCAATTTATTCAGACTAATCCAGCTGTACAACAACCTCCACCCCTGAATAATCCAACTCTGATACTTTCAGCACCTCCGATGATAGATCCGATGAGATCTAGCAGGCCTCCCATTGATAAAATTAGGAAATATGGTGTAACAACCTAAAAATCTGAGTATCGATATATTGTATGTTTTGGTGTTTAGCTTATGAATGAAAATTTTATTTTCTTCTTTTTCATGTTTATTATAGCCTTGAAAAGGGCATAGAATTATTCGGGTATAGAATAATGTTTAGTATTGAGAATTTAGTGAAGTAGATCAAGTGACCCTGATACTTAAGTTAATTTAAATGTCTAAAATTAGCATAAGTTGAGGTATTGGCAAGGTGGTGTTGGCGCATGAGTAATTGCATGAGGGGAGATGTTCGAATCCCTTGGACAGCAATTAGATGACTTTTATTTTTTTTGCACTTGAATGGCAAGTGTCGGTCAAGCAATACTTATGGTAAGGATGGACTTTTTCATTTATGGAAAGTAGACTAAGGGAATAAGGTAAGTACTAACTTAAGGTATGGAATCAAGAAATTTTGGTATGATAAGGGGACATAAGGCTTGGATTAAGGAATGAAGTCCTAAGCTTATGGTAAGTTAGGGGGACATAAGGTACTCTTTATGGGGTGTGTTTTGGAAAGTTCGGCATGGCCAACTTGTCCATGAACTTGGACGGCATTATGGTCTAGGGGGGTGGCTGAATTTTTGTGGTAGACTTTGGTAAGGATGAGTGGTTGGGTGTATTCCCATTTGGTCATTTTTGTACTTCCAAAACACCTTTTCTTTTGTAGCCGAAATGTCTTAAGGGGGTTTAGGTGCATTTCGGGTTTCTTTTCTTTTCCAAGTGTTGTGCCGAAAATAGTAGTCAGAATACTTTCAAAACCTATTTGCTTAAGCCAAATTTCAGAAGACCATTAAGGTCACATTCAGCCTCTTTTTCGTCTTCTTTTTGCTCTCCATAAGATCAAACCCATCACTTTCTATTCTCTTTTCTTTTAACTTATTCTAGCCGAAACCTCTCTCTCTCAAAGTACACCATTGCTGAATTCTTCTAGCCTTCTCCTATACTACTTTTCTTCCTCTCAAACTCAATGCTATACCTATTCTTTTGGTGGCCGAACATTCCATCTCCATTTGGGAGTCTCAGCCGAATCTTTTAGTCCCTCATTCTCTCTTCTTTTTCGTAAACTCCAAAAGCCGAAACATATTATTGTCTAGCCGATTTCTTCATCTATTTCTCCTTCAAATTTAGCCACTTTTCTATAGTAGCCGAATCTCTTTGTGTTTCCAGGCAAGGGTGAAATCGATCTCAACGTTAGGGGTAAGGGTTAACTGTCATTCGATTTTCTTTCTTTTTCTTTTGGATTAGCCAAAATCTAGGGATCTAATCTCTATATATTTTCTCTTTGGCCGAAACCTTGAAGGAGGATTTCGGGATCCTTTTGTAGCCGATGATTAAGGGGAGATTATTCGGGATTTGAGTATCCAAGAGCAAGTGATATTTCGGGATTTAGACAATCAAGGTAAGGGGTCTTAATATTCGGCCAAAGGCCATATTGTCTATTAAGGTTGGCCGATTCTGACTATGGTCTTTTAGGGGGAGTTGATTGCGAAAAAGAAGGAGTGTCGGTATCGATAGTATCGTATTCACTGTTATCAGGTGTGTAGCCCTACACTAAATTTCCGATAGATTGATAGTATTTAGTATGTGTTAATAAGAAATATGTATGATAATGGCCGCGGGTACCATTCAGTGGTACATGGTATTCAGGTATGTTAACCCCTAATACTTCGTTAATAATGCTATAAGCATGGATATGAAATGTGTATGACTCCGTTATGATTTTGGGGTATAATGCATAAAATTCGAATAATATGTATGTTGAATGGGCATATGGGTGATTTTGATAAAGGGGAAGTGTTTCCGGTGGTTTTTACCATATTATCTGGTGACTTATGTCACAATATTATGTATCCGGTGACTTCGGTCACATATTATGAATCCGGTGACTCTGTCACGGTTATCTGGTGGCCATGCCACAATTTATAAGGGCGATGTACAGTTGACTGCAGCGACTGCCTTCGATGGTGTGTAGCGGATGGAGGGTCGATTTAGTAATCCCCACGGTGTGATTGGCAGGTACGGGTGGTGTGTAGCGGATGGATATCTAGGTGGACTCGGGATTGCATGTCATTTCATATGTATATGTGATTTAATCTGTTGTTATTTGATTTGCTATGTTATAGGCTTATGGTTAAATGTGATTAAAATGGGCTTTGCCAAAATGTTATCGTTAAAGCTATGATCGATTGAGCTTTTAGTGTACAGTTACACATTGAGTCTGTTGAATCACCCCTCGTGGGATATCTTTTACAGGTGACACTTAGCATGATGGACCGGGTCAGCGAGACCTAGGTGGTGGCTATGCTCAACTCAGTATTTCTGGTTTTCTTTAAATTAAACTTATTTCGTTTTTCTCTATTTATTTCGGGATTTATTTTGGGTTATGTTTTTGTAATAAGGCCATCATTAGCTGTGATATTTATACGTTTTAAATTTTTATTCTGCTACGATCAACTTTAACTAAATGATTAAATATTTCTGACAAACAACTTAAATTGTTTTGACATCTAAACACCTACGGTTTTCAAAATAATAGTAAGTTCTAAATTTGGTTTTCTTTTAACTTCTAAATTTTTCTAAAATCATAAATATAATGTTTTAATAAGATACAAACTTATTTAACAACACAATTTTCAACGCGACCACTAAGCAATCTATTTTATACGAAACCATCATATTTTCTTATAAAACAAAACGAGATTTAATTGAAGTTTTACTCGAGGAACATACCAGATCCGGTCAGGGCTTGTGGGCCGGGTTTGGGGTGTTTCATATGGGGCCGAAGAATTTAAAGCTAATGATGATGACGACGCGTAACGAGCTGAGATATGGTTGGATAATACTATCCGTGTGTTTGATGAGCTGTCATGTACTCTAGACGAATGCTTGAAGTGTGCTATATCCTTATTACGGGACACCGCATATCACTGGTGGAATACACTAGTATTGGTGGTTCCGAAAGAAAAAGTGACTTGGGGTTTATTTCAGACCGAGTTCCGTAAGAAATATATCAGTCAGAGATTCATTGATCATAAATGAAAAGAATTTCTGGAATTGAAACAGGGTCGAATGACCGTGACTGAGTATGAACGGAAATTTGTCAGACTGAGCCGATATGCCCGTGAACGTGTGTCAACTGAAGCCATTATGTGTAAAAGATTTGAAGACGGTCTGAATGAAGATATTAAGTTGTTAGTCGGCATACTCAAGATTAAAGAGTTTGTGGTACTTGTCGAACGAGCTTGCAAAGCCGAAGAGCTTGGAAAAGAGAAAAGAAAAGCCAAGTTTGAAGCTAGAGACATTCAAAAAGATCATCGAGTAAGACCTTTCATTTCGCACCAAAGAAGTTTAAAGATGAATCCAGTCGACATAAGGCTACTTCAGACTTCTCTAGACGAGATCGACCTTCTGCGGGTTCTCGAGCTACTTCGATGGCCAGTGTTGGTAATGTCCAGCAAAATTGGGTTGAATGCAAGCATTGTGGTAAATGGCATTCTGGGAGTTGTAGATTTCGTGATCGGTCCTGCTTTAAATGTGGATCGTCGGATCATTTTATTCGAGAGTGCCCGATGCTAGTCGAGCAAAATACGGCTCAGAATACAAGACCGAGCAATGCGTCAGCACGAGGCAGACCACCCAGACATTCGGGGAATGTAGGTGGCAGTCAGAGAGGAACAAAAGACACTGCAGTTCGATCAGAGGCTCGAGCACCTGCTAGAGCATATGCTATACGTGCCAGAGAGGATGCTTCTTTCCCAGATGTTATCACTGGTACTTTCATTCTTTATGATACTACTGTGATTGCATTGATTGATCCGGGTTTGACTCATTCATATGTGTGTGAAACTTTAGTATCCAGTAAGACCCTGCCTATTGAGTCTACTGAGTTTGTGATTCGTGTATCCAACCCCTTGGGTCGATGTGTTCTGGTTGATAAAGTGTGTAAAAGTTGTCCGTTGATGATTCGGGATTCATGCTTCCCAGCTGATTTAATGTTGTTGCCTTTCGACGAGTTCGATATAATTTTGGGAATAGACTGGTTAACTTTACACGATGCTGTTGTTAATTGCAAAAGAAAGACTATTGATTTGAGATGTCGGAACAGTGAAATTATCCGAATTGAATCTAATGGCCTGAATGGGTTACCGGTAGTAATATCCTCGATGTTATCTCATAAGTTAGTGAGAAAAGGGTGTGAAGCTTACTTGGCTTATGTGTTGGATAGTAAAGTGACTGAAAAGAAGATTGAATTCGTTCCAGTCGTGTGTGAGTATCCAGATGTGTTTCCCGAGGAATTACCAGGTTTGCCACCTATTCGAAAGGTAAAATTTGGTATTGAGTTAGTATCGAGGATGACTCTGATTTTGATAGCTCCGTACCGGATGGCACCTACAGAATTAAAAGAGCTGAAAGCACAGTTGCAAGAGTTAATAGATAGGGACTTTGCACGACGAGTTTCTCTCCTTGGGGTGCACTAGTTTTATTTGTGAAAAAGAAAGACGGGACTATGCGAATGTGCATTGATTACCGAAAGCTCAACAAGGTAACTATAAAGAATAAATACCTGTTGCCACAGATTGACGATTTGTTCGACCAGTTGAAAGGGGCTTCAGTGTTTTCAAAGATAGATTTGAGGTCGGGTTATTATCAGTTGCGAGTCAGAGATTCCGATGTGCCAAAGACTGCCTTTCGAACAAGGTACGGACACTATGAGTTTTTGGTTATGCCTTTTGGACTCACTAATGCACCTGTTGTTTTTATGGATCTGATGAATCGGATTTTTAGTCAGTATTTAGATCAATTTGTGGTACTGTTTATAGATGATATTTTGATCTACTCCAGAGATGAAACCGAGCATGCTGAGCAGCTGAGACTTGTGCTACAAACTTTGCGAGATAAACAGTTGTACGCAAAGTTTAGTAACTGTGAATTATGGCTGAATGAGGTCAGTTTTCTGGGTCACATTGTTTCAGCATCAGGCATTCGGGTTGATCCGAATAAAATATCGGCTATACTTGATTGGAAACCACCAAAGAATGTTTCTGAAATTCGAAGTTTCCTGGGACTTGCTGGTTACTACAGACGGTTTGTTAAAGGTTTTTCTATAATAGTTACCCCGTTGACAAAGCTATTACAGAAAGATGTTAAGTTTATATGGTCAGAAAAGTGTCAGAAAAGTTTCGATCACTTTAAAGCTCTTTTGACCGAAGCTTCAGTGTTAGTCCAACCTGAATCGGGTAAAGAATTTGTTGTTTATAGTGATGCATCTTTGAATCGTTTGGGTTGTGTTTTAATGCAGGAAGGCAAAGTAGTAGCCTATGCTTCGAGACAGTTGAAGCCACATGAAAGAAATTATCTGACACATGATTTGGAGTTATCATCCATTGTATTCGTATTAAAGATTTGGCGTCATTATCTATTCGGTGAGAAGTGTCATGTTTATTCGGATCACAAGAGTTTAAAGTACTTGATGACTCAGAAAGATTTGAACTTGAGACAACGCAGATGGTTAGAGTTATTGAAAGATTACGAATTAGTGATTGAATATCATCCGGGAAAGGCTAACGTTGTTGCAAATGCTTTAAGTCGGAAGTCATTATTTGCTCTTTGTGCGTTGAACGCACATATGGCTATGTCTGGTGATGGTTTGATAGTAGTCGAATTGAAAGCAAGACCGTTGTATATTCAACAAATTTGTGATGCTCAGAGAGTTGACAAAGATACGATGGTAAGACGAATTCAGTGTGAAAGTGATGCAGAGTCAGAGTTTCGAATTGATGAAAATGACTGTTTGAACTTTAAAGGCCGAATATGTTTTCCGAGGAATGTGGATTTGATTCAAATGTTGTTGCATGAGGCTCATAATAGTCGATTGTCGGTACATCTGGGTAGTACAAAATTGTATAATGATTTGAAAAAGTTCTATTGGTGGCCTGGTATGAAACGGGACATATCCGAATTTGTCTCGAAGTGCTTAATTTGTCAGCAAGTAAAAGCTGAACGTCAGGTGCCTTCTGGATTACTTCAGCCGATCATGATACCTGAATGGAAATGGGATAGAATTGCTATGGATTTTGTATCCGGTTTGCCTACGACACCAAGCAAGAAAGATGCAGTCTGGGTTATAGTGGATAGACTACCCAAATCAGCTCACTTTGTTCCAGTTCGTACGGACTATTCGCTCAATAAGCTTGCTGAGTTGTATGTATCTCAAATTGTGAGATTACATGGTGTGCCGATTTCCATTGTTTCGGACAGAGACCCGAGATTCACGTCGCGATTTTGGAAGAAATTGCAAGATGCTTTAGGTACCAAACTACACTTTAGCACAGCTTTTCACCCGCGGACAGATGGTCAGTCTGAACGAACCATTCAGATACTTGAGGATATGTTGAGATGTTGCGTCCTCGAGTTTGAATGTAACACCCCAAACCCGGTCAGCACACCACGACCGAATCTAGCATGTTACAGGAAAACGTGTTTGAAAGATTTGGTTACCGGTTAAAAATTTTGTCGAAAAATTCCTTGTTCTGGTTAAGTTTGTAGAAATCTTGGCCATGATTATTTGCAAACCAATAGTGCATTTTGAAAACCCGGGAATTTTGTTTTTCAAAACTTAATTTGTCGAATCCATAAGTAAAACATTTCTATATCATTTAAAAAAAAATCCGTGTAGTTTCTTTTTAGTGCTTAAAAATCATTTGAATTAAGTGTGTAAAACTCTAAGTTTGAAAACCATTTGAGTTGTAGTTGTCTTCAATTATAAGGTGATACCCGATGGTAAAGTTTAAAAACATATCGTTTTGTAGTGTAGAAAACATTATTGTTTTTCATCTTTTATCAATTGTTACCCAATGGTTGATTAAGGCATATTTGAAATCAATTCCAATCACATAAATAACCAAAACATAATTTAAAAGGCCTTTTTACAATCCCAACAAAACCAAATGGAAATAAGTGGAATAAAGTACCAAAGTCAAATCCGTGAAAGACCCAATTTATTCGTAGCATGGCCACCTGGAGTCCACCCGGTTCCGCGTCCGTGATCTAAGTGTCACCTGAAATGATAAGGGAGAAGGTGAGTCACAAGACTCAGTGCATAAATCCCCCTCCCGATTATTGCAACATACTTACACACATCATATTCAAGCAATATAATTAACGCAACCAACCCTAGCCATCCGTACTTCTTCTCTACCCCGTGTGGTACCAAACCACTGGTGGTGCCAAACCACTGGTGACCCAAAGTCACGATATCCATAAATGTGGTGCCAAACCACTGGTGACCCAAAGTCACGAATAATCCATCTGTGGGGCAAACCCACGTGTGATACCAAATCACTGGCGACGATCCCATAATATCAACTGTGGGACCAACCCACTGTGGTACTAAGCCACTGGGACAAGTCGCTATGAGGTGCCAAACCTCTGGTGACCCAAAGTCACAAAATACCCATATCCAAGTGTGGGACCAACCCACGTGTGATACCAAATCACTGGCGACGATCCCGTAATATCAACTGTGGGGCCAACCCACTGTGGTACTAAGCCACTGGGACAAGTCGCTATGAGGTGCCAAACCTCTGGTGACCCAAAGTCACAAAATATCAATCTGTGGTACCAAACCACTGGAGGTGCCAAACCTCTGGTGTCCCAAAGACACGGATATCATCTTCCCCCTCCTCTCATATCACCCATCATCATGCCATACTCATGTAAATCATATAAAATCATGCAAATCATGCAAATCATACAAATCATGCCAACATGTTTAGTGTTGCATCTCATAACACATACATCATAGATCATGATATCATATATCAATAGCAGAACTCGTATTGAAATGGACTTACCCGAATCCGTGCACATACCCATAGGGTATCGTATCAACATCCATACTGTTTCAGCTTTTATTAACAATAAGGTTATTAAACATATTACTAAGTATGGAGTGTGTAAGTTTACACACCTGTTATACGGAAGCCTTAAACCCCGGAAAACCGACCTAAGACACTAGATTTCCTTGCTCCTATAATCGGCCAAACATAGGGGTTAGTACGAAGGCCATTCGGCCAACCCAAATAAATCCAAAAGGGTTACCACATAAACCCTTACCTTATTGCCGATTTAATTTCCAAACAAATCTCAAAGCTATGAGATGGTCCCTCCTTGCAATCGGCCACACCCTAAGATGCAGAAACAATCAGCCTCAACAGCCTTAGGCTTTTGAATCCTTAAAAGAATAGTTACTAAAATAAATCCTCACCACCACTTACCGACCGACTAATCAAGGATGAAGGCTTCGCTTGATTGCTTCCAAAAACTCCAAAGACCCTAAAATAAACCGGTTCCAAAACAAGTGATTAATACCCTTGCTATCAAGTGCCAAAAATCGGCTTTGCTCTTATGATAACCGATAGAGAAAAGAGAACCAACAAAAGGCATTCGGCCTAGCACACTTACCTTCTCAAATCGATTGAAAAAGAAATCCCGAAGAGATCTATACCACTCTTAATATTCGGCCAAAGAGGATCTAATAGAAGATGGGAGGTTTCGGCAACAAGAGTGGGGGAGATTCGGCTAGAGTCTTGAAGGTAGAAACAATTGAGATATGGTTTAAAGATGAAAGGAGAAATCGGCAAAGTAGATTAGAGATGGGAGAGGGAAGATTCGGCTAGGATAAACAAGTAAGTTTCGGCACCAAGGTTTCAAGAAAGAAAGAAAGCGAAAGTATGAGATGAAGAAGGTTATTAGTTTCGGCTTAGCACAAATGGAAAAGAAAAGAGAGAGATAGGGGTATATGGTTCGGCCAAAGATCAAAAAGAAGAAAAGAAAGCAAAAAGAAGTAAAAGCTTGAGAACCCAAAGAGCATTCGGCTACCAATGAAAATTAAGAGAGAAATAAGTGAAATTTCGGCAATGGTATAGGTTGCTTGGGGTTTTCGGTTTTAAGAAAGAAAAAGAGAGAACTCACCTTGCAAATTCGGCTAGGTGCACTAGACTAAGGCTGACCAAAAATGCACCAAAAATGCCTAAGAGAATTCGGCACCCCCCACCTACTCACCTACCAAAACCGGCCACTCCCCCCATGAAGAATCCAAGATTCGGCCAACACCCAAAATCACTCATGGCCACTAATTCAAACCGATTTGAATTAGTCAAATCCCTTGATTTTCTCTCTGCCAATCATTCAAAAAAATTGACTTGGTCCACCCTTGTCAAACAGAGTTTGTGCTGAGCACAACTCCTCCCTTTCCTTGGCGTCAAAATAGAAGGCAAAAGGTGGGACTTCTGCAGCTCGAACATGAGACCTCCTTCCCCTGCAAGTGGCGTCAAACACAGGCTCTAAGTGGCGTCTCCCTGCCACTTTGCCAAGCCTCTTTCTTGTGCTAAAAACCCACTTGAAATCCTTATTACCCTTAACTTCCCCAGCTCCCCTAATTTAAGCTTAAAAACTAAAATTTTTCTTACTACTCGGGCTTGCACTAGACTTACAACTAAGCCTCAAAACATCATAAATAACAACACCGCAACCAAAACACATGCAAACAAAGCAGATACAAAATAACCCCTATTTCAGGATATTACATTGAAGGTACATGGGAACGATACTTACCTTTGATTGAATTTGCTTACAATAATAGCTTTCAATCTAGTATCAAAATGGCACCTTACGAAGCTTTGTACGGCCGCAAGTGTCGTACACCTTTGTACTGGCCGAGCTCAGTGAAAACAAGATACAATGGGGTTGATTTGATTAAGGAGACTCAACAGAAAGTGGCAGTAATCCGAGATAGTTTGAAAGTTGTATCAGATCGCCAAAAGTCGTACGCAGATTTGAAACGTAAAGACATTGATTTTCAGGTCGGAGACCGGGTATTTTTTGAAAGTTTCTCCGTGGAAGAAAGTACTTCGATTTGGTCGAAAAGGAAAATTAAGTCTGAGGTTCATCGGACCTTATGAGATCATCGAACGTGTTGGGCCTGTTGCTTATAGATTAAAGTTTCCCTCTAAGCTTGAAAAGATCCATAATGTGTTTCATGTCTCAATGCTCCGCAAATATCGATCAGATCGTCACATGTGATTGCCTAGTCTGAGATTGAAATCCGATCTGATATGACGTACGAAGAGGAACCGATCCGTATCTTAGCTCGTGAAGTGAAAGAGTTGAGAAACAAGAAAATTCCGTTAGTAAAAGTATTATGGAATCATCATGGAATAGAAGAGGCTACGTGGGAGCCCGAGGATTCAATGAGACAACAATATCCGACTCTGTTTAACGGTTTCGGAGACAAAAATCCTTAAGGGGGAGAGTTGTAATAGCCCGAATTTGACCCTAATCAGAATGATGGTTTCGGGACCACGAATCCGAGTCTGAAAAATATTTAAATATTATTTTCTGTGCCGTTGATATGTGATTAAGCATGTGATGAATTTTCGTGAACTAATTTGTCTGTCTGTGTGTTTAATTTGATAAAAGGATGAAATTTCATTGAATGTGAAACTTGTATGCTATTTGTTAAAGTACCTAAGTGTTGTGGCTTTGTAAAGGTGAAGGCCTCAAATGGCAATTAAGCCATTCCTCTAGGAAGTGGACGGTATTAAATGACATCTTATATATGTTAAATGCTTTTTTATATATTATATGCTTATATAAGTTTATAATATATGTTAAAATAGTATATTAAATTATAAGTCATTATATTATATCAATAAAAAGAAAACAAAAGGAAATGACTTTGTTTTTATCAACCTTTGGCTGAATGTCTTAAAGAAAAAAAAGAAAGAACAAAAGCTTTAAAGTTTCGGCACTTACAAGCTTGGATTAAAGGTTAGTTTTTGATCCGTTTTCGATAATTTCTACGTTTTTGTAATCGTTGTTTCGAATATTAGCTAACCCATGCTGAAATTTTGTTAACTCACTCATGAATGATGTTCGGCCATTGACATATTCTTGTGATTATTGATGTTTGATGATTTTATTTCAAAGATATGTTTTAGATTAACATATATTATCTTGGAAATTTTGGTAATTTTGAATATGTTGGACTAAATTGAGAAATTTGTAATTTTAAGGCTCCAAATGCAAAATAAATAAAATGAATGGACTTGTATAAGCTCTATGAAGATTCGGCCCTAAAGGATTAAAATCAAATTATGTGTATTTTGTGTTTTGTGTAATTGGGACTAAATTGTAAAAGTTGTAAATGTCAGGGGTAAAATGGTAATTTGCCCATCTAAATGTTTTTGGATTAAATTGAAATGAAATGTGTTTGAATGAGCTCAAATTGAATGTGTTTAGATCAAGAACAAAGAAAAACGAAATTGGATCGTGGAATGGCGAAAGTTAACAAATAGCCTGTTCTCGACGTCCGACGATATACGAGGTAAGTCTTTAAGCAAGTTAATATCGTAAATATCAATTATAACCTAGTTTACATGCTGAATTATGAATTTGTGGATTGAAATATATCAAAGCCGAATGTATTAAAGTAATTTAGTAATGATATGTAATTGAATTAATTGAGTTCACTATGTGTAAGGGTGTGAATTATAAGTGACATTTGTGATATTGATTATGTGTAATGTGAATGAGTTGGTTCGGTAATATGAATATTCGGGCTTATTGCCTAGCAGGCCTTGTGCCGGTGAATTATATCTGGCTTATTGCCTAGCAGGCTAAATGCCAGTGTTTAATCTCAAACCTTGGGTCTAGCAGGCCTAGTGCCGGTATGTGTGATTCAGGCTAATGCCTAGCAGGTTTTATACCGCTGAGTTGCAATTTCCGAGCTCAGATTACGAATTAATAAAGTCATGAAGCAAATTAAGTAAGCCTAAGCTTTTGGAAATGAATCTTGTTAATTCGGCCATAAGGTATGTGTTTTTCATACTTATATGTTATATATATATGATGCTAATGAGCAAATAAAACGATGAAAGAAATGTGATGTACATTGGGTTGTTGGAAATTGTATATAAATTATGCTATGTGGATATTGGTTATTTGAAAGTATGAGAGTGGTTAAAGATGTTCATGTAGGTATATCTTTATACATAGATATGTGCATATATATTCGGTAAGTGGTGTACTTTGTTAAGAAAATGAAAATTGTTAAGTTAAGTGAGATAATGGTATTCGGCTATGGTAAATTTATAAGTTAAATTATTTATATACAATGCCATGAACAGATTGTTTAAAAATGCTTGGATGCTTGAATGTTATAATATAGTTGCTTAAGACTTACTAAGCCAGTAAGCTTACTCTGTGTGTGTTCATTGTTCTGTTTTATAGATTTTGATCAAGCTACGAGCTCAGGGGATCGTCACTGAAGTCATCCACACTGTCAACCTATTTTGGTACCTTTTAAGCTGGATTTTTTTTTAAGTTTAAGGCATGTACAGGCTAGCTAAATGTTTAAATAATTTTTTGTCGATGTATATAAGCCATGCGAAAATGGCTTGCATTATTATTAAATAATCTAAGGTTATGCAAGATTTGATGGAGGTATAAAAGCAAGTTTTATTTGAATGATGAATATGGGTGAATATAAAATCATGCTTTGCATAATGGTTGTATATTTATGTTTGATATCGTATAAATGAATTTTTGCTAGTTCATTGGGAAGTGAATATATATATATATGAGTTAGTATGTTAGGTTATGAATGACATTGGGTATGTGTATTTTAAATTCAATTGATTTGATTTGATAATGAAATGATCAAACTATAGTGCTATGGTTCAGTAGTATTCAGTTTTTGTAGTATGATCTTTAAATGGGTAAATTCGATATATTAAGCAAGCATATTTTATAGTACATTGATCATGATTATGTTTTAGTTAGTTATATTTATATTCTTGAGGTGTGCATATGTTTGTACATATTCGGACATGATAGAAGTTTGTTAAAGTATAGGTAATTTATGAAATTATGATAGAAATATTATCCATAAGTTTAAGTAGATATTTCATGCATGTTTTATGAACTTAACTTAAGAGTTGCTACATGTTATGTTATGTGCATTACATGGGTGTTAACTTGGTTGAATAAGGTTATAATGCATTATAGATAATAGATACATTTTCGCTTGATTTGCATGCACGTATAAGGCAAAACGTGAAAGAATAAAAGAATTTGGTGTATCAATGATTTATTGAATTTATACTTACTTTTGAAATTTTCGTTAGTGGCATGAACTTAGTTGGTGTTATATTTATTTTTGATTTCTTATATATATATATATATATATATATAATCGGTCAAGAAAATTTAAAGGTTAAAGCAGTGATGTGAATAACTAGTTATGTTTGCATACGATCGAATATACATGTGGTAAATTAGTTGGTGTAAGTAGACTTTTGATAATCTGCTTATATGCGGTCACACTCTTTTAAATGACCATATGAATAGTGCTTTGTAGTTTGAATGAGTTTATTTATTTTATTGTATATAACGAAATTGATATTATATTATTGATGATTTGTTTAACTTAATATCATTTCTTAAGTATTATGAAGTATGTGATCGAATGAACTTGGCGGTTAGTTGAGTAACACCTCGAAACCCTAATTCGGCGACGGATATGGGTTAGCGGTGTTACATGTCCCTTCCTCCACACGGGTGTGTGGACTGTTTAGGAAAAAAATTTTGAATTTTCTAAAGAGCTCAAAGGAGTTCGATTTGATTCCGAACCATTCTTAAAGTGTGATTTAGGCCTCGTAGGCTTGTTTAAGAGGTGTTACAGAAAGTTTTAAGTTGGAGTGGAAAGTCAGGTCTCAGCATTGTATAATTGTTGTGTATAAGTCTAATAATGCCTCGTACCCTGTTCCGGTGTCGAATACGGGTAAGGGGTGTTACATTTAGTGGTATCAGAGCTATGGTTTAGTCGGTTCTCGGACTACCGTAGTGTTTGTGAGAGTCTTGCTATACATGCCATAAATACATATTGATAGTAGGTGACCAATGACAATTTTAAACTGTGTCTTCGTATAGTAAATGGATCCTGATCGAGCTACTGCTGATGATGTTGCTAGTAATGCGTCGGCTCCTGCACAAAGGATCGCGCCTATGGAAAGTAAACCCGAGACTTTGGGTCAAGGAGAAGAGGCTCGGGAAGCCTTTCTCCACATGATGAGTAATTGGTACATTGAGTTTGTACGAGAGAACCCTAATGCTCAACCTCCTCCACCCCCACCCATACCTCAGCCAGTCTCTGTGGCTCCTCAAGGTATAGATTTGGTAAGAATGACCAAACCCCCGGTCGATAAGATTCGAAAACAAGGGGTCGGTGAATCTAGAGCTAATATAGACGTTGACCCTGAGAGAGCGGAGTTCTGGCTTGAGAACTCTATGCGGGTATTCGATGAACTCTCTTGCACTCTTGAGGAGAGCTTAAAATGTGACGTGCCATTACTGAGGGACTCGGCATACCGCTAGTGGAAAACGTTGGCATCAATAGTTCTAAAGGAGAGAGTGACATGGGACTTCATCTTGTAAGAGTTTCAAAAGAAGTATATAAGTCAGCGATTTGTTGACCAGAAACGGAAAGAGTTTCTTGAATTAAAGCAAGGTAAGATGACTGTGGCAGAGTATGAGCTCGAATTTGTTAGGCTTAGTAAGTATGCTTAAGAGTGTGTGTCTACGGAAGCTATTTTGTGTAAGAGGTTCGAAGATGGACTGAATAAGGACATCAGATTGCTAGTTGGGATCTTGGAATTGAAACAATTCATGGTGTTGGTCAATAGATCTTGCAAGGCTAAGGAGTTGAATAAGTAAAAGAGAAAAGTTATGATTGAGTCTCGAGATGCAAGGAAGAGGCTGATGAGTAAGTCATTCCAAACCCAATCAAAAAGATCCAAAGAGACGAACCCTCGGACGACTGCCTCAGCTAGACATTCACATCGAGATCGTGGTAACACATATTCGGGCTTGAGAGTTCAAGCCACTTCGATGGTAAGCGTGGGCAATGCAAAGTCAAATAAATCGAAGTGTCCGAATTGTGGTAGGCAACATACTGGGAGTGTTGGGGAAACAATCGTACTTGCTACAAGTGTGGTTCACCAGACCACTTCATTAGAAACTATCCTGAGATGAATGAGAAAGATAGAAAACAAGAAGTGAGAGCGAGCAATGTTCCTTCGAGGGGTAGACCACAAAGGAACCTTGGAAGTGAGACTAGTAGTAGAGGTGCGCCTAGAGATTCTGCTGTGAGATCAGAGGGTAGAGCGACAGCAAGGACTTATGCCATTCGCACTCGTGAAGAGGCATCATCTCCTGATATAATAACATGTACTTTTTCTCTTCATTATATCTCTGTTGTTGCTTTGATTGATCCAGGGTCTATCCATTCTTATATTTGCATGAAATTGGTATCTAGCATGAGTATGATTGTCGAGTCTACGAAATTTGTGATAAAAGTGTCAAAACCATTAGGCAAACATGTGCTAGTTGACAAAGTGTGTAGAAATTATCCCTTGACAATTAGAGGTCATTATTTTCTGGCTAACCTCATGTTGTTGTCGTTTGATGAATTTGACCTGATTCTTGGTATGGATTGGTTGACTATACATAATGTTTTAGTAAACTGTGGTAGTATATTGAACTGAGATGTGTAAATAGAGATGTCATTCGGGTTGAATGAGGTAAATCAGACAGTTTGCCTATAGTAATCTCGTCTATAATAGCTGAGAAATACTTGAGAAAAGGGTATGAGTCCTATCTCGCCGTTGTGTTGAATACTCAAGGGTCAGAGGTAAAGATTGAATTAGTGCCGGTGGTGTGCAAGTGTCCGGATGTGTTTCCGGAAGAGCTACTCGAGTTGCCTCTAGTTAGAGAGGTCGAGTTTGGCATTGAGTTAATTCTGGGTACAACATCTATTTTGGTTACCCCGTATAGGATGGCGCCGTTGGAGTTAAAAGAGTTGAAAGTTTAGTTGCAAGAGTTAACAGATAAGTGTTTTGCAAGACCGAGCTATTCACCGTAGGGTGCTCCAGTACTTTTTGTGAAGAAGAAAGACGGGTCAATGAGACTGTGCATAGACTACAGACAGCTCAACAAGGTGACAATGAATAATAAGTATCGTTTGCCAAGGATTGATGATTTGTTCAACCAATTGAAGGGAGCTACGGTGTTTTCTAAGATAGACTTGAGGTCTGGTTATTACTAGTTGAGAGTTAAGGAGCAAGATATGCCAAAAACTGCATTTCGGACGAGGTATGGTCATTACAAGTTTCTCGTCATGCCCTTTGGCTTAACGAATGCTCCTACGATCTTTATGGATTTAATGAACCATATCTTCTGACCGTACTTAGATAAATTTGTAGTTGTTTTTATTGATGACATACTGATTTATTCTTGGGATGAGAGTGAGCACGTGGAGCACCTGAGAACTGTTTTGCAGACTCTAAGAGACAAGCCGTTGTATGCTAAGTTTAGAAATAGTGAGTTTTGGCTCCGAGAGGTCGGATTCTTAGGACACATTGTGTCGGGTGATGGAATTAGAGTTGATCCGAGTAAGATCTTGACTATTATTGAGTGGAAACTGCTAAGGAATGTGTCAGAATTAGGAGCTTTCTGTGTTTAGCGGGTTACTATAGACGGTTCGTTAAAGGGTTCTCCATGATTGCTACACTGATGATGAGACTGCTACATAAAGATGTTAAGTTTGAATGGACTGGGAGGTGCCAACAGAGTTTTGAGAAACTGAAAGCATTGTTGACTGAGGCACCAGTTTTAATGCAACCGGAGTCGGGAAAAGACTTTGTGGTCTACAGTGATTTGTCCTTAAATGGTCTTGGCTGTATGTTGATGTAAGAAGGAAAAGTAGTAGCTTATGCCTCGAGACAGCTAAAACCCCACGAAAGGAATTATCCGGCTCACGATTTGGAGTTGGCTGCTATTGTTTTTGCTTTGAAGATTTGGCACCATTATTTGTATAGTGAAAAATGTCAAATCTTCACCGATCACAAGAGTTTGAAATAATTGATGAATAAAAAAGATTTGAATTTGCGACAATGGTGGTGGCTCGAGTTATTGAAGGATTATGAGCTAGTAATTGATTACCACCCGGGCGAAAGCGAATGTGGTTGCGGATGCCTTAAGCAGAAAATCCCTGTATGCTTTGAGAGCTATGAGTACGAGTTTAGCATTGTCGATGATGGTGCTATATTGGCCTAGTTGAGGGCTAGACCATTATTTCTTCAGCAAATATGTGAAGCTCAAAAGAATGATAGTGAGATGCAAGTTAAGAGAGCTCAGTGCGAATCAGGAAATAACTTTGACTTTCGGGTTGGTGCAGATGATTGTTTGATGTTTCGCAAGAGATTTTGTGTACCTAAAGATGATGAGTTGGTTCGAAAAATTTTACATGAGGCACACAATGGTTACTTGTCAGTACATCCGGGTAGTACAAAAATGTATAATGATTTGAAGAAGTTATATTGGTGGTCGGGTATGAAAAGAGATATCTCTGAGTTTGTTACAAGGTCTTTGATCTGTCAACAAGTGAAAGTTGAGCATCAAGTACCTTTGGGATTACTTCAGCCAGTGATGGTTCCAGAGTGGAAGTGGGACCGAATCATGATGGATTTCATAACGGGGTTACCTATGACTCCAAAAAAGAAAGGTGTTGTATGGTTATTATTGATAGATTGACGAAATCGGCTCACTTTATACTGGTCTGTGTGGATTACTCACTTGACAAGTTGACTGAGCTGTATATTACTGAGGTTGTGAGATTACATGGGGTGCCTATATCCATTATCTCGAATAGAGATTCGAGGTTTACTTTGAGGTTTTGGAAAAAGTTACAAGAAGCCTTGGGTACGAAATTGAATTTTAGTACCGCGTTCCATCCACAAACCGATGGCCACTCCGAAAGAGTGATTCAAGTTCTTGAGGATTTGCTCTGGTGCTGTGTTTTAGAGTTCGAAGGTAGTTAGGAAAAATATTTACCTTTGGATGAATTTGCCTACAATAACAGTTATCAGTCAAGTATACGGATGGCACCGTACGAAGCATTATATGGTC
This sequence comes from Gossypium australe, assembly GCA_005393395.2. Classification (NCBI taxonomy): domain Eukaryota; kingdom Viridiplantae; phylum Streptophyta; class Magnoliopsida; order Malvales; family Malvaceae; genus Gossypium; species Gossypium australe. Next base: position 92,521,619 of record CM016626.1, on the reverse strand, counting down.
GCAAGTGCCGGACTCCTTTGTATTGGACTGATCTTGGTGAGAAACAAATTCACTGGGTTGATCTAGTTAGAGAAACAGAGGAGAAAGTGAAAGTGATCCGTGATAGTCTGAAAGCTGCTTCAGATCAACAGAAGTCATACGCAGATTTGAAAAGGAAAGAAACTGAGTTTCAAGTGGGAGATAAAGTATTCCTGAAAGTATCCCCATGGAAGAAAATTTTGAGTTTGGTCGAAAAGGTAAATTGAGCCCGCGATTCATAGGGCCGTATGAGGTTACTGAGAGGATTGGACCAGTAGCTTACCAGCTGGCTTTGCCGGTAGAGTTAGAGAGAATACACAACTTGTTTCATGTTTCGATGTTGCGACGATATCGTTCTGATCCTTCGCATGTGATTCCTTCGAGGTTAAACAGTTGAGAAACAAAAGTATAGCCTTAGTGAATGTTTTGTGGCAAAAACACGGTGTAGAAGAGGCTATGTGGGAACCAGAAGAAGCCATAAGGGAGCAGTACCCAAACCTCTTTACCAGTAAGATATTTGGGGACAAAAATCTCTAAAGGGGGCAGAGTTGTAATAGCCCGATTTTAGGGTTAGTCAAAATAGTGGTTTCGAAACCACTAATTCGAGGGTGGATAAATTAGTTTTGATATTATTTTATGTGTTATGGCATAATTATATGAGTGTATGAAAATTTTGGTGCATTAATTTTGGTGATTGCATACTTAATTGCGAAAAAGGATTAAATCGCATAAAGTTTGAAAGTTTTATTTTAAAAGCTAGAGGTGTCAAATAGCTATAGAATTTTAGTTGGAGGTTTTAAATGTGCAAATAGGCCTTTTTAAAGGCAATAGCCGGCCATAGGGGGGACAAGAGGCTTAATCAAAATAAGAGAAAATAAGAAAGCTATCATCTTTTTCCTATTTTCATTTCTTCTTGAAAGGGAATTGACATCGGCAAATGCATAGACAATAAAAGATCAAGTTCAAATCTGTATAATAATTTTCACTTCCAGGTAAATCTTGATATATGTCAATGAGTAAAGACGGAATGTTATGCCATATTTGAGTTATGCAGTTTTTAAGAAGATCTTTGATTAGTATCCTGAAAAAGAAAATTGCGATAAATTGTATGTTTAAGTTATCTTTAAGTTATCTTGACAACAAGAAGAAATGTTTTCTTTGAAAAGTTATTGTTTGATAGCCAAGATCGATTCAATTGTTTAGTTTGATTGGGTTTTTTGTTTGAAAGGTTAATTGAGTTATATGTGTTTGAGTTTATCCTTGGGTCCGAAAATAAATTTTGCGAGTTCACGGGTAAATAGATAGATAAATAGTCCGAATGAAGAATTCATATTTTAGAAGACATGATACAGAATTATATCTATTGAAACGGTTCTATTTGAGAAATATTATTATAAATTAAAGTTGTTTCCATTGTTGAAGTTTTCATTTGTATGAAGTTTGATTTGGTTTAATATGTGGTAATAAAGTTATAAACAGTTGAAAACACTGTTAACTGAAGCATCAGTTTTGGTTCAGCCTGAATCGGGTAAAGAGTTTATGATTTACAGTCATGCGTCATTGAATGGTTTGGAGTGTGTTTTAGTACAAGAATGTATAGTGATGGCTTATGCTTCCATACAGTTAAAGTTGCACGAAAAGAGTTATTCGATGCGCGAATTAGAGATGGTTGACATTGTAATTGCATTGAATAGTTAGCAACATTAATTGTTTGGTGAGTAATGTAACCTATTTGATGACTGCAAGAGTATAAAATATTTGATGGTTTTAACTGTCGAAAGATTTTGAGTCAGTAATTTGTTATCATCCTGGACAAATGATTATACTCACGGGTATTTTGAACAAGAAATCTTTGTGTGCTTTACAAGCGATGAATACGCGATTGATCTTACCGGATGATGGATAGATATTAGCTGAGTTACAAGCTAAAGCGATGTTTATTCTTCGATTTTGTGAAGCTCTGAAATGTATATAGTCCTTGGGGAGGTTCGGGTATGCATATGTGTGAACAAATTGTGTATATTTGATGTTTTGAGAAAATTGGACTAAATTGTCCGAATGTGAAAATGTAAGGGCTAAATTGCAAATTGCCCTAAATGTGTATATTTGGATTGAATTGAATGAATTAGTGAATAAAAGGGTTAATTCTGAATATGTTTAGATCAAGAATCGAGGAAAACGGACTTAGATCGCGGGAAAGCGAAAGTAAAAGAGTAGCCGTTTTCATTTCGATAAACCGAATCTGAGGTAAGTCACTATGCAAATAAACGTATTCAAAAGATATTATATTTGATCATATGACTATTGTTGATTATGGATACTTATGAGGAGTTATGCATATGAATTTCGAGATAAGTCCGATATAGTAGCTAAGTCTGAGAAGTCCCGTTCGAACCTAGGAATAGATAGGATTGAGTATGTCATGACATAGGTATCTGTTCTGTTTAATCATGTAAGACCACGCCTGGGACGTTGACATTGATTTGAGAATCGTGTAAGACCACGTCTGGGACGTTGGCATCGATATAAGTTTTACGCGTAAGACCACGTCTGGGACGTTGGCATCGATATGATCCTTACGTGTAAGACCATGTCTGGGATGTTGGCATCGATATGATCCTTACGTGTAAGACCATGTCTGGGACATCGGCATCGATATGATCCTTACGTGTAAGACCATGTCTGGGACATCGGCATCGTTTTGATTCGTATAAGACCCTGTCTGGGACAGTGGCATCGATATCCGAGTGCATGTAAGACCTCGTCTGGGACGTTGGCATTGTACGACTATTCCGAGTTTTCTGAGTATCTTACTAGATTCCTATTAGTTCAACGGGCAAGTCTGTAATACGAATTGCAAATCCGAGCTATGAACAAGTGTGTGATTGTAAATTCATTTCAGGTATGTTAATTATACACTAATTGTGTATACAAGGTAAGCATCTATGTGATCTTATTGTGATGCTATGAATATGGAATTGATGATATGATATGTAAGGTTTTGGTTAGATGAGTTATGTGTTTATATGATTCTTGAATTGTGAATATGGCAAATGTGGTCAAAAGTATATGAATCAAAGCATATATGTGATAATTTATTAAGTGATTGACATGTGCTAATGTTATAGTTGCATATATGCCTCTCATGCCAAGATTATTTGTATATGACTTACTAAGCTTTTGGAAAGCTTACTCTGTGTGCGTTTTCTCTATTTTATAGGTCGTCAAAGCTACTTAAGGCTCGGGACCATTAAGGATTGTCATCACACTATTAAACTCATTTTGGTACCCTTTAGAATATGTATTTAGCTAAATATGGCATGTATAGGCTAGGTATATGTATATGTTTATGAAAGGAACTTAGCCATGTGTTTTGAGAAGTTTTGAATTGATATATGCTTGAATGAATGTGTCATATGATACAAATTTTTGTATGACTTGATGCATATGAAATGGTTAAGTTTTGGTTAAGAAAATGGATGATCTAAGCTTGTGATGATATGAGTTTTAGTCTTTGAAGTTGTCATGGTTGGAATTGGTATTGAATGCATGGTTTGAATGACTATTTTGGTATGTTTTTGGTGGTTATATGTGCATGAGATGTTTTGGTAAATATGGCTTGTAGGTTTGACCCTTATGGGTGGCATTTTAGCCTTGCAAATGGCCTAAAATGTCACACGGTTGTGGCACACGGGCGTGCCTAAAGACCGTGGGTGAATAGTAGGATGTAGCTTGGTAGCACACGACCTCGACACGGGGGTGTCAACTAGCCGTGGTGTACAAGTCAGTAGCTAGCTAAGAGTACACGGCCGTGGTACACGGGCGTGCTTGGTGGCCATGGTGGGGTAGTCAGTATATGGCCTAGTAGCACACGGCCATGGCACACGGGCGTGCCTAGTGACCGTGTTGGTATAGTCAGTATATAGACACGGATGGACACACGGGGGTGTCTAGTAGCCGTGGAGGGCACACGGTCTCCTCCCACGAGCGTGTCTCCCTTGTATTTTAGAAAAGATTCAATTTTCAATGAGATTTTGTTTCTGTTTCGGTTTAGTCCCGACTCAATTTATGAGCATGCTTAAGGTCTCATTGACCGCTTTAAGGGACCTCATACTTGAGAATGATGAATAAATGTGTGAAATTCCTGTTGATGCTTTCTGATATGTCCGGTAACGCTCCTAACCCTAATCCGGCGACAGACACGGGATAAGGGTGTTACAACAAATTCAAAGTTAAAATATTTCTTTTATTATTTTAATAAGATCTACAGCATGATAGAATTTTGTGTGAAAGTTTCGTAAAGAAATTTTACTGTTTGAATGGTTAATTGGAGAAAAAGGACTAAATCGCGTAAAGTGCAAAAGTGTCATTCTATTAGTTAAAAGTATTAAATAGTTATGAAATTAAATAGAGGAGGTCATTATGATGTAATTATACCATTATTAAGGTGGGTGGACATTTATGTACATACTTTATATGAATTTTAAATGTTTAAGTAAAGGTTAATATAGTACTTATAAAATAATTTAAGTTAAAAATAATAAAATCATGGTGTCATCTTCACCATTTAGCTTCCACCACCAAAACTAGGGCTAAGAAAACACCATTGTTGTGTTCTTCATTCAACCAAGCTTGTATAGCTAATTAAGGTACGGTTTTTGTCCCATTTTTAATGATTTTTACATTTTTGATATCGTTGCTTCGTAATCTAGCTAGCTCGTACCTTCAATTTTGAAACTGTGAAAGATTTAACATGTTTTCATTGTTGAATGCTTGAGTAAATTGATATTGATGATAGATTATGAAGGTTTATTGATAGGTTTACTAGTTTTGTAAGGTGATTTTTGACAAAAATGTCAAAAAGAGATTAATTTGTGAAATTGTAAAATTATGTGGGTAAAAGTGTAATTAAATAAAAGATATGGGCTGCTAGGGACTCCATTAAAATTCGGCAAGCATAGTTAAGGGTCTAATTGCATGAATTTGCATTTTTACGAGGTAAGGACTAAATTGTAAAAATGTCAAAATAGTAAGGGAATAAGTGTAATTTTTCCATAAATCAAGAAAAGCAAAGATCAAAACTAGATCGGGGAAAAGGAAAAGTTGACGATTAGCCGATAGTTGTTATCCGAGCAACTCGAGGTAAGTTCGTATAATTAGAATCAAACTTTTAAATACTTGTAATTATTTGAATTTAATGTATATAATTGAGTAAATTATTTACTTGAAATTCAAATGCCTTATTGACATAGTATGATGGTTACCGAGCCCCGTTTGAATCGTAAGAATTCGTAGGATACGAGTGACATGTCACTAGGGTTACCGTTTTGGTCGAGCTCCTACATTTTTTTGTGGACTCACCATAGCTCGTATGAACTTACTAATATATCAGCTCGTAAGAGCTTACTGTTTTCAGCTCGTTAGAGCTTACCTTTTCAGCTCAATAAAGCTTATTGTCCATTAGCTCAGGATGAGCTTACTGATCATAGCTCAAAAGAGCGAAAATGATAATGAATTGACGGATTACTGATTTATATGTTATGTATATCACCAGAGTATCTCTCGATATTCTAATAGGTTCAACGGGCACAAATTCTGTTATCGGTTTTGTGAAAGCTCAGTTGCAAGAATTGATAGATAGAGGTTTTGCACGACCGAGTTATTCTCCATAGGGTGCACCAGTATTATTCGTGAAAAAGAAAGATGGCACAATGAGAATGTGTATCGACTACAGACAATTGAATAAAGTGACTATAAAGAACAAATATCCTCTGCTGCGGATTGAAGATTTATTTAATCAGTTGAAAGGGGCTACAGTATTTTCAAAGATTGATTTGAGATTGGGTTATTATCAGCTGCGAGTTAAAGAGTCGAATGTGCCGAAAACTACATTCAGAACAAGGTATGGTCATTATGAATTCCTTGTTATGCCTTTCTGTTTAACTAATGCTCCTACCATTTTTATGGACTTGATGAATCGAATATTCAGGCTGTATTTAGACAGATTTGTTGTTATATTCATTGACGATATTTTGATCTATTCACGAGATAAATCTGAGCATACCAAACACTTGAGAATTGTGTTACAAACTCTACGTGATAAGCAGTTATTTGCAAAGTTTAGTAAATGTGATTTTTGGCTCAAAGAGGTTGGATTTTTGGGGTATATTTCTCAGCTGACGGTATTAGAGTTGACGCAAGTAAAATTTCTGCTATTGTTGATTGGAAACATTCGAGAAATGTGTCTGAAGCCCGTAGTTTTCTTGGCTTAGTGGGATATTACTGAAGATTCGTGAAAGGATTTTCGATGATTGTGACACCGATGACACGACTGCTTCCAAAAGACGTGAAGTTCGAATGGTCAGAAAAATGCCAGTAGAGTTTCGAACAGTTGAAAGTGATTTATAACGATGCATCATTAAATGGTCTGGGATGTGTTATGATGCATGAAGGTAAGGTTATAGCTTATGCTTCTCGATAATTGAAACCGCATGAAAAGAACTTTTCGACAAATGACTTAGAATTGGCCGCAATTGTTTTCACATTGGTAATTTGGCGACACTACTTATACGGTGAGAAATGCCACCTTTATATGGATCAAAAGAGTTTGAAATATCTGATGTCACAGAAAGATTTGAATTTGCGACAGCGAAGATGGCTCGAGCTACCGAAAGATTATGAATTTGTGATTTATTATCAACCGGGAAAAGCTAATGTTATTGCTGATGCCTTGAACCGAAAATGTTTGTTTGCATTACGAATAATGAACACCTAGTTGACGATTTGTGATGATGGGTCTATTTTAGCTGAATTAAAAGCTAAACCGGTATTTCTTCAATAAATCTGTGAAGCTCAAAAAGATGACAGTGGTTTACAAGCTAAACGAATTCAATATGTCTAATTCTGATTCAGAATTTTATATTGGAACTTATGACTATTTAATGTTCCGAAATAGAATTTGTGTACCGAGAAATTCAGAACTCATTCAAAAGATTTTGCATGAAGTACACCATAGCTGCTTATCTGTTCATCTGGGAAGTACCAAGATGTATAAGGTGTAACGCCCCGAATTTGGGCCTAGTAGAGTTGGGGCTATTGGGCTTTGGGCTTTGGGTCTCAGAAAATGGCAATTGGCATGTGGGCTTTGAAGGTTAACGAATTTGGAGTGTGTAGGGGTGTTACAGATGTCCTGGGGTCAAGTAAGGGTATAGGAAAAATTTTAGTTTAAGCCCCAAGGGAACTGTGACTTCATTTAGTAAGCCATTTAAATAAATGAAGAAGAAAAATTACACAAAAGAGCTTGTGGTGTAGTGGCAAAGTGGCGCCACTTAGGGAGGAGGGAGGTGGCGTCATTAGCAGGCAAGGGAGTCTAAGGTTCGAGTAGTGGCATGGTATTTTATTGGAGTGTTTATTTTGCAGATTGGATGACCAAAGTTTGTGTTGGATTTGAACTCTTGCATTGGAGAATTTGAATTGGTCTTGTGAGATGGTTATGGAGGAAATTTAGGATGAGGTAGAGGATTATCAGGGAGAAAAGTTAGGAGCTGAGAAGTGTGAAGAGTTGGTGCCGAATGGGACTCTAGGGGAAGGTAGTTTCGGCTTTTGAATGTAAAAGGGGGTGCCAAATTCCTTTGAGAGGTTCCTTGGGTTTTCCATTACTTTTCTTTTCTCCCCCTCATTTTGTTTCTTCCGTTGCTGAATTTTCCATTGGCGAAAAGCCATCATTCGTTTTTGCCAAAATCCCTATTGGTGTTGCATTCTTCTTCTTTCTCTAAAAGCCGAATACTCCCTTATAATCTAATAGCCCTATCTTCTTGGGAATTCCTTGTTGTTTTTCTACCATCACAAATCGGTTGTTGTTATCTACTCTTAGTGCAATTTTAAAAGCCGGATCTCGTTCAGTAGCTATCTAGGCCACAGGATCAAAGGTTGGGTTTGGTAAGTAGTTAGTCAACCTCCTTTAGTGTGTTTTGGTAAAAGCCGGAGGGCTATATAACTCTTTCTTGTCGTTAACCTTGTATTAACAAGGGCAGGGTTCAAAGATCGCAAGTGTGGTAAGGATCGCTAGCAAGTGGTAAGTGTACTCGTCTCAATTGTGGGTTAGTAAGTGGCCGAATGTAAGTGTGGCTTATAGAGGTGACTTGTACAGAATATGAATCACTTGATTTTTGATAGTATATGTGCGGGTGCAGATCTAGGGGATATTCATGAATAGTAGCTAAGGAAGGGCTACTAGAACTGGTGGCACACGATAAGGTTATGGTAAGGCTTCGATTTTTGGGTAAATATTGTGGTTAAGTGTGTGATTGATTAGAGATTGGTATTGGTTGTAAGTTCAAGGCTAGGGATACTGTAGCACGTCGCATTAACCAGGTGTGTACATACACTTCACACACAACAAATAGGTAAAAGCCGAAATCTCGGAAAAAACCGGAATGCCAAAAAGGCTAAAGGTTGGCGCTGTCAACCACACAAGCGTGCAAACATCTGTGTGGGAACATCGATACGATTACCGGGGCCAAGAGAGCGATCTCATGCTCTCGGGCCACTATTTGGCTGATCGGGCCAGACGGGGCTAAATGGGCCTACCGAGCTCATGGGCCCAAATCGGCAAGACTTTATATGTGAAATTGAATGATGGATTGATATAGATGGTTGTATGATTTGATTATGAACGGGCCTAGTAGGCTACATAAACATGATTGGGCTTAATAGGCTATATGGACATGATTGGGCTTAGTGGGCCTTATAGGATTTTAGAAATGCATGCTAAGGTTTTAATGGACTCTTGCCTAGTTCTGATAAATTCTTAAATAGCATAAAACTTAATTTAATAATCAAACATGTCTGTGGACAAGTCGCTGGGTTAGAGTGTGGCAATGGACATATGCATGTCTAGGATTGGATCTAGGGAGAGCTTGGTACTTAAGCGATCTTAGTGACCCACCTCCTCTTCTCTGGGATCCTACCTGGTGCATAGTGTCTGTTCACTTAGATTTACAAAAGTACCCTTGGGTAGTGAAATGACTAAAATACCACTAGTGCTTAATGTGTGAAAATGTGTATGTTGCATTCATGAGATATATGCTGCACTTGGGTGGGTTTGATGATACGGAGGAAGATATGTGAGGATCGCATGGTCGCTTGATGATCGTGGATCCATCGGTGGCTTTAAGCCCATTATATGCTTAGCAGCCTTGCTGCAACATTTGAGTAGTGCCGCTGTTGGTGCTACCTTTGGAGTGTAGGGATGGGTGGTTTGATATTTATATCCCTACAGGAGTGTAGGGTTGGAAGGGAAATGGAGTGCAGGGTTGGATTCAGGATGGGAGCATTGCATTCGTGTAATACTGATGTGATATGAGGTCATTGTGGGCTAAGGCCCAAGACCACCGATTTTGATAGGGCTTAAGCCCAATGTAATAATCGCATGTTGGTTGGATTACCAAGGGTCGTACACACTGAGTTTTAAAACTCACACCCTTTTATTTAATGTTTCATGTGACTCTCAGTAGACGGCTCGATGTGGAAGAGGACTCAGAGGTGGCGACATTGCAAGCTATTTAGAAGTTTTTAATTAGTTTCGAATGACTTTATTTTAATTGCTTTATTTTCATTGAGATGTAATAAGGCCTCGTATCTCCAATTTGCCTTTACCTTTGGGTTTTATTATTGTTTCAACTGCCTAATTATTAAACTAAAATAAATTTCTAAAGTTTAACATGGTTTTCGAAATAACTATAACATATGGACGTTTTATTAAAACATAGGCTTTCATCATAACTTAACAAGTTGCAAAGATTTTGGGTTTCTAAATATTAAACTTAAGTTTTTAACTATGCAAATTTCCTACTGAACATAAATTTAACTAAACAAAGTCGTTTTGGAATTATTCCTTTGATGTGACATCACCGAATTCGGCCATAACATCTGGGCCGGGTCTAGGGCTGTTACATAACGATCTGAAATAGTTGTACTGGTGGTCGGGTATATAACAGGATATATCGAAGTTTGTATCGAAATATCTAATTTGTCAGCAAGTAAAAGCTGAACATCAAGTGCCTTCCGGATTACTATAGTCTGTGATGATTCCCAAGTGGAAATGGGATAGAGTTACAATGGATTTTGTGTCGGGACTGCCCCTATCTCCGAAAAAGAAAGATGTTATCTGGGTTGTCGTTGATCGACTAACGAAGTCTGCTCATTTCATACTGGTACGTACAGATTACTTACTTGATATATTAGCAGACTTGTACATTTCTGAAATTGTTCGGTTACATGGAGTGCCATTATCTATTATTTCTGATAGAAATCTGAGTTTTACATCGTGATTCTAGAAGAAACTGCAAGAAGCTCTGGGAACCAAGTTGAATTTTAGTACTGCTTTTCATCCTCAAACTGACGGTCAGACCGAGAGAGTTATTCAGATTCTAGAAGATATGTTGAGATGTTGTATTTTAGAGTTTGAGGCCAGTTGGGAAAAATACTTACCGTTGATTGAATTCACGTATTACAACAGTTTCCAAACGAGTATAAAGATGGCAGCATACGAAGCTTTATACGGCCGCAAATGTCGAACTTCGCTATACTGGACTGAATTGAGTGAGAAAAAGATTCATGGGGTTGAATTGATCAGAGAAACTGAAGAAAAAGTGAAAACGATTTGCAACAGTTTAAAAGCAGCTTTAGATTGATAGAAATCCTATGCGGATTTGAAACATAGAGAAATTGAATTTCAAGTCGGGGACCGAGTGTTTCTAAAGGTGTCACTGTGGAAAAAGGTTCTTCGATTCGGCCATAAAGGAAAGTTGGGTCCGCGTTTCATCGAGCCGTATGAAGTTATTGAATGAATAAGGTCAGTGGCATATCGACTGGCTTTACCGTCAGAACTTGAAAAGATCCATAATGTTTTTTCACATTTCTATGCTACGCCGATACAGATCCGGTCCGTCACATGTGATTTCTCCAGTAGATGTTGAGATACAAGCTAATTTAACGTATAGTGAAGAACCGATTAGGATTCTAGCCCGTGGGATCAAAGAGTTGAGAAATAAACGCATAATCCTAGTAAATGTTCTCTGGCATAAACATGGGATTGATGAAGCTATGTGGGAACCCGAGAAAGCTATGCAAAAATAGTACCCTAACCTATTTTCCGATAAGATTTTCGGGGACGAAAATCCCTAAGGGGGGAGAGTTGTAACAGCCCGTTTTTGAGTCAAATTAGAATAGTGGTTTTGGGACCACAAATTTGAGGTCAAAGTATTTATTATTTTATTTTATTAAGGTTTACAACATGATAGAACTACTGTGTGAAAATTTCTTAAAGAAATTTTACTGTTTAAATGCTTAATTTGGTAAAAAGAACTAAATCCCGTAGAGCATAAAACTTGTGTGCCATTAGTTTAATGTGCAATATAGCTATGGTTTATTAAATTAGAGGTCCTTATGATGTTATTATGTTATTGATAATGTTAATGGACATTAATGGCCTTATATTTGATGATTAAATAGTTTAATAACCAAGGGTAAAATGGTAAACTATGTATTAATGTGTAATTAATAAAATAAAACATAAAAATTAGTGATATTATTCATCTTTCTCACCGAAAATCAAAAGAAAAAATACCATTTGAAGCATTTTAGGGTTTGGCCCTTTGTATTCTTAATTGAGTTATGTTTTGAGTTCAGTTTTTGATGATTTCTACGTTTTTGTGATCGTTACTTCGTATTCTAGCTAGCTCGTACCTTAATTTTTGAAATTTTTAATAATTTTACGAAGTGTCATTGTTGAATAATTGAGTTATTTAATGTTTGATGATGAATTTTGAATATTTGTTAATAGTTAAACTAGTTTTGTAAAGTGATTTTTGACAAAAATGTCAAAAAGGGATTAATTTGTAAAAATTTAAAAATGTGGTGGTTAAAAGTGTGAAATAATGAAAGATATGGGTTGCTAGGAGTCTCTATGAAATTCAACTAGGCATGGGTAGGTACTAAGTTGCATGAATTTGCAATTTTATGTGATAAGGACTAAATTGTAAAAATTAAAAAGTATAGGGGTAAATGTGTAAATTTACCAAAACATGAATTATGGACTAAATTGAATGCTAAATGTACTAAATTTGATAATATATAGATCAAGATAGGCCGAGATCAAGTTTAGATCGGGGAAAACGAAAGATCGACGAATAACCGATAGTTTTATTCGAGCAATACGAGGTAAGTTCGTATAATTAGAATCGAACTTTTATATATTTGTAAATATTTGAAATGAATGTATAATTGAATAATTGGTATACTTGAAATATGAATGCCTTATTAATATAATCTATTTGTTACCAAGCCCCGTTTGAACCGTATGAATTCGTAGGATACAAGTGACATGTCACTAGGGTTACCGTTTTGGTCGAGCTCCCGCATATGTTGCGGACTCACCACAGCTCGTATGAGCTTACCAATATATCAGCTCGTAAGATCTTACTGTTTTCAGCTCATTGGAGCTTACTGTCTCAGCTCGATAGAGCTTACCGTTTCAGCTCAATAGAGGTTATTGTTCATCAGCTCAGGAGGAGCTTACCGATCATGGCTCGAAAGAGCAGAAATGATAATGAATTGGCGGGTTGCTGATTTTTATCACCCAAGTATCCTTTGGAGTTCTAATAGGTTCAACAGGCATAAATTTTGTTTATACGGATGAGTACTGTTATTGAATGGATTATTGGTTATATGATTGAGAATGAAATGTTGAATGCTAGTTTTATTGAGTATTGAATTGTGATAGTGGAGGATTTCATGTATTAACATGTCTAACCTACGGATAAATGCTTGTGATAGGCATTTGGAAATTGTATAGAGTTTACCTTAGTTATTTGTTTTGGTTTGGTATAAATGGTAAGCTTAATTCTGAATTATACGGGCTTACTAAGCTACAAAGCTTACTCTTTTTCTTTTTCTATGTTTTATAAAGGTTCGTTAGCTCGCTCGTTTAGGACAAGTCGGAGTTGCACATCACACTATCCAATTTTCGCTTGGTACTTTTGAACTTGTGGATATATGTAAATATGGCATGTATAGGCTAGTTTAAAAGATGTTAGTTATGTTACTTGATATCATGATTTTGGTATGTTTTTATGTATAAGTTAAGCCATGTGATTTGGCTTATTTTAGTACTATGTTTTGGTTGTGTATAAGTATGCAATTATGGTATGTTTTGGGCAAGAAATTGATGGAATGAAAATGTGCAAAAGATGTCTTGTTATGTAGTTGATATATGAATGGATTATGCATGATATTTATTAGGTAATTTAATACTCAATTGAATTGGTATATTATGTGTATGAAATGTTATGGAATGATTGTCAATTGGGTTATGAAATGTGGTATTTATGCTTGTGAATGCTTGTGTGTATAGGGTGGCATATGGCTTTGCAAATAGCTTATTTTTGTCCACACAGGTGTGTGTCTCAACCGTGTGTGACACACGGTCATGTTGCAGAGCTGTGTATCTCGTGGTGTCGAAAGGGAATTGAAGTCAGTATGGTCTACACGGCCTCACACACGGGCGTGTGACTGGCCGTGTGGTACAAGTCAGTATACCCCTAAATGGCACACGGCCTAGCACACGGGCGTGTGACTTGGCCGTGTAACATAGGTCAGTGTACCTTACAATTTTGGCACGGCCTGATACACGGACGTGTGTCTCCATTTCAAAGGGCACACGGGCTAGACACACGGGCCTGTGGTTGGCCGTGTGACCCAAGTCAGTATACTCTCTAGTTTTCACATTGTCTAAGACACGCGAGTATCTACTAGCCGTGCGAGGTACACTGCCTGTTCACACGGGCGAGTGATACTTGTAATGTTGAAATTTTTCTAAGTTTTCAAAATTTTCATATGTTACCGATTTAGTCTCAAATGCATGATTTAAGATTTGTATGCTCGATTTAAATATATATATTAAATGTGAATGAATGATATTTACTGATGAGATGATATTTGATAAATGATTGTTCTGAACTGAGTTACTAGTCCGGTAATGCCTCTTAACCTATTCCAGTGACGGTTACGGGTTAGGGGTGTTACAAATATGGCATGTATAGGCTAGTTAGAAAGATGATAGTTATGGTTACTTGAGATAGATATTTTGGTACATGTGTGGTATAAGTTTAATCCATGTGATTTGGCTTATCTTGGTGTAAAGTTTTGGTTGTGTATAAGTGTTCAAATATGGTATGTTTTGGCAAGCAGTAGATGGAATGGAAAAATGCAAATGTTGCCTTGATTTGAAATAGGCATATGAATGGAAAATGCATGATATTAAGTAGGTATTTGAATACTATGTCAAATTGGTATAAAATGTATATGAGATGTTGTGGATTGGCTGCCTACTGAATTATATAATGTTGCAAACTATGCTTGTGCATGCATGTATAAATAGGGTGGCAAGATGGCTTTGCAAATAGCTTATTTTTGTCCACACGGGCAGAGACAAGGGCGTGTGTCTCAGCCGTGTGCGACACACGGTCATGTTACACGATCGTGTGTCCCCTAGTGTTGATATTAGAACCAAGTCAATATGCTCTACACGGTTTCACACACGGTTATGTGACTGGTCGTGTGGTCCAAGTCAGTATAACCTATAGTTTTTGCACGGCCTAGCACACGGCCTGGCACACGGGCATGTGTGGCCACATCGAAGGGCACATGGGCTAGACACACGGGCGTGTGGTTGGCCGTGTGACCCAAGTCAGTATGTACCCCCTGTTTTCACAAGGCTAGAGACACCGGCATGACTGGTGGCCGTGTGACCAGGGTGTGTGTCCTCTGTATTGAGAAAAATTTTCAATGTTTCGTAGAAGTTTTATAAGTTACTGGTTTGTCCTAAACCGCTCCTAAAGCATCTTTAAGGCCTCGTAGGCTATTTTAAGGGACAATTTGAATGATGATTGTATGAAATGATTGAATGCATGAGAGAAATACAGTTATATGTGTTATAAGTCTGGTAATGCTCCGTAACCCTATTCTGGCGTTGAATACAGGTGAGGGGTGTTACATTTATTGGTATCAGAGCTACGATTTAGTCGATTCTAGGACTAACGTAGTATATGTGACTCTAGCTATACATGCCATAGATATGTAAACTATGATAGTGTGATGACTCCTGACATTTTCAAATGTAATTTTATATAGTAAATGGATCCTGATCGAGCTATAGTAGATGAGGTTGGGAGTAATACGCCTGCTCCCGCTCAAGGGACAACGCCTTCTAATTCTAGACCCGTAACGGACAGCCAGGGAGGAGAGGCTAAAGAAGCCTTCCTCCAAATGATGAACTAGTGGTTCACACAATACATTCGTACGAACCCGACTGCTCAACAACCTCTACCCCCACCTATTCCCTAACCAATCCCTGTAGTTCCTCAAGGTATTGATCCTTTGCGATTGAATACACCACTTATTGATAAGATACGAAAACATGGGGCTGAGGAATTCAGAGCTACTGTTAACTATGACCCTAAGAGAGCCGAGTTTTGGCTTGAGAACACGATTCGAGTATTTGATGAACTGTCTTACACACCTGAAGAATGTTTAAAGTGTGCTATATCACTGTTGAGAGGCATTGCGTATTAGTGGTGGAATACCTTGATATCCGTAGTTCTGTGAGAAATAGTTACTTGGGAGTTCTTTCAAGTTGAATTCAGAAAGAAATACATCAGCCAAAGGTTCATTGATTAGAAACGAAAGGAATTTCTTGAACTAAAACAAGGCCATAAGTCAGTAATAGAATATGAAAGAGAGTTTGTATGACTCAGCAAAAATGCTCGTGAATGTGTATCTTCTGAGGCTATAATGTGTAAAAGGTTGGAGGATGGATTAAATGAAGAAATAAGACTATCAGTTGGGATTCTTGAGCTGAAAGAGTTTTTCGTTCTATTTGACAGAGCTTGTAAAGCTGAAAAGCTTTGCAAAGAGAAAAGAAAATCTGATACTAAGGCTTGAGACTTTAGAAAGAAATTTGCGGGCAAATCACATCAGTCAGCATTAGAGAAATCTAGAGAATATCATCCTCGTTTTACTGCTTTTGCTGGGATTTCGATCAAAGATAGAGATACGAGACATTTCAACTCTAAACCTCAGACGACATCTATTGTCAGTTTGGGTAGTGTTAGAAATGTTGGACTTGAATGTAAGCACTGCAATAAGCGACATTACGGTGAATGTAGAATATCAAGCGGAGCTTGTTTTAAATGTGGATCTCTTGATCATTATCTTCAGAACTGTCCAAAAAAGTCTATAGATGAAAGAGATCAACCGGTGAAAGCAAGTAATATGGCTACTAGAGGGAGACCACCCCGAAACATTGGAATACGAGTGGTAACCGAGGTGCTACGAAAGATTTTGCTATGAGATTTGCGGCGCGAGCACCTACTCAAGCTTATTGATAAATCGTAATATGTTCATATTTTAATCCCACATTTAGCACACTTTTGGATGATTTATTCCCTGAATTGTGGAATTTGGTGCTCTTAATCCTTTGTTTTCATGTTTTATACTCAAGAGAGCATCGGAGGATGAAAAGAATGAGAAACGGGCCTAAAATGGAGTAAATGGGCCCAAGTATGAAATTGACACGGCCTGGGCCCAAGACCACACGGTCGTGCCTCCTTAACAGACCCAACCACGGCCTGGCCACGATTCACACGGGCGTATGCCATGGGCGTGTCCCTGCCGTGACAAAGAGGAATTTTACTCGGATTAGGGTACTTAGAGGCAAAGAAATCCATTCCAAAAGCCTATATAAACACCCTAGAGGGAAACCTTCAGGGGGCGTCCAGTTAGGCTAAAGAGCCAAGCCAGAGAGGCCAGAATTGTGGGATTTACTTGAAGAAAGCCAGTTGATTCATCTCAAGAAGCCGGAGTTATACTCAAGACGGAAGATCTTCCCTTCAATTTCCTTCAGAGGGTTTTAGGGTTTTTCTTATGTTTTGTTTCATATTTTCTTTTGAGATGAATTCTTTTATTATTATGGACTAAACCCTTCAAATACCTGAGGGGTGAAACCTAAGATGGATCTTGTTATTGTTTTCTGAACTATATGATAAATACTTGATTTCTTCTTAATTATGTGCTCTTAATTCTTGTTTTAATATTTCAGGATATTGATTCAAGTATTGATGTGCTTAGGCAGAGGAGGAATAGACCCTGTCTAAGAGTAGACCTAGCATAGTTAAGCGGAGTTTATCACAACCCTAGAGATAGGATGACAAAAATCTGCTAGATTAGGGTCAAACCTAATATGGGAGTCCATAGATCGAGTTAATGCAATTCTAGGGGTTTTATTTAGAAAGAGATTTCAATTAATCAACCTAGGGTTAGACATTAGTAGCATCGAGAGAGGTATTAATATACATTAGGGAATCCTACGGATCAAGTCAAGTGAATAAATCGTCTGGTTTAGAGTTAAATAACAAGTGAAGTCTAGGTGGATTCTTCCTCGGGTATTGTCTTAATCGATTGGTTTTTCCCACAAGTATTTCCCCAATTCATTCTCTTTGTCTTTGCATCTTTAGCTTAATAGTTAGTTAAATTTAGATTAATTAATAATTCACTTTTATTTTAGGCTAAATAATAAAAGGAAAGTTAGTATTAGTACTTTTAGTTCCTTTGGGTTCAACAATCCAGTCTTGCCAAAACTATACTACTGTTCGATAGGTGTGCTTGCCTCAATCGTTGTCATAGTTTGTTTCTAGGCACGATCATTCTTTTTATAAATTTTTAAGACTCTCACACACGATCAAGTTTTTGGCGTCGTTGCCAGGGAACTAAAATATTAAGAACGCTCAATTTTTATTACTTTAGCCATTTTTATTTTTGCAATTTATTTTTATATTTATTTTTCTTTTAACTTTGCTAATTTTTCTTCTTTTATTTGTTCCTAGCAGGTACCTCTAGTTTATGACTAGAAGGAACCTGACAAGACCCCTAATTTACGATAGTGATATTGAAGGTACTATTCACAGAAATAGCGGAGAAATAAGGCGAAGCTTAAATTACATAGAAAAAGACCAAGAATTCTAAATTAATATCACTGAAGAGATGGTTGAGAATAATCCGCTACCTCTACAGGCGGCCAAAAATTATGCTCCTCGAACTATGTATGATTATGCTAAACCTAATTTAACAAGAACTGAGTCAAGTATTGTTAGGCCTGCTATTGTTGCAAATAATTTTGAACTGAAACCTAACACTATTCAGATGATACAGCAATTTATTGAGTTTGATGGTTTGCAGGATGAAGAGCCAAACAATCACTTGGCAAATTTCTTAGAATTTTGCGATACTTTCAAAATAAATGGCATTTCTGATGATGCCATTCGTCTTCGGTTATTTCCCTTTTCTTTGAGGAATAAAGCTAAACAGTGGTTGCATTCTCTTCCACGAGGATCAATCACTACATGGGAACAAATGACTGAAAATTTTTTATTAAAATATTTTCCGCTGGCTAAAACGACCAAGTTAAGGAATGATATCTCTTCTTTTATGCAGATGGATTTAGAAACACTTTTCGATGCATGGGAGAGATACAAAGATCTATTGAGAAGGTGTCCACACCATGGATTACCCTTGTGGCTACAGGTCCAAACTTTTTACAATGGTGTGAACCCCTCAACTAGGCAGTTAATCGATTCAGCCACCGGCAGAACTTTGAATAACAAAACACCTGAGGCTACCTACGAATTCATAGAAGAGATGTCACTAAATAACTATCAGTGGCAAGTCACAAGGACCAAGCCAACAAAAGCAGCCAGTGTTTTCAACCTCGACGCAGTAACCATGCTATCAAACCAGGTAGAACTGATAAATAAAAAGATTGATGGCGTATGTGATTATTTATAGGTACATCTAGTCATGCAGTGCGATACGAATAGAAGAGGGATGAACAACACAGACCATCCACCTTACAACCCTGGCGCTGAGAACGAGCAAGTTCACTATATGGGTAGTAATTTTAAATCTCAACATAACCCTTATAGTAATACTTACAATCCAGGTTGGACGAACCATCCCAATTTTTCATGGTGTGGTCAAGGAAACTAGAGGTAACAAACCCCTCCAAACTTCCAACAACAGCCCTACCCACAGGAAAAGAAACCAAACCTTGAGGAGATGCTGACACAATTCATAGCGGTGTCAGAAACGTGTTTCCAAAACACCGAAACAACACTTAAAAATCAACAAGCATCGATTCAAGGGATCGAGAACCAATTAGGGCAACTCGCTAAGCTGATCTCTGAACGACCACAAGGCAGCTTGCCAAGCAACACTGAAACTAACCCCAAGGAGCAACTTCAAGCCATAACCGCTAACGATAGTGAAGGGTTAGATGAGCCCAGGGCAAGCCAAGAAAATGTAGTAAATGAAACTAAAGTCGAGGTAAACCATGATAAGCCAAAACCAGTAATTAAAGAGTACCAACCTCGTATACCATACTCCAATGAGATGAAGAAGGACAACACAGACGAACAATTCGGTAAATTGCTCAAACTCTTAAAGATGTTACATATTAACTTACCGTTTCATGAAGCTCTTGCGCAGATCCCAGATTGAAGGAAATTCTTAAAAGAGTTTTTAACAAACAAGCGAAAGTTTGAAGAGGATTCGCATGTGGAACTAAACGCAGTGTGCTCAGCAATGTTGCAAAATAGACTACCACAAAAATTAAAAGATCAAGGGAGTTTTACAATTCCATGCTTAATTGGTAGTTTATCTGTTGATAATGCTTTAGCTGATTTAGGGGCAAGCATCAATGTTATGCCTTATAAATTTTTTAAACAACTAGGTCTAGGGAAACCAAAACAAACTAGGATGAGCATTCAATTAGTTGATAAAACTGCTAGAATTCCTAGGGGTATAATTGAAGATGTTCTTGTGAAAATTGATAAATTCGTATCCCTAGTTGACTTTGTCATTTTAGACATGGATGAGGACAATAGCATCCCCTTAATTTTAGGAAGACCCTTTTTAGCAACTGCCAGGACTAAAATTGATGTTAGCGCAGGTGAACTCATAATTTGTGTAGGTGACAAATCAACCAGTCTTCAAGCTCTCGACTTAGCTAGGACATCGAGTAGTCAAGGTGAGAACATAAATTCTATTAATAACCATTCGGTTAAACCTTCTTTTCAGGAAGCACCACGGAACTACACAACTGAGCTAGATCCTAAACCTCATGCCAACAAGGAAATAACTCATGAGGAACGAAGGCTTCAGATCGATGAACTAGACGAGTTGAAGACACACTTCAAGGAGAAATTAGGAATACACAAAGCAGAACCAATACCATTCCGTGGGACAAACGAATTTAAGATCGGAGATCAGGTATTGTTAGATAAGGCACACCCTCGAATACCTCCTCCTAACCCTAATACAAACAAAGAAATCTCTTTTAGGGTACTAAAGGTTTTCCCATACGGAACAGTCGAGGTAAGTAATCCTATATTCGGCACTTTTAAAGTAAACGCTACCCGACTTGAGCTATATACTGATAATAGGGCTGATAGCATGAGGAAGGACTTTCAACTCCTAAAACCACCATGAATGTGCGAATGAGAGGTAAGTCTAGCTTAAGACTATAAACGAGCGCTTCTCGGGAGGCAACCCGAGCACTAACCCCATTAATTCTTACATTTTTTATTGTTTCTTTAATTTTTCCTTTTTTAGCACCTAACTATAAACTAACCAAGTGATACAAATCGTCTCGGGTTTGAAAACGAATCGTAAATGTTGCCCGATCATAAATTAGGTAGTTTTTCGTTATAAATAACAAGAGGGGTAATTTAATGATAATAGTTTGGAAAATAAAATAATTAAGGGCTTGGGATGGATTCGGATTTGAAGCAAGAAAGAACCTTTAATATATATATTAAAGAACCGGATCTTATAAGCTTCAAATGAATGAAAGGAGTTTGAATAAACCGAGACCCACTATCTAGCAAGATAGGAACCCATGGTACAGATAAATGAACGCCACACCCAAAGGATGATAAGTTCGAAACAAGGATAGAATGACGCCACTAGAAACTAGATAAGTCAATTCGAACCTTGAAGAATTAGGAGAGTGAATTAAACTCACCAAAAGAAAATATTCATTCATGAAAATTCCAAAGGTCCCCTACAACTGACCAGACACAAACTATTTATAGAAACATTTTTAAAGTTCTCATGGAAAAAGGATAGCATTGCCATCCATATTTAATTCATGGGCTTCCACTAATCCTACACTTGCAAATTTCCAACTTGTTTATTCACCCACAATACCCATGTTGCCGTCCAAATCCATGCTTTATTTGTTCCACTAAGCACCCCACATGCACATGGATAAATTAAACATTTGTGCTTCAATTAAAAGATAAAATTCCAGCTTCATTTTACCTCCTACCATGCCGTCCAACAATGCCCTCCAATAGCAATTATTTTATTCATGCCCAACATTCCCAATTATCTATGCTTCCACTCACCCATAATATTCTTATTCCCATTCCATTATTGCCGTCCATGCTCCACTAGTCCACACATGCTCTATTTTTTTAATGTTTCACACAAGCACAATTCTTAATTGTTTATAGCTTCCATAGTTGTTGCCGTCCCACCACATAGCCTATGTTCATGGTTCTTGAATTATTTTATTCAATCCATGATTTGTGATCACCCATGCTCCATTTAGGCTTGTGATGTCCCATGCTTTGAAGAGTAAGTTCATGGAAGCATAAATCTTGTCCATCATTTAAATATTCGGCCAAGTCATGCTCCATTTGTGCCTTGTTGCCGTCCATGCTTGAATAAAATACTTCCCTTGTGCCGCATGCTCTAACCAAGCCTCATTGTTTATTCTTCCATTAATCCCCATGCTATCTCCAATTGACTTCAAATTTATTTCATCTATAATATTCCTTCACCATTAAATATTCAGCCAAAAGATGTTAATGGCTTCACGGGGCATCATGCATTGCTCCCTCAAATGTGCATAATTTTGCTTAAAGTGTCCCACATTGGGCGGCACCTATAAACACATGAACTCCCATCAGTAAAATTCAGCTGAATAAAGTTATCACAAAATTTAAACACTTTTTTTAAACATTAGGTAAAACAAAGGTTAACGAAACACACTAGCATTCAGCTTCGACAAACGACATTAACAACTCGTACTGTCTAGATAAATTAGACATGCATAATAAAGTGTTGAATAAACTAGCAGTCGCACTAGCTAGTATATTCAACTTGTAACAGTTCAGCATGTTCTTGGGCTCTTTTCTTTCTATATTCCAAATTTGTGCCACCAAAGCCGACGTGGCATCCTTGAATTGTTTAGCACGGGCACGCATAATTGGTCCATTAGGTAGCTCGATTGGGTCTTGGTTGACTTCCGTCACAGGCTTCTTAGGTGAGTTCGTATCACCAAGTGCATATTTCCATACCACACGGCTGTGGACGTGCCGTGTGGATGCTACGGATGTACGTACTGACATGGCAGAGATAGTACAAAATAGGACAAAAAATATCCTCAAACCACGGCCCTCAACTGAACACAACGGTCGTGCAATGCGGCTGTGGCCGACACTGTTTTAGCAACACGGGCGTGGCGACCTGCACATGGGCGTGGGAGAAACGAACGAAGCATAGCATGGCCGTACGACATGCTGTGTGACTCGACACCCCCACGGTACACGGGTGTGGGGATGTACCAAACCTAAAATTTCTATTTAAACCACCCCTCTCCCCTTCTTACCTACTCCCCACCCTTCTTCTTCCTTTACACCTCCCATTCTTTTTCATTCTCATCATTCTTCATTCCCCCTAACTCTAGATCTAACCAGATCCATGTCGAAGGAACGGAAGGATCCTAGCACAGTCTCCCTTTGTGAGATCGATCTACATAAGTTCATGCCAGCCGCTTCATTAACTCGACAGGAAAAGGACCTTTCTGTCCTTTAACTTTTCTTTTCATTTTCACTTCTCTTTTATTTTCATTTTCTTTATTTTTCTTTTACTTAGTTTAATCTGTTTTATTCTGTTTTCTTTTATTTAGGTTCTAAAGGCTGCTTGGGAATCACCACACCACGACCATAGCCACGACACTACAATCTTAGAAATCACACCCACCTCACTAACCATCTAACAATAAGGACTCTCCGGTCCATTAATCTTTTCTTTTAATTTTATTTTTGCTTTCTATTTGCTTTCTCTTTCTCTTTCTTGTCTTTAAATATATATTTAGTATATTTTGAATTATTATTATTATTTCCTGGCTAATTCTTCACAAGCTTCCCAATTTCTTTATCTAGCGCAGAGATTGTCGGCGGCCACCACACCACGACACTCCCAACTCAGGGAAGCCATCCAAATTTAGGAAGTTTCACCTCTCCCTATCTCTTAAATTTCATATATATCTTTGTAAATTGAGGACAATGTACATCTTAAGTGTGGGGGGTGAATATTTATTTCAAGAAAGTACCTAACTTTCTACATTATTCTCAAATCCCTGAATTATGCCTTGAATTATGCCTTGTTCTTAAGTAATTTTCTCGTATTATGATTAGAATGAATTTCTTTTGATTTATGATTTTTATTGATATGTTTTGGATTAAGTCATTGATTTAAACTTTAGGAGACTAGAGAATCAAGCATGATAAGTCCATTTTCAAAAATTAAAATTTTGTTAGGTTGTCTACCTGAATATAATTATTACCTTGAAGTTTGAAATTTACAAGGTTGATGCAAAAAAACCCATAATTATTGTGAGATTTTGAGCCTTTTAGAGCATACATTCTTTCGTGCTTACATTTTGATTATGAGTGTGTCAACATTGATTTGTTATTCTAGAACTTGCTTTGATTATACATGGTGAGACCACATCTTTGATTTGATATACAGAGATGATAAAGGCACTTAGGATTTAACCCACTTACTCCACTAAAAGCCTACCCTCACAATTAACCCTTAGTGAACCCCTTTGATCTTAACAACCCTTTTTATTGACAACCCCACTAATATTAAGCTAAAACCCATCTAGTATTTGTTATCACCATTCTTTGACTCCCTTTTTGTTGAGAATTGGTTTTGAGCAGTTGCCTAACTATGTTCTATATTTCAGTTGTTAAAGTTCTTTCTTATTATTGTAATGATTTGTTCTTAAAAAAAATGAAGTATATTCATTATTAGTTCTATGATTATTGAGCTTATACATTTAAAATTCCACATACTGAGAAGAAGCTCGTATTATTAGTGAAGTTGTAATTGATGTAATTATTCAAGTATTAGTTTATTTTTCTAGTTAGGTAAAATTGTAAATTCAATATCGATTCTAACCTTCTAATTCAGCCTTTATCCACACCTTTAACCCAAGCCCCATTATAACCCTTTTTTAAAACCTTTGGATTTGTTCATCATCTCATTCTACAGTGGTGGAGATTTGATTTTCTTGCAAGCCTATGGGATTAACTTTTCATGTTTGACTTTTGAGTGCTTAACTTTGAACCTTAAACACTTTGAGTGATTTGAGTAAATCTTTAGTGAGGATGTCAAATCTTCTCAGTTTTGAATTAAATGTGATTATTTAGGTAAGGGAAAACGCCTATATTTTTCGTGCTACAAAAACTATGACTTTGAATGTTTGAATCTTTAGGACCCTTCTACTTAAAATTATCCATGTATAAATTATCTATGAATTATGATTAGACATTATTGATGAATATTATGAATCAGGGAAGTTCATTTTAATTGTGAATTGAGAATTTTGCTTGAGGATAAGCAAATGCTTAAGTGTGGGGGTATTTGACAAACCATAATATGTTCATATTTTAATCCCACATTTAGCACACTTTTGGATGATTTATTCCCTGAATTGTGGAATTTGGTGCTCTTAATCCTTTGTTTTCATGTTTTATACTCAGAAGAGCACCTGAGGATGAAAAAAACAAGAAACGGGCCTAAAACGGAGTAAATGGGCCCAAGTACGAAATCGGCACGGCCTGGGCCCATGACCACACTACCGTGCCTCCTTAACAGACCCGACCACGGCCTGACCACGATTCACACAGGCGTGTGCCATGGGCGTGTCCCTGCCATGACAAAGAGGAATTTTACTAGGATTAGGGTACTTAGAGGTAAAGAAAGCCATTCCAAAAGCCTATATAAACACCCTAGAGGCCAACCTTTAGGGGGCATCCAGTTAGGCTGAAGAGCCAAGCCAGAGAGACCAGAATTGTGGGATTTAGTCGAAGAAAGCCAGTTGATTCATCTCAAGAAGCCGGAGTTATACTCAAGATGAAAGATCTTCCTTTCAATTTCCTTCAGGGGGTTTTAGGGTTTTTCTTATGTTTTGTTTCATATTTTTTTTTGAGATGTATTCTTTTATTATTATGAACTAAACCCCTCAAATACCTGAGGGGGATGAAACCTAAGACGGATCTTGTTATTATTTTCTGAACTATATGATAAAAACTTAATTTTTTCTTAATTATGTGTTCCTAATTCTTGTTTTAATATTTTGGGATATTGATTCAAGTATTGATGTGCTGAGGCAGAGGAGGAATAGACCCTGTCTAAGAGTAGATCTAGCATAGTTAAGCGAAGTTGATCGCAATCCTAGAGATAGGATGACGAAAATCTATCGGATTAGGGTCAAACCTAATATGAGAGTCCATAGATCGGGTTAATGCAATTCTAGGGGTTTTAATTAGAAAGAGATTTCAATTAATCAACCTAGGGTTAGACGTTAGTAGCCTCGAGAGAGGTATTAATATACATTAAGGAATCCTACGGATCAAGTCAAGTGAATAAATCGTCTGGTTCAGAGTTAAATAACATGTGAAGTCTAGGTGGATTCTTCCTCGGGTATTGTCTTAATCAATTGGTTTTTCCCACAAGTATTTCCCCAATTTATTCTCTTTGTCTTTGCATCTTTAGCTTAATAGTTAGTTAATTTTAGATTAATTAATAATTCACTTTTATTTTAGGCTAAATAATAAAAAAAAGTTAGTATTAGTACTTTTAGTTCCTTTGGGTTCGACAACCCGGTCTTGCCACTAAACTATACTGCTGTTCGATAGGTGCACTTGCCTCAATCATTTTCATAGTTAGTTTCTAGGCTCGATCATTCTTTTTATAAATTTTTAAGACTCTAACACACGATCACTTATGCTATCCGTGCACGGGAAGAGGCATCATCGCCAAACGTTATTACCGGTACTTTTTCTCTTTTTGATATTGATATAGTTGCGTTGATAGATGCTGGATCAACCCATTCATATATCTATATGAATTTAGTATTTAAAAAGAGTTTACATGTCGAGTCTACAAAGTTTGTAATTAAATTATCGAACCCCTTAGGTAGGTCTATTTTAGGCAGGTCGTATTTGATCATTCAACATTCATAGCAGTTCAATGACAATTAAACATATATAATTCAATTTAAGGACATGTATTTGTAGATGAGCTTACCTTGTATTCGGGATAAACAAACTGGATGGTCTATTAGATAACTTTTGATTTTCCCCGATCTAAATCTGATTTCTTTCGTTCTTGATCTATATACTGTAATATCCCGGGTTAGGGGCTATTTTGTTGTTGCATGATAATGCATGTGTTGGTGTGCTATGTTGCTATTTCTATGTTTTAGGAGTTTAGTTGTAGGCTAGGAGAATGCCGGAGTGAATGGGAAAATTTTAGTTTTTGAGCCTTAGGTGTAGGGAGCAGATGGAGCTGAGGGATATGTATTTTATTTGGTAGTTTGTTACACAAAAATGAGGTTGGCAAAGTGGCAAGGCATGTGCCACTTGGAGCTGAGTGTGGCGTCATCTACAAGGGGGAGAGATCTTGAGTTCAAGTCGCAGAGTTCCCCATTTTGGCTCTCATTTTGGACGGCGTGGAGGAAGAGGTAGAAGGCAATTCGAATTCTTCCTTGGACTTAGTCTTCACATTCAAATGTTGGGTGGAGAGTAATTGTAGGAGGAAGACTTGGTCATGCTTGTTTGAATGAGTGGTTGGGAGCTATTGGGGGGATTTGGCCGAATGTTGGGGAGTTGTGGAGTGGGTGGACGGTTTGGTGGTATGGTGTTGAGGGAATGCCGAAATTCATTTGGCATTTTTGTGCATATTTCGGCCAAAAGCGATTTGGTAAGCTAAATTCTTCTTTTTGTCAAAGCTAGCCGAAATTTCCAAGTTGATTCCTTCATTTTTCTTCTTGAAACCGAAAGACCAATCAACCCAAAGCTTGCCGATTTTGCCTTGTTTTCCTTATGTTTTCATGGTTAGCCGAATGCTCCCTTACACATCTTATTTCTTTTTCATTTGATTAAGCCGAAACTAGTACTCTCTCCTCCCATACTCTTTTCTTCGTTTGAAAACCTTGATAGCCGAAACTCTCTTCCAAAAACACATTCTTCATCTCTTTTTCTTTCAAAAACCGAAGGTACCTTCTCCTGTTCATTTTTGTTTCTCCTTAAAACCATTTTGCCGAAACTTTATTCTCATTTCACTTTATCCTTTCTTGTTTTTCACTCAAGCCGAATCCTCTTTTCTTTTGTTTAAGTTCTAGCCGAATCTTCCCTCTTCTAGTAGTTTCTTGTAGCCGAATTTTGAGTGGGGGAGTAATCTCGCTTGACTTCTTTCAAACGTTTGAGCAAGGTAAGTGGATGGCCAAATGGCCATTTTCCCCTCTTTTGTCCTTTATCGATTATGGTTTGGTTAAGGGGCCGAATATAGAAACTATGGAAGGGTGTTAATCGTGTTCGTTATAGGGTATTCTGGATTTCAGAAGCTAGCAAGAGGAGCCTTCATTTCTGTTGATTATTTGGTAAGGGTGGTAAGTGATTGGTATTATTATTATTAGTTCAATCTGTGGTTTCGATTAGTCAGGAGTGACAAAGGTTTAACCGTTCTCTTTTGAAGGTGTAGCCGATTGTTGGAAGGAGAATCACTGCTTGATTCGAGATTTGGTAGGAAACCAAATCAAGTGAAGGTAAGGATTGATAATGACTCCTGTTGGCTTAAAAGTCTTTGGCCGAATGGTCTTGGTTACTAACCCCTATGTTTGGCCGATTCTAGGAGCAAGGGGTTTAAGGATCGTAGATCGTTTCGTTGGGTAGACCTTCGTTATTTCAGGTGTGTAACTAACACACTTTGTATCTTGTAATATGTGTTAATAATCTGTTTGATTAATAAGTCAAGACAGTTTGAGGATTGATACGATACCCTATTGGGTGTGATCTCGGACGCGGGTAAGTCAGTGTTATTGTGAGCTTACTGATGATCTATATGATACCATGATTATGGATGTTTGTGATATGAGATATGATGTTAAACATATTGGCATGAATGCATGACTTACATGATACGCATTAGTATGACATGTATGGGTGATATGAGTGGAGGGGGATGATGATATCCGTGTCTTTGGGACACTGTGTCTTTGGGACACCAGAGGTTTGGCACCTCCAGTGGTTTGGTACCACAGATTGATTATTGTGACTTTGGGTCACCAGAGGTTTGGCACCTCAGCGTCTCGTCCCAGTGGCTTAGTACCACGGTGGGTTGGCCCCACGGTTGATTATACGGGATTGACGCCAGTGATTGGGTATCACACGATGGGTTGGCCCCATCATCGGATTGTGACTGCGGTCACCAGTGATTTGGTATCACATGTGTCTTTGGGACACCAGAGGTTGGGCACCTCATTGAGACTCGTCCCTGTGGTTAACACCACCGTGGGTTGGCCCCACTTATGAGATACGGGATTGTCGCTAGTGATTGGGTATCACACGATGGGTTGGCCCCATCATTGGATTATTCGTGACTTTGGGTCACCAGTGGTTTGGCACCACACTTATGGATATCGTGACTTTGGGTCACCAGTGGTTTGGCACCACCAGTGGTTTGGTACCACACGGGGTAGAAAAGGCGATACGGATGGTTAGGATCGGGGTGCATTGACCATGTTGTTATGACTTGATGTGTGTTAGCATGTTGTTTATCGGGAGGGAGATTTATACACTGAGTCTTGCGACTCACTCTCTCCTTTGACCTTTCAGGTGACTCCTAGACGCGGACATGGAGCCGGGATGGACTCGAGGTGCTCATGCCATGATTAAATAAAGACTTGCTCAGCTTTTATAAAATTTGGGTACTTCAGCGTACTTTTTACTATTTGGTTTTATTTTGGATTGTAAACGGCCTTTAAATTATGTTTTTCCTATGTTTATGCTTAAAGTAGAATTTTATTATGCCTTAACAAATAATTTGAACTAAACTACGCTTAAAACTTGGAAAGACAATGATTTCAAAATTATAGCGCAATGTGTTTTAAACCATACCATCGGGTATCATACTATGGTTCGATTTTCTACTAAATCAAAATATGTTTTAAGTAACAATAAGAGACAACTCGAAATTCCAAATGAAATAAATTTTTTTTTGAACTTCTCAAAGTGTTTTCAAAATGTCACATGAAGTTTTCAACAATCCTGCCCAAGGTTTTCTACAAGTTCAAAATTTTTCTCAAGGAGTTTTATCGAACTTTTAAGCGAGAAACTTAACCTCTCAAATACGTTTTTCCTCGTATCATACCAGATTCGGTCGTGGTGTTTTGACCGGGTTTGGGGTGTTACAATTGTGGTATCAGAGCCAAGTTCAAAAGCTCGACTGTGGGCCTGAGGCCCAAAATGTTTTCAAAAGTTGTTTTAAGTGTTTTTGGTTTTGAAAACTTGGTTTGAAGGGCATGACACCGAGTCTCCAGCACCAGTTCGCCCAGGTAAGTACCCCTTACTTTTGCTTGTGATTTGTTGGATATAATATGATTGGGTAATTAGCAATAGTGTATTACTTTAGAGATTGAAACGGATAGGATTCTGTGAACTCGCGAAAACATAGCTTCTTAAATATTCATAAGACTTTGCTTTAAAACAGTGGAATAAATACTGATGCATAAAACTTTTAAATCAGATACGTAGAAATTCTAGTCATGAGCACTCGAGGTGGACGCGGTCGTAATACTCGTGGACGAGGTCGTGGTAGGATGACGATTTCTGAACCCGTAGGATCTAGTCAGGGGTCAGAAAATGAGATACCGGTTCCGCCACCAGCTGGAGGTGGTGAGTTTCAAGATCAGACTGGGGATGACGCAGTGCCACAGGCGATGCTGCGAGTATTAGAAAGGGTAGCCGGGGTAGGTAGAGGTGCAGGAGTTAGGAAATCTGTGCCTGAGCGACTCCGGGCAAACGGGGCTGAATTCTTTCGAGGTGTTTCTGGTGTTGCTCCCAGCACTGCTGAGTATTGGCTGGAGGCAACTGAGCGGATCATGGATGATCTGGACCTGACTGCTGAAGAGAAGTTAAAGGGCATAGTATCGCTCCTTCGGGATGAGTCATACCAGTGGTGGCTCACGGTTCGGGACAGTGTGGCAGCAGAGGAGCTGACATGGGATTATTTTAGGGCTGCATATCAGAAGAAGTACATTGGAGCTAGTTATATTGACTCCCAACGAAAAGCATTTTTGAGGCTAGTCCAGGGGAGTAAGTCTGTTTCCGAGTACGAGGCTGAGTTCTTGAAACTGAGTAGGTATGCCAGGGGTATTGTGGCCACTGAACATGAGAGGTGTGTTCGTTTCGAGGATGGTCTGAGAGACAAGTTGAGACTGCTGATTGCTCCACAGCAGGAGCATGAGTTTGCTGTCTTAGTTGAGAAGGCTAAGGTAGTCGAGGGTGTTAAGGAGTCAGTGAGGCAGGGTATGGACAGAAACAGGCATAAGAGGAGCTTCGGATCTTCTGGATCGTCGGGTAATCCACAGAAAAGGGCTAGACCGAGTGGGTCAAATCAGCCAGGTAGGTTTGTTGCTACTAGGCAGGGACCGCCGCAGTGTAACCAGTGTGGGAAATCTCATTGGGGTGGCTGCTGGACCGGGGGAAAAGGTTGTTTTGAGTGTAGTTCTCTGGATCATCGCGTGAGGGACTGTCCGCGTAGGTTGGCTAGGATTCAGTCTGAGAGTCAGGGCCGTAATCAGTTCAGAAGTAGTGGACCGCCACAGCAGAGGGGCCGTGGTAATGGCAGAGGTGGTAATGGTTC
Organism: Gossypium australe; assembly: GCA_005393395.2. Taxonomy (NCBI): domain Eukaryota; kingdom Viridiplantae; phylum Streptophyta; class Magnoliopsida; order Malvales; family Malvaceae; genus Gossypium; species Gossypium australe. The sequence goes on along the minus strand of CM016626.1, from coordinate 92,490,482 downwards.
TGGTCGGGGCCGTGGAGCACCGGGCAGAGGTGCGGGTAGTTCTGAGGCCAGACAGCCTGGGTTAGTGTATGCTGCGAGGCGCCGAGAGGAGGGCGACGCACCGGACGTCATAACCGGTACGTTTTTGATCTTTGGTTCTCCATTTACTGATTTGATTGATGTGGGTTCAACGCACTCTTATGTTGCCAGTAGTATAGTAGAGACCATGGATTTAGACTCTGAGATATCTTCTAGGCAGATGACTGTGATTAGCCCTTTAGGTCACTCTGTAGTAGTAGATAAGCTGTTTAAAGGTGTACCCCTAGAACTCCAAGGGGTAGTGTTTGCTGCTGATCTGATGGAACTGCCGTTTGGGGAGTTCGATCTGATTCTTGGGATGGATTGGCTGGTCAAGTACCAGGCGAGGTTGGATTGCGCGGCCAAGCGTATGGTTCTTAAGACGGTTGAGGGTGATGAAGTGGCTATGATAGGTAATAGGAGAGATTACTTATCAAATGTGGTATCTGCTCTGAAAGCGGAGAAGATGGTCAAGAAGGGCTGTGAAGCATATGTGGTTCATGTGTATACCTTGGAGGCTAAAGAGTCCGCTGTAGAGAAAGTTCGTACAGTTAAGGAATTTGTTGATGTGTTCCCTGAGGAGCTTCCGGGGTTGCCGCCGGATCGCGAGGTAGAGTTTGGGATAGATCTATTACCCGGGACTGTGCCAGTGTCTATTGCTCCGTATAGGATGGCGCCAAAGGAATTGGTGGAGCTTAAGGCTCAGATCCAGGAGTTATTGGATCAAGGTTTTATCAGGCCAAGTGTTTCGCCGTGGGGTGCGCCGGTACTCTTTGTTAAAAAGAAAGATGGTACGATGCGGATGTGCATAGATTACCGCCAGTTGAATAAGCTGACGATTAAAAACAAGTATCCGTTGCCACGGATAGATGACTTGTTTGATCAGCTGAAGGGTGCAGCGGTATTTTCGAAGATTGACTTGAGGTCTAGGTACCATCAGTTAAAGGTAAAGGAGGCTGATATCCATAAGACAGCGTTTCGGACTCGGTATGGGCACTATGAATTTCTGGTAATGCCATTCGGGTTGACTAACGCCCCTGCAGCATTTATGGATATGATGAATAGGGTGTTTCAGCAGTATCTGGATCAGTTCGTCGTGGTTTTCATAGACGACATCTTAGTGTACTCAAGGACAGAGGAAGAGCATGATGCGCATTTGCGAGTGGTGCTGCAGATTCTGAGGGAAAAGTAGCTCTATGCTAAGTTCAGTAAGTGCGAGTTCTGGCTTAGAGAAGTGACTTTCTTGGGTCATGTAGTGTCAGCTGAGGGGATTCGAGTAGATCCTCGGAAGATTGAGGCAGATTTGGATTGGAAGCCGCCTAGGTCAGTGGCTGAGATTCGGAGTTTTCTGGGTTTGGCCGGATACTACCGAAGGTTTGTAGAGGGTTTCTCGTTGATAGCAGCGCCGATGACCAAGTTGTTAAGGAAAGAGGTTCCGTTTGTTTGGACTGAGAAACAGCAGGAAAGCTTCGATAAGTTAAAGAAGATTTTGACTGAGGCTCCGGTTCTAATTCAACCTGAGGCTGGTAAGGAATATACAGTGTACTGCGATGCATCACATACGGGATTGGGTTGTGTGCTAATGCAAGAAGGTAAGGTTGTGGCTTACGCTTCTCGGCAGCTGAGGCCACATGAAGTCAACCATCCGACGCACGATTTGGAGCTAGCGGCTGTAGTCTTTGCCTTAACGATTTGGAGGTACTACTTGTATAGAGAGAGATCGATAGTCTACACCGATCATAAGAGTCTGAAGTACCTCTTGACTCAGAAAGATTTGAATTTGAGGCAGCGCAGATGGGTTGAGTTGCTTAAAGACTACGACTGTTCGATTGAGTATCATCCGGGCAAGGCTAACGTGGTGGCAGACTCGTTGAGCCGTAAGGTTGTTTCGGACTTAAGAGCGATGTTTGCCCATTTGAGTTTGTATGACGACGGAAGTATTCTGGCAGAGTTGCAGGTTAAGCCTACTTGGGTTGAGCAGATCAGAGAGAAACAGTTGGAGGATAAGGTTCTGAGTGCGCGGAGGTTGCAGGTACAGAGTGGTGGTTTGGAAGGTTACAGTTTATCTAGTGATGGGGTGCTATGTTTTCAAGGTAAAGCTTGTATGCCTAAAAATGTTGAGCTGAGGCAGAAGATTCTTCAGGACGCACATAGCAGTCCTTATGCTATGCATCCTGGAAGTAGCAAGATGTATAGGGATCTTAGAGAGCAGTTTTGGTGGCCTGGGTTGAAGAAGGAAGTGACAGAGTTTGTAGGGAAGTGTCTGACATGTCAGCAGGTCAAGGCTGAACATCAGTTGCCGTCAGGTTTGCTTCAGCTTGTGAAGATTCCTCAGTGGAAGTAGGGAAGGATAACCATGGATTTCGTCAGTGGACTACCGCTTACGCCAAGTAAAAAAGATTCAGTTTGGGTAGTGGTGGATCGTCTGACTAAATCAGCTCACTTCATTCCGGTGAAGGTTGACTACTCACTTCAGAAGCTAGCGAAGCTGTATGTTTCAGAGATAGTGAGGTTGCACGGTGTGCCAGTTTCGATAATCTCGGATAGGGATCCCAGATTTACGTCAAGGTTCTGGAAAGCGTTGCATCAGGCTTTGGGTACTCGATTGGATTTCAGCACGACTTTTCACCCACAGTCTGACGGTCAATTAGAAAGGGTTATTCAGATCTTGGAGGATATGCTGAGAGGTTGTGTTCTGGATTTCAGAGGTAGTTGGGAGGAATTTCTGCCATTGGCTCAGTTTGCCTACAACAACAGTTATCAAGCGAGCATCAAGATGGCACCGTATGAGGCGTTGTATGGTAGGAAGTGTCGCTCACCTACCTGTTGGACGGAGTTAGGTGAACGGCAGTTGTTGGGGCCTGAGTTGGTTGCTGAGACCGAAGACAAGGTTAAGTTGATTCAGGCTCGATTGAAGGAAGCTTCGGACCGGCAGAAGTCTTATGCCGATCTTAAGCGGAGAGACATAGAGTTTGCTGTGGGGGATCAGGTTTTTCTGAAGGTCTCACCGTGGAAGAAGGTGTTGAGGTTCGGAAGGAAAGGCAAGCTAAGTCCGAGGTTTATTGGGCCATATAAGGTTTTGAGACGAGTTGGACCAGTAGCGTATCAGCTTGAGTTGCCAGCAGAGCTTAGTCAGATACATGACATATTTCACGTTTCGATGCTTCGGAGGTATCGCTCGGATCCATCACATGTGGTAGCAGTAGAAGAGATCGAGGTAAATCCAGATTTGACTATGGAAGAAGAACCGATGCAGATTCTAGATCGGGATGTGAAGGTTCTGCGTAAGAAGTCTGTGCCTTTGGTTAAAGTTCTTTGGCGGAATCATGGCGTGGAAGAAGCTACGTGGGAACCCGAGGATATGGTGAGACAGCAATACCCGCAACTCTTCTGATCAGGTAATTTCGGGGCCGAAATTATTTTTAAGGGGGGTAGAACTGTAATATCCCGGGTTAGGGGCTATTTTGTTGTTGCATGATAATGCATGTGTTGGTGTGCTATGTTGCTATTTCTATGTTTTAGGAGTTTAGTTGTAGGCTAGGAGAATGCCGGAGTGAATGGGAAAAATTTAGTTTTTGAGCCTTAGGTGTAGGGAGCTGATAGAGCTGAGGGATATGTATTTTATTTGGTAGTTTGTTACACAAAAATGAGGTTGGCAAAGTGGCAAGGCATGTGCCACTTGGAGCTGAGTGTGGCATCATCTACAAGGGGGAGAGATCCTGAGTTCAAGTCGCAGAGTTCCCCATTTTGGCTCTCATTTTGGACGGCGTGGAGGAAGAGGTAGAAGGAAATTCAAATTCTTCCTTGGACTTAGTCTTCACATTCAAATGTTGGGTGGAGAGTAATTGTAGGAGGAAGACTTGGTCATGCTTGTTTGAATGAGTGGTTGGGAGCTATTAGGGGGATTTGGCTGAATGTTAGGGAGTTGTGGAGTGGGTGGACGGTTTGGTGGTATGGTGTTGAGGGAATGCCGAAATTCATTTGGCATTTTTGTGCATATTTCGGCCAAAAGCGATTTGGTAAGCTAAATTCTTCTTTTTGTCAAAGCTAGCCAAAATTTCCAAGTTGATTCCTTCATTTTTCTTCTTGAAACTGAAAGACCAATCAACCCAAAGCTTGTCGATTTTGCCTTGTTTTCCTTATGTTTTCATGGTTAGCCAAATGCTCCCTTACACATCTTATTTCTTTTTCATTTGATTAAGCCGAAACTAGTACTCTCTCCTCCCATACTCTTTTCTTCGTTTGAAAACCTTGATAGCCGAAACTCTCTTCCAAAAACACATTCTTCATCTCTTTTTCTTTCAAAAACTGAAGGTACCTTCTCCTGTTCATTTTTGTTTCTCCTTAAAACCATTTTGCCGAAACTTTATTCTCATTTCACTTTATCCTTTCTTGTTTTTCACTCAAGCCGAATCCTCTTTTCTTTTGTTTAAGTTCTAGCCGAATCTTCCCTCTTCTAGTAGTTTCTTGTAGCCGAATTTTGAGTGGGGGAGTAATCTCGCTTGTCTTCTTTCAAACGTTTGAGCAAGGTAAGTGGATGGCCGAATGGCCATTTTTCCCTCTTTTGTCCTTTATCGATTATGGTTTGGTTATGAGGCTGAATATAGCAACTATGGAAGGGTGTTAATCGTGTTCGTTATAGGGTATTCTGGATTCCGGAAGCTAGCAAGAGGAGCCTTCATTTCTGTTGATTGTTTGGTAAGGGTGGTAAGTGATTGGTATTATTATTATTAGTTCAATCTGTGGTTTCGATTAGTCAGGAGTGACAAACGTTTAACCGTTCTCTTTTGAAGGTGTAGCCAATTGTTGGAAGGAGAATCAATGCTTGATTCGAGATTTGGTAGGAAACCAAATCAAGTGAAGGTAAGGATTGATAATGACTCCTGTTGGCTTAAAAGTCTTTGGCCGAATGGTCTTGGTTACTAACCCCTATGTTTGGCCGATTCTAGGAGCAAGGGGTTTAAGGATCGTAGATCGTTTCGTTGGGTAGACCTTCGTTATTTCAGGTGTGTAACTAACACACTTTGTATCTTGTAATATGTGTTAATAATCTGTTTGATTAATAAGTCAAGACAGTTTAAGGATTGATACGATACCCTATTCGGTGTGATCTCGGACGCAGGTAAGTCAGTGTTATTGTAAGCTTACTGATGATCTATATGATACCATGATTATGGATGTTTGTGATATGAGATATGATGTTAAACATATTGGCATGAATGCATGACTTACATGATACGCATTAGTATGACATGTATGGGTGATATGAGTGGAGGGGGATGATGATATCCGTGTTTTTGAGACACTGTGTCTTTGGGACACCAGAGGTTTGGCACCTCCAGTGGTTTGGTACCACAGATTGATTATTGTGACTTTGGGTCACCAGAGGTTTGGCACCTCAGCGTCTCGTCCCAGTGGCTTAGTACCACGGTGGGTTGGCCCCACGGTTGATTATACGGGATTGACGCCAGTGATTGGGTATCACACGATGGGTTGGCCCCATCATCGGATTGTGACTGCGGTCACCAATGATTTGGTATCACATGTGTCTTTGGGACACCAGAGGTTGGGCACCTCATTGCGACTTGTCCCTGTGGTTAACACCACCATGGGTTGGCCCCACTTATGAGATACGGGATTGTCGCTAGTGATTGGGTATCACACGATGGGTTGGCCCCATCATTGGATTATTCGTGACTTTGGGTCACCAGTGGTTTGGCACCACACTTATGGATATCGTGACTTTGGGTCACCAGTGGTTTGGCACCACCAGTGGTTTGGTACCACACGGGGTAGAAAAGGCGATACGGATGGTTAGGATCGGGGTGCATTGACCATGTTGTTATGACTTGATGTGTGTTAGCATGTTGTTTATCGGGAGGGAGATTTATACACTGAGTCTTGTGACTCACTCTCTCCTTTGACCTTTCAGGTGACTCCTAGACGCGGACATGGAGCCGGGATGGACTCGAGGTGCTCATGCCATGATTAAATAAAGACTTGCTCAGCTTTTATAAAATTTGGGTACTTCAGCGTACTTTTTACTATTTGGTTTTATTTTGGATTGTAAACGGCCTTTAAATTATGTTTTTCCTATGTTTATGCTTAAAGTAGAATTTTATTATGCCTTAACAAATAATTTGAACTAAACTACGCTTAAAACTTGGAAAGACAATGATTTCAAAATTATAGCGCAATGTGTTTTAAACCATACCATCGGGTATCATACTATGGTTCGATTTTCTACTAAATCAAAATATGTTTTAAGTAACAATAAGAGACAACTCGAAATTCCAAATGAAATAAATTTTTTTTTGAACTTCTCAAAGTGTTTTCAAAATGTCACATGAAGTTTTCAACAATCCTGCCCAAGGTTTTCTACAAGTTCAAAATTTTTCTCAAGGAGTTTTATCGAACTTTAAGCGAGAAACTTAACCTCTCAAATACGTTTTTCCTCGTAACATACCAGATTCGGTCGTGGTGTTTTGACCGGGTTTGGGGTGTTACATATACATTCAAAATTAAGTCATTTATTCATCAAATCATACAACTCAGTTCACAAACACATATTTGGGCATTTTTACACTTTAGCCCCTAAAGTTCCACATTTTTACAATTTAGTCCCTCTTTTATATAAACACAAATTACACAATTTAACAAAATACATGCTTAGCTGAATTACAATAGTACCCCTAGCAGCCCATATTTCACATTTATTTCACATTTCAACCACATAATTTGTACTTTTCACAATTTAATCCCTAAATAGTATTTTTACCAAAAATTACATAACAAATATGATAATCTATCAACAAATATCCACTTTTCATCATCAAACATTTAAAAGATCAAACATTCATCAATGGCACTTCACAAAATCATCAATAAACTCAGAAATTAAGGCACAAGCTAGCTAGAATACGAAGCAACGATATCAGTAACATAAAAATCAACAAAAACCGAGCTAAAACGGATTTACATGCTTGAACATCAATGGTCGAACCATTCAAGCTTTCAAAACCCTATTTCCTTTCTTCCATTTGGCTTTGGAGAAGATGATAGCATGAAATTCCTTTTTGTTTTATTAATTAAAATTAATTTCTAAATTACAATTATAACCTTAATGAATAACATTTATAATCCACACATGTAACGCCCTAAAAATCTTGAAACCCTAATTTCTATGTCTATGTGTGTATAGCACTTTGAATAATATTATTAAGATAGTATCGAGCTTATTTGAGGCCTTAGAGTTAGGGGTGACCATAGGGAAAATTTTATTTTTCTTACTTAGTGGACCCTAGTCTCAAATAAGAGGCCTCATAAGCAGATTAAGAGAAGAGAAGGGACACAGATGGGCTGGTGGTCCAGTGGAAAGTGGCGTCATATAGAGCAATTAAGGAGGTCCAAGGTTTTAGGCCTATGAGGGGAAATTAAGGAGTTTTATTTTTGTGCCTGAACAGAAGGAGTTGGTGTTAGAGTGGACTCTGAAAGGGAGTGTTCAGGAGAGAAATTAAAGGTGAAGATAAGGGAGAAAAGATAGGGATTGGGAGGTGGATATAGTGGTGCCGAATTGGACTCTGAGGGAAGGGAAGTTTCGGGTAGGGGCTATATATATGAGTGCCGAATTAAGTTCCTAGGTTAATGCCAAATTTTTACTTTCCTACTAGCCGGATTTCTTCACTTGTGAGAGGCTCAGATGTTTTTTCTAAGTGTGCCAAAGCCAAATCCTTCATACCCTCCCTTCTCAAATTCCCTTTTTGGTTCACCACTTGGTTCTAGCAAAATCACCTATTTTCTTATTCCCCTAGTGTTGCCGAATTGCCTCTGTCACCTTACTAGTCGCAAAAGCTGGACTTAAGCCACAGGATCAAAGGAAGATTTTGGTAAGAGCTTAGTTGTATTTTTAGTGTGTTTTATTAAAATCCGAAGGGCTATCTAACCCTCTTTGTCGTTAACATGTATTAACAAGGGTATGGCTCAACAATCGCAACCGTGGTAGGTAAGGATTGTTATCAAGGCAATAAGTATTCTCGATTCAATCACGGTTTAGTAGATGGCCGAATCTACTATGGCTCATAGGGGTGACTTATGAACAATATGGGTCACTTGGTTCTGACGTTCTAGGTGTTTTGGGTGCAGATCTAGAAGATAAACACCAATAGTAGCAAAGGAAGGGCTATTAGAACATGAGGCACACGATAAGGGTACGGTGAGGTTTCAATTTTTGGTCAGTATGTGGTAACGCTCAGGTTAATTGCTAGTAATGTCAATTGTAGGTTCGTGACTAAGGGGTTCGCAGCACGCAAGGTTACCAGGTGTGTACAAACACTACACACACGATATCAGCAATGCCGAAAATCCGAAAAGCCGAAAGTGGCTAAATGGGCCCGGTGGGCCTTGAGGCTAAGTTTGATGAAATGGTTTGGTTTGTTAAACGTATTGAGTTAGTCACGCATGATACACGATTTGGATTTGTTTTGGGCCTAGTAGGCCATATGATAAGATTTGGCCCTAATGGGCCGTAAGGTTGTAATTTGGGCTTGATGGGTTTATGGGGACATAGACAAGTATGTTAGGGTTAATGGACTTTAGGCTTGAACAACTCTTAAATTTCATAAGACTTAATATAATTAAACATGTCTGTGAACAAGTCACTGGGTTAGAGTGTGGCAACAGGCGTACGCATGTCTAGAATTGGATCTAGGGAGAGCTTGGTACTGAAGCGGCCCTAGTGGCCCACCTCCTCTTTTTTGGAATCCTACCTGGTGCGTAGTGTCTGTTCACTTTAGCCGCGAGGACTTGTTGATGGGCCAAAGTTCATAACTAAAACCTGAGAGGGACCAAATACCCATATATTTGAAAAATTACTAAAATGCCCTTATAATTGTAAAAGTACCAAAATACCCCTGTTTTTCAAAATTACCAAGATACCTCTTTTTTGCCAAATTACCAAAATATCCCTGTAGGGTAGAATTACGAAAATACCCCTGGGTAGTGAAATGACGGAAATACCCCTATTTGACGAATATGAGTTTATGGATGTTACTTGCGTGTTTGATGCATTCATATTCTGCTTAGGATGCATATGGGTGGGAATTATGGTACGGAGGATGATTTGAGGATCGCATGGTCGTATGGTATGGATCCATCGGAGGCTTTAAGCCCAATATATGATTAGCAGCTTTGCTGCAACGTTCGGTAGTATCGCAACCGGGCTACCCTTGGTGTGTAGAGGAGGGGTGGGTCGAGCTAGAATTCCCCACATGAGTTATAAGGTTGGAAGGGAAATGGTGTGTGTAGCGGATGGATTTTTGGGGTGGGTTTGCATTATCTTGTTTGTATATGATGCAATATGATTTGATATGAGGTCATTGTGGGCTAAGGCCCAAGACCACTGGTTTCGACAGGGCTTAGGCCCAATGTGAATATTTGTATGTTGATTTGATTGCCAATGGTTGTACACACTGAGTTTTGAAACTCACACCTTTAAATTTAATGTTTCAGGTAATTCTGAATAGACGGCTCGATGTGGGAGAGGACTCGAAGATGGCCACACTACAAGTTGTTCAAATGTTTTAATTTGTTCAAATAAAGTTGTTTTAAATACTTTGTTATTTTTCATTGGGTTGTAATAAGGCCGTGTAACTCTTAAACCACTTTAGACTTTGGGTTTATTATTATCGTTTCAACTATCTACTTAATAAATTTCATAAAATTTCTAAAGATGACCTGGTTTTCGAAATAACTTAATATTTGAACGTTTTCCTAAAATGTGGGTTTTTTTCCTCTTAACTTAACAGGATAAAAGGGTTTTGGGCTTTTGGGCCCTAAGTTGTTAAATTGTAAAATCATTTTGAAATTGGGCCTTTAATGTGACATTCCGGACACGGGCCTAACTTTTAGGTTGGGTTTAGGGTGTTACATTTAGTGGTATCAGAGCCTAGTTGCAAAGCTCGGGCTGTGAAATTGGCCTTAGATTTTGGGTTTTTTTAAAAAGTTTGTTGCGGGAGTCTGGAAGTGTGGTTCACCGAACCCTCGATGTCGAGCCAAGTAAGTTCTCTGTACTACATTTGCTTAAAGTATTGAACAGTGTAAATAATGGGCTACTAAAAAAATAGGCTTTTAGAGACTAAAGCCCGTAGGGAACCTAAGCCTGTAGTAAATTACTCGATCGCGGAATAACTTTAAGAAAATTGTTATTACTTACATAAGACATGTGTTCTAAACAAGTGGAACTAAGTACTAACTATATAAAATTCTTAATTCTGAACTACGCAACGATGAGCGTTAGGCGAGGTGGAAGAGGCTACGGTAAAGGCCGTGGAGGTGTTAGGGCAGGATCGTCTAAGTTCGGCCATATGCCCAACGTAGGAGTAGGGGAGGCTCCGGCCTCACCAGTAGCTGAAAGAGGAGCAAACCAACGGGCTGCCGCTACAGAAGATGCCGTATTGCAGGCCATGTTGAGAATATTGGAAAGGGTCGTTGGGCCCAATAATGGTACGGGGAGTCGTGGGTCATTGTAGAGCGACTCCGAGCTAACGAGGCTGAGATTTTCAAAGGAGTGGCAAGGGTGGCCCCAAATGTGGCGGAGTATTGGTTGGAAGCTTCTGAAAGAATAATGGATGACCTGGATTGCACGGCTGAACAAAAGTTGAAAGGAGCAATATCCCTACTCAGGGAAGAAGCCTATCAGTGGTGGTTGACTGTAAAGGAGGGCAACCAACCGGAGCAGGTCAACTAGGAATTCTTCAAATCGGTATTTCAAGGGAAATACATTGGAGCAGCCTATGTGGATGCCCGAAGGAAGGAGTTTTTGAGTCTGACTCGGGGAGATAAGTCAGTAGCAGAGTACGAGGCTGAGTTTTTGCGCCTCAGTCGATACGCCAAAGGGATAATAGCAACCGAGTATGAAAGGTGCATATAATTCGAAGATGGATTAAGGGATAGCCTTAGGGTACTGATAGCTCCACAAAGGGAGAGAGATTTTGCAGTTTTGGTGGAGAAAGCAAAAATAGCAAAGGAGGTAAAGAGCACGGAGTGCCGCAACCGAGAGAAGGAGAAGGGCAAGAACAAGCAGAGTATGGAACCTATGGGAGCCGGACAAAGGCCCGTGAGGAGGGCCAGAGTGAATGGGCCGGTTAGGGATGTGGCCCCTGTTGTCATTGCTAATAACGGAGTACCACGTTGTGCAGAATGTGGGAGAAGGCATCCGGGCGAATGTTGGAGGAAGACGGGAGCATGTTTGGGCTGTGGATCGATGGAGCATAGGGTTAGGCAGTGCCCGAATGTCGTATCTGATTTCTACCAAAGAACTCTGCGCCTCCATTTTCAAGTTAGTGATTTTGTCATTTCCAATTTTTTCCCCATCCATTCTTTTATTTCCACCACATTCGCAATGTAGGTTGACGTGGTTTTCTGGCATGAAACTGTCTCATGTGGATTATGAGAGATATCGTTTCGATCTTCGAATGTCTTTATTTTGTCTGATTGTCCTTGGATTTCTAACTTGAGTTAGAAGAACTTATATTCCTTCAATTCTAGAGGAAATTTGTATTAATCTTCCTACTCTCCTCACCTTCGATCGTGACTTCGTCGGGTTGCTAAGGCTCCATTTGACCATCGTGATCTTTGATTGTTTCTATGTTGCTCATATAAATCCCGGTATACCTTATCATCCATGGTTAAATCCAGTTCTTGTTGAGCTGGATATTTGAAAATACCATATTCTCCGTTATAACTCCATTGGTTTGTTAAAGCTTCGTTCATCCAACTTTATGCTTCATTAGTTTATGCATCAACATTACATTGTGAATACATATCTTGTAACAGCCCATACTTGGTCTGGTCACCAAGCCCGAATACTAGAATGCTATATCACTGTCTCACATCAATTTCATTGTAATTATCAGATTTGAAATGCATGCAGTTTTGTTTTACTTTATTTACTCTAGCATTTATGAGAATATCAAGTCATGCAAACTTAGTTTCAGGTTTAACCATACATACGACAAACAAACATAAAATGTACATAACTCGAGCATTGAGACCACTTAGAAAATTTTCCCAAAATTGTTACTTAGGTATCGATACTGCCTCTATAGTATCAATATTTCTTTTAAGTGGTATCGATACCACTTGGAAAATCGATACCAAACTAGCATTTTCTTTCTCTCCAAGTTTCAAAACATCAAAAAATATCGATAACTTTCACAAGGTATCAATAATTACACCCTAAGTATTGAAACTCGGGTGAAGGTATCGATACCAAATTGGTATTCTGACTCATTGCACTTTTAAAAATGCAGAGGTATCATTTTAAAAGCCCTAATATCGATACCTCTACTTTAGGTTATAAAAATTTAGCATATAAGAGCATTTAAACCATTCAAATTTATTGTTAACATCATGCTTCATTCACCTAGTCACATAAGCATCTAAATGTCTAAATTATTAGTCCAAATACCATATTCAAGTCACATTCTTCAAAACATACATAAAATGCAAATAATCCCAAAAACATCTTAACAATCCGATATAAATGTCTACCACATTGCCTTTTTATTCCCTAGAGCTACAATAAGCAAAACTATAACACTCCAAACCCGGCCTAAAAGTTAGGCCCGAATCTGGCGTGTCACACGGAAGTGTTTTTCGAAACCATATTTCTTGTTGTTAAAACTTGTTTGAGAGTCAAAGCCTCTTTATTAAAACTCAAAGCACTTAAGCAATTGTTATCAACTTGAAAACGTAATTACTTTTAAAACCTTATCAGTTGCGGAAGCACATTTACAATAAATAGTTTACGAAAACGTGATGTTTAAAAATTGAGCTGCAGAAGCATTTTGAAAACATTGCGAAAACATAGTGTTTTGAAGACAGTTATAAAACATCATAAATAAATATCACAATAATAAGTTAAAAATAGAGAGGTCTTATTACAATCCAAATCAAAATATTTAAAAGTAAATAATTAAAACGGAAAGCATAAGCAGTGTATGGTCTTCTCCGAGTCCCTCGCAGATCCTCCTAAAGCTGGGGATTACCTGTACAGTTAAAAACTGGGTGAGCTTATGAAAACTCAGTGTGTAATCCCCTTACTAGAGTAAAATTCAGTATACAGAAATAGAAACTGAAACAGTCTGGGCCAAAGCCCTTAAAGAGTAACAGTATAGTAAGTTCAAAGAATACGTGAGCCAAAGCCCACTACAATATCATTTGGGTCATAACCCATAACAGAATCAATTGGGCCTAGCCCAAACCAATAACAGAACAAGTGGCCTAAGCTTAGTACAGTGACAAATCTCATAAACAGATATGCAACAGTATGAGGATGCATCCCAACCCAGTCCAGCCAACACACCACCCGTACCGGTCCTACACACCATGTGGGGACCATGTCGACCCACCCAGCCCTACACACCAATAACGCAGCCGAGCTGCTAATATCAACGCAGCAAAGTTGCTAATAACAATATACATGGCTGAGCCACTAGAATCAGTATACGTGGCAAAGCCACTAAATCAGTAAAACGTGGCATAGCCACCAGTACAGTACTTCCTCCAACACAAGTCCCAACCTCATGCAATATGTCGTGTATGCCACGCTCAATCATTACACGTGTATGCAAAAAGGTCATGCTTAGTAACAGTCATTTCAACACATATTAAAAACATATCAGTCACACGACCATAGTCAAATCAGTAAAACACAGTCATGCGATCACAGTCAAATCAGTCAAATCATTGCACAAGTTAGTCATTTACCCACAAGGGCAAAACAATCATTTCACCCTATAAGGGAATTTCAGTTATCCTACCCTATAGGGGGAAATACAATAATTCTACCCTACAAGGGTAACTCAGTAATTCAACCCTACAGGGGTATTTTGGTAATTTCGCAAACTAAGGGTATTTCGATGCTTTCACAAATCAATGGTATTTCAGTAATTTTACAATCCGAGGGTATTTTGATAATTTTACGAATTGAGGGTATTTTGGTAATTTTACAAATTAGTGGTATTTCAGTAATTTGTAAACCAAGGGTATTTCAGCAATTTGTAAAGCAAGGGTGTTTTAGTAATTTGTAAACTAAGGGTAGTTTAGTAATTTGTAAACTAATGGTATTTCGATAATTTGTAAACCAAGGGTATTTCAGTAATTTATAAATCAAGTGTATTTCAGTAATTTGTAAACCAAGGGTTTTTTCAGTAATTGCATAAAATAGAAGGGTTTCGGTAATTTTATATATCAGGGGTATTTCGATAATTTTCCAAATTAGGGGTATTTCGGTAATTTTCCAAATTAGGGGTATTTCAGTAATTTTACCCTTCGAGGGTATTTCGATAATTTCCCAAATTAGGGGTATTTCAGTAATTTGTAAACCAAGGGTATTTTAGTAATTTATAAACCAAAGGTACTTTAGTAATTTGCAAAACCAATGGTATTTCAGTAATTTATAAATCAAGGGTATTACAGTAATTTGTAAACCAAGGGTTTTTCAGTAATTTCATAAATCATAGGTGTTTCGGTAATTTTATATATCAGGGGTATTTCGATAATTTCCCAAATTAGGGGTATTTTGGTAATTTTCCAAATAAAGGGTATTTCAGTAATTTTGCCCTTCGAGGGTATTTCTGTAATTTTATGACCTCCTAGAAGGTCTACAGTCGCCTCGAGTGACTTAAGAAACCTAATTCGACTTAACGGTGAAAATGGGCTCGAGGCCCATTACCCTACCCAAGTGGGCCCACACACTCGTGTGGCCCATTTAGCCTAGAAGCAACCACAACTGTGCGATGACACAGCCCAAATCAATAACTTGTCACATCACAAGCATTTCATCTGTGTCGGCCCACAACCCCATTGGGCCCACACGGCCCCCTTTCAACCTTACGCGACCCAAAGCACCTAAGTCATGTGCACGACATGATAAGCCTATCCACTTCCCATTTAACAGTCTAACTTGCATTCCCATTGGGCCCATCAAGGCCCATTCTAGCCCAAGTGACCCACTACAGCCCAAGCCCATGAATTCACTCAGGGTGGCCTTTCACATCACCCGCTCACGCTCCGTAAGCTCGGTTCACCACACACGCGATCACACGCTCGTATGGCATCACTCATCGATATTTAAGCTCTTCGACATAACACCGATCAATAGTCAAGATAATACAATATACGCCCCTTCAGCTTTTCAATCGATTAACAATCAGAGCAGTGTATACGGATACACACCTTATCACGTAGAGTATTAAACAATCTCGAGCACCGTCACCTGCACTAGAGCGATCAACTGCGATTTGCCCAGTTAAACCAATGTATTCTAAATAGAGATAATGATGTGAATGGGCCTAGGGCCCACTTTCGGCCCAAATGGGTCCACACGCTCGTGTGGCCCATTTAGCCCAAATCTAGCCATAGATATGAGATTCACATAGTCCAATACAATATCTACTACACAATCATACAATTTATTCATATGGGCCTACGGGCCCACCGTGGTCCAAACAACAACAACCCACGAGAATACTCATGGTGGCCTCAACTATTGCGTCGAAGCTCCCACACATGCGCTTGCACGCTCGTGTGGCTACCATCGTCATGTGACCGGCATTTCGGCATTTGCCGCTCTACAGCTAGAGTAGTACGAAATACACACCTGATAGGAATCTGGAGTTGATCCGCTTTCCAACCACTCCTATGCCCAAACGCCAATCAAGGTATGCTTACTCTCCTCATAGATTGCTCTATTTAAAGCCACCTTCTTGCCCATTCTCATGCTAGCTTCCCGATGTGGGATCCCTCCTTCAGCAGAGTTTAAATCCAACAAAAACTCTGGCCGTCCCAACTTAGCAAAATAAATATCCCTTTTTGCTTGCAATGGGATTTGAACCCTTGCCCTCTCCTATGCTCCAGACACTAGATGCCACCACAACACAAGCTCCTCTTGTGTCTTAAAACATACGCAACTAAATATAAGCCTATGGGCCAAAGTCTAAGTTCCTTTAAAAAGAAATCAAAATGAATTACAAGCGCCGATACTTGAACTCAAGCTCTCCCTTACTCCCTTAATGACACCTTGCCACTAGACCACTCCTTTCCTTGTGTCATTTTTTCCCACATTTTATTCTTAAAGCCTACTTACTTACTCCCAAGGTTTTATTCGCCTAAAACCAAAATTTTTCCTAAAGCCCAGGTTTAATCCCGGGACTTGATGGAAGCCCCCTAACCTTCCAAAATCACTCACCTAATAGGTCCAACTTGCATTAGTGCCTTTTCTCTTGTTCTTAAAAGTTTTAAACGCTCCCGTGCCCAAGGCCCAATAGCGCAATTCTACTAGGCCCAAATTTGGGTCGCTACAAATCTACCCCCTCAAAGAAATTTCATCCTCGAAATTCCTAACTATCTATCAGTATTTTAACCCAGACTATCCTACTATACTGCTGCTGCGCACTCTCATCCCAATAACACTAATACACTTTTAACTTAATCTTGAAACCTACAACCAAACATCTAACCACATAAACAAGTAGATATTTATCACACATGTATACAATTTCTATATTCACACATCATATCCAAACAAAACACACACAGAATAAATACCAAAGATACAGTCCAATATCTAAAGAAACTACCGTGTTTCTAACTTACTGTATTTAAATTTCTAAACAGGCAAAAGTATTCAGAAAACTTACGGATTCGGTGTCGGAGACTCGGTGTACCATACTTTCAAAAAACGGTAATCTTTTCAAGTATTTTTGAAACAACACTTTCAGAAATTCAATTTTGTAAACCCAATCCACAGCCGAGTTTTGCAACCTGGCTCTGATACCATTAAATGTAACACCCCAAACCTGGCCTAGAAGTTAGGGCCGAATCTGGCGTATCACATGGAAGTCTTTTTCGAAACAATAATTCTTGTTGTTAAAACTTGTTTGAGAGTCAAAGCCTCTTTATTAGAACTCAAAACACTTAAACAATTGTTATCCACTTAAAAACGTAATTACTTTTAAAACCTTATCTGTTGCGGAAGCACATTTACAATAAAACAGTTTACGAAAACGTGATGTTTAAAAATTGAGCTGCAGAAGCATTTTGAAAACGTTGTGAAAACATAGTGTTTCGATGATAGTTATAAAACATCATAAATAAATATAACAAATAATAAGTTAAAAAATAGAGAGGCCTTATTACATTCTAAATCAAAATATTTAAAAGTAAATAATTAAAACAGAAAGCATAAACAGTGTGTGGTCTTCTCCGAGTCCATCGCAGCACCGATCCTCCTAAAGCTGGGGATTACCTGCACAGTTAAAAACGGGGTGAGCTTACAAAAACTCAGTGTGTAATCCCCTTACTAGAGTAACAGTCAGTATACAGAAATAGAAACTGAAACAGTCTGGACCAAAGCCCTTAAAGAGTAACAGTACAGTCAGTTCAAAGAATACGTGAGCCAAATCTCACTACAATATCATTTGGGTCATAGCCCATAACAGAATCAATTGGGCCTAGCCCAAACCAATAACAGAACAAGTGACCTAAGCCTATTATAGTGACAGATCTCATAAACAGATATGCGACAGTATGAGGATGCATCCCAACCCAGTCCAGCCAACACACCACCCGTACCAACCCTACACACCATGTGGGGACCAAGTCGACCCACCCAGCCCTACACACCAATAACACAACCCAGCTGTTAATATCAACGCAGCAAAGCTGCTAATAACAATATACGTGGCTAAGCCACTAGAATCAGTATACGTGGCAAAGCCACTAAATCAGTAAAACGTGGCATAGCTACCAGTATAGTACTTCCTGCAACACAAGTCCCAACCTCATGCAATATGTCGTGTATGCCATGCTCAATCATTACACGTGTATGCAAAAAGGCCATGCTTAATAACAGTCATTTCAACACATGTTAAAAACATATCAGTCACACGACCACAGTCAAATTAGTAAAACACAGTCATGCGATCACAGCCAAATCAGTCAAATCATTGCGTAAGTCAGTCATTTACCCACAAGGGCAAAACAGTCATCTCACCCTATAAGGGAATTTCAGAAATCCTACCCTATAGGGGAAATACAGTAATTCTACCCTACAAGGGTAACTCAGTAATTCAACCCTACAGGGGTATTTTGGTAATTTCGCAAACTAAGGGTATTTCGATACTTTCACAAATCAAGGGTATTTCAGTAATTTTGCAATCCGAGGGTATTTCGATAATTTTACGAATTGAGGGTATTTTGGTAATTTCCCAAATTAGCGGTATTTCAGTAATTTGTCAACCAAGTGTATTTCAATAATTTGTAAACCAAGGGTATTTTAGAAATTTGTAAACCAAGGGTATTTTAGTAATTTGTAAACTAATGGTATTTCAGCAATTTATAAATCAAAGGTATTTCAGTAATTTGTAAACCAATGGTTTTTCAATAATTTCATAAATCAGAGGTGTTTCGGTAATTTTATATATCAGGGGTGTTTCGGTAATTTTCCAAATCAGGGGTATTTCAGTAATTTTCTAAATTAGGGGTATTTCAATAATTTTACCCTTCATGGGTATTTCGGTAATTTCCAAAATTAGGGGTATTTCAGTAATTTGGAAACCAAGGGTATTTCAGTAATTTGTAAACCAATGGTATTTTAGTAATTTGTAAACCAATAGTATTTCAGTAATTTGTAAATCAAGGGTATTTTAGTAATTTGTAAACCAAGGGTTTTTCAGTAATTTCATAAATCAGAGGTGTTTCGGTAATTTTATATATCTAGGGTATTTTGGTAATTTTTTAAATCATATTTCGATAATTTTCCAAATTAGGGGTATTTCAGTAATTTTACCCTTCGACAATATTTCTATAATTTTACGACCTCCTAGAAGGTCTACAGTCGCCTCGAGCGACTTAAGAAACCTAATTCGACTTAATAGTGAAAATGAGCGTGAGACCCATTACCCTGCCCAAGTGGGCCCACATACTCATGTGGCCCATGTAGCTTAGAAGCAACCACGGCTATGCGACGACACAACCCAAATCAATAACTTGTCACATCACAGACATTTCATCTGTGTGGGCCCACAAGCCCATTGGGCTCACACGGCCCCCTTTAGCCTTACGCGGCCCAAAGCACCTAAGTCATGTGCGCGACATGATAAGCCTATCCACTTCCCATTTAACAGTCTAACTTGCATTCACGGGTCCTACAGCCCATTGGGCCCATCGAGGCCCATTCCAGCCCAAGTGACCCACTACGGCCCAAGCCCATGAATTTGCTCATGGTGGCCTTTCTCATCACACGCTCACGCTCCGTGAGCTCGGTTCACCACACGCGCGATCGTACGCTCGTATGGCATCGCTCGCCGGTATTTCATCTTTTCGGCATAGCGCCGATCAATAGTCAAGATAATACAATATACGTACCTTCGACTTTTCAACCTGTTAACAATCAGAGCAGTGTATACAGATACACACCTTGTCACGTAGAGTACTAAATAATCACGAGCGTCGTCACTTACACTAGAGCGATCAACTGCAATTTGCCCAGTTAAACCAAAGTATTCTAAATAGAGATAAGGATGCGAATGGGCCTAGGGCCCATTCTCGGCCCAAATGGGCCTACACACTCGTGTGGCCCATTTAGCCCAAATCTAGC
Organism: Gossypium australe; assembly: GCA_005393395.2. Classification (NCBI taxonomy): domain Eukaryota; kingdom Viridiplantae; phylum Streptophyta; class Magnoliopsida; order Malvales; family Malvaceae; genus Gossypium; species Gossypium australe. Next base: position 92,470,765 of record CM016626.1, on the reverse strand, counting down.
CACAAATATGAGATTCACATAGTCCAATACAATATCTACTACACTATCATACAATTTATTCATATGGGCCCACGGGCCCAAACAGCATCAACCCACAAGAATACTCGTGGTGGCCTCAACTATTGCGTCGAAGCTTCCAGACGTGCGCTCGCACGCTCGTGTGGCTACCATCGTCGTGTGACCGGGATTTCGGCATATGCGGCTCTACAGCTAGAGTAGTGCGAAATACACACCTGATAGGAATCTGGAGTTGATCCGCGCTCTGACCACTCCTATGCCCAAACGCCAACCAAGGTATGCTTACTCTTCTCATGTATTGCTCTATTTAAAGCCAGCTTCTTGCCCACTCTCATACTAGCTTCCCGATGTGGGATCCCTCCTTCAGTAGAGTATAAATCCAACACAAACCCTGGCTGTCCCAACTTAGCAAAATAAATATCCCTTTTTGCTTGCAATGGGATTTGAACCCTTGCCCTCTCCTATGCTCCAGACGCTACATGCCACCACAACACAAGCTCCTCTTGTGTCTTAAAACATGCGCAACTAAATATAAGCTTATGGGCCAAGTCTAAGTTCCTTTAAAAAGAAATCAAAATGAATTGCAAGCGCCAATACTTGAACTCAAGCTCTCCCTTACTCCCTTACTGACGCATTGCCACTAGACCACTCCCTTCATTGTGTCATTTTTTCCCACATTTTATTCTTAAAACCTACTTACTTACTCCCAGGGTTTTATTCACCTAAAACCAAAATTTTTCCTAGAGCCCAGGTTTTGATCCCAGGTCTTCATGGAAGCCCCCTAACCTTCCAAAATCACTCACCTAATAGGTCCAACTTGCATTAGTGTCGTTCTCTTGTTCTCAAAAATTTTAAACGCTCTCGTGCCCAAGGCCCAATAGCCCCAATTCTACTAGGCCCAAATTCGGGTCGTCACAAAAACACCTACTATAATGAATGAAGAATGGCTTGGATCAATCCTTCGACAGCCACATCGCTCATATCGGGAACGCAACTACTCTGCAAAGGATAAAACGGTGTGGGTGAGCTTAACAAGCTCAGTAAATGCTTGGAACAACCGCTACGCAAACAAGTCGTCATGCACCAACCAAACAACAGATAGCGTATTCCCACAACATCATTAACTAAGTGCCATAATTCACATATTTAGTAATAGTCCATGCATTCTTTTACACATTATTTATATTAATGTTTAGGCATATATATACTGACACATATCAATCACATATAAGCATTTATATAATTACGTATAATCACATTTAGTCATAGTGTATGATAATTTGGCTGTTGAGTTTATGAAACATAAAGTTGACTTTGTCACCACTCATCGGATACACAGATCTCCAAAACACCTCACGTAGACTTGTAAAGTCAACATATCCCATAAGCGAAGCATATAGCTAACGCTCTCCAACACACCAATGAAACATATCCCAGTGAATGGAGCTCGACTCACTTTCCCTTATCGCACCAAAACTGTATTTGGGCTTCAAGACCCCATATACCACAACACATATAAGTGAGTACTCACAATCCTATGGCATGCCACCTATATCCAATGGTCTCATAAGTCATAAGGCCAAAATATCCATAATGTCATCAAATATTACGTATCGATTATCCGTACATATTCACTGCAGGATCATATCATTGGAACATTATACACACTGTCACATGGCATGAATAACATACTCTCATATTTATCGTCACAACAATCATTACAACATGTTCATATTTCATCACATCATAATTCTCTTTATCACAATTCAAAAACATATTTATCACATATTTAGCATAGGTAAAAGAACACTTGCACTATGAATTTAGAGTAGGGGTTTAGGCTACAACCAAATTCCCAAATAACGCATTGAATCATGTCCACAAGCAATTATTCAAAACACTCACCAATTACGTTTTTGCCGAAAAGCAAAAAGCTCAAACTAGCTTTTTCTTGCCTTTATCTATACTTGTAGAAGGTTTTATCAAATCTGGAACTTCAACACAACAAATTCATACAACAATGCATCTAGAAATTTGTCAAGGACTCATTACAAGCATATAAAACATAAGCCTAAACTAAGTCCTCATGTACCGAAACATAGCAAAGTTTAAATTCGAATATCTCGATCTCTACTTAATATTTTTGCCTAAAACCAATTTCTTTCATCTTATAATTCACCTATGACTAATTCTCAACCTTTAAACTATACAAAACTACTAAATTCACTGTATCGACTTTTTCAACATGTTTTATGGCTATTTTTTGAAAATTCATTAAAACTCAAGAAATCTTTAACGAAACTTCAAAGTAAGTTTAGAATCCTTCTAATCATGTGAAAAATAATGAAAAACACTTTAAAACATCGTTTTTAACCAAAATCTCAAATTTCACCATTAAAAACTTAATTTTTGGCTTTTAATCAAAACATGCGTTCAATGGCTACAAATTCAATTTAAAGGACTAGATATCATTTAGAACTCATAGAAAGTCGAATGGTCACCTTTGATGGAAGAAAAATGAGCTTTGACAAAAATATGGAAAAATCCATGTTTGGAAAAGATGATGTAGATGATGAAGTTTTTGGGTGATTTTCTTGGTTTAAATGGAGATTTATAGTTCAAGGTATGTTGGAAATCTAGAGTAATTAGGATTTAGAGATCAAAATCAAGTAGAAGAGACTTGGGAGAGTAATAAATGGAACAAGCAAAGTGGGTTTTAGGTTGTAGCCTGAATGGTTTTAGGTTCAATTTAAAATTTTGGGCAATTTGCTTCATAAAAACTGTCAGTTTTGACTCTTTTACAAGTCAGTCCTATTTTCAAAATTAAAGATATTTAAAACTCATTTTCAGAAATTGATTTAATTTTCTAAAAACCATAGTAAAAAACACTACCAATAAACCATTTCGCAAAATTCCGAACACCCTAAGCTAAAATTCTTAAAATATCCCTAAAACTCTTAGGCCATATTTTGGGGTGTCACACCTCCAACTCTCGTTGACTGTTACAATTTGGTTCAGTGTGATTGACAACAATATAATGGTCTTCGTAATTAGGGTTGGAAAAATCATGCATGACCTCTTCTAATGGAGTCATCGCTTTGTTTCTTTGTTGGAGCATCACTATTATGAGCAATCTTTGGTTCTCCATAATTTCTTCTTGATCGTATATTCCCTTTTCATATAGTTTGCCATTGTACCACATAGACATCTAGCGTTCTTTATCCTAACTGCTATCATCATCAACTGCATCCATGATTAAATTAAATAGTCAAAAAAGTATTTAAAAATTTTGAAGTAAATAAAAAAAATAAATAATGAAAATAAAAATAATTAAGAATTATCAAACTATATAACTCATTTATCTTTTGACTAGTATGATTTTACAAAGCAAGTGAACTAATAATAATTTTCATCGTCGCAATCCTCGAGAATGATGCCAACAACTTGTCTGCCGCCAGATGTGCGATTGTCTTAACTGGAAATACTGGAGGAAAAAGATAATAAAATTAAGCAATGGTGTCCTATATGGGTCACATTGTAATATAGTTTGTTTACAATGAAACACTTGGAAAGCATTTCGAGGATCGTACCCAAGGGATTGAGGATTAGAGAATTTTATTATTAAATTATTTCTAAAAATAATCACTAATCTAATTGAGTCACGAATCAACAGTGTTGATGAAGAATTAAAATATTAATTAAACTAATTAAATTAATTAATCTAAAATAACCTAATGGAATTTTCTATTCATAGTGTCAATAATGCGAGCTCTCGGCCTATGATCGATTAAATCTTTAATTATCAACTAAGTTGTTTACCACCCTTAGCTACGAATATCCTCTCCGTCTCATCTTCACTAAGGATTACCACCTAAGTCACCCTCTCAATCTCTTCATAGGCATACAGATACCCTCTCGACCTCACCACTTGGCACAAGTTATAAACGACTTGATACCCTTGTGGTATATCCTATCTCGGTATTCTATGAAAGGTGTCACTCCCTAATATATTAAGTACTCTTGAATCAAGACCTAATTTTAGATAAATAATTACTTAATTGATTAATTAGTTCATAACCAAAACATGCAAGATATGAGATAAGCACAAGATTGTATCCCAATATTCATACAAACAATAGTTGATCAAATTAACGAAAGATGTGCTTGTGGGGGCTTGAACTTGGGACATTATGGAAACAACTAACACACTTAACCATTAGACCATTAATTCCCTTGTGACGCAAACTAGCACATAAATAAATAAAATCTAGGATGACACAACTTGTATTTCTACAAGCTCAAGCATGCAATTGACAATAAAATATAAAAATTGAAGCAAATCTTCTATGTTACCCCTTGCACTTTAGAAAACACATTTTTCTCAATGTGTAGCCAGATAGGATAAGAAAAGAAGTTACCCAATTGATCGTGGTAGTTTTGTAAGCTATTGGTGGGTGTTTCCTCCTTTGATCGTTGAAAGTTCAAAATTGTTATGCTTCTTCATTTAAGGTTCCTAAACGGAAAATTTTAAATAAAAAACTAAAGCAAACAAAAATCAACTGTAATCCTACTCCTAAAAAAATTAAAGATTATACCAAATAGCTTAAACAGTCAGAGATTATGGTATAACAGAATTCTCAAGTATTCAGTAAATCATTCATTCATCAATTTAAAGAATGATTCTTTTGCCTCCTCACCACGACCCACAGATTCTGGCCTTCTACTACTACTAGATGCAGCTATTTGAATTGAAGCTGGAGCATTACTCTCAGCTTCCTCGGATTCAGCTCTAGCTCGGTTGATCAGAAAAAGAAGGAATTTTTAAAGCTTAAACAAGGGAATATGACTGTATCTAAGTACGAACGAGAATTTGTTCGGCTAAGTAAATATGCCAGAGAGTGTATCTCAACTGAAGTTGCCATGTGTAAACGGTTTGATGAGGGATTAAATGAAGACATGAAGTTGTTAGTTGGGATTTTGGAATTAAAAGAGTTTGTTGTACTGGCCGACCAAGCACATATTGTTGAAGAACTAAATAAAGAAAAAAGACAGGCAGAGATGGAAGCCCAGACTTCAAGTAAAAGATTTATGGGCAAGCCACAATCATCAGCTTCAAAAAAATCAAAGAAAAATCATGATCGTTCTATCACATCTATGGGGTATTCTGGTAGAGGTCGAAGTATTCAACACTCTAATCAAACCCGTGACAAGTGTAGGAAGTGTTTAAATTCCTAAACCAAGATGCAAACATTGTAATAAGTTGTGTTTTGGTGAATGCTGTATGAGAAGCAGAGCTTACTTTAGGTGTGGTTCTTTTGACCACTATCTCAAAGATTGCCCGAAAAGACATGAAAAAGATACAGTTAGACTTCAAGGCCTAGCAACCCCGCCTTTAGAGGTAGACCACCTCGTCACCCCGACAATGTTAATGGTAGCCGAGGTGCAATGAAAGATTCAACAGTTAAATCTGAAGCACAAGCTCCAACAAGGACATATGCTATTCGTGCAAAAGAAGATGCTTCTATACCAGACATCATTACTGGTACTTTTTCTCTTCTTGATACTGATATTATTGCTTTGATTGATCCTAGTTAAACATATTCATACATATCCACAAACTTAGTGTTTGTTAAAAATCTACCTATCGAGTCCACTAAATTCGTGGTTAAAGTTTCAAATCCCCTAGGCCAGTATGTGATGGTAGATAAAGTTTGTAAAAATTGCCCGTTAATGATACGGGATTATTGTTTCTCGACTGATTTGATGTTACTGTCATTTGATGAATTTGATGTGATTCTCGGTATGGACTGGCTAACTCAGCATGATGTAGTGGTAAATTGTAAACAGAAATATATTGTGTTAAAGTGTCAAAGCGGTGAATTACTTCATGTCGAATATGATAAACTGGATGGGTTGTATAATGTGATCTCAACTATATCAACACAGAAATATATCAGAAAACGGTATGATGCTTATCTTGCATATGTGTTGGACACTAAAGTATCTTAATCGAAGATTAAATTAGTGCCAGTTGTCTGTGAGTTTTCTGATGTGTTTTCAGAAGAATTACCTAGATTACCTCCAGTCAGAGAGGTGAAATTTTCTGTAGACCTTGTTTCATGGACAACACCGATATCTATAGCTCCCTACAGAATGGCCCTTATAGAATTAAAAGAGTTGAAAGCACAGTTGCAAGAATTGATTGATAGAGGTTTTGCTCGGCCTAGCTCATCACCTTGGGGTACACTGGTTTTATTTGTTAAGAAGAAAAATGGGTCGTTGAGATTATGTATTGATTACAGACAACTCAATAAGGTTACAATCAAGAACAAGTATCCATTGCCTCGTATTGACGACTTGTTTGATCAGTTAAAAGGTTCCACTATATTTTCAAATATTGATCTCCGTTCTAGTTATTCTCAATTACGAGTGAAAGACTCAGATGTACCGAAGACAGCCTTCAAAACCAGGTACAGGAACTATGAGTTTCTTATGATGCTGTTCGGTTTGACAAATGCACCTGCAGTATTTATGGATCTGATGAACAGAATTTTCAGATCGTATTTAGATAGATTTGTGGTGGTATTTATTAATGATATTCTGGTATACTCCCGAGATAAAATGAACATGCTGATCATTTCAGAATTGTGTTGCAAACTTTGCGTAAGAAACAACTGTATTCCAAATTTATTAAATGTGAATTTTGGCTTCGGAAAGTTGGTTTTCTTGGACATATAGTATCTTCTGAAGGCAATAGAGTGGACCCGAATAAAATTTTAGCTATTGTTAACTGGAAACCACCAAAGAATGTGTCTGAAGTTAGAAGTTTTCTAGGGCTAGCAAGATATTATCGGAGGTTTGTAAAAGGATTTTCTATGATAGCTTCTTCGATGACTCATTTGTTGTAGAAATATGTGAAGTTTGAATGGACTGATAAATGTCAGCAAAGTTTTAACAGACTAAAAGCTTTATTAATTGAAGCACTCGTGTTAGTTCAACCTAAATCGGGTAAAGTATTTGTAATTTACAGTGATGCATCATTGAATGGTTTAGGTTGTGTATTAATGCAATAAGGTAAGGTGATAGCCTATGCTTCTAGACAGTTAAAGCCACATAAGAAGAATTACCCGATACATGATTTAGAATTGGCTGCCATTATGTTTGCATTGAAAATTTTGTGACACTATCTATTTGGTGAAAAGTGCCATATATTCACTAATAACAAAAGTTTAAAGTATTTGATGTCACAGAAAGACTTGAACTTGAGACAACGTAGGTGGCTTGAATGATTGAAAGATTATTATCTGGTTACTGATTATCATCAGAGAAAAGCCAATATGGTTGCAGATGCTCTGAGTAGAAAATCTTTGTTTACTTTGCGAGCAATGAACACCCGATTGTCGTTATCTGATGATGGTTCAATCATAGCTAAGTTAAAAGTTAGACCAATGTTTCCGTAGTAGATTTCTTAAGCTCAAGAAAATGATGATAAATTACGAGTTAAACGGGTACAATGTGGGTTGAATTCTGATTCAGAATTTTAGATTGGGCCCAATGGTTGTCTGTTATTTGAGGCAGAATATGTTTTCCGAAGAATTCAGAACTGGTACAAAAGATTTTTAACGAAGCTCATAACGGTACTATGTCTGTTCATCCAGGAAGTAACAAAATGTACCATGATTTGAAAAAAATGTACTGGTGGCTAGGAATGAAACGAGATATTTCTGAATTTGTATCTAAATGCTTGATATGTCAGCAGGTTAAAGCTGGACATCAGGTACCTTCAGGATTATTACAGCCAGTTACAATACCGGAATGGAAATGGGAAAGAAGTACCATGGACTTTGTATCAGGACCACCCTTATCTCTGAAAAAGAAAAATTCCATTTGGGTAATCATCGATCGATTAATAAAGTCCGCACACTTTATTCCAGTACGTATGTATTTCTCCCTGGATAGATTGGCTAAATTATATGTTTTTGAGATTGTCTGATTATAGGGAGTGCCGGTCTCCATTATTTTAGACAGAGATCCTTATTTACATCCTGATTCTGGAATAAGTTGCAAGAAGCTCTGGGTACACGGTTACATTTCAGTACTGCATTTTATCCTTAGGCTGATGGTCAATCCGAACGTATGATACAAATTCTAGAAGATATGCTTCGATGATGTGTGCTAGAATTTGAAGGTAGTTGGGAAAAATATTTGCCTTTAGTTGAATTTGCATACAATAATTGCTATTAGTCAAGTATTAAAATGGAACCGTACGAGGCTCTATATGGTCGTAAATGTAGAACTTCGTTGTACTGGACAGAACTTGGTGAGAAAAAGATACATGGAGTTGGTTTATCCTTGAGACTGAAGAAAAGGTGAAGTGATTCGAGATAGTTTAAAAGCAGCCTCTAATCGTCAAAAGTCTTATGTTGATCTTAAACGAAAGGAGATAGAATTTCAAGTCGGAGACAAAGTATTCTTAAAAGTATCGCCTTGGAAGAAAGTTCTTCGGTTTGGTCGTAAAAGAAAACTGAGTCCATGGTTTATTGGACCATATGAGATTATTGAAAAAACCAGACATGTTGCATACAAATTAGCATTACCACCGGAGTTTGACAGAATTCATAATGTTTTGCATGTGTCTATGTTGTGATAGTATCAGTCAGATCCTTTACATGTTATTTCTCCAACAAAAGTTGAAATTTAGCCTAACATGACTTACAATGAGGAACCGATCAAAATTCTGGCACGTAAGATGAAAGAGTTAAGAAATAAAGAGGTAGCTTTAGTGAAAGTTCTATGGCAACGACACAGATTATTATAAGCTACTTGGGAATCGGAGGAAACAATGAGAAAGCAATACCCGAACCTCTTTACTGGTAAGATTTTCAAGGACGAAAATTATTTAATGGGGGGAAGTTGTAACAATCTGTTTTCAGTGAAAGTGGAATAGTGGTTTCGGGACCACAAATTCGAGTCAAAAAGAAAAATTATTTTAATATCATTGCATGGTCTACATTATGATAGGAATAACATATTAAAATTTTGTTAAGAAAAATTTTACCAATTACATGCTTAATTGTGGAAAGGACCAAATTGGATAAAATGCAAAAGTTGAGTTCTAGTAGCTATAAGTATCAAATAGCTATGGAATTCAAAATTTGAGGTCCTTATATGACAATTAGACCATTAAATGGAGTTAGTAGCCATTTATGCTGAATCATCCATGGAAAATTAAAAATAAAAGAAAATGACTAAATTGGAATTTGAAATAAATAAAGATGATAATAGCCTAATATCATCTTATTTCATCATCTTCTTCCCCAAAAATTCTATGGAAACCATAGGAAAGAGAAAGAAAATCAAGCAAGCCTAATTGGGTAAGTAATCTTGTCCTATTTTTAGTAGTTTTTATATTTTCGAGATCGAAATAACTTAATCTAGCTATTTTAGGGATCAATTTGCAAAGTTATCAAAGTATTAAAGTTTTTCCATGGATGAATGTGCTGAAATTTTGAAATTTTTGGTAGAAATTGAAAGGTTGTTGATAGATAAACAATTTTTGTAAAGTGAATTTTCATGAAATTGTAATTTAGGGATTCAATTGTAAAGATGTAAAACTCATGGAAAATTTTTTATTTTTATGAAATATATGGACTGTAAATGTTATATGTAAAAATCTGTTTGGCTTGGAAAAATGATTAAATTGCATGAATGTAACAGCCTGATTTTGGGCTTAGTCGAAACAGTGGTTTCGGGACCACAAATACGATGTTGAGAAACTTATTTTAATTTTTTTATGGTCAACAATTTCACGGAATGATTTCGTGAAAATCTCATTCGAAAATTTTGACGTTTGGGCATTCAATTTAGTCAAAAGGACTAAATTATAAAAAGTGCAAAAGTTGAGTTCTACATGTTAGAGGTGTCCAATTGTTATGAAATTTTAAATTGGAGGTCCTTAAATGATAATTAGACAATTGGTAAAGTTGGTGGACAAAAATGGACATGGATGGGTATGTTTCAAAAGAAATTTTTTAAGGGGCATTTTGGTAATTTAGTGAATTAAATGAATTAAAAAAAATTTTAAATGCCAAATTTGTTCATCTTCAAGCTTAGGCCAAATTTAACATGTGGGAAGCCCTGGATAGGGTTTTCAAGCTTTCCAAGCTTCATAGTAAGTGCATTCTAGCCCCGTTTTTCATGTTCCTTACGTTTTTGGAGTCCCGGTAACTTGATTTAGCTTATTCTAGCAATAATTTAACCTAGGGTTCATATTTGGAAAAATACTCATAGGTGAAATGTGTTTATTTTGATGTTTTATGGTAGAATATGAAGCTTAGAATTATGTTAAACAACTTTTACTAAGCGATTTTAAGTGAAAACGAGTAAAACGACATAATCGGCAAAAATACCTAATGTACATAAGTGCATGTTAGAGCAAGAATCTGATGTTGCCATAAAAGGGAAAAATGATCAGCATGTTATAAAACATACGAATAAGGGATGAAGTTAAATTTTTGAGCCTAGGAGCAAAATCATAATTATGCTAAAGTTTAGGGGCAAAATTGTAATTTTACCAAAGTTTGAGTTAGGGACTATTTTGAGTAATAAATTAATTAAATAAGTGAAATATGATGTCTTAGACCCCCAAAAATGAGATTTGGACCTAAAACGGGAGGAAAATCAAAAATCGGGAAAGTTGGTAAAATGGACGTTTTGGTATCGAGGTAAGTTCATATGTTTAATAAGCATTTGATGATGCAAGTTTGAATGTTAAATTGAAATTTTAGTTATGAATACTTTAGTATTGATTTTACAATTTAATTATAATGTTCGATAATGACTCGACATTTTAATGAGAATTGGTATAAGTTTACATGTAAGACCAAATTAGGAAGATGGCTTTGTGTAATATCAAGAAAGTATTGAATAGAATAATTTGGGGAGGATAAGTTAAATTGATGATGTGATGAGATTGAGAATGTAATTATGTAAGTTGTATGTAAATAATTTATTATTTTTATTGACGTTTTTATATTTCAGCATATTTTATGTATTGTAGCTAATTTTTGAATCATAATTGACTATTGAAGGAATGGAATAAAGTATTAGAAAGTGCGATACTTCCCCTTTGAACCATCGGAATTGAAAGATATGAATGGTATGTAGCTAGGTCACATGAGTGGTACTAAGTGCAGGCCACTATGTGCACAAGAGAGCTACAAGATACATGTGTGGTGTGTAGTGTGAGCCACTATGTGTACAAGAGAGCTACGAGATGGCTAGGTCATATGAGTAGTGCTAAGTGAAGGCCACTATGTGTACAAGAGAGCCAGAATTATGTGTACAATCGAGCTCGATCACATGAGTGGTACTCAGTGAAGGCCACTATGTGTACAAGAGAGCTTCAACTTCAATGGTGGGCTGTGTACGACACCACAGCGTATCCGTTATTATTCCGAAGCGTTCAACGAGAAAATCGATTAAGTGAAATTATGTGTGACATTGTAGTGATAAGTGTAGGTATATACATGTGTAACGTACGAGCTATATGCTTGATATGTAATTGGAAATTAGAAAGATTGTTATAGGTAAGTAATGAATACAACTAAAGTGAGAGCGAGCAAAAATTTACAATTAAACTGTTTTGGACAGTAGCAATGACGTGAATTTGAAAAATGACCAAAAATAGTAGAAATTCAATTTTAAGTTGGATGAGATATTGCTTTAAAGCTTACTGAGTCTATTTTCATATAAAAGAAACAGAGCAAACAAAGGATTTGTATATTTTGAGATATTTAAATTTTTGTGAGACTAATTTAGAATGATTATGTGATCCCCTGTTTTGACTTAGAAAAATCATTAAAAATTTGACAAAAATAATTATGGGTTATAATTTTAATGTCTGAAATCCTGAGTGAGTCTAGTTTCAAATGGACTAAACAAGAAGGTCATCTGAATTCTGTACTAGGATAAAATTGATTCGTAGTGAAGAGAGATCAGATTCGTAGTGAAGAGAGATCAGAATAGTCGAACAGTGAAACAGGGAAAATTTTAATGAACAAACTGTACTAATTGGCAGGACCAAAAATTCTAGCAATTTTATGGTATGAAGATATGTGAGTTTCGTTTCAGGGAAAATTAGCGGTTTGTAATTAGGAGCTCTGTGGCTCAAGAAATAAATAATTTAGTGACAAGTATTCAAGTAGATAGATTAATGTGAACATGAGTAATAAGGTATAAGCATGTGATTTAATGATTGTATCAATTTGAGAACTTGTTGTGAGGATTTTTCTCGTTGAGGCTTTGGTAAGGCTACAAATGAGTAAGTTGTGAAAGTAAGAACTTAGCATTATTTATGCAAGTTATGACAACTTAGTAGTAAGCCAAATTCATTGCTAATGCTTATTATTTTGACATGTGAACTTACTAAGCTTTATAAGTTTACCCCCTTTTCTTTCCCATGTTTCAGAGTCCTATTAAACAAGCTCGGGCTGGAGGTCATAGGAGATCACTTCACGCTATCAAGCTATCTATGGGTATCTTTATTTATAAATGATTTAAGTTATAGCATGTATAGGGGCTTAACTAAGTCATTTTGTATATGTGTTAATTAATTTGACCAAATGTATTGCTTCATAATGGTAATAAGGATTATTCTGTATTTGGCCACGAGTTGTGGCTCATATTGGTCATGGAGTTGTAATGCTTGTGTATGCATGTGTTTGTTAAAGTTTAAATTATGAGTTGAGACTCGTAAAAAGTAAGAATAATAGTTTACGATGTTTATGTGATGATGAATAAATTATGGATGGGAATTTCTCTTGAAATATGAAAGATGAGATGAAAGGAAAGTTTACACTATGATAAGTGTTCATGTTTGATTGGCATTTGTATGATGCTATGAGTATAACTTGTGAAATTAAGTGAATGTTATGTGTAATTTTACTCGAGATATATGAATGAAAGTATAAGTGCACTTGTTTGTATAAAATGATAGGAAGGTTGTGTAAAATGACTATGCATGTTAAGTTACTTGAAACAAAATATATCTATTGATGAGTGTTAAGTTATATGCATGAGTATATAAGAGGCAAGCCAGAGGCGTTACAACCTCTGTAATATCCCGGGTTAGGGGCTATTTTTTTGTCGTGGCATTGTTTGCATGTTATTTGACTTGCTATGTTGTTGTTTGTATGGTTTCGGGGCTTAGTTGTAAGCTAGGTGTGAGCCGGAGAGGTAGGGAAAGTTTTAGTTTTTAGGCTTAGGTGAGAGGAGCTGAGGAAGCTGGGGTTTATAAATATTATTTGGTGTTTGTGAGCATAAGAGATGAGCTGGTGGAGTGGCAGGATAGGCGCCACTAAGGGCTTGAGGGTGTGACGCCACTTGCAGGGAGGAGGTCCTGTGTTCAAGCTTCGGAGTGGCCACATTTTGCACCCTTTTTGACGGCATGGAAAGGGAGGAGTTGTAGGCAGTTCAAACTCTACCTTGGACTAAGTCTACCCATTCAAATGGTGAGTGGAGAGTGATTTTAGGAGGTTGACTAGTTCAAACTAGTTTGAAAGGGTGGCTTGGAGTGTTTGGGGGAGTTGTGGCCGATTTTTTGGAGAGATTTTGGGGAGTGGCCGGTTGGTGAGTGAGTTAGGGGGGATAGTGCCGAAATGCACTTGGCATTTTGTGCATTTTCGGTCACATTGGGGTAAAAGCTAAAGTCTTCTTTTTGAGTTTTGATTAGCCGAATTTCAATTGAGTTCTTCACATTTTCTCCTGGTAACCGAAAGTCCAAGCAACCTTTGCCGAATTTGCTTGTTTTCTCTCAATTTTCTTGGCAGCCGAATGTTCTTTCCTCTCTCTCTTTCTTCTTCATTTGTGTAAACCGAAGCTAGTTCTCTCATCCTCTCGTACTCTCTTGTTCTTCTTGTTTTTGAAATCTCCTTAGCCGAAACCCCATTCTCCAAAATACCTTTCTCCATTGCTTCTTCTTTCAAACCGAAAGTACCTTTCTTTCTCTTTGTTCTATTTTGTTAATTAGCCGAATATCAACCCCTTTTCTCTCCACTTTTCTCTTGAGTTCTCTTCCTTGGTGTGAAGCCGAAACCTTTTTCCCCTCTTTGTTAAAGGTGTTAGCCGAATCTCTCCTCTCTCCTAGTGGTGTTCATCTTGGCCGAATCCTAGAGGAGTGTTAATCTTGTTGGGGGTGTGTTTTCAATCGTTTGGAGTTAGGTAGGTGCTTGGCCGAATGGCCATTTTCCCTCTCCCTCGTTTCTATGTATTTTGGTTCAGCTTAGTGCCAGTTTTGGTTTGTGAAAGGGGGTTAACCTTTCGTTTTGGATAACCGATTTCTTTAGGGGCATCCGGGATTGGGAGGCGGTCAAGTGGAGCCTTCTTTCTTTGTTAACCGTTTGGTAAGTGATGGTAAGGGCTGGTTCTATTAGTTTATTCTTTTTGTCTCGTTAAGCCAAGTTATTAAAGGATTGACTGTTGTCATTTTAGGGGTGGCCGATTGACAGGGAACCATTGTTAGTTCGGGTGTTGGTAGGAAACCAAACCGTTTGCAAGGTAAGGGTTCGAATGATAACCCTTTGGTTTATTTGGTTTTGGCCGAATGGTACAAGTGACTAATCCCTTGGTTGGCCGATTCTAGGAGCAAGGTGTGTTAAGATTGTAGATCGATTTGTTGAGTTTAAAGCTCGCGTGTTAGCAGGTGTGTAAACTAACACACTATCTACTTAGTGATATGTTTAATAACCTGTTTGCTTATTAAGATCAAAACAATATGGTTGATGGATTTGGTACCCAATGGAGTATGTGTACGGATCCGGGTAAGTCCGTTCCATTACGAGTTATATTGATGGTATATGATAGCATGATTGCTGATGTATGTGATATGAGATGCGATATTAAACATAATGGCATGATTGCATGATTTACATGATTTGCATCGGTATGACATGTATGGGTGATATGAGAGGAGGGGGAATATGATATCCGTGTCTTTGGGACACCAGAGGTTTGGCACCTCCAGTGGTTTGGTACCACAGATAATATTTTGTGACTTTGGGTCACCAGAGGTTTGGCACCTCAGCGTCTCGTCCCAGTGGCTTAGCACCACAGTGGGTTGGCCCCACAGTTGATTATACGGGATCGACGCTAGTGATTTGGTATCACACGATGGGTTGGCCCCATCATCCGATTCGTGACTACGGTCACCAGTGATTTGGTATCACACTTGTCTCTTTGGGACACCAGAGGTTTGGCACCTCATCGCGACTTGTCCCTGTGGTTTAACACCACCGTGGGTTGGCCCCACTTGAGAGATACAGGATTGTCGCTAGTGATTTGGTATCACACGTGGGTTGGCCCCTGAGTTGGTTATTTGTGACTTTGGGTCACCAGTGGTTTGGCACCACATTGATGGATATCGTGACTTTGGGTCACTAGTGGTTTGGCACCACCAGTGGTTTGGTACCACACGGGGTAGAAAAGGTGTTATGGATGGTTAGGAACGGGTGCATTAATTGTATTGCTTTGTTATGATGTGTGTTAGCATGTTGTATTATCGGGAGAGGGATTTATGCACTGAGTCTTGCGACTCACCTTCTCCTTTGACATTTCAGGTGACACTTAGACGCGGACATGGAGCCGGGATGGACTCGAGGTGCTCATGCCATGAATAAATACGGATTTGCTCTGACTTTTTAAAATTTGGTACTTTAGTTTATCTATTTCTATTTGGTTTTATTTTGGTTTGTAAACGGCCTTTAAATTATGTTTTGCTATGTTTATGCTTAAAGTAGATTTTTAATATGCCTTAACAAATTAATTGGATTAAAATCTGCTAGAACTTGGATAGATAAAGATTTCAAAACTACAAAAGCGATATGTTTTAAACTATACCATCGGGTATCACACTGTAACTTGAGATAAATAAAAACTCGAACATTTTCCAAACTTGAAGTTAATTTTCTACTAAGTCAAATTGTTTTAAGTAACAATAAGAGACTACTTGAATTTCTAAATGAGACAAACTTGTTTTACCTACACATCTGATTAAGTTTTCAAAATTTCTGGATTTTCAAATACACCATCGGATTTTAATCAAGCTTGCCCAAGTTTTCTTCAAATACACTATATAGCAAAGTGTTTTTATCAAACTTTTAAACAGAAACCTATCTTCTCAAAAATTTCGATTTTCCTCGTAACATACCAAATTCGGTCGTGGTGTGTTGACCGGGTCTGGGGTGTTACAATTTTGGTATCAGAGGCAAGTTCAAAGGCTCGGCTGTGGGCCTGAGGCCCAAAATGTTTTAAAAGTATGTTTTAAGAGTTTGGCTTTAAAAAGCATGGTTTGAAAGGCATGGCACCGAGTCTCCGGCACCAATCCGCCCAGGTAAGTACCCCTTACTATTACTTGTGATTTTGATGAGACGTGATTGGATGACTTGTAATAGTGAATTACTTTAGAGACTGAGACTGATAGGACTCTGTGAACTTGCGAAACAAAGCTTCTTTAATATTCATAAGACTTTGCTTTAAAACAGTGGAATAAATACTGATGCATAAAACTTCTAAATCAGATACGTAGAGAATTTAGTCATGAGTGCTCGAGGTGGACGCGGTCGTGGACGAGGTCGTGGTAGGATGACAGTTTCTGAACCCGTAGGATCTGGTCAGGGGTCAGAAAATGAGATACCGGTACCGCCACCAGCTGGAGGTGGTGAGTTTCAAGATCAGACTGGGGACGATGCAGTGTCACAGGCGATGCTGCAGGTTTTGGAAAGGGTAGCTGGAGTAGGTGGTGGCGCAGGAGTTAGGAAATCTGTGCCTGAGCGACTCCGGGCAAACGGGGCTGAGGTTTTCCGAGGTGTTTCTGGTGTTGCTCCCAGCACGGCTGAGTATTGGCTGGAGGCAACAGAGCGGGTTATGGATGATTTAGACCTGACTGCTGAGGAAAAGCTGAAGGGCATAGTATCACTTCTTCGGGATAAGTCATACCAGTGGTGGCTCACGGTTCGGGACAGTGCTGCAGCAGAGGATCTCACGTGGGATTATTTTAAGATTGCTTATCAGAAAAAGTACATCGGAGCTAGCTACATCGACGCGCAGTGGAAAGCATTTCCGAGGCTAGTTCAGGGTAGTAAGTCTGTGTCAGAGTACGAGGCTGAGTTCTTGAGGCTGAGCTGGTATGCTAGGGGCATTGTGGCTACAGAGCACGAGAGGTGTGTTCGTTTTGAGGATGGTCTGAGAGATGAACTTAGGTTGCTGATTGCTCCACAGCAGGAGCGTGAGTTTGCTGTTCTGGTTGAGAAGGCTAAGGTAGCCGAGGGTGTTAAAGAGTCGGTAAGGCAGGGCATGGTCAGGAATAGGCATAAGAGGAGCTTTGGGTCTTCTGGGTCATCGGGTAATCCTCAGAAAAGGGCTAGGTAGAGTGGGCCGAATCAGTCTGTTAGGAATGTTGCTGCTAGTCAGGGACCGCCGCAGTGTAACCGTTGTGGGAAATCTCATTGGGGAGGTTGCTGGACCGGTGGAAAAGGTTACTTTGAGTGTGGTTCTTTGGATCACCGAGTGAGGGACTGTCCGCGTAAGTTGGCTAGGATTCAGTCCGAGGGTCAGGGCGGTACTCAGTTCAGGAATAATGGACCGCCACCGTAGAGGGGTCGTGGTAATGGCAGAGGAGGTAATGGTTCTGGTCGGGGCCGTGGAGCACCGGGCAGAGGTGCAGAGGCCAGACAGCCTGGGTTAGTGTATGCGGCGAGGCGCCGGGAGGAGGGCGACGCACCGGACGTCATAACCGATACGTTCTTGATCTTTGGTTCTCCATTTACTGCTTTGATTGATGTGGGTTCGACGCATTCTTACGTTGCTAGTAGTATAGTAGAGACCATGGATTTAGATTCTGAGATATCTTCTAGGCAGATGACTGTAATTAGCCCTCTAGGTCACTCTGTAGTAGTGGATAAGCTGTTTAAGGATGTACCCCTAGAACTCCAAGGGGTAGGGTTTTTGGCTGATCTGATGGAACTGCCGTTTGGGGAGTTCGATCTGATCCTTGGGATGGACTGGTTGGTTAAGTACCAGGCGAGGTTGGATTGCGCGGCTAAGCGCATGGTCTGAGGGTGATGAAGTGGTTATGATAGGTAATAGGAGAGATTACTTATCAAATGTGGTATCTGCTCTGAAGGCTGAGAAAATGGTCAGAAAGGGCTGTGAAGCGTATGTGGTTCATGTGTATGCCTTGGAGGCTAAAGAGTTTGCTGTAGAGAAAGTTCAGACAGTTGGAGAATTTGCTGATGTGTTTCCTGAGGAGCTTCCGGGTTTGCCGCCGGATCGTGAGGTAGAGTTTGGGATAGATCTGTTACCCGGGACTGCGCCAGTGTCTATTGCTCCGTATAGGATGGCGCCCAAGGAGTTGGTGGAGCTTAAGGCTCAGATCCAGGAGTTGTTGGATCGGGGTTTTATCAGGCCAAGTGTTTCACCTTGGGGAGCGCCGGTACTCTTTGTAAAGAAGAAAGATGGTACGATGCGGATGTGTATAGACTACCGCCAGTTGAATAAGCTGACGATTAAAAACAAGTATCCGTTGCCACGGATAGATGACTTGTTTGATCAGCTGAAGGGTGCAGCGGTATTCTCGAAGATCGATCTGAGGTCTGGGTACCATCAGTTAAAGGTGAAGGAAGCGGATATTCACAAGATAGCGTTTCGGACTCGGTATGGGCACTACGAATTTCTGGTAATGCCGTTCGGGTTGACTAACGCGTCGGCAGCATTCATGGATATGATGAATAGGGTGTTTCAGCAGTATTTGGATCAGTTCGTCGTGGTTTTCATAGACGATATCCTGGTATACTCAAGGACAGAAGAAGAGCATGATGCGCATTTGCGAGTGGTGCTACATATTTTGAGGGAGAAGCAGCTTTATGCTAAGTTTAGTAAGTGCGAGTTCTGGCTTATAGAAGTGACTTTCTTGGGTCATGTAGTGTCGGCTGAGGGAATTAGAGTGGATCCTCGAAAGATTGAGGCAGTTTTGGATTGGAAGCCGCCGAAGTCAGTGGCTGAGATTCGGAGTTTTCTGGGTTTGGCAGGATACTACCGAAGGTTTGTAGAGGGTTTCTCGTTGATTGCAGCGCTGATGACCAAGTTGTTAAGGAAAGGGATTCCGTTTGTTTGGACTGAGAAACAGCAGGAGAGCTTCAACAAGCTTAAGAAGATTCTGACAGAAGCTCCGGTTTTGATTCAACCTAAGGCTGGTAAGGAATTCACAGTATACTGCGATGCATCACATACGGGTTTGGGTTGTGTGCTGATGCAGGAAGGTAAGGTTGTGGCTTACGCATCTTGGCAGCTGAGGCCACATGAGGTCAACTATCTGACGCACGACTTGGAGTTAGCGGCTGTAGTCTTCGCCTTGAAGATTTGGAGACACTACTTGTACGGAGAGAGATCGATAGTCTTCACGGATCACAAGAGTCTGAAGTACCTTTTGACTCAGAAGGATTTGAATTTGAGGCAGCGCAGATGGGTTGAGTTGCTAAAAGATTACGACTGTTCGATTGAGTATCATCCGGGCAAGGCTAACGTCGTGGCAGACTCATTGAGCCGTAAGGTTGTTTCGGATTTAAGAGCGATGTTTGCCCATTTGAGTTTGCATGACGACAGAAGTATTCTGGCAGAATTGCAGGTTAAGCCTACTTGGGTTGAGCAGATCAGAGAGAAACAGTTAGAGGATGAGGTTCTGAGTGCGCAGAGGTTGCAGGTGCAAGATGGTGGTTTGGAAGGTTACAGTTTGTCTAGTGATGAGGTGCTGTGTTTCCAAGGTAAAGCTTGTATGCCCAAGGATGTTGAGCTGAGGCAGAAGATTCTTCAGGACGCACATAGCAGTCCATATGCTATGCATCATGGAGGTAGTAAGATGTATAGGGATCTCAAAGAGCAGTTTTGGTGGCCTGGTCTGAAGAGAGAAGTGACAGAGTTTGTAGGGAAGTGTCTGACGTGTCAACAGGTCAAGGCTGAGCATCAGTTGCCGTCAGGGTTGCTTCAGCCAGTGAAGATTCCTCAGTGGAAGCGGGAAAGGATAACCATGGATTTTGTCAGTGGATTACCGCTTACGCAAAGCAAGAAGGATTCAGTTTGGGTAATTGTGGATCGACTGACTAAATCAGCTCATTTTATTCCGGTGAGGGTTGACTACTCATTCAGAGGTTGGCGAAACTGTATGTGTCAGAGATAGTGAGGTTGCATGGTGTGCCAGTGTCGATCATTTCGGATAGGGATCCCAGATTTACGTCAAGGTTCTGGAGAGCGTTGCATCATGCTCTGGTTACGCGTTTGGATTTCAGCACGGCTTTTCACCCGCAGTCTGACGGGCAATCGGAAAGGGTTATTCAGATCTTAGAAGACATGCTGAGAGGTTGTGTTCTGGATTTCAGAGGTAGTTGGGAGGAGTTCCTACCATTAGCTGAGTTTGCCTACAACAACAGTTACCAAGCGAGCATTAAGATGGCACCATACGAGGCATTGTATGGTAGGAAGTGTCGCTCACCTACGTGTTGGACGGAGTTGGGTGAACGTCAGTTGTTGGGACCCGAGTTGGTTGCTGAGACCGAAGACAAGGTTAAGTTGATTCAGGTTCGATTGAAGGAAGCTTCGGACCGGCAGAAGTCTTATGCCGATCTTAAGCGGAGAGACATAGAATTTGCTGTGGGGGATCAAGTTTTTCTGAAGGTCTCGCCATGGAAGAAAGTGTTGAGGTTCGGAAGGAAAGGTAAGCTCAGTCCAAGATTTATTGGGCCGTATAAGGTACTGAGACGAGTGGGACCAGTAGCGTATCAGTTTGAGCTGCCTGCAGAGCTAAGTCAGATTCACGACGTATTTCACGTTTCGATGCTTCGGCGTTATCGTTCAGATCCATCGCACGTGGTAGCAGTGGAAGAGATCGAGGTGAATCCAGATTTGACCATGGAGAAAGAACCTGTGCAGATTCTAGATCGGGATGTGAAGGTTCTGTGTAGGAAGTCTGTGCCTTTGGTTAAGGTACTCTGGCGGAATAATGCGTGGAAGAAGCTACGTGGGAACCCGAGGATATGATGAGACAGCAATACCTGCAACTCTTCTGATCAGGTAATTTCGAGGTTGAAATTATTTTTAAGGGGGGTAGAACTGTAATATCCCGGGTTAGGGGATATTTTTTGTCGTGGCATTGTTTGCATGTTATTTGACTTGCTATGTTGTTGTTTGTATGGTTTTGGGGCTTAGTTGTAAGCTAGGTGTGAGCCGGAGAGGTAGGGAAAGTTTTTGTTTTTAGGCTTAGGTGAGAGGAGCTGAGGAAGCTGGGGTTTATAAATATTATTTGGTGTTTGTGAGCATAAGAGATGAGCTGGTGGAGTGGCAGGATAGGCGCCACTAAGGGCTTGAGGGTGTGACGCCACTTGCAGGGAGGAGGTCCTGTGTTCAAGCTGCGGAGTGGCCACATTTTGCATCCTTTTTGACGGCATGGAAAGGGAGGAGTTGTAGGCAGTTCAAACTCTGCCTTGGACTAAGTCTACCCATTCAAATGGTGAGTGGAGAGTGATTTAGGAGGTTGACTAGTTCAAACTAGTTTGAAAGGGTGGCTTGGAGTGTTTGGGGGAGTTGTGGCCGATTTTTTGGAGAGATTTTGGGGAGTGGCCGGTTGGTGAGTGAGTTAGGGGGGGATAGTGCCGAAATGCACTTGGCATTTTGTGCATTTTAGGTCACATTGGGGTAAAAGCTAAAGTCTTCTTTTTGAGTTTTGATTAGCCGAATTTCAATTGAGTTCTTCACATTTTCTCCTGGTAACCGAAAGTCCAAGCAACCTTTGCCGAATTTGCTTGTTTTCTCTCAATTTTCTTGGCAGCCGAATGTTCTTTCCTCTCTCTCTTTCTTCTTCATTTGTGTCAACCGAAGCTAGTTCTCTCTTGCTCTCATACTCTCTTGTTCTTCTTGTTTTTGAAATCTCCTTAGCCGAAACCCCATTCTCCAAAATACCTTTCTCCATTGCTTCTTCTTTCAAACCGAAAGTACCTTTCTTTCTCTTTGTTCTATTTTGTTAATTAGCCGAATATCAACCCCTTTTCTCTCCACTTTTCTCTTGAGTTCTCTTCCTTGGTGTGAAGCCGAAACCTTTTTCCCCTCTTTGTTAAAGGTGTTAGCCGAATCTCTCCTCTCTCCTAGTGGTGTTCATCTTGGCCGAATCCTAGAGGAGTGTTAATCTTGTTGGGGGTGTGTTTTCAATCGTTTGGAGTTAGGTAGGTGCTTGGCCGAATGGCCATTTTCCCTCTCCCTCGTTTTTATGTATTTTGGTTCGGCTTAGTGCCGGTTTTGGTTTGTGAAAGGGGGTTAACCTTTCGTTTTGGATAACCGATTTCTTTAGGGGCATCCGGGATTGGGAGGCGGTCAAGTGGAGCCTTCTTTCTTTGTTAACCGTTTGGTAAATGATGGTAAGGGCTGGTTCTATTAGTTCGTTCTTTTTGTCTTGTTAAGCCAAGTTACTAAAGGATTGACTGTTGTCATTTTAGGGGTGGCCGATTGACAGGGAACCATTGTTAGTTCGGGTGTTGGTAGGAAACCAAACCGTTTGCAAGGTAAGGGTTCGGATGATAACCCTTTGGTTTATTTGGTTTTGGCCGAATGGTGCAAGTGACTAATCCCTTGGTTGGCCGATTCCAGGAGCAAGGTGTGTTAAGATTGTAGATCGATTTGTTGAGTTTAAAGCTCGCGTGTTAGCAGGTGTGTAAACTAACACACTATCTACTTAGTGATATGTTTAATAACCTGTTTGCTTATTAAGATCAAAACAATATGGTTGATGGATTTGGTACCCAATGGGGTATGTGTACGGATCCGGGTAAGTCCGTTCCATTACGAGTTCTATTGATGGTATATGATAGCATGATTGCTGATGTATGTGATATGAGATGCGATATTAAACATAATGGCATGATTGCATGATTTATATGATTTGCATCGGTATGACATGTATGGGTGATATGAGAGGAGGGGGAATATGGTATCCGTGTCTTTGGGACACCAGAGGTTTGGCACCTCCAGTGGTTTGGTACCACAGATAATATTTTGTGACTTTGGGTCACCAGAGGTTTGGCACCTCAGCGTCTCGTCCCAGTGGCTTAGCACCACAGTGGGTTGGCCTCACAGTTGATTATACGGGATCGACACCAGTGATTTGGTATCACACGATGGGTTGGCCCCATCCTCCGATTCGTGACTACGGTCACCAGTGATTTGGTATCACACTTGTGTCTTTGGGACACCAGAGGTTTGGCACCTCATCGCGACTCGTCCATGTGGTTTAACACCACCGTGGGTTGGCCCCACTTGAGAGATACGGGATTGTCGCTAGTGATTTGGTATCACACGTGGGTTGGCCCCACAGTTGGTTATTTGTGACTTTGGGTCACCAGTGGTTTGGCACCACATTGATGGATATCGTGACTTTGGGTCACCAGTGGTTTGGCACCACAGTGGTTTGGTACCACACGGGGTAGAAAAGGTGTTATGGATGGTTAGGAACGGGTGCATTAATTGTATTGCTTTGTTATGATGTGTGTTAGCATGTTGTATTATCGGGAGAGGGATTTATGCACTGAGTCTTGCGACTCACCTTCTCCTTTGACATTTCAGGTGACACTTAGACGCGGACATGGAGCCGGGATGGACTCGAGGTGCTCATGCCATGAATAAATACGGATTTGCTCTGACTTTTAAAATTTGGTACTTTAGTTTATCTATTTCTATTTGGTTTTATTTTGGTTTGTAAACGGCCTTTAAATTATGTTTTGCTATGTTTATGCTTAAAGTAGATTTTTAATATGCCTTAACAAATTAATTGGATTAAAATCTGCTAAAACTTGGATAGATAAAGATTTCAAAACTACAAAAGCGATATGTTTTAAACTATACCATCGGGTATCACACTGTAACTTGAGATAAATAAAAACTCGAACATTTTCCAAACTTGAAGTCAATTTTCTACTAAGTCAAATTGTTTTAAGTAACAATAAGAGACTACTTGAATTTCTAAATGAGACAAACTTGTTTTACCTACACATCTGATTAAGTTTTCAAAATTTCTGGATTTTTAAATACACCATCGGATTTTAATCAAGCTTGCCCAAGTTTTCTTCAAATACACTATATAGCGAAGTGTTTTTATCAAACTTTTAAACAGAAACCTATCTTCTCAAAAATTTCGATTTTCCTCGTAACATACCAAATTCGGTCGTGGTGTGTTGACCGGGTCTGGGGTGGTACAACCTCCCCCCCTTCCAATAAGGTATGTTATAAAGAAATTTCATGAAATTTAGACCGAATGGGTTTACAAGTGGAAGATTTAAGAGTTGTGTTGTAGATTAATTGACAACGTGATCAGAGTTGAGAATTGTTTAGTAAATGAACACAGTTGTAGAAAATATGTCAGATTAATATGAAGATCATTCGAATTCCGAAATGTTATAGTTAAAGAAAGGTCAGGCTCAGCTAATTAACTCATCCAGGTATGAGGCCTAAAGTATGTGATTGCTAGAATTTATTTCTATTTGCAATTGGAATAATATCATATTAGTAATGACAGAATTAGATAGTGCAATCATGATCGAGATGTATTAATGACTGAATGCAGTGTTTATGGTTGAGAAATTACAGTAAACTCTTCTGACTATTATATGTGTCCATTTACTCTCAGAGGTATATATATCTGTAAGATTTCGAATGAAATTCCTATAGTATGAGAATGTCAGCTAAATTTACAGGTAGAGAAAGCATTGTAGTCTATTTGAGCTGTGATCGAAATTGCTCTATCTTTTCTAGTTTTCTGCATCATTCACAGATAGAAAGTTGATGGTAAGGTCCGTATGATGTTAGCGTCTCGTTCTACTAGCTATTTCTCAATAAAAATAAAGGAAGATTGTGTGGCTTTTGTTAAGATTATTTTCAGTACTTATGAGTATTTTCTGTGTAGCTCTATGTTCTGAGATTTTGTTATTTTTGTTGCCTTAATATATTATTGTTCAAAGTATCAGCCATGAGATATCAGTAGGAAATGTTATATTGATGAAAATGGTTTCTTCTTATTATTAAAATGCTTACGATGATTATAAGTTTTGACTTGATGGCGAGAGTACTTTGATACAGTTACCAGAGGTATAAAGATTGTGCTTTTGTATTGGTTGTTATGGAAATTTGTGTTTAAATTTCTCCGATGATCGAGATGTTTTGTTTCCAGCCGGGACATTATCTACTAAAGTAATTGAGAAGTTAGTCTTATTATGGCACTATGATTTTCAAGTTGTATGAGTATTGTGGCATCAGTATAGTAAAGTGCTTCGACGAGTAATAGTTGAAGTAAATTCTATTATAAGTTTGTCTTTCTCTAGATTTGAGAAGAAATTGAAGTTGGCAAAGTGTGAATTATAGGAAGTTCAACTTAGACTTGTGTATTGGCTTTCACTTTTCAAATGATCTTGATCCATATATCAGCGAGTTAAAGATAGAATGTTATGATGTCTAGCACAGTGATAATTATCTATTTATTTGAGAAGTACAGAGATGGATGATACTCCGAGGCAGTTGCACTAGTAAGAGTATGAAATGTTATGTACCAGACTTTGAACTTGATGTCTGAACTTTTGATGGGTTAGAGTTGATTTTCAATTATCTCAGAAGCTATTACAGTCAGTATTGATATCTGTGTGAAAATGTGATGGTTTCCGAGGAAATGTGAACTGAGCCTATTACTATCATAAAAAAAAAGAGAAAGTAAATGTTATCTGAGTTATTATTGACTGCTTGAAGAAGTCTGTGCACTTTTCTCAGTACTAACGAGTCTTTCTATTGATGGGTTATCGGGGTTATTTATTCTGAGGCTGACAGATTATACAAAGTGCAAATTTTCATTGTTCATGATTGGAAACCAAAATTTGTATTGTGACTTCAGAAGAAAGCTATAGTAAGTCTTGAGTATGAGATTGTTAAATACTATTGTATGTCACCTTTATACTGATAGTTATATTGAGGAAGTGATCCAGATTCTCAGAAAGGTATGTGTGATTCCATGTCTTAAATATTGAAAGCAATTGAGGAAAAGGAACTCATGGGTTAAAATTGAGCTAAAAGACTAGAAAAAAGTGGAAGTGAAGATTGATTTTAGAGATCAAATACAAATTATCAGAAATTGTATATAGAACCAAAAGGTAAGAGTATTGAACTTATATGAGTGTCAAGTGCTTCTGAAAGTATTTCATTAACAGAGAATTTTTCATCTGGATAAGTAAAGACAGGTGAGTTGTGGTTCATCGAAGAGTATGAGAATATTGATAGAATAAGGCCAGTTACTTATTAGTGGGATTTTCAGTCAGAATTTAAAAAGATCAGTAATATGATTTTTATGTTCATAATAAGATAGTACAGTTCCGAATCTTAGTTTAAGAAGTAAGATGCTGAAGATACCGAGACTATATGAGAAGCTGAAAGTGACTTGTGAAATTAGACCTAAGTCCATTAACTGGTGAGATTTTCAGGGACGGAAATCTCTAAAGGAGGGAGAGTTGTAACAGCCCGATTTTGGGCTTAGTCGGAATAGATGTTTCGGGACCACAAATCCGATGTTGAGAAATTTATTTTATTTATATTTTTATGGTCTACAATTTCACGAAATGATTTCGTGAAAATCTCATTCAAAAATTTTGACGTTTGGGCACTCAATTTAGTCAAAAAGACTAAATTGTAAAAACTGCAAAAGTTGAGTTTTACATGTTAGAGGTGTCCAATTGTTATGAAATTTTAAATTGGAGGTCCTTAAATGATAATTAGACCATTGGTTAAGTTGGTGGACAAAAATGGACATGGATGGGTATGTTTCAAAAGATTTTTTTATGGGGCATTTTGGTAATTTAGTGAATTAAATGAAGTAAAAACAAAATTTAAATGCCAAATTTGTCCATCTTCAAGCTTAGGCCGAATGCCAAATTTGTCCTTCTTCAAGCTTAGGCCGAAATTAACATGTGGGAAGCCATGGATAGGGTTTTCAAGCTTTCCAAGCTTCATGGTAAGTCCATTCTAGCCCCGTTTTTCATGTTCTTTACGTTTTTGGAGTCCTGGTAACTTGATTTAGCTTATTCTATCATTAATTTAACCTAGGGTTCATATTTGGAAAAATACCCATAGGTGAAATATATTTCTTCTGATGTTTTATGGCAGAATATGAAGCTTAGAATTATGTTAAACTACTTTTACTAAGCGATTTTAAGTGAAAACGAGTAAAACGACATAATCGGCAAAAATACCTAATGTACATAAGTGCATGTTAGAGCAAGAATCTGATGTTGCCATAGAAGGGAAAAATAATCAGCATGTTATAAAACATAAGAATAAGGGATGAAGCTTAATTTTCGAGCCTAGAGGCAAAATCATAATTTTGCAAAAGTTTAGGGGCAAAATTGTAATTTTGCCAAAGTTTAAGTTAGGGACTGTTTTGAGTAATACATTAATTAAATAAGTGAAATGTGATGTCTTAGACCCCGAAAAATGAGATTTGGACCTAGAACGGGAGGAAAATTGAAAATCAGAATGGCCGTTTTGGTATCGAGGTAAGTTCATATGTTTAATAAGCATTTAATGATGCAAGTTTGAATGTTAAATTAAAATTTTAGTTATGAATACTTTAGTATTGATTTTCCAATATAATTATAATGTTCGATAATGACCCGACATTTTAATGAGAATTGGTATAAGTTTACTTGTAATACCAAATTAGGAAGATGGCTTTGTGTAATATCAAGAAAGTATTGAATAGAATAATTTGGGGAGGATAAGTTAAATTGATGATGTAATGAGATTTAGAATGTAATTATGTAAGTTGTATGTAAATAATTCATTATTTTTATTGACGTTTTTTTATATTTCATCATCTTTTATGTATTGTAGCTGATTTTTGAATCATAATTGACTATTGAAGTAATGGAATAAAGTATTAGAAAGTGAGATACTTCCCGTTTGAACCATCGGAATTGAAAGATATGAATGGTATGTAGCTAGGTCACATGAGTGGTACTAAGTGCAGGCCATTATGTGCACAAGAGAGCTACAAGATACATATATATACGTAGCTAGGTCACATGTGTGGTACAGAGAGTACGCCATGTGTACAAGAAAGCTATACGTAGCTAGGTCACATGTGCGGTATGTAGTGTGAGCCACTATGTGTACAAGAGAGCTACGAGATGGCTAGGTCATATAAGTGGTGCCCACTATGTGTACAAGAGAACCAGAATTATGTGTACAATCGAGCTAGGTCACATGAGTGGTACTCAGTGAAGGCCACTATGTGTACAAGAGAGCTTCAACTTCAATGGTGGGCTGTGTGCGAAACCACCGCGTATCCGTTATTATTCCAAAGCGTTCAATGGGAAAATCAATTAAGTGGAATTATGTGTGACTTTGTAGTGATAAGTGTAGGTATATGCAAGTGTAACGTATGAGCAATATGCTTGATATGTAATCGGAAATTAGAAAGATTGTTATAGGTAAGTAATGAATACAACTAAAGTGAGAGCGAGCAAAAATTTACAATTAAACTGTTTTGGACAGCAGCAGTGATGTGAATTTGAAAAATCACCAAAAATAGTAGAAATTTAATTATAAGTTGAATGAGATACTGATTTAAAGCTTACTGAGTCTATTTTCAAATAAAAGAAACAGAGCAAACAAAAGATTTGTATATTTTGAGATATTTAAATTTTTGTGAGACTGGTTTAGAATGATTACGTGATCCCCTGTTCTGACTTAGAAAAATCATTAAAAATTTGAAAAAAATAATTATGGGATATAATTTTAATGCTTGAAATCCTGAATGAGTTTAGTTTCAAATGAACTAAACAAGAAGACCATCTGAATTCTGTACGAGGAGAAAATTGATTCATAGTAAAGAGAGATCAAAATAGTCGAACAGTGAAACAGGGGAAATATTAATGAATAAACTGTACTAATTGGTAAGACCAAAAATTCTAGAAATTTTATGGTATGAAGATATGTGAGTCTAGTTTCAGGAAAAATTAGCGGTTTGTAATTCGGAGCTTTGTGGCTCAAGAGATAAATAATTTAGTGACAGGGATTCAAGTAGACAGATTAATGTGAACATGGGTAACAAGGTATAAGCATGTGATTTAATGATTGTATCAATTTGAGAACTTGTTGTGAGGATTTGTCTCGTTGAGACTTTGGTAAGGCTACAAATGAGTAAGTTGAGAAAGTAAGAACTTAGCATTATTTATGCAAGTTATGACAGCTTAGTAGTAAGCTAAATTCATTGCTAATGCTTATTATTTTTACATGTGAACTTACTAAGCTTTATAAGCTTGCCCCCTTTTCTTTCCCATGTTTCAGAGTCCTATTAAACTAGCTCGGGCTGGAGGTCGTCGGAGATCGCTTCACACTATCAAGCTATCTATGGGTATCTTTATTTATAAATGATTTAAGTTATGGCATGTATAGGGGCTTGACTAAGTCATTTTGTATATGTGTTAATTAATTTGACCAAATGTATTGCTTCACAACGGTAATAAGGATTATTTTGTATTTGGCCACGAGTTGTAGCTCATATTGGTCATGGAGTTATAATGCTTGTGTATGCATGTGTTTGTTAAATTTTAAATTATATGTGAAGTTTTGTGGCTCGGGATTTGGTAGAATGTATTGTTAAGTCTGGTAATGCCTCGTACCCAGTTTCGACGTAGGATACGGGTAAGGGGTGTTACAATGAATTTCATTTTCCGAGTCTAGGGACAAAACTGGAATTATTGAAAGTATAGAGGCAAAATGTTACTTTTTCTTAAGATGTGAATTGCAGGATTTGAATGTGAAATGTAATAAATTGATTATTAAATTCATTTATATAGGTCCAGAAAGACCAAATTAGGAGTTAGATCGAGGAAAAGAAAAAGTTTCGGATTAGTAGATTCTCATATACGAACAAGTATCCAGGTAAGTTCGTGTAACTAAATTGTATATATTTATATGTTTAAATTGAATGTTATGTATGTGTATTGTATAATTGACATGTATGAAAGTCGGTCACATATACGATAATACTTGATAAATATTAAGTCTCGATTGAATAAATGAAATTCGATGGATATAAGATTCCCGAATTGGTTGTGGTCCTACATGTGTTGTGGACACACCACAGCTCGAAAGAGCGTCCTGTTATTAGCCCTCTCGAGCTTCCCGTTATATGGTTCTTGCGAGCTTCCCATTATAGCTCTTTGGAGCGTCCCGATAGGTTGTGATCCTACATTTGTTGTGGACACACCTTAGCTCTTATGAGCATCCCTGTAATATCCGGGATTTTGGGCTTGTGCATTTTTGCTTAATTGTATGAAGCAGCATGCCTATGTGTGTTCTGAATGTGTTTTATAGAATTTTGGGAACTCTAGAGTGTAGGAAAATGCCTTAGAAAATATTAGATTTTTAGTTTTAAAGGGGGAACTAGGCAGAGGAGGCCTTAAGAAAATTTATAGGGGAAATTGGACATAAGAATGGGCTTGTTAAAGTGGCAAGGAGGCGCCACTTAAAGCCTTAGTAGGTGACACCACAAGCAGTATGCAGGGCCTAGGTTCGAGCAGCAAGGGAAGCAAATGGGAGTTTTTATTTTGCAGCAAGGAGAAGCAGAGGTGGACGACATTGGGAGACTGAGTGGATGAGCTTTAGATGTGGTCAAATCCCTTTTAAAATTTGGCTAAGGTAGGAAGATAATAGTTGATTTATTCAGATTTTCTTGAATGGGTAAGGAAGAGAGAAAATAGGAGAAAAAGGAGGAAGCTGATAAGGGGAAGAGTGTTGGCCGGCCTAGGGACTTTCTTGATGGCATTTTCGGTTGATGAAAGTAGCATAGGTGTGCCGAAAGTTAGTTCTCTCTTCACTTCTCCCAATTGTGCCGAAAATTCCAAAGAATTCAACTTGTATTCTTTTCTTCCTTTTTGCTATTCACTTTCATAAGCCGAAATCTCTCCCAAAGTTCACCATTGCCGAACCTCTCTTCATCTCTTTTCTTCCATTTGTTAAGGTCGAATATCTCTTTTCTTCTCTTCTTCTTCTTTCCACAACCCTCCAAAAGCCGAAAGTAAGTCTTTCCTAGCCATAATCGATTGTTCACTCCATGCCTAAGCCGAATTCCCTATTTTGTGGCCATAGCCGAATGCTCCTCTACCCTCTTGGAGCCGATTAGATCTTTTAATCAGGAGCCGAATCTCTCTGACCCAAGCAAGGGCATTCGACTGAGTTGGTAAGGGAATCGTAGCATTTAATTTTCCTATCTCTTTCTTTTAGACTTGTCAAAATTTAGGAACTAATCCCTTTTACTGTTCTTTGGCCGAAACTATGAAGGGGTTTCGGGAATTGGTTGTTGTTGACTATAAGGAGGAGTTCTTCGGGATTTTAAGATCCAAGGTAAGTCATGTGTGGTATTCGGCCAAGGGCCTTTTTCATAGATCTTGTGCAATAGGCTGACCTTAACAGGTACCATGTAGGATTTTGACATCTTCATAGCCAAGTGACTATTTTCGGGATTTAGAATCACAAGGTAAGAAGGTATTAATATTCGGCCAAGGCCATATTAAGTATTAGTGGCTAGTCGATTCTGACATTGATTTTTAGGGAGGAGTATAAGCTGTTTCGGTAGACCTTCGGGATTCAGGGAACACGATAGTAACCAGGTGTGTAGCCCTACACTAATTCTTGATAGATTTATGGTATTGTTTGCTATATGTATGTGTTAATGGAGATATGAAAATGTGGCTAAAGGTACCATTCAATGGTACAGATTATTCAGGTACGTTGACCTTCAATACCATGTTATAATATTATGAATATTAAAAATGGCACACATGTGAATTCGTATGAATATGGGATAAGGAATATGGCATGATTTCTGTATGAATGCATGGGCATATGGGTGATTATGAAAAGGGGAAGTGATCTGGTGGTTCTTACCACAATATCTGGTGACTTATGTCACATAATCTGAATGTGCTGACTTATGTCACAAATTGTTATCTGGTGACTCCGTCATATTATCTGGTGGCTATGCCACAATTTATAAGGGCGATCTGCAAGTCGTCTGCAGCGACTGCCTTCGATGGTGTGTAGCGGATGGAGGGTCGATTTAGTAATCCCTACGGTGTGATTGGCAGGTACGGGTGATGTGTAGAGGATGGTTATTAGGTTTGGGTTGGGTTGCATCATTGCTTATATTTGCTATGTATGATTTGATATGCCTAAATCGATTGGGAATTTGTGTTAGTTGTTGCACATTGAGTCTGTTGACTCACCCCTTCGTGGGATATCTTTTCAGGTGACACTCAGTAGATGGACCGGGTCAGCAGGACCTTAGGGGTGGCCATGCTCAGCTTAGCATTTATTATATTTTGAGACTTTATATTTAAGTTTTGGATTTATTTCGGGTTTTGCTTTGATGTAATAAGGCCATTACTATTAGACTGTTTTATGTCTGCATTTTATTTGATTTATTATGATACGATTATTATTAAATCAAGATTTAATAACTTTTTCTAAAAATGAATTTTTAAATGTTTTGACACTTAAACACCAACGATTTTTAATTTAACGGTAAACTCTAAAACAACTCGGCAACTCTTTTAACTTATAGTTTTGAAAAATAATAATAAAGTTTTAATAAAATCTAGACTTCAAGAACAACAAAACACAAATCGATTTTTGTTTCAAAACTATCCAAATTTTCCCAAAGTACAAACGAGTTTTTGAAATGTTTTACCCAAGGAGCATGCCAGATCCGGTCGAGGCTCGTGGGCCGGGTTTGGGGTGTTTCAATCCCGATTATAGGCTCTTCGTGAGCTTCCTGTTAAATTGGCTCTTTATGAGCTTCCCGATAGTGCTCGCTTGAATTTCTCGATGTATGGCTATCCGGAACTCCCGTTATATGGCTCTTTGTGAGCTTCTCGATATGGTTCTTTATGAACTTCCCGATTATGGCTCTTATAGGCTTCCTGATATACAACCTAGATAAGCTTCCCGTTACATGGCTAACATGAGTTTCCTGTTATATGGCTCGAGAGAAGGCTTCCCGATTATAAGATGTAATGAGCACCCCGTATATGAATTGACGGATCATTGATATGTGCACCTTGTGTGTACTACCTGGGTATCCATCGATATTTCAATGATTCAACGGAAAACCTCCTGATATGAGAAAATATAATAATTAAATGAATTATATCTTGAATATCCCTGAAATACCTAGAAATGGTTGCATGATGAGCTCATCTCTGATTTCTTGATATTTATGTAAATTTCATGACTAACTATTTTGATGAGAGCATGTGTTTAGGCAATTGGCCACAATGTTTTGGATGCATTTTTGTATACTTACTTTAAATGAATATGATTGGTAAGTTAAATTCTTGTTATACGAACTTACTATGTATTAAATGCTTACATTGTTCATTTTCTCTATTTTATAGTACTCGAAAGCTCATAAAGATTGCAGCGGGTCAAAGGAAGATCACACTATCCTATAGTTCACTTTGGTATAAATAACAAAACTACTTTTAGTGTAATGGCATGTATAGGCTAAAATAGATCAAATGATGAAATATTTTGGTTGTAACTAGCCATTTGAAATGGCTAGTGTTAAGAATATTTTGATGTAATTATATAAGACTTTAACATGTTTAATGTGTGATGAAATGGTTATATGGTAGAGAGTATATAAACCTATTGATGAATGATTTTGAATTAATATATTTGATAAAATTTTCCTATGAACATAAGTGTGAAATTGGTAAGTTTAAATACTTGAACGTATGAGTTAGTATGACATGCATAAGATTGGTTTTGGTTTGGTTTTAATGTCTTAATTTGGTTGGTAAATGTATTCAAATGTTGTTGTAGGTTGATGATGAATTTGGGTGAGAAAAGTTGCCTTAAAATGGCCTATTTTCGTCCAAACGGGTAGACACATGGGCGTGTGTCTCAACCGTGTGTGATACACGACCATGTGTACAGGCATGTGGTTTGGCCGTGTGTCCCCTGCATCTTATAAATTGAGAAACAGAATGCTTAGAATTGGTCACACAGGCAGAGACATGGGCGTGTGTCTCAGCTGTGTGAGACACACGGTCCAACAAACGGGCGTGTGTCTTGGCCATGTAAAACTATAACATCCCTAAACCCATGTCCGTCTTCGGAATAGGGCTACAAGGTATTGCCAATCAAAACTCAGCTTATAACACATAATTCTTATTCATCATTCAATATCACATACTCAACATCAAACACAGTCATATAGTCCCTTACGAGGCTCATTAAGGCCTTAAAACATGCTTAGAAGTGGTTCGGAACTAAATCGATCACATTAGAAAACTTTGAGAAAACTTTAAAATTTTTCATGCATATAAAGGCCACACGCCCGTGTAAATAGGCCGTGTGCCTCACATAGACACCAGGCACGCCCATGTCTCAGGCCGTGTGACAACAGGGCATACATACTGACTTGGCACATGGCCGACCACACGCCCGTGTGCCAGCCCGTGTGCTATATACGGCCAATAGACATGCCCGTGTGTCTATTCCGTGTAACTAACTGTCTTATTTAATTAAGGTGCAGAGGTCACACGGTTAAGTCACTGTAACATCCCCAAACCCGGCCCACAAGTCCTGACCGGATCCGGTATGTCACTGCGGAAAAACGTTTAAAAATATCTTTACTTGTGGTGGAACTTGAAAAATTTGTACTTATTCAAAACCATGTCCATATAAAAATTATTGAATCATATAAGTTTGATATAAAATATCCGAATTAAAACCTTAATTTATGTTTTAAGTTTTAGTTCGTCTAAAATAAACTGATTCCAAAATAATAATTTAATCGTCATTCTGCTTTAGCATAATATAAATACTCAAATAATTTAATTGGGCCTTATTACAATAAAACTTATTCAAAAACTTAATAATTATTGAAAATGATAAATTCTATTAAATAAAGAAAAACAACTTCTGCATGAAAATCTGCTTTTGCATGGCCACCTTTGTATCCACTCCAACCCGGTCCATTAATCACGAATCACCTGCGATGTTTAAGAAGTTGGGTGAGTCACACAGACTCAGTGTGTAATTAACCACTGAATTCCACCCACATGCTAACCACATAATAACCCATGCATCAGATATCATATATCATGTTCAGATCATATCACATTCTGGGCTTGGCCCGTACACATAACATTTATCAAGTAACCGGGTAATTAACCACATACCCTCCACATACTGGGCTTAGCCCATTTCTCATTTTTAAGTCCACAATCACATGTATTCACATACCACAATTATGCAATAATTAATCCCGACCCAAGCCTAAGGTCCATCCTCTACACACCCCCTTATCCAGCCTACCACACACCAGGGGATTAGTAAATCGCCCTCTCCTTTTTACTCCACAAAGGCATTCAAGCCATCCACGTGCAATTAAGCACAAAATCCACAACGCGACCTCAGTCAGCGCCAATCCACGATGTAGCCGTAGCTAACACCAAAATCACGATGGGACACATAGTCACTCATCAATCCACGATATGGCACATAGCCGATATCAATCACGATGAGGCACATAGCTACTCATCAACCACGTACTCGAAGTACACCCGTACCTTCTTTCATAGCCCACCCATGCACATGCAACATAAAATATAGTCATGATAATGCATGCACATGTTTATGCATAATCAAGGCATACCCACACATATACAAATCAATAGTCACATCCCAACAGGTTCGGAACTAACCTGGTCATCGTCATACCCTTTAAGGGTATCAAAATCACACTTATCACTGCATTTGTTAGTAAACACATTACACATGCAAATATAAAACCCGGAAACAGTAGGCTAGCTACACACCTTATAACCTGAAGCTCTAGACTTTCGATCCCGACGCTATCGCTAAGCGAGACTACAGCTATCTGCCTATAGCTTCCTGCTGCTGGCCCACACCCCGGTGGCCAATCT
Source organism: Gossypium australe (assembly GCA_005393395.2). Taxonomy (NCBI): domain Eukaryota; kingdom Viridiplantae; phylum Streptophyta; class Magnoliopsida; order Malvales; family Malvaceae; genus Gossypium; species Gossypium australe. The sequence goes on along the minus strand of CM016626.1, from coordinate 92,434,682 downwards.
CGAACTGCTGAGACAGCTCTTTTCTTAAACTTCGGAATAGGGACTTTCCCTTGCCCTCCTTGACTGGTATTGGCCTCCATCAAAACGCTTAATCAGATAAACTGGTTAAACTTCCAAGTCATAAACTAAATGTTGAACCTTTACCAAATATTGCTTACCAAAATTACTTGAATCTCGAAGTCTACTATAGGCTTCTGTCGACTTGCCTCTTACCTATCGAGATCCCGAAAAACTGCACTTGCCCTTGAGCTGTCGTAATCCCTGCTACACAACTATTAGAATCGGCTACTAATAAAAATCCATGAGTATGGTCCCCTTGGCCGAACACTTACCACCACCACCTTACCTTGAGTAGCCGAATTCGAACAACCCCCTAAGTGCTCCCTCACGCTGGCTATACACAAAAGGAACACGATATTAAAGGCCTAAGAACATTCGGCTACTCCAAACACCAAAACCACCCTTCGATTAACCAATACTAAAAGAGATAGGTTAATAACATAAATCTTTACCTTTCACAACGACTAAAGAAACGACCCAACGCTCCAACCTTTGCCCAACCAATAATTGGCCACCACAAGGAATAGGTTCAGCTTTAGGGACTTGTAAACAAAGCAGAGAGAATGAGAGGCCAAATGATTCGGCAAAAGCAAGCAAAGTGTGAAGGAAGGGAGGGAAAATATATATATACACAAAAGGCTATGGCTTCCAACAAGGAGTGAATATTTGGCTATACAAGGAGAAAGTATAGACTTGGGGTTGGAAGGAAGAAAAGAAAGATGGCTAAGGGGAGAAAGTAGAAGAATTCGGCAAAGGGTCTAAAAGAAAACATGAAGAAGGCTGCCCATTAAATAGTAAATTTCGGCACTTGACTCCCCCCATGACCGAATGCTGCTACCCAAAGAGCCCTTTGGCCGGCCACCTCTTCACTAAAAAAAAAATCCCATATTACTCTCCTAAATTCACTCTACACCCACCAATTCAAATTAAAAAAATAAAACCCACCTTTATCCAATATCACCTCTTCAATTTAAAAAAAAAATACAAAAATAAAATACTAAAAGACCACCCTTCCAGCCGAATTTAAACCCCACCAACTACCTTTGGCCGGCCACTATTTCTTCACTCCTCAAATCCCCCATTTATCTCCTATTTTCCTCATATTTTATCTCCTGATCATATTCCAATAGCAACCATTATCTCCTATTTACTAATTTTAAACTAAATAAAATAATCCTACAATTATCTAAAATAAATAAAATAACATAACCCTTATCACTTACCTCCCAGCCGAATTCAAAAAGGATTAAACAAAATCAGCTTAATCTTATCTATTGAAGCTCCCATGTGCCATCCAACACCTTACCAACCTGCTGCAAAAAGAATAAAAATTAAACTCCAAAAGCAACTCCCTTGGTTCGAACCTAGAACCTCCCTGCTGCAGCCCTCTCCCCCAACGCCCCAAGCCACTCGGCCACATTGAATTTCATGCCATAAAGCCCCCAACATTTAATTATAAAACCTTCCTAACTAAGCCCATCATCGCATATAAAAATAAAACACGCAAAATGCTGCTCCAGCCACTCAAACCAGCGCCCACCTTCACCTCCAACTCCTAAGTGGCGCACGGGAACCACTTTGCCAAGGTGCTGCTTGTGTCAAAGACTCGCCCCAGCTCTTTTAAGGCCTCCTTCCTTGTAACGCCAAAACCCAAAAATTAAAACCACTTTGCTGCCTCCTTGATTCGAACATGAGACCTTAAGGTGTCACCTTCCCACAGCCCCAAGTAGCGCCTCCATGCCACTCCACCAAAGACATTCTTGCGTCATAACCTTCCAATTAAATCTCTTAAGACCTCTAAAGCCAAGCTCCCCTTTTAACCACTGAAAACTAAAAATTTCCTAAGGCATCCCTTACCTCCTAGGGTTCTCCAAACCCCTAAAAATTCCTCCAACTTGACCATAAGCCTGCTAAACAATCGAGTTATGCTCCAAACGCATAACTCCTAAACCAGGGTGTTATAGTTACACACCCGTGTGCTCAGCCATGTGGCATGAAAATAGGCTTGGTTTAAGCCATATTTTCCATCTAACTTTCCAACACCTACACAAGAGCAAATGGTAAAATTTCTAAACCCAATTGGCAACCAAAATAATCTCAATTTATGCATAATTCAAGATATGCCAATACAATCATTTCATTTACCCAAACATGTATCAAAACAACATGATCATGACTTTAACTCATACTCATTTCATGCCATTACAAACACTTCCAATTCATCATTCAAGATATGCCATTCACACGACCTGAGACATGCGATCTCCGAATCACTATAGAACATAGAAAAATAGCACAAAGTAAGATATAAAGCTTAGTAAGCTCGTATCTTAATAAACTTAACATAACAAATAATTTTAATTCAATGTCATAAGTATAATATGCTATCTCACATGCCAAAACAGAACTTATCCCAAGTTTATAACATGATTTCATATCAAATCATCACCATTCAATAACATACTTACTTACTTACTAACTTTAGCTTTCACAAGCTTATTCAATTTGATTCTCATATAACATTCAATTCTCACTTTCATATAGCCAAATGAGCACATTTTGGGAAATAACAATTTAATCACACATCTTTCTCTTATGAATCACATATCATCACTTATATTCATACTCACCTTTCATTCTCAATATTCATATAGCATCTGTCATACCTGAATCATATAACTCATTCATATAGTCATTTGCTTCTCGACTTTTCCCCTTGAACCGTTCGGAATTGATAAGGATACCCGGATAGCTCATAAAGCTCGTACAATGCCATATCTCAGATATGGACTTACATGTTATCATATATCGATGCCACTGTCCCAAACAGGGTCTTACAGGAAATCATATACGATGCCAATGTCCCAGACATGGTTGTACATGATATCACATCTCGGAATCCTATGTCATGACATATGTATCCTATTCTATTCCTATGGTTCGTACGGGGCTTTCGGACGTCGTACCACTGTCGATACTTCCTTGTATTAACATATTCTGCTTCTCAAACAATTAAATATCATAAAAACATATATAACTTAATCATATACATTTATTTGCATAACCATTCAGCATTGAGTTCAATTTCATAAATAATAAGCGCTTATAACACAATTTCATAACGTTTATTAACATACGAACTTACCTCGTTCGTGGAAACAACGAATTAGGTTGATTTGTCGATAACTTTAGTTTTCCCTCGATCTAGATCCGAATTTCGCTTTTCTTGATTAGATATATTCCAAATTAACTTTTTTATTCATCCAATCATTCAATTTCATCTAAAACACACAATTGGGCATTTTTACACATTAGCCCCTAAAGTTTCACATTAATGCACTTTAGTCCTTATTACACAAATACACAAAATTCACAAAATTACTTAAATACCCATGCTAGCCAAATTACCAAAGTGCCCTTAGCAGCCCATAATTTTCATTTATTTCACATTTCAACCTCATATTTTACACATTTCACAAATTAGTCCAAAATTGACATTTTCACTCAAAATCACTTTATAAAACATGTAAAACTATTAGCAAATATTCATATTTGATCATCAAGCATCAAAGAACACATAGATTCAATAATGGCAACTCTCAAAATCATCAGTAGATTCAAAAATTAAAGCATGGGTTAGCTAGAATATGACACAACAATTTCAAAAACATAAAAATCATCAAAAATCGAGCTCAAAACCTTACCTAATTGAACTCAACAATGGTCGAACCCTAAAAACTCATCCATGGCTTCTCCTTTCTTTTTATTTTCGGCAAAATGAATGAAAGGTGAACAAAATCATCATTTTGATTTATTAAACTAACCATTACTTATTTAATTACCAAAATGTCCTTTAATAAAACATAACTAAAACATTTAATGGTTGTCCATCTTTGTCCACTCAAATATTCAATGGTCAATTTACAACATAAGGACTTTTTTTTAATAAAACATAACAAATAAGTACTTTAACAAAGGGAACGACACTTTTGCATTTTACGCGATTAAGTCCTTTTATCAAATTGAGCACTCAAACAATCAAATTAGTTTACGAAAAATTCGTTTACGAAACTTTCTCACATGTTACATATCACATATCATGCTGTAAACACGAAAAATAATATTAAAATATTTTTCTGACCTCAGATTTGTGGTTCTGAAACCATTATTCCTACTAGGGTCTACACCGAGCTGTTACAATAACCTACACTTAATTTTCAAAAAATAAATTGTCCATTTGGCCTAGCACACGGGCGTGTGGCTGGCCGTGTGACCCAAGTCAGAGAGTTACACGGGTAAGGGCACGGGCTAGGACACGGCCCTGTGCCTCACATTGACTGCCCACACGGCCTACCCACATGGGCTTGTGATCCTTGTTTATAAGAAAAATTTTGAAATCTCGCAAAAAATTCTCAGAGTTTTCCATATAGTCCCGATTTGTTTCTAACGTATAAGTTAGGCCTTGAGGGTCCATTTAAGAGACAAAATGATTGAATTATGATTTATTTCAGTTATGAATAGTGAATGACATGAATTAACTGTATTTGTTCTATAAACTTCGGTAATGCTTTGTAACCCTGATCCAGTAAACGAATATGGATTAGGGGTGTTACACCCTTGTTGCTTTCTTTAATGATGTCGGAACATCCATTTTATGCTTTGTTCTTTGGTTCCAATATGTAATTTGTTTTCTCTGAAACTCAACATATTTAGTGTACAAGGAATCTCCAATCAAACTCTTTGTCAGCTTCATGAATTACTCATGGTCTTCCATTAGAACTTTAGCCTTTCTACATAGAGCTGTCACATGATGAGGAAAGAAGGCCCCAACTTTTTGGTTACAAATGGATCACTTCATATCCCAATGGGTCCATCTTTTGACACATATTAGTTTTTTTTTTGTAAAATATCGCACAACAAAATAGCTCGAAAAGTATTTACATTAGATACATTTAATGTAGGAGTAATTATAGTACAAATTAGTTGCATCCACATGTTAGCTACTGGGAACATTATTGCCTGATTAAATTTAGTCGGTAACTCAGTATCCAGTCTACGGTTCCATACTCATCTTCCTTTAGTTAGATATTTTACAATGCCATCCATGTCTATTTTCCTAAATGTATTCAATTTAGTGTTATCTAGGAAATCTTTTGCATATTATGGGACATTGTAAAATACACATATCTCTCAAGGAGTAACTCGCACTTCCTTACCTCTTACTGCAATGGTTTCCCATATTTCACCATACGGTCTCCTCGACTCTTGATCTCGAAAAGAGATAAAAAATCCTTGAACTACTATAATTACTATGTTTTCTTTAGAAGTGACACAAAATCGGTCCCAATGATGGTATCGAACCAATGTCCAAATCTAATTACACAAAACCATTGATGGTTCAAATCCTTGTTCTTGAATTAAAGTTTTCCCTTGTAATTTGAGAAAGTATTTCTCAATATTTGGATTTTGAAATTTTCGAGGTTTCGAAACCATCAAAGTTTCATGCATGTTGGTTTTTCTAGTTTTTCTAGGAGGCATATTTGCTATAATGTTCAATAGCAAAACTAAAAACAACAGGCAATATTTTAAAAGCAATAGAGCAATAAATTTTAAGCTTTTGAACTCTTAACCTTAACTTTGGAGTCTTTGTTGCTTTCCCTCCAATGCTGATGATGATTTCCCTTATGAACTTTTGACTTTTGCACCAGCACCAAGTAGAATCCAAGATAGAAAAAGAAGGTTTGTAATTTTAAGGATTTAATGGAGAAAGGGATTTTTGAAGTTTATGAAGTTTGAGAGGGTTTTAAGAGATTTAGTGTGTTAAAAATAGTTAAGATATTAGGTTAAGATGTTTTTAAGCTTTGATGGAAGGGTTTTAAGGTAAATAAATTAGGTAAAAATATGGTTTAAGTAGTCGGGTTGCACAATCGAGTTGGGTCAACCCTGTAGAAAATTACAGCGATGTCGCGACAGAGGGGTTCCATGTTGTGACATCCATGGCAGTTTGTTGTTGTCGCAACATTGGAGTTCGATGTCGCAATAAACTTTGAAATTTTGAAAACCTAGGTGGTGTACTGTCCTCTATGTCATGACACGGAGATGCTGTGTAGCGACATCAAAATGGTTTTCTTGAGTTTATCGATTATGGATGTGGTGTTATGACACGGTGGTTCCGTGTTGCAACACCAACTTAATTTTGAGTCAAATCTCTGCTCCCAAAGGGTTTCAGTTCCTATAAAACATAATGTTAATATAAAATTAGAGTATAAACTAAGCAATTGGTTAATTATACAATAATATACATCAAATTAAAATTTAATTATAACTTATTAAGTTTTACTGCCATGTTCATCCATAAGTTCAAGTAATATGTACGAGGATGGTTTCCTTGTATGGTTTTTATCTTTATTTGTCTAGCATTTGTTGTGCCACTCCACTTTCTTCTGCTTGTCCTGCTTTTTAATTATTTGCTTTCATCTTGCATTTATCATGGCAAATACCTTTCTCAAATCGAAGCACTTATCTAGTATTATTAGAATTTTGCAACTCAATAATCTGTAACATCCTGACATTGGGCCTAGCAGAATTGGGCCCAATGGACCTTGAGCGTAGTAGCGTTTAAATTTTTTTTTGAGAACGGCTTTAGTGCAAGTTAGACTTATTAGGTGAGTATTTTTGGAAGGCTAGGGGGCTTCTATGAAGTCCCGGGATCAAACTTGGGCTTAGGAAAAATCTTGGTTTTAGGTGAAAAAAAAAAACCCTGGGAGTTAGTAGGTAGGCTTTAAGAATAAAATGTGGATAAAAATGACACAAGTGGAGGTGTGGTGTGTGGCAAAGTGACACCACTTAAGAGCAAGGGGGTGACGCCACGAGGAAGGAAGGAGGTTCAAGGTTCAAGTCTTGGTGTTTGCATTTTGATTTTCTTTTTAATTAGACTTTAGAATTTGGCCATAGATTTATATTTAGTTGCGCATGGTTTTAGACACAAGAGGAGCTTGTGGCTTGGTGGCAAGTGGCATGTTGAGCTATTGAAGGGGGCAAGGGTTCGAATCTCATGGAAAGCAAGGGAATATTTATTTTGCGGATTGGACGGCCAGAGTTTGAGTTGGATTTAAACTCTACTAGCAGAGGGATCCCACATCGGAAAGATACAAAGATGGAAGGTGAGAAGCTAGCTATATATAGAGCATTCTATGTGGAGAGAAAACATACCTTGGTGGGCGTTGGGTGTAGGAGCATTCGGAGCGCGGTTTAGCAGCTTCAGAATTCCTATCAGGTGTGTACTTCTCTACTCTAGTTCTAGAGCGGCAAATTACCGAAATACCAGTTACACGGCGTTAATAGCCACACGAGCGTGCGAACGCACGTGTGGGGGCTTCGACGCGATAGTTGAGGCCATCAGTAGTGTTCTTGTGGGCTGAGGCTGCTTGGGCCACAATGGGCCCGTAGGCCCATTTGAGTAAATTGTATGATTGTGTAGTATAGAATGGACTAGACTAGGTGAATCTCATATATGTAGCTAGATTTGTGCTAGGTGGGCCTCACGATCGTGTGGGCCCGAATGGGCCGAAATCACCCAATAGTCCGGTAAAGACCGAAAATGGTAGCCGAGTCGCTCAGGACGACATTGTGCCTTCGGAAAGGCCATTGCAGGTGCGAAATTACTGAAATACCCTTGGCAGGTGAATTACCAAAATACCCTCGGTAGGTAAAATTACTATTATACCCTTAGGGGTTGATTAGCTTGATTATGTTTTATTTTGGTTATTCTGATTATGATGGTAAGCCGTTTCATACGTTATATCTGATATATGTTCTGCATACATGACATACCTCATACACGAATTATTATGCCATACTGCATGGGCTTGGGATGTGATGAAAAGGGGAAGTATGATTTTCAGACTGTCATTAGTGGTTTGGTACCACAAGTGGGTTGGCCCCACATAAATTAATTAGTGACTATGTCTCAGTGGTTTGGAACCACCAGTGGTTTGGTACCACATATATATTATTTCTGTGAGTTGTCCCAGTGGTTTGGTACCACAGTGGGTTGGCCCCACATATATGTTTATCAGGGATTGTCACTAGTGGTTTGGTACCACAGGTGGGTTGGCCCCATATATTATATTTAGTGACTCTGTCACCAGTGGGTTGGTGCCACATATGAGGCGTGTAGCGGATGGAGGGTTGATTGTAGAAATCCCCACGGTGTGTTGGGCTGTTATGACTCGCGTGTAGAGGATGGAAAATTAGGTTGGGCTGGGATACATTACATTCATATTTTGTGTATGTCATATTAAGTGGGCTAAGGCCCAATGTGAGATTGTGGGCTTGAAGCCTTTTATGTGATATAAGGGGAATTACACACTGAGTCTTGGTGACTCACCCCTCTGCTGAACTTGCAGGTAATCAGTAGCTCGTGGATCTGGGAGCCGAGGCGGACTCGTGGAGGCCATAAAATGTTTCTTTTCGTAAACTCATTTTCTTTATATAAATTATTTTAATTGGGGATATTGTTATGTAATAAGGCCTTCTAAAATTAATATATGTTTGTTTTTTTCGAATTATTATTTATTTATGATATGGCATTATTATATATGTTAACATGGAAGCTAAATTGGAGTTTTCAAAACATACGTAGCATAAACAACCGTTTTCTCACAAATGCCAACAAAGATAACAAACTTTTGATTAACTCAACTCGAAAATTTTTCTTAAAACTACAAATCTCTATTTTTATAAGATCACCTAAAACGACAAATTTCAAAGTTACGATTTTTCTTTAAATTCCAAAGTCCCTTTTTATCACCTTTCCCTGTGACATACCAGATCTCGTAACGTCTCGACCGGGTTTGGGGTGTTATATAATCCCTTAAACCTCTTATATATTTTGGAGTTTACACCTGTAGACACTTAGGATTAGAATCCACTTGCTTGTATCACTATCCCATGCAATATTGGTTTACTCATCAAACACCACCGGACTCATACTAGCGGATACTTAAATATATCCCTTCCATTACATCTGTTGTGTTAAAACTAGTTATACCAATTCCTCTTACTATAACAATTTGGCGGATTTCCCTTATTGAAATACTTACCCGCATTTCTGACGTTTCTACTGGTTTTTCTTATCTTCCAAATTTTGTACATTCTCTTATTATCCTGTTTGTACACATTCTCAGATGTGCCATAATCATCTTGTTATGCTACTTGGCACACAAATCATACAATAATTTCCCTTTTTTATGTGCTGATTGCTTCTTGGTTTACTACAATGGCAGACTTCATATGTTGCCATAGCCCAACTACGGACTTACACTATATGATGCCATGGTTACTGTCCTAGAGGACTTCATATGTTATCATAACACAACTATGGTCTTACACAATATGATATGTTTATTATCCTGGCGGACTTCAAATGTTGTCATAGTCAAACTTTGGTCTTACATAATATGATGTCATGTTTATTCTCTTGGCGAATTTCATATGTTGCCGAAGCTCAGCTATGGTCTTACTCAATATGATTTCATGTTTTCCCACGGACCTTTGGTTCTGGAGAATCGGTAAACCTCTTCTAAGGTGTCACCCTGAAGGACCTATGTACCATTTACATTGTGTCGCCCCAATAACTGTTGTCATGGTGTCTCTCCATAGAGTCGATACGCCATCATCACGGTGTCATTCCATAGAGTCGATATGCCATCATCATGTTGTCGCTCTAGCGAGTCGGTAGATTCTATTCCATGATGCTGCCAAACTCCTTTGAATCCGATAACAATCTACCCATTCCTCTAATTTTCCAATTATTTCTATCTTCATCTACCCCGTTAAGGTAAATTCTGATGTACTCTGCATATAATATAATCATGCATTTCACGCAAATCAAATTACTTAATAAATAACATACACTACGCCACTTATAAAAACGTCATGACATAACTATTTGATATTAAAAAATCATACTTACAATTGTTCACATACTTGTATAGGGTCATGCATTCACCATTATCATACACAACAACGGATTCAAACAACTTACAATAGAAATAACACAAATGTAACAGTCCGGTTTAGACCTTAGTCGGAACAGTGGTTTCGGGACCACAAATTCGAGTCAGTAAAATATTTTAATATTATTTTCTGTGCCTTTGATATGTGATTAAGCATGTGTTAAAGTTTCGTAAGTTAATTTGTCCGTCTGTCTGCTTAATTTGAGAAAAGGGTTAAATTGCATTAAATGCAATATTTGCATACTATTTGTTAAAGCACCTATGTGTTGTGGCTTTTAAATGTTGTGGCCTTTTGAGCAATTAATCCATTACTTAGTTAGTGGTTAGTTAAATGACAAAATAACCTTATTGTTTATTTGTCTTATATGTTTAACAAAGGATAAAATGGGAAATGAATAATTAAGTCATAATTTGATATAACAAATAGCATGATAGTGGCAAACTTTGTCAATTACGTTCAAAGAGTAAATCACAATCCATAAAATATTAAAGCAATTAAAGCATATATAATATTTCATTATTTACATATCAACTTACCTCGATACAAAAATAGTAGGACTGGGACCTAATCGTCAAATACTTTGTTTTTCTCGCGATCTAGGTCGGAACCTCGTTTCTCTTGATCTATAATAGCAAATTTAACTCATTTATTATTCACATTATTCAATTCAGTCCAAAAAATCACATTCTGTAAACTTTGATGTTTCCTTTGAACTACCCGTTAACCACTTGGAACACTAAAGGATACTCAGGACATCTCATACACAGAGTACCATACCAACGCCATATCCCATATATGTTCTTACATGGGATATCATATCGATGCCAATAGCCTAGCTATGGTCTTACGCGAAATCTTATATCGATGCCATATCCCTTACAAGGTCTTACACGAAATCTCAATAACCCTAATGTCATGGCATTTGTATCCTAACTATTCCTAGGGTTCAACCGGGATTTTCTCGCTTGCCAAAATTTGTCAATTACGTTCAAAGAGTAAATCACAATTCATACAATATCAAAGCAATTAAAGCATAAATAATATTGCATTATTTACATATGAACTTACCTCGGTACAAAAATGGTAAGACTGGGACCTAATCGTCAAATACTTTGTTTTTCCCCCGATCTAGGTCGGAACCTCATTTCTCTTGATCTATAATAGCAAATTTAACTCATTTATTATTCATATTATTCAATTTAGTCCAAAAATCACATTCTGTAAACTTTAATGTTTCTTTTGAACTACCCGTTAACCACTTGGAATACTAAAGGATACTCGGGACTTGTACACATAGTACCATACCAATGCCATATCCCATATATGATCTTACATGGGATCTCATATCGTAGCCAATAGCCCAGCTATGGTCTTACACGAAGTCTTATATCGATGCCATATCCCAGACATGGTCTTACACGAAATCTCAATAACCCTCATGTCATGGCATTTGTATCCTAACTATTCCCAAGGTTCAACCGAGATTTTCTCGCGTCTCAAACTTTGTCAATTACGTTGAATGAGTAAATCACAATTCATTCAATATTTAAGCAACTAAAGCATAAAGAATATTGCATTATTTACATATGAACTTAACTCGGAAAGGAAATAGTAAGATTGGGACCTAACCGTTAAATACTTTGTTTTTCCCCCGATCTAGGTCGGAACCTCGTTTCTGTTGATTTATAATAGAAAATTTAACTCATTTATTATTCACATTATTCAATTCAGTCCAAAAATCATATTCTGTAAACTTTAATGTTTCCCTTGAACTACCCATTAACCACTTGGAATACTAAAGGATACACAGGACATCTCATACTCACAGTACCATACCAATGCCATATCCCATATATGGTCTTACATTGGATCTCATATCAATGCCAATAGCCCAGCTATGGTCTTACACGAAGTCTTATATTGATGCCATATCCCAGACAAGGTCTTACACGAAATCTCAATAACCCTAATGGCATGGCATTTGTATCCTAACTATTCCTAAGGTTCAATCACGATTTACTCGCTTGTCAAACTTTGTCAATTACGTTCAAAGAGTAAATCACAATTCATACAATATTAAAGCAATTAAAGCATAAATAATATTGCATTATTTACATTTGAACTTACCTTGGTAAAAAAATAGTAGTACTGGGACCTAATTGTCAAATGCTTTGTTTTTCCCCCGATCTAGGCCGGAACCTCGTTTCTCTTGATCTATAATAGGAAATTTAACTCATTTATTATTCACATTATTCAATTCAGTCCAAAAATCACATTCTATAAACTTTAATGTTTCCTTTGAACTACCCGTTAACCACTTGGAATACTAAAGGATACTCGGGACATCTCATACTCACAGTACCATACCAATGCCATATCCCATATATGGTCTTACATGGAATCTCATATCGATGCCAATAGTCCAGCTATGGTCTTACATGAAGTCCTATATCGATGCCATATCCCAGACATGGTCTTACAGGAAATCTCAATAACCCTAATGTCATGGCATTTGTGTCCTAACTATTCCAAAGGTTCAACCGGAATTTTCTCTCTTGTCAAACTTTGTCAATTAGTTCAATGAGTAAATCACAATTCATACAATATTAAAGCAATTAAAGCGTAAATAATATTGCATTATTTACATATGAACTTACCTCGGTACAAAGATAGTAGGACTAGGACCTAATCGTCAAATACTTTATTTTTACCTTGATCTAGGTCGGAACCTCGTTTCACTTGATCTATAATAAAATTTTAACTCATTTATTATTCACATTATTCAATTCAGTTCGAAAATCACATTCTATAAACTTTAATGTTTCCTTTGGACTACCCGTTAACCACTTGGAATACTAAAGGATACTCGGGACATCTCATACTCACAGTACCATACCAATGCCATATCCCATATATGGTCTTACAAGCGATCTCATATCGATGCCAATAGCCCAGCTATGGTCTTAAACAAAGTTTTATATCGATGCCATATCCCAAACAAGGTCTTACACGAAATCTCAATAACCCTAATGTCATGGCATTTGTATCCTAACTATTCCTAAGGTTCAAATGGGATTTTCTCGCTTGTCAAACTTTGTCAATTACATTCAAAGAGTAAATCACAATTCATACAATATTAAAGCAATTAAAGCATAAATAATATTGCATTATTTACATATGAACTTACCTTGGTACAAAAATAGTAGGACTAGGACCTAATCGTCAAAGACTTTGTTTTTCCCTCGATCTAGGTCGGAACCTCATTTTTCTTGATCTATAATAGCAAATTTAACTCATTTGTTATTCACATTATTCAATTCAGTCAAACAATCACATTCTGTAAACTTTAATGTTTCCTTTGAACTACCCGTTAACCACTTGGAATGCTAAAGGATACTCGGGACATCTCATACTCACAGTACCATAGCAATGCCATATCCCATATATGGTCTTACATGGGATCTCATATCGATGCCAATAGCCAAGCTCTGGTCTTACACGAAGTCTTATATTGATGCCATATCCCAGACATGGTCTTACATGAAATCTCAAAAACCCTAATGGCATGGCATTTGTATCCTAACTATTCCTAAGGTTCAATCGCGATTTACTTGCTTGTCAAACTTTGTCAATTACGTTCGAAGAGTAAATCACAATTCATACAATATTAAAGCAATTAAAGCATAAATAATATTGCATTATTTACATTTGAACTTACCTCAGTACAAAAATAGTAGTACTGAGACCTAATCGTCAAATGCTTTGTTTTTCCCCCGATCTAGGTCGGAACCTCGTTTCTCTTGATCTATAATAGCAAATTTAACTCATTTATTATTCACATTATTCAATTCAGTCCAAAAATCACATTCTGTAAACTTTGATGCTTCATTTGAATACCCGTTAACCACTTGGAATACTAAAGGATACTCGGGACATCTCATACTCACAGTACCATACCAATGCCATATCCCATATATGGTCTTACATGGAATCTCATATCGATGCCAATAGCACAGCTATGGTCTTACACGAAGTCCTATATCGATGCCATATCCCAGACATGGTCTTATAGGAAGTCTCAATAACCCTAATGTCATGGCATTTGTGTCCTAACTATTCCAAAGGTTCAACCGGAATTTTCTCGCTTGTCAAACTTTGTCAATTAGTTCAATGAGTAAATCACAATTCATACAATATTAAGGCAATTAAAGCATAAATAATATTGCATTATTTACATATGAACTTACCTCGGTACAAAGATAGTAGGACTAGGACCTATCGTCAAATACTTTATTTTTACCTTGATCTAGGTCGGAACCTCGTTTCACTTGATCTATAATAAAAATTTAACTCATTTATTATTCACATTATTCAATTCAGTCCGAAAATCACATTCTGTAAACTTTAATGTTTCCATTGAACTACCCGTTAACCACTTGGAATACTAAAGGATACTTGGGACATCTCATACTCACAGTACCATACCAATGCCATATCCCATATATGGTCTTACAAGCGATCTCATATTGATGCCAATAGCCCAGCTGTGGTCTTACACAAAGTTTTATATCGTTGCCATATTCCAAACAAGGTCTTACACGAAATCTCAATAACCCTAATGTCATGGCATTTGTATCCTAACTATTCGTAAGGCCCAACCGGCATTTTCTCGCTTGTCAAACTTTGTCAATTACGTTCAAAGAGTAAATCACAATTCATACAATATTAAAGCAATTAAAGCATAAATAATATTGCATTATTTACATATGAACTTACCTCGGTACAAAGATAGTCGGACTAGGACCTAATTGTCAAATACTTTGTTTTTCCCCCGATCTAGGTCGGAACCTCATTTCTCTTGATCTATAATAGCAAATTTAACTCATTTGTTTTTCACATTATTCAATTCAGTCCAAAAATCATATTCTGTAAACTTTAATGTTTCCTTTGAACTACCCGTTAACCACTTGGAATACTAAAGGATACTCGGGACATCTCATACTCACAGTACCATACCAATGCCATATCCCATATATGGTCTTACATGGGATCTCATATCGATGCCAATAGCCCAGCTATGGTATTACATGAAATCCTATATCGATGCCATATCCCAGACATGGTCTTACAGGAAATCTCAATAACCCTAATGTCATGGCATTTGTGTCCTAACGATTCCAAAAGTTCAACTGGAATTTTCTCCCTTGTAAAACTTTATCAATTACGTTCAATGAGTAAATCACAATTCATACAATATTAACGCAATTAGAGCATAAATAATATTGCATTATTTACATATCAACTTAACTCGGTATAAAAATAGTAGGACTGGGACCTAATCGTCAAATACTTTATTTTCCCTCGATCTAGATCGGAATCTTGTTTCACTTGATCTATAATAGCAAATTTAACTTATTTATTATTCACATTATTTAATTCAGTCCAAAAATCACATTCTGTAAACTTTAATGTTTCCTTTGAACTACCCGTTAACCACTTGGAATACGAAAGGATACTCGGGACATCTCATACTCACAGTACCGTACCAATGCCATATCCCATATATGGTCTTACGTGGGATCTCATATCGATGCCAATAGCCCAGCTATGGTCTTACACGAAGTCCTATATCGATGCCATATCCCAGACATGGTCTTCCAAGAAATCTTAATAACCCTAATGTCATGGCATGTTTATCCTAACTATTCCGAAGGTTCAACCAGGATTTTCTCGCTTATCAATCTTTGCCAATTACGTTAAAAGAGTAAATCACAATTCATAAATTATTAAAGTAATGAAAGCATAAATAATATTGCATTATTTACATATGAACTTACCTCAGGACAAAAATAGCAGGACTGGGACCTAATCGTCAATTACTTTGTTTTTTCCCCGATCTAGGTCGGAACATCGATTCACTTGAACTATAATAAAAATTTAACTCATTTATTGTTCACATTATTGAATTCAGTCCAAAAATTACATTCTGTAAACTTTAATGTTTCCTTTGAACTACCCGTTAACCACTTGGAGTACTAAAGGATACTCGGGACATCTCATACTCACAGTACCATACCAATGTCATATCCCATATATGGTCTTACAAGCGATCTCATATCGATGCCAGTAGCCAAGCTATAGTCTTACACAAAGTTTTATATCGATGCCATATCCCAGACAAGCTCTTACATGAAATCTCAATAACCCTAATGTCATGGCATTTGCATCCCTACTATTCCTAAGGTTCATCCAGGATTTTCTCGCTTGTCGAACTTTGTTAATTACGTTCAAAGAGTAAATCACAATTCATACAATGTTAAAGCAATTAGAGCATAAATAATATTGCATTATTTACATATGAACTTACCTCGGCACAAAGATACTAGGACTAGGACCTAATCGTCAAATACTTTGTTTTTCAGCCGAACTAGGTCGGAACCTCATTTCTCTTGATCTATAATAGCAAATTTAACTCATTTATTATTCATAATATTCAAGTCAGTTCAAAAATCACATTCTGTAAACAATAATGTTTCCTTTGAACTACCCGTTAACCACTTGGAATACTAAAGGATACTCGGGACATCTCATACTCACAGTACCATACCAATGCCATATCCCATATATGGTCTGACATGGGATATCATATCGATGCCAATAGCCCAGCTATGGTCATACATGAAGTCTAATATTGATCCCATGTCCCAGACATGGTCTTACACGAAATCTCAATAACCCTAATGTCATGGCATTTGTATCCTCACTATTCCCAAGGTTCAATCGGGATTTTCTCGCTTGTCAAACTTTGTCAATTACGTTCAATGAGTAAATCACAATTCATTCAATATTAAAGCAATTAAAGCATAAATAATATTGCATTATTTACATATGAACTTAACTAGGAACAAAAATAGTAGGACTGGGACCTAACCGTTAAATACTTTATTTTTCCCCCGATCTAGGTCGGAACCTCGTTTCTCTTGATCTATAATAGCAAATTTAACTCATTTATTAATCACATTATTTAATTCAGTCCAAAAATCGCATTCTGTAATCTTTAATGTTTCGTTTGAACTACCCTTTAACCACTTGGAATGCTGAAGGATAAACAAGACATCTCATACTCACAGTACGATACCAATGTCATATCCCATATATGGTGTAACGTCCTTATTTAGGGGCTCTTGCATTTTAATTGTTTGCATGTGAATGGTTTGAACATGATGCTAGTTAGGGTGTTTTAGGGTCTGGGTGTAAGCCAAGGGTAGACCGGAAGTATAGCAAAAATTTCTACTTTGGGTACTTGGAAGGGAGAGCTGAATAGGTTAGGGGATAAGAGAAATTAATGGGGTGTTTTGACACAAGAGTACCTGTGGTAAAGTGGCAAGGGAGGGGCCACTGAGAGCTTGGAGAGATGACGCCACAAGGAGCTAGGGGAGCTTGTGTTCAAGCTGCGAAGAACCCCTTTCTGCTATTTATTTTTGACGCCAGGTTCAAGGGGGAGTTGTGCTCAGGATGGACTCTCTTGGATAAGTGTTGAAGGAGTCAACACATTTGAAACGGGTGGAGAAGGGAAAATTGTGGAAGTTGACTCATTGAAATCGGTTTGAATAGGTGGACAGGAGGGAATTAAGGAGTTGGTCGAAACTTGAACACTGGAGAGAAAGAGGAATCAGTTTGGAGGCTTAGGAGGTGTGCCGATTTTCAATAGCTGGTTAGGGAAAGCACTTTTGGCTAGGCACTCTTTTGTGCACATTGTTGTGAGACTAAAACCGAAACCCCATAGCCTCTTGTCGATTTTCCTCTCAATTATCTCAGACCGAATTGCATTGAACCTTGTGTGCATTTCTTTTTCCTTTTGAAACCAAAACCGAAACCCTCTTTCCCTAAATCTCTTCTCATCTTTTGTTCTCTCTACTCCTATTGGGTTTGGCCGAAACTAAGTCACCCTCTTCCCATTATTTTCTCACGTGTTCTTTTCATCATCTATTCAAAACTGAATGCCCTCTTGAACCTTCCCACTTTTCCATTTCAATTTGGCCGAATCTTCTTTGATCTTCCACCATCAACTGTGTTGCGACCATATCGTTTTTCTTTCTCAAAGTCATAGTCGAATCTCAACTCTGTGGCAGGTAAGGTTCCATTGTTTCGCTTCTTTCTTTTTCTCTAGATCTTATAGCCGAATCCCCCTGTCATACTCTCATCTCTATTCTTTTTCTCTCTTGGTCATTTTAATGAGAAAAGCCAGAAGCTTTGTCACTCAAACTCTCGTTGGACTCAGGATCTCTGTGGATTGTCGCCGATTAACCATTCACTTTCAATCAATTTCGTTAATAGTGTGGTAAGTGTCCTTGTCGATAATCAACTCTTATTGTGTTAATGCCGAAGGCAGATACCCATGATTATTGATGTTTGGCCGAATGCAGGAAAGAGGGATTGACACCTTTTTGTGTAGAGTTTTCGGGATTTGTCGACTTAGGTAAGGGTTTTAACTTCGGGATTCTAGTTCTTTATGATTTGATCCACTGCTTTAACCCAACTTAGTGATAAGGTTATTATGGATTCAAATGTTAATCAAGCATTACGCGGTGTTAGATGTGAGACCCCAGCCCCTAAGTTCAAAAGGAGAGCAGTGTCGGCGGTTCGTGCTTGGCCACCGGGCTGTGGACCAGCATCCGAGCAGGAGAGTAGACAAATCGCGGTAGTGTTGATTAACGGCAGTACCGACGTGGAGAGTGTAGTTTTGCGCGTGATCAGGTGTGTATCTCTGACACACTTCATATTCGATGTATAATATGTTAGTAATTCAAACACTGTTAAAAGCCGGAATATGTGAGGATATCGATAAGTTACCCTTATGTGTATGAGCGAGGACTCCGGGTAAGTCCGTTCTGATAGCTAATGATATTTGATATCTGATGAATATATGTTGTGTTGCAATATATTGTTAATCGATAAAGCATGTTAGTGTTGTATGTGTAAGCATGTGAATTAAAGTGGGTGTTATGAGAGGAGGGGGAAGATGATTATTCGTGACTTTGGGTCACCAGTGGTTTGGCACCACCAGTGGTTTGGTACCACATATGAAATTTGTGACTTTGGGTCACTAGTGGTTTGGCACCACCACTGGTTTGGTACCACATATGATATTTATGACTTTGGGTCACTAGTGGTTTGGCACCACATTGGATATTTTAGCGACTCATCCCAGTGGTTTAATACCACAGTGGGTTGGCCCCACATATTACTCATGAAAGGGATTGTCGCCAGCGGTTTGGTACCACAAAGTGGGTTGGCCCCACATATGGATAATTGTGACTTTGGGTCACCAATGGTTTGGCACCACCAGTGGTTTGGTACCACATTTATAATTTGATCGTGACTTTGGGTCACCAGTGGTTTGGCACCACCAGTGGTTCGGTACCACACAAGGTAGATTATGGAGTTGTGGATGGCTAGGTTTGGGTTGCATGACATATTTACTTGATTATGAAACTGTGTAAGAGTGTTGCAAAAATCGGGAGGGGGATTATACACTGAGTCTCGGTGACTCACCTCTTCCCTTATCTTTTGCAGATGATTAGTGGATCGCGGATGTGGAGCCAGGCGGACTCGAGGTGGCCATGCAAATTGCTTTCGGTTTTAGTTTGTTCACTCTTTTGGGCACTTTATTTTTAATTTGGTTTTATTTGCGTTTGTAATAAGGCCACTAATTAATATTTTGGGTTTATTTTATCTTGTTTAAATTGTTATATTTCGCTTAAGTAAACTACTTGACATGTCTAAATAACCGGTAAATCAAAGTTTTCTAAATTACAAATCTCACCGGATTTTCTAAACTTTACCATCGGGTAAGAATAAATAAGTGATAACAACAATCGGCTCAAACTCCTTTTTAAATTGAGTTACTTTAAGTCAAATGTTTTGAAAACGGTTTTCAACCTTACACCTCAATAACTTTGGGATTTCCCTATAATCACATGATCTTCCTAGGATAAACGATAACATGCAGTTTTCTCAAAAAGAAAGGGGTTCTTCCTTCAGGAATTTTAAACATCCAATGTATTTTCGAATGACGTTTCTTTCAAATCGAATCTACCACTTGTTTTGGTCAAAATACTTTACCCTGTGACATGCCAAATTCGGTCGTAGTGTATTGACCGGGTTGGGGGTGTTACAATTATGGTATCAGAGCCAAGTTCAAAAGCTCGGCTATGGGCTGGAGGCCCAAAATGTTTTAAGAGTGGGATTTAAAAAGGTCTGATTGGAAAATACATGGTCTGGAAAGCATGGCACTGAGTCTCCGGCACCGATCCACCCAGGTAAGTACCCCTAATTACTGTGTTTATATATATGATTGTGATGATAGTGATATGAATGATAGTACTAGTGGATTACCCTAGAGACTGAAATTCATAGGATTCTGTGAACTCGCGAAAAATAAAACCTCGTAATAAAACTGTTCATAAAACTGTGCTGTAATAACAGTGGAATAGGTCTAACGCATAAAACCTTTAAATCAGATAAATCGAGAACTTTAGTCATGAGTACCCGAGGACGTGGTCGTAATACGCCTGGACGCGGTCGGGGTAGGATGACCGTGTCTGAACCAGTGGGGTCTGGTCAGGGGTCGAAGAATGAGGTACCACCGCCACCAGCTGCGACCGCTGAGTTTTAGGATCAGACAGGTGATAATGCAGTGTCACAGGCGATGCTGCGAGTTCTGGAGAGGGTAGTTGGAGCAAGTGGAGGTACGGGAGCTAGGAAATCAGTGTCTGAGCGACTCCGAGCCAATGGAGCAGAGGTATTCCGGGGTGTTTCTGGTGTGGCTCCCAATACGGATGAGTATTGGTTGGAGGCGACAGAGCGTATCATGGACGATTTAGACTTCACGGCTGAGGAGAAGTTGAAGGGTATAGTGTCTCTTCTCCGGGATGAGTCATACCAGTGGTGGCTCACGGTTCGGGATGGTGCGACAGCTGATGATCTCATTTGGGACTATTTTAAGGCAGCTTATCAGAGGAAATAAATTGGGTCCAGTTACATTGATGCACAGAGGAAGGCGTTTCTAAGGCTGGTTCAGGGGAGTAGGTCAGTATCTGAGTATGAGGCAGAATTCTTAAGGTTGAGCCGTTACGCTCGGGGTATCGTGGCTACGGAACATGAGCGCTGTGTCAGGTTTGAAGACGGGCTGAGAGATGAATTGAGGTTGCTGATCGCTCCACAGCAAGAGAGGGAGTTTGCTGTGTTGGTAGAGAAGGCTAGGATAGCCGAAGGGGTGAAGGAGTCTACAAAACAGATTCTGGACAGGAATAGACACAAGAGGAGTTTTGGATCGTCAGGATCGGCTGGAAATTCTCAGAAAAGGGCTAGATATGGTGGGCCGAATTAATCTGTGAGGCCTGTTGCTGCTACTCAGGGACTAGCGCAGTGTGCTCGATGTAGGAAATCTCATTGGTGGGAATGTTGGACCGGTGGCAGAGGATGCTTTGAGTGTGGGTCGTTGGATCATCGTGTAAGGTATTGTCCACGTAAGCTAGCCAGGATGCAATCTGAGGGTCAGGGTCGTGCTCAGTTAGAAACGGTAGACAGCAACCGCAGAAGGGTCGTGGTTCTGCCAGGGGAGGTAATGGTTCTAGTCGAGGCCGCGGAGCACCGAGCAGAGGTGCAGGCAATACTGAGGCAAGACAGCCTGGGTTAGTATATGCAGCGAGGTGTCGAGAGGAGGGCGACGCACCGAACATCATAACCGGTACATTCTTAATTTTTGGACTACCTTATACTGCTTTGATAGATGTTGGTTCGACGCACTCGTATGTTACCAGTAGCATAGTGGAAACCATGAACTTAGACTTTGAGATTCCTTCTAGGGAGATGACAGTAATTAGCCCTCTAGGTCACTCTGTAGAAGTGAATATACTGTATAGGGATGTACCCCTAGAACTCCAAGGGGTAGTGTTCGTGGCTGATCTGATGGAACTGCCATTCGGGGAGTTCGATCTGATCCTTGGGATGGACTGGCTGGTGAAGTATCAGGCGAGTTTGGACTGTGCGGCTAAGCGCATGGTATTAAGAACAGTAGAAGGTGAGGAAGTGGTAATGATAGGTAATAGAAGGGATTATCTATCTAGCGTTGTATCGGCTCTGAAGGCTGAGAAAATGGTTAGGAAGGGGTGTGAGGCATTCATAGTTCATGTGTGTGCTTTGGAGGCCAAGGAATCAGCTGTAGGGAATGTCCGAACGGTGAAGGAATTTGTCGACGTATTCCCAGAAGAACTTCCGGGTCTGCCTCCGGATCCTGAAGTTGAATTTGGCATAGATCTGTTACCCGGAACTGCGCCAGTGTCTATTGCCCCGTATAGGATGGCGCCAAAGGAATTGGTGGAACTGAAGGCGCAGATCCAGGAATTGTTGGACCGGGGTTTCATCCGGCCAAGTGTTTCGCCTTAGGGTGCGCCTGTGCTTTTTGTTAAGAAGAAAGATGGCACGATGCGGATGTGTATAAACTACCGCCAGCTGAATAAGTTGACGATCAAGAACAAGTATCTATTTCCGAGAATAGACGACTTGTTTGATCAGCTTAAGGGGGCATCAGTCTTCTCTAAGATCGATTTGAGGTTGGGATACCATCAGCTTAAGGTAAAGGAGGCTGACATCCATAAAACAGCGTTTCGCACTCGGTATGGGCACTACGAGTTCTTGGTAATGCCGTTCGGGTTGACCAACGCCCCAGCAGCGTTCATGGATATGATGAACCGGGTGTTTCAGCCGTACTTGGACCAGTTTGTCGTGGTGTTTATAGACGACATATTGGTGTACTCAAGATCTGAGGAGGATCATGATGCGCATCTGCAGGTGGTTTTGCAGATGTTGAGGGAGAAGCAGCTATTTGCCAAGTTTAGTAAGTGCGAGTTTTGGCTGAAGGAGGTGACTTTCTTGGGTCACGTGGTGTCAGCTGAGGGGATAAGGGTGGACCTTCGGAAGATTGAGGCAGTGTTGGATTGGAAACCGCCTAAGTCAGTAGCGGAAATTTGGAGTTTTCTGGGTCTGGTAGAGTATTACAGAAGATTTGTGGAAGGGTTTTCATTGATTGCAGCGCCGTTGACCAAGTTATTGAGAAAAAGGGTTCCATTTGTATGGTCCGGTAAGCAACAGGAAAGTTTCGACAAGTTAAAGAGGATTCTGACAGAGGCTCCGGTCTTGATTCAACCTGAAGCAGGAAAAGAGTTTACGGTATATTGTGATGCATCGCATACTGGTTTAGGATGTGTGCTGATGCAAGAAGGGAAAGTGGTGGCATATGCATCTCGACAGCTGAGACCGCACGAAGTTAACTATCCGATGCATGATCTGGAGTTGGTTGCAGTGGTTTTTGCCCTGAAGATATGAAGGCATTATTTGTACGGGGAGAAGTCAATAGTCTACACGGGTCACAAGAGTCTGAAGTACCTTTTGACTCAGAAGGACTTGAATTTGAGGTAGCGGAGGTGGATCGAGTTGTTGAAGGACTACGACTATTCAATTGAGTATCATCCGGGCAAGGCCAACGTGGTGGCAGACGCGTTGAGCTGTAAGGTAGTGTCAGACTTGAGAGCGATGGTTGCTCATCTCAGTTTGTATGATGATGGGAGTTTATTAACGGAATTGCAGGTAAAGCCGACTTGGGTAGAGCAGGTCAAAGAGAAACAGCTAGGGAATGAGGGTTTGGATGCTCAGAGGTTGCAAGTGCAGAGTGGTGGATTGGAAGGATACAGCTTGACCAGTGATGGAGTGTTGTGTTTCCAAGGGAGAGTTTGTATGCCGAAGGACATCGAGTTAAGGCAGAAGATTCTCCAGGAGGCACATAGCAGTCTATAGGCTATACATCCGAGGGGTAGCAAAATGTACCGAGATTTGCAGGAGCAGTTTTGGTGGCCGGGTCTGAAACAGGAAGTAACTGAGTTTGTGGGTAAATGTCTGACGTGTCAACAGGTCAAAGCTGAACACCAGTTACCGTTGGGTTTGCTTCAGCCAGTAAAGATTCAGCAGTGGAAGTGGGAAAGGATTACGATGGATTTTGTCAGTGGGCTACCCCTTACGCCTAGCAAGAAGGACTCAGTCTGGGTGATTGTGGATTGTTTGACAAAATCAACTCATTTTATACCGGTTCGGGTTGATTACTCACTTCAAAAGTTAGCCAAGTTGTATGTGGCGGAGATAGTGATGTTGCATGGAGTGCCGGTATCGATTATCTTGGATAGGGATCCCAGATTCACGTCGAGGTTCTGGAAAGCATTGCATCAGGCACTGGGTACGAGATTGGATTTCAGTACGGCATTTCATCCGCAGTCAGATGGGCAGTCAGAAAGGGTAATACAAATCCTAGAGGATAGGTTGAGAGGTTGTGTCTTGGACTTCAGAGGTAGCTGGGAAGAATTTCTACTGCTGGCAGAATTCGCGTACAACAATAGCTACCAGGCAAGCATTAAGATGGCACCATATGAGGCATTATATGGTCGGAAGTGTCGTACACCTACGTGCTGGACAGAGTTGGGTGAGCATCAGATGTTGGGTCCGGAGTGGGTCGCTGAAACGGAGGAAAAGGTTAAGTTGATTCGAGCTCGTCTGAAGGAAGCTTCGGACAGGCAGAAGTCTTATGCGGATCTTAAGCGAAGGGATATAGAGTTTGCTGTAGGTGACAGGGTTTTCCTGAAGGTCTCGCCGTGGAAGAAAGTGCTGAGGTTTGGTCGGAAAGGCAAGCTGAGCCCTAGGTTTATTGGGCCGTTTAAGGTGTTGAAATGCGTGGGACCAGTGGCTTACCAGCTCGAGTTGCCAGCAGAATTGAGTTAGATACACGATGTGTTTCATGTCTCCATGCTTAGGCGCTACCGGTCAGATCCGTCGCATGTTGTGTCAGTGGAAGAGATCGTGGTAAGCACAGATTTGACCAAAGAAGAGGAACCAGTGCAGATTCTGGATCGGGATGTTAAGGTGTTGCGTAAGAAGATGGTTCCATTGGTAAAGGTGTTATGGCGGAACCATGGTACGGAAGAGGCCACGTGGGAACCAGAGGATGTGATGTGGCAGCAATACCCTCATCTCTTTTTACCAGGTAATTTCGAGGCCGAAATTATTTTTAAGGGGGGTAGAACTGTAACATCCTTATTTAGGGGCTCTTGCATTTTAATTGTTTGCATGTGAATGGTTTGAACATGATGCTAGTTAGGGTGTTTTAGGGTCTAGGTATGAGCCAAGGGTAGGCCGGAAGTATAGCAAAAATTTATGTTTTGGGTACTTGGAAGGGAGAGCTGAGTGGGTTAGGGGATAAGAGAAATTAATGGGGTGTTTTGACACAAGAGTACCTGTGGTAAAGTAGCAAGGGAGGCGCCACTGAGAGCTTGGAGAGATGACGCCACAAGGAGCTAGGGGAGCTTGTGTTCGAGCTGCGAAGATCCCCTTTCTGCTATTTATTTTTTACGCCAGGTTCAAGGGGGAGTTGTGCTCAGGATGGACTCTCTTGGATAAGTGTTGAAGGAGTCAACACATTTGAAACGGGTGGAGAAGAGAAAATTGTGGAAGTTGACTCATTCGAATCGGTTTCAATGGGTGGACAGGAGGGAATTTAGGAGTTGGCCGAAACTTGAACACTGGAGAGAAAGAGGAATCAGTTTGGAGGCTTAGGAGGTGTGCCGATTTTCAATAGCTGGTTAGGGAGAGCACTTTCGGCTAGGCACTCTTTTGTGCACATTGTTGTGAGACCAAAACCGAAACCCGATAGCCTCTTGTCGATTTTCCTCTCAATTATCTAAGACCGAATTGCATTGAACCTTGTGTGCATTTCTTTTTCCTTTTGAAACCAAAACCGAAACCCTTTTTCCCTAAATCTCTTCTCATCTTTTGTTCTCTCTACTCCTATTGGGTTTGGCCGAAACTAAGTCACCCTCTTCCCATTATTTTATCACGTGTTCTTTTCATCATCTATTCAAAACCGAATGCCCTCTTGAACCTTCCCACTTTTCCATTTCAATTTGGCCGAATCTTCTTTGATCTTCCACCATCAACTGTGTTGCGACCATATCGTTTTTCTTTCTCAAAGTCATAGTCGAATCTCAACTCTGTGGCAGGTAAGGTTCCATTGTTTCGCTTCTTTCTTTTTCTCTGGATCTTATAGCCGAATCCCCCTGTCATACTCTCATCTCTATTCTTTTTCTATCTTGGTCATTTTAATGAGAAAAGCCGGAAGCTTTGTCGCTCAAACTCTCGTTGGACTCAGGATCTCTGTGGATTGTCGCCGATTAACCATTCACTTTCAATCGATTTCGTTAATAGTGTGGTAAGTGTTCTTGTCGACAATCAACTCTTATTGTGTTAACGCCGAAGGCAGATACCCATGATTATTGATGTTTGGCTGAATGCAGGAAAGAGGGGTTGACGCCTTTTTGTGTAGAGTTTTCGGGATTTGTCGACTTAGGTGAGGGTTTTAACTTCGGGATTCTAGTTCTTTATGATTTGATCCACTGCTTTAACCCAATTTAGTGATAAGGTTATTATGGATTCAAAGGCTAATCAAGCATTACGTGGGGTTAGATCTGAGACCCTAGCCCCTAAGTTCAAAAGGAGAGTAGTGTCGGCGATTCGTGATTGGCCACCGGACTGTGGACCGACACCTGAGCAGAAGAGTAGACAAATCGCGGTAATGTTGATTAATGGCAGTACCGACGTGGAGAGTGTAGTTTTGCGCGTGATCAAGTGTGTATCTCTTACACACTTCATATTCGATGTATAATATGTTAGTAACTCAAACACTGTTAAAAGCCGGAATATGTGAGGATATCGATAAGTTACCCTTACGGGTATGAGCGAGGACTCCGGGTAAGTCCGTTTTGATAGCTAATGATATTTGATATCTGATGAATATATGTTGTGTTGCAGTATATTGTTAATCGATAAAGCATGTTAGTGTTGTATGTATAAGCATGTGAATTAAAGTGGGTATTATGAGAGGAGGGGGAAGATGATTATTCGTGACTTTGGGTCACCAGTGGTTTGGCACCACCAGTAGTTTGGTACCACATATGAAATTTGTGACTTTGGGTCACTAGTGGTTTGGCACCACCACTGGTTTTGTACCACATATGATATTTGTGACTTTGGGTCACCAGTGGTTTGGCACCACATTGGATATTCTAGCGACTCATCCCAGTGGTTTAATACCACAGTGGGTTGGCCCCACATATTACTCATGAAAGGGATTGTCGCCAGTGGTTTGGTACCACAAAGTGGGTTGGCCCCACATATGGATAATTGTGACTTTAGGTCACCAGTGGTTTGGCACCACTAGTGGTTTGGTACCACATTTATACTTTGATCGTGACTTTGGGTCACCAGTGGTTTGGCACCACCAGTGGTTTGGTACCACACGGGGTAGATTATGGAGTTGTGGATGGCTAGGTTTGGGTTGCATGACATATTTACTTGATTATGAAACTGTGTAAGAGTGTTGCAAAAATCGGGAGGGGGATTATACACTGAGTCTCGGTGACTCACCTCTTCCCTTATCTTTTGCAGATGATTAGTGGATCGCGGATGTGGAGCCGGGCAGACTCGAGGTGGCCAAGCAAATTGCTTTCGGTTTTAGTTTGTTCACTATTTTGGGTACTTTATTTTTAATTTGGTTTTATTTGGGTTTGTAATAAGGCCACTAATTAATATTTTGGGTTTATTTTATCTTGTTTAAATTGTTATATTTCGCTTAAGTAAACTACTTGACATGTCTAAATAACCGGTAAATCAAAGTTTTCTAAATTACACATCTCACCGGATTTTCTAAACTTTACCATTGGGTAAGAATAAATAAGTGATAACAACAATCAGCTCAAACTCCTTTTTAAATTGAGTTACTTTAAGTCAAATGTTTTCAAAACAGTTTTCAACCTTACCTCAATAACTTTGGGATTTCCCTATAATCACATGATTTTCCTAGGATAAACGACAACATGCAGTTTTCTCAAAAAGAAAGGGGTTCTTCTTTCACGAATTTTAAACATCCAACGTATTTTCGAATGACGTTTCTTTCAAATCGAATCCACCACTTGTTTTAGTCAAAATACTTTACCCTGTGACATGCCGAATTCGGTCGTAGTGTATTGACCGGGTTGGGGGTGTTACATATGGTCTTACATGGGATCTCATATCAATGCCAACAACCCAGCTCTGGTCTTACACGAAGTCTTATATCGATGCCATATCCCAGACATGGTCTTACACGAAATCTCAATAACCCTAATGCCATGGCATTTGTATCTTAACTATTCCTAAGGTTCAATCGCGATTTACTAGCTTGTCAAACTTTGTCAACTACGTTCAAAGAGTAAATCACAATTCATACAATATTAAAGCAATTAAAGCAGAAATAATATTGCATTATTTACATATAAACTTACCTCGGTACAAAAATAGTAGTATTGGAACCTAATCGTCAAATACTTTATTTTTCCCCCGATCTAGGTCGGAACCTCATTTCTCTTAATCTATAATAGCAAATTTAACTCATTTATAATTTACATTATTCAATTCAGTCCAACAATCACATTCTGTAAACTTTAATGTTTCCTTTGAACTACCCGTTAACCACTTGTAATACTAAAGGATACTCGGGACATCTCATACTCACAGTACCATACCAATGCCATATCCCATATATGGTCTTACATGGGATCTCATATCGATGCCAATAGCCCAGCTATGGTCTTACACGAAGTCCTATATCGATGCCATATCCCAGATATGGTCTTACAGGAAATCTCAATAACCCTAATGTCATGGCATTTGTGTCCTAACTATTCGAAAGGTTCAACCGGAATTTTCTCGCTTGTCAAACTTTGTTAATTACGTTCAATGAGTGAACAATATTAAAGCAATTAAAGCATAAATAATATTGCATTATTTACATATGAACTTACCTTGGTACAAAAATAGTAGGACTGGGACCTAATCGTCAAATACTTTCTTTTTCCCCCGATCTAGGTCGGAACCTCGTTTCACTTGATCTATAATAAAAATTTAACTCATTTATTATTCACATTATTCAACTCAGTCCAAAAATCACATTCTGTAAACTTTATTGTTTCCTTTGAACTACCCGTTAACCACTTGCAATACTAAAGGATACTGGGGACATCTCATACTTACAGAACCATACCAATGCCATATCCCATATATTGTGTTACAAGCGATCTCATATCGATTCCAATAGCCCAGCTATGGTCTTACACAAAGTTTTATATCGATGCCATATCCCAGACAAGGTCTTACACGAAATCTCAATAATCCTAATGTCGTGGCATTTGTATCCTAACTATTCCTAAGGTTCAACCGGGATTTTCTCGCTTGTCAAACTTTGTCAATTACGTTCAAAGAGGAAATCACAATTCATATAATATTAAAGCAATTAAAGCATAAATAATATTGCATTATTTACATATGAACTTATCTTGGTACAAAGATAGTAGGACTAGGACCTAATCGTCAAATACTTTGTTTTTCCCCCGATCTAGGTCGGAACCTCGTTTCCCTTGATCTATAATAGCAAATTTAACTCATTTATTATTCACATTATTCAATTCAGTCCAAAAATCACATTCTGTAAACTTTAATGTTTCCTTTGAACTACCCGTTAACCACTTGAAATACTAAAAGAAACTCGGGACATCTCATACTCACAGTACCATACCAATGCCATATCCCATTTATGGTCTGACATGGGATCTCATATCGATGCCAATAGCCCAGCTATGGTCTTATAGGAAATCCGATATCGATGCCATATCCCAGACATGGTCTTACAGGAAATCTCAATAACCCTAATGTCATGGCATTTGTGTCCTAACTATTCCAAAGGTTCAACCGGAATTTTCTCGCTTGTCAAACTTTACCAATTACGTTCAAAGACTAAATCACAATTCATACAATATTAAAGCAATTAAAGCATAAATAATATTGCATAATTTACATATGAACTTACCTCGGTACAAAAATAGTAAGACTAGGACATAATCGTCAAATACTTTCTTTTTCCCCCGAACTAGGTCGGAACCTCATTTCACTTGATCTATAATAAAAATTTAACTCATTTATTATTCACAATATTCAATTAAGTCCAAAAATCACATTCGGTGAACTTTAATGTTTCCTTTGAACTACACGTTAACCACTTGGAATACTAAAGGATACTCGGGACATCTCATACTCACAGTACCATACCAATGCCATATGCCATATATGGTCTTACAAGCGATCTCATATCGATGCTGATAGCCCAGCTATAGTCTTACACAAAGTTTTATATCGATGCCATATCCCAGACAAGGTCTTACAGGAAATATCAATAACCCTAATGTCATGGCATTTGTATCCTAACTATTCCTAAGGTTCAACCAGGATTTTCTCGCTTGTCAAACTTTGTCAATTACGTTCAAAGTGTAAATCACACTTCATAAAATATTAAAGTAATGAAAGCATAAATAATATTGCATTATTTACATATCAACTTACCTCGGTACAAAAATAGTTGGACTGGGACCTAATCGTTAAATACTTTATTTTCCCCCGATCTAGCTCGGAACCTCATTTCACTTGATCTATAATAGCAAATTTAACTCATTTTATTATTCACATTATTCAATTCAGTCCAAAAATCACATTTTGTAAACTTTAATGTTTCCTTTGAACTATCCGTTAACCATTTGGAATACTAAAGGATACTCGGGACATCTCATACTCACAGTACCATACCGATGCCATATACCATAAATGGTCTTACATGGGATCTCATTTCGATGCCAATAGCCCAACTATGATCTTACACGAAGTCTTATACCGATGTCGTATTCCAGACATGATCTTACACGAAATCTCAATAACCTTAATGTCATGGCATTTGTATCGTAACTATTCCGAAGGTTCAACCGGGATTTTCTCGCTTGTCAAACTTTGTCAATTACGTTCAATGAGTAAATCACAATTCATACAATATTAAAGCAATTAAAGCATAAATAATATTGCATTATTTACATATGAACTTACCTCGGTACAAAAACAGTAGGACTGGGACCTAATCGTCAAATACTTTGTTTTTCCCCGAACTAGGTCGGAACCTCGTTTCACTTGATCTATAATAAAAATTTAACTCATTTATTATTTACAATATTCAATTCAGTCCAAAGATCACATTCGGTAAACTTTAATGTTTCCTTTGAACTACCCGTTAACCACTTGGAATACTAACGGATACTCGGGACATCTCATGCTCACAGTACAACACCAATGCCATATCCCATTTATGGTCTTACAAGCGATCTCATATCGATGCCAATAGCCCAGCTATAGTCTTACACAAAGTTTTATATCGACGCCATATCCCAGACAAGGTCTTACACGAAATCTCAATAACCCTAATGTCATGGCATTTGTATCCTAACTATTCCTAAGGTTCAACCGGGATTTTCTTGCTTGTCAAACTTTGTCAATTACGTTCAAAGAGTAAATCACAATTCATGCAATATTAAAGCAATTAAAGCATAATTAATACTACATTATTTACATACGAACTTACCTCGATACAAAAATAGTAGGACTGGGACCTAATCGTCAAATACTTTGTTTTTCCCCTAATCTAGGTTGGAACCTCGTTTCTCTTGATCTATAATAGCAAATATAACTCATTTAGTATTCACATTTTTCATTTTAGTCCAAAAATCACATTCTGTAAACTTTAATGTTTCCTTTGAACTACCCGTTAACCACTTGGAATACTAAAGGATACTCGGGACATCTCATACTCACAGTACCATACCGATGCCATATACCATAAATGGTCTTACATGGGATCTCATATCGATGCCAATAGCCCAACTATGATCTTACACGAAGTCTTATATCGATGCCATATTCCAGACATGATCTTACACGAAATCTCAATAACCTTAATGTCATGGCATTTGTATCGTAACTATTCCTAAGGTTCAACCGGGATTTTCTCGCTTGTCAACCTTTGTCAATTACGTTCAAAGAGTAAATCACAATTCATACAATATTAAAGCAATTAAAGCATATATAATATTGCATTATTTACATATGAACTTACCTCCGTACAAAAATAGTAGGACTGGGACCTAATCGTCAAATACTATGTTTTTCCCCGATCTAGGTCGAAACCTCGTTTCTCTTGATCTATAAGAGAAATTTTAACTCATTTATTATTCACATTATTCAATTCAGCCCAAAAATCACATGCTGTAAACTTTAATGTTTCCTTTGAACTACTCGTTAACCACTTGTAATACTAAAGGATACTCGGGACATTTCGTACTCACAGTACGATGCCAATGCCATATCCCATAAATGGTCTTACATGGGATCTCATATCGATGCCAATAGCCCAGTTATAGTCTTACACAAAGTCCTATATCGATGCCATATCCCACACATGGTGTTACACGAAATCTCAATAACCCTAATGTCATGGCATTTGTATCCTAACTATTCCTAAGGTTCAACCGGGATTTTCTCGCTTGTCAAACTTTGTCAATTACGTTCAAAGAGTAAATCACAATTCATACAATATTAAAGCAATTAAAGCATAAATAATATGGATTATTTACATATGAACTTACCTAAGTACAAAAATAGTAGGACTAGGACCTAATCGTCAAATACTTTGTTTTTCCCCGAACTAGGTCGGAACCTCGTTTCACTTGATCTATAATAAAAATTTTACTCATTTATTTTTTACAAAATTCAATTCAGTCCAAAAATCACATTCGGTAAACTTTAATGTTTCCTTTGAACTACCCGTTAACCACTTGGAATACTAACGGATACTCGGGACATCTCATGCTCACAGTACAATACCAATGCCATATCCCATATATGGTCTTACAAGCGATCTCATATCGATGCCAATAGCCCAGCTATAGTCTTACACAAAGTTTTATATCGATGCCATATCCCAGACAAGGTCCTACACAAAATCTCAATAACCCTAATGTCATGACATTTGTATCCTAACTATTCCTAGGGTTCAATCGGGATTTTCTCGCTTGTCAAACTTTGTCAATTACGTTCAAAGAGTAAATCACAATTCATGCAATATTAAATCAATTAAAGAATAAACAATACTGCATTATTTACATACGAACTTACCTCGGTACAAAGATATTAGGACTAGGACCTAATCGTCAAATACTTTGTTTTTCCCCCAATCTAGGTCGAAACCTCGTTTCTTTTGATCTATTATAGCAAATTTAACTCATTTATTATTCACATTATTCAATTCAGTCCAAAAATCACATTCTGTAAACTTTAATGTTTCCTTTGAACTACCCGTTAACCACTTGGAATACTAAAGGATACTTGAGACATCTCAAACTTACAGTACCATACCAATGCCATATCCCATATATGGTCTTACATGGGATCTCATATCGATGCCATATACCAGACATGGTCTTACAGGAAATATCAATAACCCTAATGTCATGGCATTTGTGTCCTAACTATTCCAAAGGTTCAACCGGAATTTTCTCGCTTGTCAAACTTTATCAATTACGTTCATAGAGTAAACCACAAATCATACAATGTTATAGCAATTAAAGTATAAATAATATTGCATTATTTTCATATCAACTTACCTCGGTACAAAAATAGTTGGACTGGGACCTAATCGTTAAATACTTTGTTTTCCCCCGATCTAGGTCGGAACCTCGTTTCACTTGATCTATAATAGCAAATTTAACTCATTTTATTGTTCACATTATTCAATTCAGTCCAAAAATCACATTTTGTAAACTTTAAAGTTTCCTTTCAACTATCCGTTAACCACTTGTAATACTGAAGGATACTCGGGACATCTCATACTCACAGTGCCATACTGATGCCATATACCATAAATGGTCTTACATGGGATCTTATATCGCTGCCAATAGCCCAACTATGATCTTACACGAAGTCTTATATCGATGCCATGTTCCAGACATGATCTTACACGAAATCCCAATAACCTTAATGTCATGGCATTTGTATCGTAACTATTCCTAAGGTTCAACCGTGATTTTCTCACTTGTCAAACTTTGTCAATTACGTTCAAAGAGTAAATCACAATTCATACAATATTAAAGCAATTAAAGCATATATAATATTGCATTATTTACATATGAACTTACCTCGGTACAAAAATAGTAGGACTGGGACCTAATCGTCAAATACTTTGTTTTTCCCCGATCTAGGTCGAAACCTCGTTTCTCTTGATCTATAATAGAAATTTTAACTCATTTATTATTCACATTATTCAATTCAACCCAAAAATCACATTCTGTAAACTTTAATGTTTCATTTGAACTACCCGTTAACCACTTGTAATACTAAAGGATACTCGGGACATTTCATACTCACAGTACCATACCAATGCCATATCCCATAAATGGTCCTACATGGAATCTCATATCGATGCCAATAGCCCAGCTATAGTCTTACACAAAGTCCTATATCGATGCCATATCCCACACATGGTGTTACACGAAATCTCAATAACCCTAATGTCATGGCATTTGTATCCTAACTATTCCAAAGGTTCAATCGGGATTTTCTCGCTTGTCAAACTTTTTCAATTATGTTCAAAGAGTAAATCACAATTCATACAATATTAAAGCAATTAAAGCATAAATAATATGGCATTATTTACATATGAACTTACCTAAGTACAAAAATAGTAGGACTAGGACCTAATCGTCAAATACTTTGTTTTTCCCCGAACTAGGTCGGAACCTCGTTTCACTTTATCTATAATAAAAATTTAACTCATTTATTATTTACAATATTCAATTCAGTCCAAAAATCACATTCGGTAAACTTTAATGTTTCCTTTGAACTACCCGTTAACCACTTGGAATACTAACGGATACTCGGGACATCTCATGCTCACAGTACAATACCAATGCCATATCCCATATATGGTCTTACAAGCGATCTCATATCGATGCCAATAGCCCAGCTATAGTCTTACACAAAGTTTTATATCGATGCCATATCCCAGACAAGGTCTTACACAAAATCTCAATAACCCTAATTTCATGGCATTTGTATCCTAACTATTCCTAAGGTTCAACCAGGATTTTCTCGCTTGTCAAACTTTGTCAATTACGTTCAAAGAGTAAATCACAATTCATGCAATATTAAAGCAATTAAAGAATAAATAATACTGCAATATTTACATACGAACTTACCTCGGTACAAAGATATTAGGACTAGGACCTAATCGCCAAATACTTTGTTTCCCCCAATCTAGGTCGGAACCTCGTTTCTCTTGATCTATAATAGCAAATTTAACTCATTTATTATTCACATTATTCAATTCAGTCCAGAAATCACATTCTATAAACTTTAATGTTTCCTTTGAACTACCCATTAACCACTTGGAATACTAAAGGATACTTGGGACATCTCATACTTACAGTACCATACCAATGCCATATTCCATATATGGTCTTACATGGGATCTCATATCGATGCCATATCCCAGACATGGTCTTACAGGAAATATCAATAACCCTAATGTCATGGCATTTGTGTCCTAACTATTCCAAAGGTTCAACCGAAATTTTCTCGCTTGTCAAACTTTATCAATTACGTTCAATGAGTAAATCACAAATCATACAATGTTAAAGCACTTAAAGCATAAATAATATTGCATTATTTACATATCAACTTACCTCGGTACAAAAATAGTTAGACTGGGACCTAATCGTTAAATACTTTGTTTTCCCCCGATCTAGGTCGGAACCTCATTTCAATTGATCTATAATAGCAAATTTAACTTATTTTATTACCCACATTATTCAATTCAGACCAAAAATCACATTTTGTAAACTTTAATGTTTCCTTTCAACTACCCACTTGGAATACGAAAGGATACTAGGGACATCTCATACTCACAGTACCGTACCAATGCCATATCCCATATATGGTCTTACGTAGGATCTCATATCGATGCCAATAGCCCAGCTATGGTCTTACACGAAGTCCTATATCGATGTCATATCCCAGACATGGTCTTCCAGGAAATCTCAATAACCCTAATGTAATGGCATTTGTATCCTAACTATTCCAAAGGTTCAACCGGGATTTTCTCGCGTGTCAAACTTTGTCAGTTACGTTCAATGAGTAAATCACAATTCATACAATATTAATGCGATTAAAACGTAAATAATATTGCATTATGTACATAGGAACTTACCTCGGAACAAAAACAGTAGGACTGGGACCTAATCGTCAAATACTTTGTTTCTCCCTCGATCTAGGTCGGAACCTCGTTTCACTTGATCTATAATAGCAAATATAACTCATTTAGTATTCACAATTTTCATTTTAGTCCAAAAATCAGATTAGGTAAACTTTAATGTTTCCTTTGAACTACCCGTTAACCACTTGTAATACTAAAGGATACTCGGGACATTTCATACTCACAGTACGATACCAATGCCATATCCCATAAATGGTCTTACATGGGATCTCATATCGATGCCAATAGCCCAGCTATAGTCTTACACAAAGTCCTATATCGATGCCATATCCCACACATGGTGTTACACGAAATCTCAATAACAATAATGTCATGGCATTTGTATCCTAACTATTCCTAAGGTTCAACCGGGATTTTCTCGATTGTCAAACTTTGTCAATTACGTTCCAAGAGTAAATCACAATTCATACAATATTAAAGCAATTAAAGCATAAATAATATGGCATTATTTACATATGAACTTACCTAAGTACAAAAATAGTAGGACTAGGACCTAATCGTCAAATACTTTGTTTTTCCCCGAACTAGGTCGGAACCTCGTTTCACTTGATCTATAATAAAAATTTAACTCATTTATTATTTACAATATTGAATTCAGTCCAAAAATCACATTCGGTAAACTTTGATGTTTCCTTTGAACTACTCGTTAACCACTTGGAATACTAACGGATACTCGGGACATCTCATGCTCACAGCACAATACCAATGCCATATCCCATATATGGTCTTACAAGCGATCTCATATCGATGCCAATAGCCCAGCTATAGTCTTACACAAAGTTTTATATCAATGCCATATCCCACACAAGGTCTTACACGAAATTTCAATAACCCTAATGTCATGGCATTTGTATCCTAACTATTCCTAAGGTTCAATCGGGATTTTCTCGCTTGTCAAACTTTGTCAATTACGTTCAACGAGTAAATCACAATTCATGCAATATTAAAGCAATTAAAGAATAAATAATACTGCATTATTTACATAGAACTTACCTCGGTACAAAGATATTAGGACTAGGACCTAACCGTCAAATACTTTGTTCTTCCCCCAATCTAGGTCGAAACCTCGTTTCTCTTGATCTATAATAGCAAATTTAACTCATTTATTATTCACATTATTCAATTCAGTCCAAAAATCACATTCTGTAAACTTTAATGTTGCCTTTGAACTACCCGTTAACCACTTGGAATGCTAAAGGATACTTAGGACATCTCATACTTACAGTACCATACCAATGCCATATCCCATATATGGTCTTACATGGGATCTCATATCGATGCCATATCCCAGACATGGTTCTTACAGGAAATATCAATAACCCTAATGTCATGGCATTTGTGTCCTAACTATTCCAAAGGTTCAACCGGAATTTTCTCGCTTGTCAAACTTTATCAATTACATTCAATGAGTAAATCACAAATCATACAATGTTAAAGCAATTAAAGCATAAATAATATTGCATTATTTACATATCAACTTACCTCGGTACAAAAATAGTTGGACTGGGATATAATCGTTAAATACTTTGTTTTCCCCCGATCTAGGTCGGAACCTCGTTTCACTTGATCTATAATAGCAAATTTAACTCATTTTATTATTCACCTTATTCAATTCAGACCAAAAATCACATTTTGTAAACTTTAATGTTTCCTTTCAACTACCCACTTGGAATACGAAAGGATACTCGGGACATCTCATACTCACAGTACCGTACCAATGCCATATCCCATATATGGTCTTACGTGGGATCTCATATCGATGCCAATAGCCAGGTATGGTCTTGCACGAAGTCCTATATCGATGTCATATCCCAGACATGGTCTTCCAGGAAATCTCAATAACCCTAATGTAATGGCATTTGTATCCTAACTATTCCAAAGGTTCAACCGGGATTTTCTCGCTTGTCAAACTTTGTCAATTAGTTTCAATGAGTAAATCACAATTCATACAATATTAAAGCAATTAAAGCATAAATAATATTGCATTATTTACATTCGAACTTACCTCGGTACAAAAACAGTAGGACTGGGACCTAATCGTCAAATACTTTGTTTTTCCCCCGATCTAGGTCGGAACCTCATTTCACTTGATCTATAATAGCAAATTTAAATAATTTATTATTCACATTATTCAATTCAGTCCAAAAATCACATTCTGTAAACTTTAATGTTTCATTTGAATTACCCTTTAACCACTTAGAATACTAAAGGATACTCGGGACATCTCATACTCACAGTACCATACCAATGCCATATCCCATATATGGTCTTATATGGGATCTCATATCGATGCCAATAGCCCGCAATGGTCTTACATGAAGTCTTATATCGATGCCATATCCCAGACATGGTCTTACACGAAATCTCAATAACCCTAATGTCCTGGCATTTGTATCTTAACTATTCCAAAGGTTTAACCGGGATTTTCTCGCTTGTCAAACTCTGTCCATTACGTTCACTGAGTAGGTCACAATTCATACAATATTAAAGCAATTAAAGCATAAATAATATTGCATTGCTTACATATGAACTTACCTCGATACAAAAATAGTAGGACTGGGACCTAATCGTCAAATACTTTGTTTTCCCCCTAATCTAGGTCGGAACCTCATTTCTCTTGATCTATAATAGCAAATATAACTCATTTAGTATTCACATTTTTCATTTTAGTCCAAAAATCACATTCTATAAACTTTAATGTTTCCTTTGAACTACCCGTTAACCACTTGGAATACTAAAGGATACTCGGGACATCTCATACTCACAGTACCATACCGATGCCATATACCATAAATGGTCTTACATGGGATCTCATATCGATGCCAATAGCCCAACTATGATCTTACACGAAGTCTTATATCGATGACATATCCCAGACATGATTTTACACGAAATCTCAATAACCTTAATGTCATGGCATTTGTATCGTAACTATTCCTAAGGTTCAACCGGGATTTTCTCGCTTGTCAAACTTTATCAATTACGTTCAATGAGTAAATCACAATTCATGCAATACTAAAGCAATTAAAACATATATAATATTGCATTATTTACATATGAACTTACCTCGGTACAAAAATAGTAGGACTGGGACCTAATCGTCAAATACATTGTTTTTCCCCCCGATCTAGGTCGAAACCTCGTTTCTCTTGATCTATAATAGAAATTTTAACTCATTTATTATTCACATTATTCAATTCAGCCCAAAAATCACATTCTGTAAACTTTAATGTTTCCTTTGAACTACCCGTTAACCACTTGTAATACTAAAGGATACTCGGGACATTTCGTACTCACAGTACGATACCAATGCATACCCCATAAATGGTCTTACATGGGATCCCATATCGATGCCAATAGCCCAGCTATAGTCTTACACAAAGTCCTATATCGATGTCATATCCCACACATGGTGTTACACGAAATCTCAATAACCCTAATGTCATGGCATTTGTATCCTAACTATTCCTAAGGTTCAACCGGGATTTTCTCGCTTGTCAAACTTTGTCAATTACGTTCAAAGAGTAAATCACAATTCATACAATATTAAATCAATTAAAGCATAAATAATATGGCATTATTTACATATGAACTTACCTAAGTACAAAAATAGTAGGACTGGGACCTAATCGTCAAATACTTAACTCATTTCTCTTGACTTATAATAGCAGACTTAACTCATTTCTTATTCACATTATTCAATTCAATCCAAAAATCACATTCAACAAACTTCAATGTTTCCTTTGAAATACCCGTTAACCACTTGGAATACTGAAGGATACTCGGGACATCTCATACTCCTAGTACCATACCAATGCCATAACCCATATATGGTCTTACATAGGATCTTATATCGATGCCAATAGCCCAGCTATGGTCTTACATGAAGTCTTATATCGATGCCATATCCCAGACACGGTCTTACACGAAATCTCAATAACCCTAATGTTAACTATTCCGAAGGTTCAACCGGGATTTTCTAGCTTGTCAAACTTTGTCAATTACGTTCAAAGAGTAAATCACAATTTATTTAATATTAAAGCAATTAAAGCATACATAATATTGCATTATTTATATATGAACTTACCTCGGTACAAAAATAATAGGACTAGGACCTAATCGTCAAATACTTTATTTTCCCCTGATCTAGGTCGGAACCTCGTTTCTCTTAATCTATAATAGCAAATTTAACTCATTTATTATTCACATCATTAAATTCAGTCCAAAAATCACATTATGTAAACTTTAATGTTTCTTTGAACTACCCATTAACCACTTGAAATACTAAAGGATACTTGGGACATCTCATACTCACAGTACTATACCAATTCCATATCCCATATATGGTCTTACATGGGATCTAATATCGATCCTCATAGCCCAGCTATGGTCTTACATGAAGTCTTATATCGATGCCATAAACCAGACATAGTCTTTCACGAAATCTCAATAACCCTAATGTCATGACATTTGTATCCTAACTATTCCTAAGGTTCAACCGGGATTTTCTCACATGTCAAAATTTGTCAATTACGTTCAATGAGTAAATCACAATTCATACAATATCAAAGCAATTAAAGCATAAATAATATTTCATTATTTACATATTTACTTAATTCGATACAAAAATAGTAGGACTGGGACCTAATCGCCAAATACTTTGTTTTTCCCCGATCTAGGTCGGAACCTCGTATCTTTTGATCTATAATTGCAAATTTAACTCATTTATTATTCACATTATCCAATTCAGTCCAAAAACCACATTCTGTAAACATTAATGTTTCCTTTGAACTACCCGTTAACCACTTGGAATACTAAAGGATACTCGGGACATCTCATACTCACAGTACCATAACAATGCCATATCCCATATATAGTCTTAAATGGGATCTCATATCGATGCCAATATCCCAGCTATGGTCTTACATGAAGTCTTATCGATGCCATATCCCAGACATGGTCTTACACGAAATCTCAATAACCCTAATGTCAAGGCATTTGTATTTAATTATTCATAAGGTTCAACCGAGATTTTCTCGCTTGTCAAACTTTGTCAATTCCGTTAAAAGAGTAAATCACAATTCATACAATATTAAAGTAATTAAGGCAGAAATA
The DNA here is from genome assembly GCA_005393395.2 of Gossypium australe. Classification (NCBI taxonomy): domain Eukaryota; kingdom Viridiplantae; phylum Streptophyta; class Magnoliopsida; order Malvales; family Malvaceae; genus Gossypium; species Gossypium australe. The sequence goes on along the minus strand of CM016626.1, from coordinate 92,393,152 downwards.
ATATTGCATTATTTATATATGAACTTACCTCGGTACAAAAATAGTAGGACTGGGACCTAATTGTCAAATACTTTGTTTCTCCCCCGATCTAGGTCGGAACCTCGTTTCACTGGATCTAAAATAGCAAATTTAAATAATTTATTATTCACACTATTCAATTCAGTCCAAAAATCACATTCTGTAAATTTTAATGTTTCTTTTGAACTACCCGTTAACCATTTAGAATACTAAAGGATACTCGGGACATCTCATACTCACAGTACCATACCAATGCCATATCCCATATATGGTCTTATATGGGATCTCATATCGATGCCAATAGCCGTAATGGTCTTACATAAAGTCTTATATCGATGCCATATCCCAGACATGGTCTTACACGAAATCTCAATAACCCTAATGTCCTGGCATTTGTATCTTAACTATTCCAATGGTTTAACCAGGATTTTTCGCTTGTCAAACTCTGTCCATTACTTTCAATTAATAGGTCACTATTTATACAATATTATAGCAATTAAAGCATAAATAATATTGCATTGTTTACATATGAACTTACCTAGGTACAAAAATAGTAGGACTGGGACCTAATCGTCAAATACTTTGTTTTTCCCCCAATCTAGGTCGGAACCTCGTTTCTCTTGATCTATAATAGCAAATATATCTCATTTATTATTCACATTTTTCATTTTAGTCCAAAAATCACATTCTGTAAACTTTAATGTTTCCTTTGAACTACCCGTTAACCACTTGGAATACTAAAGGATACTCGGGACATCTCATACTCATACTGCCATACCGATGCCATATGCCGTAAATGGTCTTACATGGGATTGCATATCGATGCCAATAGCCCAACTATGATCTTACACGAAGTCTTATATTGATGCCATATCCCAGACATGATCTTACACGAAATATCAATAAACCTTAATGTCATGGCATTTGTATTGTAACTATTCCTAACGTTCAACCGAGATTTTCTCGCTTGTGAAACTTTGTCAATTACGTTCAAAGAGTAAATCACAATTCATACAATATTAAATCAATTAAAGCATATATAATATTGCATTATTTACATATGACCTTACCTCGGTACAAAAATAGTAGGACTGGGACCTAATCATCAAATACTTTGTTTTTCCCCCGATCTTGGTCGGAACCTCGTTTCAATTGATCTATCATTGCAAATTTAAATCATTTATTATTCATATTATCCAATTCAGTCCAAAAACCACATTCTGTAAACATTAATGTTTCCTTTGAACTACTCGTTAACCACTTGGAATACTAAAGGATACTCGGGACATCTCATACTCACAGTACCATACCAATGCCATATCCTATATAGAGTCTTAAATGGGATCTCATATCGATGCCAATAGCCCAGCTATGGTCTTACATGAAGTCTTATATCGATGCCATATCCCAGACAGGGTCTTACACGAAATCTCAATAACCCTAATGTCCTGGCATTTGTATCTTAACTATTCCAATGGTTTAACCAGGATTTTCTCGCTTGTCAAACTCTGTCCATTACGTTCAATTAGTAGGTCACAATTCATACAATATTAAAGCAATTAAAGCATAAATAATATTGCATTGTTTACATATGAACTTACCTCGGTACAAAAATAGTAGGACTGGGACCTAATCGTCAAATACTATGATTTTCCCCTAATCTAGGTCGGAACCTCATTTCTCTTGATCTATAATAGTAAATATAACTCATTTAGTATTCACATTTTTCATTTTAGTCCAAAAATCACATTCTGTAAACTTTAATGTTTCCTTTGAACTACCCGTTAACCACTTGGAATACTAAAGGATACTCGAGACATCTCATACTCACAGTACCATACCGATGCCATATACCATAAAAGGTCTTACATGGGATCTCATATCGATGCCAATAGCCCAACTATGATCTTACACGAAGTCTTATATCAATGCCATATCCCAGACATGATGTTACACGAAATCTCAATAACCTTAATGTCATGGCATTTGTATCGTAACTATTCCTAAGGTTCAACCGAGATTTTCTCGCTTGTCCAACTTTGTCAATTACCTTCAAAGAGTAAATCACAATTCATACAATATTAAAGCAATTAAAGCATATATAATATTACATTATTTACATATGAACTTACCTCGGTACAAAAATAGTAGGACTGGGACCTAATTGTCAAATACTTTGTTTTTCCCCCGATCTAGGTCGAAACTTCGTTTATCTTGATCTATAATAGAAATTTTAACTCATTTATTATTCACATTATTCAATTCAGCCCAAAAATCATATTCTGTAAACTTTAATGTTTACTTTGAACTACCCGTTAACCACTTGTAATACTAAAGGATACTCGGGACATTTCGTACTCACAGTACCATACCAATGCCATATCCCATAAATGGTTTTACATGGGATCTCATATCGATGCCAATAGCCCAGCTATAGTCTTACACAAAGTCCTATATCGAGGCCATATCCCACACATGGTGTTACACGAAATCTCAATAACCCTAATGTCATGGCATTTGTATCCTAACTATTCCTAAGGTTCAACCAGGATTTTCTCGCTTGTCAAACTTTGTCAATTACGTTCAAAGAGTAAATCACAATTCATACAATATTAAAGCAATTAAAGCATAAATAATATGGCATTATTTACATATGAACTTACCTCGGTACAAAAATAGAAGGACTGGGACCTAATCGTCTAATACTTTGTTTTTCCCCCGATCTATGTCGGAACCTCGTTTCTCTTGACCTATAATAGCAGACTTAACTCATTTCTTATTCACATTATTCAACTCAATCCAAAAATCACATTCAATAAACTTTAATGTTTCCTTTGAAATACCCGTTAACCACTTGGAATACTAAAGGATACTCAGGACATCTCATACTCCCAGTACCATACCAATGCCATATCCCATATATGGTCTTACATAGGATCTCATATCGATGCCAATAGCTCAGCTATGGTCTTACATGAAGTCTTATATCGATGCCATATCCCAAACACGGTCTTACACGAAATCTCAATAACCCTAATGTCATGGCATTTGTATCCTAACTATTCCTAAGGTTCAACCGGGATTTTCTCGATTGTCAAACTTTGTCAATTACGTTCAAAGAGTAAATCACAATTCATGCAATATTAAAGCAATTAAAGAATAAATAATACTGCATTATTTACATACGAACTTACCTCGGTACAAAAATAGTAGGACTAGGACCTAATCGTCAAATACTTTATTTTTCCCCTAATCTAGGTCGGAACCTCGTTTCTCTTGATCTATAATAGCAAATTTAACTCATTTATTATTCACATCATTAAATTTAGTCCAAAAATCACATTATGTATACTTTAATGTTTCCTTTGAACTACCCATTAACCACTTGAAATACTAAAGGATACTCGGGACATCTCACACTCACAGTACCATACCAAATCCATATCCCATATATGGTCTTACATGGGATCTAATATCGATGCTCATAGCCCAGCTATGGTCTTACATGAAGTCTTATATCGATGCCATATCCCAGGCATAGTCTTACACGAAATCTCAATAATGCTAATGTCATGACATTTGTATCCTAACTATTCCTAAGGTTCAACCGGGATTTTCTCACTTGTGAAAATTTGTCAATTACGTTCAATGAGTAAGTCACAATTCATACAATATTAAAGCAATTAAAGCATGAATAATATTTCATTATTTACATATTTACTTAATTCGATACAAAAATAGTAGGACTGGGACCTAATCGCCAAATACTTTGTTTTTCCCCCGATCTAGGTCAGAACCTCGTTTTTTTATCTATAATTGCAAATTTAACTCATTTATTATTCACATTATCCAATTCAGTCCAAAAACCACATTCTGTAAACATTAATCTCTCCGTTGCACTACCCGTTAACCACTTGTAATACGAAAGGATACTCGGGACATCTTATACTCACAGTACCGTACCAATGCCATATCCCATATATGGTCTTACGTGGGATCTCATATTGATGCCAATAGCCCAGCTATGGTCTTACACGAAGTCCTATATCGATGCCATATCCCAGACATGGTCTTCCAGGAAATCTCAATAACCCTAATGTCATGGCATTTGTATCCTAACTATTCCAAAGGTTCAACCGGGATTTTCTCGCTTGTCAAACTTTGTCAATTACGTTCAATGAGTAAATCCCAATTCATACAATATTAAAGCAATTTAACCATAAATAATATTGCATTATTTACATATGAACTTACCTCTGTACAAAAATAGTAGGACTGGGACCTAATCATCAAATACTTTGTTTTTCCCCCGATCTAGGTCGGAATCTCGTTTCACTTGATCTATAATAGAAAATTGAAATAATTTATTATTCACATTATTCAATTCAGTCCAAAAATCACATTCTGTAAACTTTAATGTTTCCTTTGAACTACCCGCTAACCACTTAGAATACTAAAGGATACTCGGGACATCTCATACTCACAGTACCATACCAATGCCATATCCCATATATGGTCTTATATGGGATCTCATATCGATGCCAATAGCCCGCAATGGTCTTACATGAAGTCTTATATCGATGCCATATCCCAGACATGGTCTTACACGAAATCTCAATAACCCTAATGTCATGGCATTTGTATCTTAACTATTCCAAAGGTTTAACCGGGAATTTCTCGCTTGTTAAACTCTGTCCATTACGTTCAATGAGTAGGTCACAATTCATACAATATTGAAGCAATTAAAGCATAAATAATATTGCATTGTTTACATATGAACTTACCTCAGTACAAAAATAGTAGGACTGGGACCTAATCGTCAAATACTTTGTTTTTCCCCCAATCTAGGTCGGAACCTCGTTTCTTTTTATCTATAATAGCAAATATAACTCATTTATTATTCACATTTTTCATTTTAGTCCAAAAATCACATTCTGTAAACTTTAATGTTTCCTTTGAACTACCCGTTAACCACTTGGAATACTAAAGGATACTCGGGACATCTCATACTCACAGTACCATACCGATGCCATATACCATAAATGGTCTTACATGGGATCTCATACCGATGCCAATAGCCCAACTATGATCTTACACGAAGTCTTATATCGATGCCATATCCGAGACATGATCTTACACGAAATCTCAATAACCTTAATGTCATGGCATTTGTATCGTAACTATTCCTAAGGTTCAACCGGGATTTTTTCGCTTGTCAAACTTTGTCAATTACGTTCAAAGAGTAAATCACAATTCATACAATATTAAAGCAATTAAAGCATATATAATATTGCATTATTTACATATGAACTTACCTCGATACAAAAATAGTAGGACTGGGACCTAATCGTCAAATACTTTGTTTTTCCCCCGATCTAGGTCGAAACCTCGTTTCTCTTGATCTATAATAGAAAATTTAACTCATTTATTATTCACATTATTCAATTCAGCCCAAAAATCACATTCTGTAAACTTTGATGTTTCCTTTGAACTACCCGTTAACCACTTGGAATACTAAAGGATACTCGGGACATTTTGTACTCACAGTACCATACCAATGCCATATCCCATAAATGGTCTTACATGGGATCTCATATCGATGCCAATAGCCCAGCTATAGTCTTACACAAAGTCCTATATCGATGCCATATCCCAGACACGGTCTTACACGAAATCTCAATAACCCTAATGTCATGGCATTTTATCCTAACTATTCCTAAGGTCCAACCGGGATTTTCTCGCTTGTCAAACTTTGTCAATTACATTCAAAAAGTAAATCACAATTTATTTAATATAAAAGCAATTAAAGCATACATAATATTGCATTATTTATATATGAACTTACCTCGGTACAAAAATCGTAGGACTAGGACCTAATCGTCAAATACTTTATTTTTCCCCTGATCTAGTTCGGAACCTCGTTTCTCTTGATCTATAATAGCAAATTTAACTCATTTATTATTCACATCATTAAATTCAGCCCAAAAATCACATTATGTAAACTTTAATGTTTCCTTTGAGCTACCCATTAACCACTTGGAATACTAAAGGATACTCGGGACATCTCATACTCACAGTACCACACCAATGCCATATCCCATATATGGTCTTACATGGGATCTAATATCGATGCTAATAGCCCAGCTATGGTCTTACATGAAGTCTTATATAGATGCCATATCCCAGACATAGTCTTACACGAAATCTCAATAACCCTAATGTCATGACATTTGTATCCTAACTATTCCTAAGGTTCAACCGGGATTTTCTCACTTGTCAAACTTTGTCAATTACGTTCAAAGAGCAAATCACAATTCATACAATATTAAAGCAATTAAAGCATAAATAATATTGCGTTATTTACATATTTACTTAATTCAGTACAAAAATAGTAGGACTGGGACCTAATCGTGAAATACTCTATTTTCACCCGATCTAGGTCGGAACCTCGTTTCTCTTGATCTATAATTGCAAATTTAACTCATTTATTGTTCACATTATCCAATTCAGTCCAAAAACCACATTCTGTAAACATTAATGTTTCCTTTGAACTACCCGTTAACCACTTGGAATACTAAAGGATACTCGGGACGTCTCATGCTCATAGTACCATACCAATGCCATATCCCATATATAGTCTTGAATGGGATCTTATATCGATGCCAATAGCCCATCTATGGTCTTACATGAAGTCTTTTATCGATGCCATATCCCAGACATGATCTTACACGAAATCTCAATAACCCTAATGTCATGGCATTTGTATCTTAACTATTCCTAAGGTTCAACGGGGATTTTCTCGCTTGTCAAACTTTGTCAATTACGTTCAAAGAGTAAATCACAATTCATACAATATTAAAGTAATTAAGGCATAAATAATATTGCATTATTTACATATGAACTTACCTCTGTACAAAAATAGTAGGACTGGACCTAATTGTCAAATACTTTGTTTTTCTCCCGATCTAGGTCGGAACCTCGTTTCTCTTGATCTATAATAGCAAATTTAACTTATTTATTATTCAAATTTTTCAATTCAGTCCAAAAATCACATTCTGTAAACTTTAATGTTTCATTGAACTACCCGTTAACCACTTGGAATACTAAAGGATACTCGGCACATCTCATACTCACAGTACCATACCAATGCCATATCCCATATATGGTCTTACATGGGATCTCATATCGATGCCAATAGCCCAGCTATGGTCTTACACGAAGTCTTATATCGATGTCATATCCCAGACATGGTTTTAGACGAAATCTCAATAACCCTAATGTCATGGCATTTATATCCTAACTATTCCTAAGGTTCAACCGGGATTTTCTCGCTTGTCAAACTTTGTCAATTACGTTCAAAGAGTAAATCACAATTCATACAATATTAAAGCAATTAAAGCATAAATAATATTGCATTTTTTACATATGAGCTTACCTCGGTACAAAAATTGTAGGATTGGGAGCTAATCGTTAAATACTTTGTTTTTCCCCCGATCTAGGTCGGAACCTCGTTTCTCTTGATCTATAATAGCAAATTTAACTCATTTATTATTCACATTATTCAATTCAGTCCAAAAATCACATTATTGTAAAATTACATTTTTGCCCCTAAACTTTAACATATTTACATTTTTACCCCTAGGCTCGTAAAATGAAATGTGTGCAATTTCTTTAATGTACAAGCCTAGATGAACCATTTTTATAACTATAACAGCCCACAATTTCCATTAAAACACACTTTTACTACATGTTTTATAACTTTTAGAAATAGGTCATTTTAAGCATTTTCATCAAAAATCACTTAGTAAAAGTTGTTTATCACACCTTAAACATTCAATATCTTCCATCAAACATCAAAATACATGCATGTCACACATGGGTAAATTTTTAAACATGAACCCTACTTCAAAATAATGGTAGAAATAGAAAGATCGGGTGAATACGACTTCAAAAACGTAAAGAGCATATTAAACGAGGCTAGGATGTACTTACAATCAAGCTTGGAAGTTGAAGAAAACCCTAGCTATGGTGTCTTGTAAAATTCGCCCAAGGTTGAAGAAGATGGACAAAATTTTGGCTTTATTTTCCTTTTTTATTCTTTTATTAATTAAATGACCAAAATGCCCTTTTCTCAAAACACTAAAATTCTCTTACCTCATGTCTATTTTTGTCCAACTTAAAGTAAAATGGTTTAATTACCATCTAAGGACCTTCAATTTAAAATCTCATAACAATTGGACACTTCTAACATGTAGAACTCAACTTTTGTACTTTTTACAATTTAGTCCTTTCAACTAAATTGAGTGCCCAAACGTGAAAATTTTCCAACGATATTTTCACGAAATCATTCCGTGAAACTGCAGACCATAAAAATATAATAAAAATTGTGTCAGATTTGTTGTCCCGAAACCACTATTTCGAGTAGGCCTAGAATCGAGCTGTTACAACTCTTCCCCCCTTAGGGATTTTCATCCTTGAAAATATTACCAGAAAATAGGTTTGGGTATTGTTTTCGCATAGCTTCCTTGCATTCCCACGTAGCCTCTTCAACTTCATGTCGTTGCCATATAACTTTCACTAAGGCTATACTCTTATTTCTTAACTGTTTAACTTCCTAAGCCGAAATCTTGATCGGTTCTTCTCCATAAGTAATATCAGGTCGAATCTCAACCTCTGTCAGAAGAATCACATGTGAAGGGTCTGATCAATAATGTCGCAGCATAGACACATGAAACACATTATGGATTCTTTCCAACTCTTTCGGTAAAGCTAACTGATATGCCACTGGCCTTATTATTTCAATAACTTCATACGGCCCAATGAAATGTGGACTCAACTTGCCTTTACGACCAAATCTTAGAATCTTCTTCCACAAAGATGATTTCAAAAAGACTTTGTCACCGACCTGAAATTCAATCTCTTTTCTTTTCAAGTCTGCATACGACTTTTTTCGATCTGAAATGGGTTTCAAGCAATCTCAGATTACCTTTACTTTATCTTCGATTTCCTTAACCAAGTCAACCCTGTGAATCTATTTCTCGTTAAGCTCAGTACAATACAAAGGTGTTCAGCACTTACGGCCATACAATCCTCATAAGGTGCCATTTTTATACTCGGTTGATGGATGTTGTGTAAGAGTATGCCCAAAGATCAATCATGAGATGGTTGTAATAACATACTTGATTTACCATGTCTATTAATATAAAGCGTTGTTATTATTTTTCAGTTTTTCTTTCTGTGTGTACAAATAAACTGTTTTATAATAATGTCCTGAGAATAATATGATTATTCTTAAAAGATCCTTAGTCAAGTATTATTGTTGACTAGGACAACAATAATGCTTTAAGACTAACATGTGGTTGATTGATGATAAAGAGTTGTCATTGATATGGAGTGTCAAAATCAATGCATGAATATGTGTGTTAGAGAACAACATATTGGATTGACCCGCTATGAGTATGTTTATTAGATTATTATGTAATTGTCTCAACATTACTCATAGTGATTAATATGTATATGATCCTCAGACTTGAGATCATCATTATCCCAACATCGTGAGTTGTATATTTTGATACAGTCAAATGTACACCGTAACAGGTTGTTCTATAAAGGCTGATGTTGGATATACCACAATCTATGTAGAGGGATATGGTTGATCAATATAGGATAAGTCCCTCCTACATAATAGCAGTAATATCTTAGGCCACTTGATTGAGTGAGACTAGAAATGCATGGCCATGCTCGAATAAGTTGATATGAGATGTCATACTAATTTGTATATCATAGTCTACTCAAGATATCAAGAAACATGGGATGGACTATGCAAGTGTGACTATCCCATGACTTGTATCCATTCCAGAGATAAAGGACTTACGGATTAATGCATGAAAGGTTAATCACAAAAGGTTATGTCGAATCATGACTTCTTGTAGCTTAGGTAGCAATGATGCATTGCTAGATGCCACTCATTATTTGTAACATTAGAATCGTTCTAGTATTACTGCTAACGTTGCAAGAACCTACAGGGTCACACCCTATGGTTGAAATGAACGGAATAAAACATAATTGGTATTGTGTTTGGTTGTCACATGAATTAAATTAATTAAAGAATTAATTTAATTGGGCAATCAAATATTGAACATATTATATGTACAATGATGTTGTACACATAATGAGAACATAGTTTTATTAATATATGAATTTGGTTTGTATATAAATTTAAATAAATATCGTTTACCGAAATCCTTATTATAATTAATGTAATTATAATTTTCAGTTAAAAAACTTTATTGTATTTATTTAATTTTATGATACATTCAAGAGATACCAATTATAAATGGTATTAAAAGATACAAAGCTTAAAAAAAACCTTAAGTTTTTGTTTTGAGAGGTCTAGCAGCCGTCAAACAAATAAAACCTCCAAAATAGTTTTGGAGATTTCTCTTCCGTTCATAGTCAAACCGGGTGGATTACGTAGAGGCCGACATCGGATAAAGATTACGGCTTGGTTCGACAATAGATCAAAATTCTTGTTGCCGAGGCGTCGCTGTCTACTCAGATTGAATTTTCGGTAATTTCGAAACCTTTATTTCACCCCGATTCGTTCCTCACACATGGATTCATGGTCTAGATCACCGGAATTGATTTTATTTTGCTGCGCCATGGGGTGCTGGCGTTCCAACATGTTGTTATAGGCAAATTCGACCAATAGTAGATATTTTTCTCAACTACCCTCAAATTCTAGAACACAACATCGAAGCATATCTTCAAGTATCTGAATTACCCTTTCAGATGGACCATCGGTCTGTGGATGAAATGCAGTACTAAAATTCAATTTCGTACCCAAATCCTCTTGTAGCTTCTTCCAAAATCTCAAAGTGAACCTCAGATCTCTATCCAAAATAATCGAAGTAGGCACCCTGTGCAATCTTACAATCTTAGAAATGTACAACTCAGCTAGCTTACCAAGCGAATAATCGGTACGTACCAAAATAAAATGAGTCGATTTCGTCAATCTATAAACTACGACCCAAATGGCATCTTTCTTTTCCAAAGTAAGAGGTAATCCAATTACGAAATCCATCGTAATTTTGTCCCATTTCCATTCAGGTACCATCACTGGCTGAAGTAAACCCGAAGGTACTTGGTGTTCGGCTTTTACTTGTTGACAAATCAAACATTTCAAAACAAACTCGGAGATATCTCTTTTCATACCAGACCACCAATACAATTTCTTCAAATCATTGTACATTTTCGTACTACTCAGATGCACAGATAAACAACCATTATGCGCCTCATGAAGAATTTTCTGAATAAGTTCATCATTCTTCTGTAAACAAACTCTACCTTGGAACATCAAACAATCATTGGATCTGACATGAAAATCTAAATCACTAACTGATTCACAACGAGCTCTCTTGGCTTGCAAATCACGATCACATTTCAGAGCTTCACAAATTTGCTGAAGAAATAATGGTCCAGCTCTCAAATCAGCTATAATCGAATTATTATCGGACCATGTTAACCTCGTGTTCATTGCTCTCAAGGCAAACAAAGATTTCCTACTTAGGGCATCTGCAACTACATTCGCCTTACCTGGGTGATAATCAATCACCAACTCATAGTCTTTCAGTAACTCAAGCCATTTCCACTGCTGCAAATTTAAATCTTTTTAAGTCATCAAATATTTCAAACTCTTGTGATCAGTAAAAACATGGCATTTCTCACTGTACAATTGATGTCTCCAAAGTTTTAGAGCAAACAAAATAGCGGTTAATTCCAAATCATGCGTCGGGTAATTCTTCTCATGTGGCTTCAATTGTCTCGAGGCATAGGCTATCACTTTGCCCTCTTGCATCAACACACATCCCAATCCATTCAATGACGCGTCGCTATAAATCACAAACTCCTTTTCCGGTTCAGGTTGCACTAAAACCTGTGCCTCCTTCAATAAAGCTTTCAACTTCTCAAAACTTTGCTGACATTTTTCGGACCATAAAAATTTGACATCTTTTTGCAACAACTTGGTCATAGAGGTAGCAATCATCGAAAACCCTTTGACAAACCGGCGGTAGTGACTGGCTAAGCCCAAAAAGCTTCTAACTTCAGATACATTCCTTGGCAGTTTCCAATCAATAATTGCCGAAATCTTACTTGGATCAACCCGAATACTGTCGCCTGAGACAATATGTCCTAAAAATCTCACTTCTCAGAGCCAAAACTCAGTTTTACTGAACTTAGCATACAACTTCTTATCTCTCAAAGTCTGCAAAACAGTTCTCAAGTGTTCGGCATGCTCAGACTCATTACGAGAATAAATCAGTATGTCATCAATGAACACCACTACAAACTTATCGAGGTATGGTCTGAAAATCCGATTCATCAAGTCCATAAAAATTGCAAGAGCATTCGTCAGTCTGAAGGGCATAACAAGGGATTCATAGTGCCCGTACCTTGTTCTGAAAGCGGGTTTTGGCATATCTGGCTCTTTAACTCTCAATTGGTAGTAGACAAATCTCAAATCTATCTTTGAGAACATTGTCTCTTTTTTCAGTTGGTTAAATAAATCATCAATCCTCGGCAAAGGATACTTGTTCTTAATTGTTACCTTATTGAGCTGTCGGTAATCTATACAAAGTCTCATAGTCCCATCTTTCTTCTTTACGAACAACACTGGAGTACCCTAAGGAGAATAACTTGGTCCCGCAAAACCCTTATCTGTCAACTTTTGCAACTGAGCCTTTAACTCTTTCAATTCGGTCAGAGCCATATAGGATGCAATCGATATCAGTGAAACACCGGGGACTAACTCAATACCAAACTTAACTTCTCTAATTGGAGGCAATCCTGGCAACTCCTTTGGAAAAACATCTGAATATTCACACACCACCGGCACCCATCCAATTTTCAATTCAGACTCTTTCATGTTTAACACATAGGCTAGGTAAGCTTCACACCCTTTTCTTATACATTTCTGAGCTGACATTGAAGAAATCACCACAGGCAATCTATCTGACTCATCTAATTCAACCCAAAGAATTTCACCATTTTCACCTTTCAATTCAATAACTTTCTATCTACAATTTACTATAGCATCATGCAACGTCAGCCAATCCATACCCAAAATGACATCAAACTCATTTAATGGCAACAACAACAAGTCAGCTGAAAAACAGTGACCTCTAATTATCAAAGGACATTTCTTACATACTTTGTCAACTAAAACATGCTTGCCTAAAGGGTTTGACACCTTAATCACAAATTCGGTAAACTCAACAGGGAATTTCTTATTATTTACCAAATTCATACAAACATATGAATGAGTAGATCGAGGGTCAATTAATGCAATAACGTCAGTATCATAAAGAGAAAAAGTACCAATAACAACATCGGGAGATGTCGCTTCTTCGCGAGCACGGATGGCTTAGGCTCTAGCAGGTGCTCGAGCTTTGGATCTTACTGCGGTTTCTTTCGTCACACCTTTACTACTAGTTCCATTTCCAGTATTCCTTGGGGGTCTTCCTCTAGAAGCAGTATTACTAGGCCTTGCACTCTGAAATTTCTCTTTCTCTGCCACTCGGGGCAATCTTTGATAAAATGATCTTGAGAACCACACTTAAAACAAGCACGGTCATTCATTCTACATTCATTGGGATGCCTTCTTCCACAATGTTGGAATTCGGGCCTATTACTCTTTACATTACCCATACTTGCCATCGAAGTAGCTTGAGATTTAAAACTCGAATGTTGTTTCTCACGATATCTGTGTGAATACCCCGCTAAAATATTCGAATGGGAATACATCTTTTTCTATTTCTTAGGCTGAGATGGAAATGACTTACTCATCGGTCTATTCCTCGAGTCTCTAGCTTCAAGATCAGCTTTCCTCTTCTCTCTGTTCAATTCTTCAGCCTTACAAGCCCGTTCAACCAATACCACAAACTCTTTCAGCTCTAAAATCCTGACTAACACATGAATATCTTCATTCAAGCCATCCTCAAATCTTTTGCACATAATAGCCTCTGTAGAAACACACTCTCAAGCTTATTTACTCAGTCTGACAAATTCTCGCTCATATTCAGTCACTTTCATACAACCCTATTTTAGCTCAAGAAATTCTTTACGTTTTTGGTCGATGAACCGTTGGCTAATATACTTCTTTCGAAACTCCTCTTGGAAGAAGCCCCAGACGACCCTTTCTCTCGGAACTACAAAAACAAGTGTATTCCACCAATGGTATGCAGAATCTCTCAGAAGCGAGATGGCATACTTTAAACACTCATCTGGTGTGCATGACAACTCATCAAATACCCTGATGGAGTTTTCGAGCCAAAACTTGTCTCTCTCGGGATCATCATCCACATTAGCTCTAAAATCTTCAACCCCATGCTTTCGGATCTTATCAACCGGGGGCTTATTAATTGTTACAATGTCTATACCTTGTGGGGCTACTGGAATCGGTCGAGGAATGGGTGGGGGTGGAGGAGGTTGGGCATTCAGATTTGTTCGAACATATTCCGTATACCACTCATTCATCATATGGAGAAAGGCTTCCCTACCTCCTTCTCCTTGACTAAACGTAGGAGGCCTACTATTAGACAGCGTTGCCCCTTAAGCGGGAGCTAGCGCATTAATTTCAACCCAATTAGACACGCCCGTGTGTCTACCCGTGTAGACAAATATAAGGCTATTTACCAAGCCTTTTTGCCACCCTTCCATACACCAACCTACACAACAAAACATAACACCTATACAAGCATATACTTTCAACCAATTAGCCATACATAAGGCATCCACTTATCATTTACGTGCTATCATTTATCACATACAAACATCACATACTTAGCATCTCAAACCATGTAATTTCCCACATTCATGAAAACATCTCATATATATATATATATATATATATACTTTACCAATATTAGCCAATATCAAATGGCCATTCACAAAATGAATTATCAACTATTGAAGCCATCACTTATGGCCAAATCAATTATGACACATAACAAAAAGACCAAGTCCCTATACATGCCATAACTCAAAATATTGAAATCATAAGTACCCAAAATGAAAATTTGATAGTGTGAATGAATCTCCAACCGTTTTCGATCCTCGAGCTGGCTTGGTGACACTAGGGAGTAAGTTTTAAAGTTTAGTAAGTTCCTATGCAAATAATAAGCATCATACACACTTTAACATATATTTAACATAAAGTAAATTAACATAAATGTCATTGTGAATTCGTACTCAAGCTCAGCATAGATGTTATTAAAATCTTAACATCAAAACTTACTCAATCGAACCAATCCGAGGTTTCATCACATATCGAGCTCATTAAGCACGAGTTTTATGTACATACGTATACCAACTTGCAACTTACCATAATCTTTCACATCATACCATAGTCTTTCACAACTTTAATGTTTCTTTTGAACTACCCGTTAACAACTTGGGATACTAAAGGATACTCGGGACATCTCATACTCACAATACCATACCAATGCCATATCCTAGATATGGTCTTACATGGGATCTCATATCGATGCCAATAGCCCAGCTATGGCCTTACACAAACTCTTATATTAATGCCATATCCCAAATATGGTCTTACACGAAATCTCAATAACCCTAATGTCATCACATTTGTATCCTAACTATTCCTAAGGTTCAACCGGGATTTTCTCGCTTTCGAACTTTGTCAATTATGTTCAAAGAGTAAATCACAATTCATACAGTATTAAAACAATTTAAGCATAAATAATAATGCATTTTTTACATACGAACTTACTTCGGTACAAAAAAAGTAGAACTAGGACCTAGTCGTCAAATACTTTGTTTTCCCCCGATCTAGGTCGGAACCTTGTTTCTCTTGATCTATAATAGCAATTTTAACTCATTTATTATTGACATTATTCAATTCAGTCCAAAAATCATATTATGGCAAAATTACATTTTTGTCCCTAAACTTTGACATATTTGCATTTTTACCCCTAGGCTCGTAAAATGAAATGTGTGCAATTTTTTTAATGTACAAGCCTAGCCGAACCATTTTTATAACTATAATAGCCCAAAATTTTCATTAAAATACACTTTACTACATATTTTATAACTTTTAAAAATAGGTCCTTTTAAGCATTTTCATCAAAAATCACTTAGTAAAAGTGGTTTATCACACCTAAACAATCAATATCTTCCATCAAACATCAAAATACATGCATGCCACACATGGGTAAATTTTTAAAAATGAACCCTACTTCAAAATAATGGTAGAAATAGAAAGATCGGGTGAATACGACTTCAAAAATGTAAAGAGTATAAAACCGGGGCTAGGAATCAAGCTTGGAAGTTGAAGAAAGCCCTAGCTATGGTGTCTTGTAAAATTTGCCCAAGGTTGAAGAAGATGGACAAAATTTTGGCTTTATTTTCCTTTTTTATTCTTTTATTAACCAAATGACCAAAATGCCCTTTTCTCAAAACACTAAAATTCTCTTACCTCCTGTCTATTTTTGTTCAACTTAAAGTAAAATGGTTTAATTACCATCTAAGAACCTTCAATTTAAAATCTCATAGCAATTGGACACTTCTAACTTGTAGAACTCAATTTTTGTACTTTTTACAATTTAGTCCTTTTCACTAAATTGAGTGCCCAAACATGATAATTTTCAAATGAAATTTTCACAAATCATTCCGTGAAACTATAGACCATAAAAATATAATAAAATGAACTTTTTTGTCTCGGATTTGTGGTCCGAAAACCACTGTTCCGACTAGGCCTAGAATCGGGCTGTTACACACAGAGCAATGAATCAAGACTGTGACAATCCACCTATTATAAATGAGAAACTTAATCCGGGAGCTCCAAATGTT